>OX376350.1:19490452-20091861 GCA_947369235.1 Udea olivalis | reverse complement strand
ATAAACCATAATAATAATAATACACACGACGACACGATTGGCGCAGTGTGCTGTAGCACGGTTTCTCGTCTTGGCTTCCGTGGTGTCCCGGGTTCGATTCCCGGTCGGGTCAATTCTAAAAATGACTTTTTCTAAATTGGCTCGGGTCAGGGTGTGCTGGGAGACGCCCCTGGCTTATTTTCCTGTCTGGTACCTCGTAACACAAGGATATTTATCCTTACTTCGAGACCATGTCAAGTGTATATAAAAAAAAATCGTTTATTTCAGGCAATAAAAAACCCATATAAGAACAATAGAAAATAATTAAATAATCGAGACGTGAAACATTTTAAAACTCTGATGCCCCTGAGCTCCTCAATTAGATCATTCACAAACTGGCTAAAGTGGTCCGGAGAAGTCAAACCCCCCTTTCGCAAACCACATTCTAACCTATATTCGCTAGAATCGGTGTCACCTCATCTCATCATACTCATAATCGTTATCATTCACAGCCTCATGACGTCCATTGCAGAACATGGCCTTGGACCACCGATTTACAAAGCGACCACTTGCAGGCGGTCTGCAACCACCGGAATCCTGCCACCTTTACCAGGTACTCATCCATCTTGTAGGGCGTCTAACGCTAAGCTACGCAGAACAACAACCTACACAAATATCTTCAAAAATAACTACACCCAGTATTTTCCAAAGATTAAATAGCAGCATTTGTAACTTCAGTCATGCCTGAGGCTAGTAAGGTATGCTAAAAAAGTTCTTACCAATCCTTTCTTAAGTTCATTATATATTATTTCTGCCTAATTAATCGTTTACCACTTTTTAAAAAGTTTTTATCCTATTCACTTGTTGGATACACGGACATTGATAACAATATTGACAAGAAGCGACGCGTTGCCAGAGCGACGAGTTGTTGCGAGGAAACGAAAAAAGTAATTTTACCAGCCAGTGTTTTATAAATCTTTGAGTCTCGAGTATTTTCAATTTTATTGGCGCCCACCGCCCTCCACCGCCCTTAGAGCATAAAACATACAAATACAGCCTTATACGTCCCACTGCTGGGCACAGGCCTCACTTCAACTATGAGGTGGTACGAGCCACACTCCAACACGCGAGCTCAGTGCGGATTGTTGGAGAGGTGAATGTAAGGCCAGTGATAAACCTTACCGTCAGATGTTATCAAGCCTCCTTTTTAGGCATCTTACTAGGCTTTACGACTGGTAGCTTGCGACGTCTGCCGGGATCAACTGTTTAACGTGCCTTCCGAAGCACGGAGATGCCCGAAAAACACATTACTTAATTTCGGTCGGCATGGTCACCCATCCAAAACCCGACCTGAATGGCGTTGCTTAACATCGGATCGTTGCCGATCTGCTGCCGTCACTTAGTCACAGGCATCTCGCATAAAACATGAATAGTCTCATTTTTGCTTTCTTTATTTGGTTTGAGGCTTTAATCGCAGAGATATTGTCAGCCCCATTGTACTCGTATCTTCAGTTACAAACTTAATTTAAATAAATAAATAAAAGTTATTAATACGCAAGGAAGGTCATTATTGTTCAATCAGTTTTACTTAAGTGCACAATTTTTACATAAATAGTTTTTAATGCTCTACTAAGCCTTCTAATCTAATCTACAATCAGAATTTTGCGTTACAATAATATTAAAAAATAACCGAACCTCTCAACTTTAATTTAAGTTACAAAGTAATCTTGCTGACGCACGTTAGCCTCGAATATCACGATTAAATGAAAATAATAATTGTCCAACTTAAATGGACACACAACACACAACAAATACGATACGAGAAAACATTGTTGCAGACGATATGCTTAATAAATTATATCTCTGCCTGGATACAAACGAGCTTTATTCCTGTTAAATTGATTTTAATTGAGCTACCGGTTTTCCCAACCGTTAATAATTCTGCTATATGAACACTGTCATATGACTCTCCTTTTATTAATGCTGGAATTTATTTATTTTCATCGGAGTAGGGCCGCACTGAAGTGCTTTGCATTTTACCTATTTGTTTCAGTTCAAATTTTTAGCAGAAAATAAACACTAACTTAAATAAGCCTTTATGACTTTATCTACTGTACAACAGTAGCAGATCCAAGATCTTGGTTTGGGGGGGAATCGAGTCATGCGTGCGGGATTTAAGTTTCGGTGGGGCTTGACTCTTGATTTAAGTGGGGACTGAGCCTCTTATCAACACCTCCTAGTACCATCAACGATTGTAATTCAAATGTCATTTCAGTTTCTTTATTGCACAACCTTAAGGTATTCAATCAACTCTCGCAACAAGCACTTATTTCTTTCTAATGAACCAGTTTTGATAATTACGATGACATCGAAAAAGTAGAAAGAAAAAAATCAAAAATCCAAAAAAAGTGTGATCAAGTACGCAATGGACTTGTTCAATGAATTCCTCTTGAATGCGGCACTGTTGTCGTCAGCAAGATGTACTTCGGGTAGTACATATAAACTGCAAGAATGCATCACACAAGATCAGTAACAGACAATCTGCCAAGATGGAATCATTATTTCTGTTCATTACTGTGACCAGTGTTATAGTTGCAAACGCAAAATCAGAATACTGTAAGTTGAATTAAATCCTTTAAAGATGTTTTTATGGCCAATTGGACTACTTACGTTCTTAAACTTATTTTGGTAATTAAAATAGAGTCTTTCCAACTTTTAAAATGGATTATCCGCCGAATCCAACTGTTTTCGGTAGCGCCGAAAGCTAAGCTTTATTTTCTCGTCCAACATTCCCTAACATAGTATCTAAGACGAAGATCTATAACGCTTTGATCTAATCACAGACACATTATACCATCACGTCTTCTTCCCAACGGGATAGGCAGGGACCACATCTATTCCCTTGTTACGGTCCTGGCACACATCTTGAGCTTCTTCCATACTCATCAATCCTTTCATACATGTTCGTCGATTATGGCACATAATTTATGGGTACCCCTACTCTTGACCTGACTTTTTCTAAGAACGTCTTGGACTTGTCCTAAGTACGTCCAGGCCTTAACCTTCCAACAGCTCCATCCACCCTCGCCTTGTAAATTTGTTTCGTTAATCGTCTTTCATCCATCCTTTCCATATGACCAAACCATTTTAACATCTGCATCTCGATTTTAGTGAAAACATCACACCACAACGCTCTCTGATCATGCTATTCCTAATTATATTACTCAATGTCGCTCCTGCCATACTTCTGATCAGAAATGGAAAAAAAGAATGTCACCGTAGTAACCGAGCGAGTGAATTTATTTTGAAGTGGCAGCAGTGCAATGGGAAGCGTACATAGCGCGAATAGCTAATACATAGCCCACTGAAAGCTAACCATTCTACCCCAACGAACTGTTTAGAGGACAATGTGGCATCGGATGCCCATCTCCTGATAAAGGTCACAATATTTCGATGAATGCCTGCAACCGGTCAGCTTTCTTTGAAATAAAAGTTCTCATTCTCATTCATTCACAAATGAATTTAACTATGTTCAGCAAGAATAATGATGATGACAATGGTGAAGAGTTCAAGGATCACAGAATGTGCATAGTAAACTATAGTACGACCTTTTTGTAACCTTTGAATCACAACAAACATTTTTCGCATTTTTTATTCTTAACTTACATGGGTGAAAGACTGGGTCGCAAGGATTCGCCAACATTGACTTTGAATTGTGTGAGGTAAAAAATTGGGAGGAGAGGTTTGTGCCCTGCAGTGGGGTGGATTAAGATAATTAAATTTGGATATGTAAATATCCAAACAAAATATACATGTAAATGTAATACAATATTAAATGCGTCGTAATTGAATGATATGTTTGTTTAGTTCATATCGCCCCTGATGGCAGCTCCTTCCGAAGTGACTACATGTTCGACATGCAAGCGAATGGATGGCTCAAAGTTCACAAGATGCCTTCCACGTGGGAAGAGGCGCGCGACGTGTGCTACCTAGAAGGTACCTAATTAAAATCATATAACTTTAAGAAGTGTCATGCGTCTATACTAACAAGGGCCCTTTTACGATCTCTTAAGCGGCAGAGCTTGCTGGCATTTTTCTGTGAATTGAGCCTGGCATTTTGGTATAAGGATCTCTCATTCCCAGTCCCATGACCATTACGTCACGCAAACTCAACTTGTGCGCGACTCTAATTTGACGTTTCATACCATTGTTTATCTATCAAATAATAACAGTTTAAAACTTTTCAGTTGCAGCAGTAGCTCTAAAAAAGTGATCTCGTAATACCAATACAAAGTGCGCATTTTTAGAATCGTAAACGGTCACGCCGCGATAGTGGCAAAAAATTTGTAGTATTTCCCATTTCTCTAATGAAACTTATGAAGAGAAACTTATGATGATTAGTTTCAAAGTTATCTTGGTTCCCAACTCAGTTTGTGGAAATTTTAAAACTGAATGATAGGGTAAAAAAAAGTAATACATAGATCAGAAAATAGGAAAAATACGACAGGTGTTCCAAAAGGTAGCATATTGGGCCCATTGCTCTTCATTATATACATTAATGATCTCCCTAAATGTACGCAATACCCGGTCACACTTTTTGCAGATGATATATCTGTAACGATTCATTCAAAACCCGATCAAAATTACAACAATGAAATTAACAGTGAGATAAATAAAATAGGTAATTAGCTGACACTAAACAATTTAATTATAAACGCGAAAAAAACAAATTTCATTCCATTTTTCAACAAAAACGCTAAACCACAGCAGCTATCCGTACACCATCGGAATGATGCCATAGCAGAAACCGCGTCTACGACTTTTCTTGGTATAGTGCTGGACTCGGGACTGACTGGGCATCACCATATTGACATGATATGCCAGAAGATGAATAGATTTGTATATGCTCTTTACCGCTTATCACAATTGGCGAATCAAAACACAGCGCTTATGGCATATCATGGATATGTGGATTCTCTGCTGAGGTACGGACTGATTATGTGGGGAAATTCAGCAACCATTACTCGGGTCTTCATTTTGCAGAAGAAGTAGATAAGGTCTATTTGTGGTGTCGGACAGCTGGAATCATGCAGACCTCTCTTTAAGCAAATGAATATACGCGCGCTACCATCCTTATTAGTGCAGTCATTGAAGCGAAAAATACGGTCTTACCTCCGAATTTTTTAACTGTGAACCGATTTGCATGAAATTTTGGAATTAGGCTCATCTTACCCTTAACTTCAAAAGTGAAAATGATCTGAACTCCGCCTATTATTTTTAAGGGGTGTAAACAACCCCTTAATGGAAAAATTTACATTGAGCCATTTTATCGCTAGAAAACATGTCTAATAGTAAGTGGTGAAATTGTAAAGTATTTTCTAACATAATTACCTCATATTAAAATCATTTTCAACCCCTTGAAAATCTTACAACCCTTGCAAACAACCCCTAAATTGAAAAAATCACAAAAAAATACTTTGGTATGACATAAAAAGATGTAAGTATAGAGTAAGTAATATTTTATATTCTCTATAATAATTATCAAATTTTTAACCCCCTTTCAACCCTTGAAAACTACCCCTTGATAAAAAATTGTTAAAAAAAAAAATGTTAATTAAAATTGTTATATATATATACACATTACAATAGTTGTGGGTCTCTATTATACTGCGTACTTTCACATTGCTCCAAATATTCACACTCCGAAATTTTCAGTTACTAAGTAGAAAAAAATATGATAAGTTTTTGGACCATAACTCCTTAAATTTTCATGCTATCACAATTTATAAAAAACCATTGTAAAGGTAATTAAGAGAGCCACAACATCCTTTATTGCAATATATAGTAAAAAACCTTTTTCTAAAACGGTGAAGGGTTAAAGGGCTTAAGAGAGGCTGTGATTGCGCTGCCACGCGCTCTTTAAACAATCATATCTCCGTCAATTTTTGTTTGACAGAAAAAACAAAAAAACCAAATTGTTTGTGAGAAAAATACCTAAATTTTTAATCCGTACACTTTTATACGTATCTGTCGTCATTTTTGAGATATTATGAAAAAAAAGTGGGTTTTTTAAAAATTTGAATTTTTTTTTTTTAATCGTGACTTTTTTGAAAAATATGTGTCTTGAAGCAGCCAAACTGATACTATCTATCAAACTCTTCATAGTAAAGTTAATTCTAGGCGGAATACGATTAATTTTAATTTTGGTGGAAATGGCACTTAAGAAACCCATTGATTTAAAAGAAAAAACATTAGATGCTCCCCTTATTTGCAATACAGCTCACTTATTTTACGTGCAAAAGACTTTTAAAAGTGCTCATTTTAAAGCTTATTTCAAGCACTACAAAACCCTTTTGTATTAGAATGCATAAAATGCATCTGCTCGCCGCTAGATGGCATTGACCACATCGATTAAATTTCAGACAAAATAAAAAACGGCTTTGATCTTTAATATCTAGCTTAATATTGCACTTAGAATACTTTATAAAAAACGAAATTGTTCATTGTTTTACCTGCTACAATTTTGTTCTTCGTAAAATTTTCGATAAAACGTATATTTTTGGAGATATTTGCAAAAAACCGATGAAAAACGTGAAAAAATTGCGAATTTTCAATTGCCAATAACTTGAAAAGTATTGGATTTTTTGAAAAACTTTAGAGATGATTTTTTGCTTAAAATTAGGCCTTCTATCGATATCCGAGGTTATTTTGCAAAAAAAAAATTCACCCCCGAGAAGGGGTGGCAACCCCCCCCCAGGGTGGTTGCGGAGTTCAAATCATTTTCACTTTTGAAGTTAAGGGTAAGATGAACCTAATTCCAAAATTGTATGCAATTCGGTTCACAGTAAAAAAATTCGGAGCAATAATGCTTCAATGACTGCACTATATATTTTTTCGAAACTCTATTGTTTGCAAAGAAGAACATCAATCTTTTCACAAAAAAATTGCAATTTTAATACAAGGTACCCACACAAATTAACAATCCCTTCAGCAAGTACAACCTGTTTTAGCAAAAATACACACATCAAAAGTGTCTAGGGATCAACATATATTTTTGCAATAACTTTTCTCCTGATTGATATTAATTAAAATTTTCTTTAAGGATTCATCAAATAAAGTGTTTTCGTTTGTCTACAGTAACGATAAACAGAGTCACCTTTGCATTAATAAAGAAATTTGCCATTTTCCTAATAAAGGGATTTTTGACATTTGAACCACTAACATTAAAGTTCGAAAAAAAGACTGAAATAACAGTTTTCTTTAAAATTTTATTGGGTAACTTAAACAATTAATAATCCGTGTTTCTACCGCGAACACTAACAACACAAGAACATCGGTTTGGCATACTCAAAATGAGTTCATCCAAATCACGCTGTGGAATGGCCGCCCATGTTCGTTGCAACAACAAAAAAAGGTCTTCTTGCGACTGGATACCCTCCATATTCGGCAGAGCTCTTCTCTGTAGCTTATCCCATGCATGCTCAATCGGGTTCAAGTCTGGCGACTGAGCAGGCCAGGGCAGGACATTGATGTTAGCTGCGGCGAGAGTCTGTCTTACAACTCTTGCGGTGTGCGGTCGTGCATTATCATGCATTAACTGAAATAAGGGACCGATTTGCACTTGTAGAGGAACGATGACGTTCCCGAAGACCGCTAAGGGTACCACCTATAGCAATGCACAATCGTAGGATTCGATATCAATGGGCTCTTGAACACAGAAATTGGGCAGAAGAACAATGGCGTTTCGTGTGCTTTTCTGATGAGTCTCGTTTTGGTATGAGACCGGATACAAGACGTATACGACACTGGAGAACCCCTGGACGCCAACAGCGATTAAAATCCTGCCAGGAAGTCCATCCTTATAATGGTGGAACCATCATGGTATGGGCGGGTATTTGGATCGGCGGAAGAACTGAGTTGATTTGGATCAGAGGCAACCTCAACGCTCAAATTTATGCTGAGACGATTGTATCAGACGTCATCGTTCCTCTACAAGTGCAAATCGGTCTCTTATTTCAGTTAATGCATGATAATGCACGACCGCACACCGCAAGAGTTGTAAGACAGACTCTCGCCGCAGCTAACATCAATGTCCTGCCCTGGCCTGCTCAGTCGCCAGACTTGAACCCGATTGAGCATGCATGGGATATGCTACAGAGAAGAGCTCTGCCGAATATGGAGGGTATCCAGTCGCAAGAAGACCTTTTTTTGTTGTTGCAACGAACATGGGCGGCCATTCCACAGCGTGATTTGGATGAACTCATTTTGAGTATGCCAAACCGATGTTCTTGTGTTGTTAGTGTTCGCGGTAGAAACACGGATTATTAATTGTTTAAGTTACCCAATAAAATTTTAAAGAAAACTGTTATTTCAGTCTTTTTTTCGAACTTTAATGTTAGTGGTTCAAATGTCAAAAATCCCTTTATTAGGAAAATGGCAAATTTCTTTATTAATGCAAAGGTGACTTGGTTTATCGTTACTGTAGACAAACGAAAACACTTTATTAGATGAATCCTTAAAGAAAATTTTAATTAATATCAATCAGAAGAAAAGTTATTGCAAAAATATATGTTGATCCCTAGACACTTTTGATGTGTGTAGTTATAGCATGTGTGTCAGGTTGTTTAACTTACTTCCGGAATGAATCCAAACTCTACCATTACTTGTTTTTAAAAGAATTGTATTCCGAATTTTGGCAAAGAATTGTTTTTATAGCGTCAATGAATTTATGCAATTTTGTCGTAATGGTGGCCTCAAAAAATTATATAATGACTTCTTCCCAGGTAATTGACATTGATGCTTTGTGACTTTGTTAACATTTGACCGCAGATTAAGGATATGCATTTGACTGATTCCCTATTTATGTATAATAGACGGACATTTATTTATTTATTTTTTGTTTAGTGAACTGACATTTTATTTTTGTATAGTAGGCTTGGAATTGAATTGTAATTGAATTGAAATTATTCTAAATGTACTTACTTCAATCACATATTAAGTGTTGAATGTTTTTATTAACTTTTTAGTCAACTAGTTACGCATGACGTTATCATAACATTTGTATCTCGATAGATCGATTAAACATGTATGCACGATACCTAAGAATAAGAACCAAAAATGTACCATATTTATACAAATAAATGTTTTATCTTTATCTTTTATCTCTTTATCTTACGTCTTTCTTCTATAGTAATATGTAGGTTGCATACATCTATATCTACACTTATTTAGACTGATATTTAGCTTATTAAGAGGAAAGTCCTACAGATATTATGCCTCACAGCTGCTTTGTAAATCTACACCTTAGATCCTTATACCAATTGATTAATCTATTATAGGAGCACGTCTAGCGTCACCGATTAATGAAGCCCTGTACTCGGCGATGAGAATGGCGCTGCATGAAGACAAAAGCCGGTACATCCACACCGGGGTCTATTCCATGGCCACAGCACAGGACTACTACTCGCAGGAAGGTATGTTTAAAAGATACCATCTAGCAATTCACCAGTTATAACGTTTAACATCCGAACAGTCACAAACATTTGCCTCATTGAAATCTTTGTTTTCTAGCTTAACCTTTGTTTTGGCCAGAGACGAATTAAAAACTTTCTATGAAATAAAATCATTAGGGTTATAATAAAGTAGGTACGAAGTTCCTGATCGCTGACGAGATCAGTACCGGAATGGAATACTACATTCCTTTTACTGATGTCGTCAGTGCTAGCAAAACTGGTCCCTGGTTCAATCGCGAGTCTGCCGCAGCTGTTGAACAAAAACAGGCGGCGTACCGTGCTTGGTCTAGGGCCCAGGCACTCAATGATCATTCAAACCTTGCCTCCCTGAAAGCAGCCTTTAATAAAGCCACCAAGGCCACGAAGAGGGCTTACATTAGAGCAGACGCCCAGCGAATTGCACATGTTGGCCAAGAACTCATCACGCACCCTACGGATAGCCGCTCCTACTGGCGACTGGCTAAACACGTGCAATCTAACTTCTGCGTGCCTTCGCTGCCCCCACTGAGATTCCCTGATGGATCGTTGGCTCATCAGCCGCAAGAGAAAGCCGATTTACTGGCTAACCTCTTTGCCGCAAACTCTTGCATCGATGACTGCGGTGCTGCGCCGCCGGATATTCCACATTGCGGCTCCACAATGCCTGATATTCGTATCAGGCAGTGTGATGTTCGTGCCGAACTGCAGTCACTCGATGTCAGGAAAGCCAGTGGCCCTGATGGAATTCCAACTGTGGTGCTGAAGAAATGTGCAGCGGAGTTGTCTTCAGTGTTCACTAGCCTGTATCGCCTCTCCTACAATTCGGGTCTTGTGCCGCTGTCTTGGAGGGAGGCGAACGTTCAACCAGTTCTCAAAAAAGGGGACCGGTCTGACCCTGCCAATTACCGTCCAATAGCCGTAACCTCAGTTTTAGCTAAAGTATTTGAGCGGATCATAAACACGCAGCTCATCCGCTACCTAGAGGATCACTCTCTCATTCACGACCGTCAGTACGGCTTCCGACCAAAACGGTCTACGGGTGATCTAGAGCGTACGTTAGAATCAGAATCAGAATCAGAATCATTTATTTGCCTTTGAATATGGTACATGTCAGATCACAAATAATTACGCCAAAAGTTCATACATATTCAGCCATATAAATAGCATGCAAATATAACAAAAATCATAATATTAGGTCATCCATTACTCATAATTCAAAATAAATTTTCATAATGCAGAACAAAAATTCAAATACAAATTATAAACAATACAATACAAATTAAATGTCATTATTACTGATCAAATGTCAATCTTTGAGTTAAGGTATTCATCAACTGAGTAAAAACACTTAATCCTCAGCCAGTCGAATAGTCGACTTTTAAATACATTCAATGAAAGCTTAGTCAGTGAATAAGGTAGTTTGTTAAAAATTGAAATACAACTTGGGTAACTGTTTCTTTTAAAATATTGGGTCTGCATTGTGGGCAGCAATAGTTTCCCTTGATGTCTTATTGATTTAATTGAATAGTCATCTTTATGCAAAAACAATTGTGGGTGAGATTTGACAAAAACACAACACTCCATTATGTACATCGACGGTAGAGAGAGCAAGTTCAGGGGAGGAAACAGTTCCTTGCACGATGTTAGGGGTGGGGCGTTACATATGGCACGAACGCAGCGCTTTTGCGAGATGAACGCTGCATTCATATCTACAGAGTTACCCCAAAGTATTAAGCCGTATTTAAGGTTCGATGCTACATATCCATGGTATGCCATTAAAGCAGCCTTTTGATGTACCTGGGTGCTTAGGCGCCATAAAGCATAAGAAAATCGGTTGATTTTTTTGCAGACTTTTTCTACGTGCTGTTTCCACGAGCACTGATTGTCTATAATAAAGCCTAAGAAGTTAACTGTACTCGACTCGACTAGTAGTTCACCATTAATTTGTACATCCAGATTATCTTCTTTAGGCTTTTTGTTAAAAAACCGTAGGTATTTGGTTTTGCCTATGTTTACGCATAAGTTATTTTTGTCTAGCCAATTTGCTATACTCGTTATGGTATTGTTAATATCTACGTCATAATTTTCAGATTCCTTTGTAATTACTAGTGATATGTCATCGGCGAATAGATGACATTGATGATTGGTTACCAATGGCAAGTCATTAATATAAATTATAAATAATAATGGTCCTATAATGGTTCCCTGTGGTACACCTACATTATTTACAGAAACCATGGATTTGAAGGTTGTTTCTTCTTTAAGACTATTTAAGCATTTTATTTGTACATATTGGCGTCGATTTTGAAGATAAGATTTAAGCCAATCAAGTGCTGTACCTCTTAAGCCATATATTTCACACTTTTTGAGAAGTATTTCATGAGATACAAAATCAAATGCTTTGCTCATGTCAAAGAATATACCTGTCGCTTCTTTTCCTTTGTCAACAGATTCAGTTACCTTTTTTATTAATTGAAATGCTGTTAGCGAAGTGGACTTCCCTTTGCGAAATCCACTTTGATTATTTGTCAAAATATTATGCTTCTCAAGAAATTCAGAGATCCTTGTATGCAGAGCTTTTTCAAATACTTTGGCTAACACAGGTATTAATGCAATAGGTCTATAATTATCCATTTTGTCTTTTTCATATTTTTTGTGTATAGGGTATATGACAGATATTTTTAATTTTTCAGGAAATTTACCTTGTGCCATTGACTTATTTACCAAATGGCAAATGACGTCAGCTAAGATTGTGACACAGTACTTAAGAATGTTTGTAGGAAATTCATCGTATCCCACTGAATTGGTATTTTTAAGTGAATTTATTATTCGGAATATTTCAGTATTTGTGACTGGATGAAGAAAAATGCTATTACTTATACGACTAGTTATGCCAGGAGAATTTAATGTCATTTTAGTTTTCGGTATTTTATTTGTAATGTCTATAAAGAATTTATTAAAGCTATTGCATATGTCAATGGGGTTAGATATTTGAGTATTATTTTGTTTTATATTATCAATATATTGGTCACTATAATCAGTGTCTGTATGTTCAAATGATTTAATTAAGTTCCATGTTGCCCTGCATATATTTTTACTTTGGCTTAGATATGTTTCATTTGTTAATTTTTGTGATTTACTTATACATTTTTTTAGAATGGAAGAATACTTGTGATATGACATTTTATTAAATGGATTGGAGTTAGTGTAATATCTAAAACGTAGTTTTCTTTTTGAGATTCATGATTTTTTTATGCCTTTGGTAATCCACTTATCATGAACCTTCTTTTTATGGTCAATTTTTATTTTGACTTTGGGAAAACATAGTTCAAAGAATAGGATT
The DNA here is from genome assembly GCA_947369235.1 of Udea olivalis. Classification (NCBI taxonomy): domain Eukaryota; kingdom Metazoa; phylum Arthropoda; class Insecta; order Lepidoptera; family Crambidae; genus Udea; species Udea olivalis. Next base: position 20,079,048 of record OX376350.1, on the reverse strand, counting down.
AAAGTTTCATGAAAAAGGTCAAATGACTCATTTAAATCAGCAGTATTATACATGTCAGTCCATGTGAGGGACGAGATTGCCTCAGCGAATTTTCTCATATTGTCTTTACTAAAATCTCTTCTGAAAATATATGATTTTTTCGATTTTCGCTGGAAGCTTTGTATGGGTAAATTAAGGATTTGGCAAGTATCATGATCAGAAAGGCCCAATGGATGAGTTTTTCCAGTAGCCGTGGAAACATTACTGATCATGTGGTCCAAGCAGGCTTTTTGACGAGTAGGTTCTTTGATATGTATTGTAATGCCATAATGCTGACATATTTTTAAGTATTCATCCTGCACTTCGCCTTCCTTTAGAATGTCTATATTAAAATCACCAACGAGGACAATGTTTTTATTTATTTTGCGACTTAATTTTGATACTAAGGTCTCGAAACAATCTAAAAATTGATATGGATTAGAATCCGGAGTTCGGTAAATGCAAATAATTATACATTTTGCTTGAAGAAGCTCTATACCACAGCATTAAAAACCTTTAAAATTGCAAGATCCTCCATTAGCGGCAATCTTCTATAGATTAGGTCAGACTTGCACAGGATGCAAACTCCTCCACGCCTTTTATTAGGTCTAGAGTAAAAGTCCGCGAGAATAAAGTTATTAATGTGAAGGTTTTTCTCGTCGCCAGATTTAAGAAAAGTCTCAGTCAGACAGATGATGTCCGTTTCCTGTCCACCGATCCCTAGCTCTTCCAAAGCTACAATAAGAAAACTTGTTTTACTTAATACGCCTGCAATATTTTGATGAAATATTGCTAGAGAGTTACTCGGTTTAGGGACGAAAAAACGATTTTTGCGAGCTATGACCTTCTGTAGTTTCATTTTGTTTTGCAGATGACGTACATGGCAAAGGTTGTGTATTATTCCTCTTTTTAAAGGAGACTCTTGGGAAAAATTCACCTAGGGTCGTTTGTGTCATTTTGCGAGGATTCTTGTTCCTATTGCTACCCAAGATACTGCCACTACTAACAGAAAGGTTACATTGTTCAGTTAAATTGTTTCTTAGCCTACGACTATTAAAAGTCAAGAATTTATAATTGTAGTCATAGGAGTCAATAACAAAATTATTTTTTTTAGCAGTTTCTTCGATGTAGTTCTTAGTAACCGGGGGAACAGTTACGAAAATACAATTTTTGAAATTATTACAAATCATTTGGATATTTCTGTTTAACAATTTCACGTTAAGATGTTTATTATTCATTACATTTAATACAATAACCATAACACTGGTCGGAATTTTTTCTAATGCAATAGACAGTTTTATGCAAACGTTCGTAGGATTACAGTCATTTTCACCAATACACAAAAAAACCTTATCGTTAAGATTATAGTTTGGACTAGTTTCGCATCTTTTCAGGACTTCCTCAGTAATTGCGTTTGGCTTGATAAATGATGATGTATGGTACTTTTCGTAGGAGGTATTCTCTCTTAATTTGATAATTTTTGTAGCCAGGCCGGAGCACTGTTGCGTTCCCAATATGTTTATCTTTCGAGATGTAGACAATTCGGACTGAGTGTTTGAGGATAGCCTACGGAGTTCTATATGCTGTTCAGATGAATAGGATTTTATTTCTAGCAGCTTAATTTGTTTTGTCAAGTTAAGAATTTCATTTTCAGCCTTTTTTAATTTTTTTTCCAGGTCAGTTATTTTTTTTTGGAGGGTTAATATAAAACTGAACTCTGAGTGGTTATTTGTGGATATGACACCTGTTCTTGAAGATTTAGGTGTCTTAAACATAGATGGTGATGGTGATAATATCTTCGTAGAACCTCTGTTTTTCTTCTTACTACTATGTCTGGTTGTGTCATTTTCAGGTAGTGTTGATTGACAGAGTAATTTAAGAGTGTTGTTCTCCATTGATAACTGTTTATTAATTCTTTGCAAGTCGTTGTTTTGCAATACAGTTTCGTCAAATTCATTTTGTAAACTAGCCAGTTGTGATGTTAGTTTCTCGATTGTATCTTGCATTTCTTGCCCAGATGTCGAATCGGTTAATTCGCAGTCAACACTCCTAGATAAGCGATCGGGTGACTCAAAATTTTCATAGGATAAGTCCGATGTGGTGGTCATGTGAGAGTTATTTTGCTGGGTGACTGGTGAAGAGGAAGATTGTGGACACTGTGGTAAATCAAGTGTGCCTGTGGGTTTTGGGGACTGCACCCTTTTCCTTACGGTTACATTTGATGTTTCTTTAATGTGCTTGTGAGTACACATCTTACATTTTCAGTTTTTCTTGTTATCAGGTTCCATTATGCGATAAAGTTTCTCAGACAAACCCTCGCAATCGAATTCATATCGTTTTTTGCAGAATGAGCATTGCAGTGTTCTTTTTAAATCGACTTCTGATTTACATTTAAAGCACTTCACTAGCGTCGTCGTGCCTGCCATCTTACGCCCACTGTTGGTACTAATGGATGAATTTTTGTTTTTAACATTTACTTTGCCTCTGGTAGACATTCTTATTTGAGTAAATTTATTATTTTAAAAACACAAAAAAGTGTAATCTCGTAGGGCCGTTCGGTGATTTGAACTCGGCACCGTCGGATCGAAGTCGCACAGTTACCGCGTTGGGCTATGGTGACTTAAGGAAACACGCCGAAATAAGGGCACAGGATTTGGAACTATGCTGGTAAATTCTTTACAGACGGTTGTTATGACTCAGGCCAATGGAACTTTTCACTGTTCGGGTCCATAAGGTAAACAAGCGCAACTTACACTAAACAACACTTGAACGAAGCACACACAGGCGGTTGTCCAGTTCGTCTAAACGCTGCACGGGCCGGCCGATCGCTCTGGTTGGTGTCGGCAGCGGTGACGGCTGACTCATCGGCCGCGCGCTTGTGTTGTTGTTGCACAGAAGCTTGAAGTGGCCGTTTTAACAATATTTAAACTTAATTTTGCTATAACTCCGCAACGACATTGAATATTGACAAGCAGTTTTCACCATTCGACGAGTCACTTCACTGGGAGTATTTTGGTTATAAATTAAGCGTTTAGTGATCACTTTTTACTACAACTTTGAATTAAAAACCGCGGAGAATTGAAATATAGGTGTTCCTTGAACAAGTTTTCGGGCGCTATATGTGTGTTAGCTAGTGACACACATCTGGGGGGAGGCTATGGACAAGCATGGGGAATCTTTGGCCGTCAGCCTTGACATTGCCAAAGCTTTCGACCGTGTATGGCATCGTTCGCGTCTTTCCAAGCTTCCGGCATATGCTCTGCCACCTCGCCTATGCGACTGGGTCGCCGGATTTCTGGAGGGCCGTAGAATTTGTGTCCTTTGCGATGGTCAAAAATCACGCTTTCTCCAGATTAATGCCGGAATGCCGCAGGGCTCCGTCTTGTCGCCGACGTTGTTTCTTCTGCATATCAATGACATGTTATCTCTTGGTAATATTCATTGCTATGCGGATGATAGCACGGTCCACGCGCGATATTTCGAGCGCCCTGGGGCAAAGCAGACTGACATCGAGGAGAAGAGGCGAAGTCTTGTTGTTGAGCTTGACGGAGTGTTGGACCGCATTTCAGAATGGGGTGCATGCAATTTTGTCGAGTTCAATGCCAAGAAAACGCAGGTGTGTGTATTCACAGCAAAGGCCTTTCCTTTCCCATCCCACTCTTCAGAGCACCCCACTACCGATTAAGGATAGCCTAAACATCCTTGGCATGGATGTTCATAGCAACCTAAACCAGCGGGACTACATTGAGAGCGTCATTAGAACTGCATCCCGTAAACTCTGAGTCCTGAACAGAGTGAGACGATTCTTCACGCCTGAGCAGCTCTGTCTCTTGTATAAGACACAAGTCCGCTCGTGTGTGGAATACTGCTCTCATCTCTGGGATGGTTCCGCTAAGTACCTACTCAAAGCTCTTGACAGGTTGCAGCGGCGTGCTATCCGTATTATTGGTAACCCAGAGGCAACTTTATTTATTTATTTATTTATATTAGGTATGCAAACAGATCACAGCCATTACACAACCAAGAATATATATAAACTTATCATAACTAGACCGTAATCCTTAAATAGCATACACATCATGATTTAACTTTACATCTACAACGAGGGTTAAACAAATTTGATTACTGACTATATTTTAATTATACAATGGGTGTTCTTAATATCATACATTATTTGTGTACAGTCGAGGACTGCTCGGTTATAAGAAATTCAGATACTGCTCTTTTGTACTGGGGAAATCTGTTATTGAATACATCCACGCATCCGCCACTACGGACGACATCATTGTACGTTCTGCACATTCTGACCATGGGATTGAAAAAGGAGGTGTTGTGTTCTTTGACCCTTGAGCCTCTCCAATTGCGTAGAGACATTGCCAGGCTAAGTGTTCTCTATCGCTTCTACAATGGGGAATGCTCTGACGAGTTATTCCAGCTTATCCCACCCTCTCCTTTCCACTCCCGTACCACGCGTGCTGGACTACGGCGTCACCCACACACAATTCAACATTTGTTGGCCCGAACTAAAAGGTTCGGTGACTCGTTTCTTTGTCGTACCATCCAGACGTGGAACGCTCTTCCAGCACATGTGTTTCCTTCTTCTTATAGTCCCGGGTTCTTCAAGCGGGGCGTGAAAAGGCATTTCTGCAGGCCTTCAAGGTGAGGATGGCCAGCCCAGTGATTCGTTTGAATGACTGGGCTTGTCAACCTCATATCTGGACCTCACGACCGCTTTCCATCAGGTGGAGTGAGGTCATCTTGACGGGCAATATAAAAAAAAAAAAGCACATTGTACGAAGTTTTTTTAATAAAAGTAAGGCGTGCTTAAAGTTGGCAGTTGATCAAGCTCACCACTCGCGTTAAGCCAGAGCGTAGTGATTAAGTCGTCAATTGTAGCAATGACCTTATTTTTGTCCAGCACAGGACAAGTAAATAGGCTAATTCATAAACCTCACTTTGCCAATGAATTCAGGTGTCCACCTGATGGAGATGCCACTAGAATGGGCTGAAGGGGAGCCGAACAACTACAAGAACTCGGAGCGTTGCCTGGCAATGGCAGCAACCAACGGAGAGATGTCAGACAGGAACTGCTCCGACGTGCGGCCGTTCATCTGCTACAAGGAGAAGATCGGCAGCATGACCATGAACGAGTGCGGGAATTATGACAAAGGTGAGCTATGGAACCATACCGAGCTTTAATGCAACATCATATCCACTAAACAATTAAGGTGTAGGCCTGCTGCAATACGTCAAACCGGTAATCTACTTGGTCGTTTTTTAAACCGAACTTCATAGATCGTTTATTAACTTTTGAATAATTTGTAGTTTTCCAATAAATTCATCATTCGAAGAATGTAATAATACTTTTCAAAGTACATACATATCCCGCGCGGTCTCTGTCTGCTTGAGTTCGATGTCTAAAAGCGGATTCAGACTAGTGTTTTTATTTGTGCGTCATCATCATCATCATCCGTGCGGTCTATCCCGGTTGTGAACCCACACTGGTATGTGGGGGTCCCAGAGTACGTCTAATATTACGTTGAACAGAAACGGGCTAAGGTTGAAAATGTTGGTAAGTATGCCCACACCACGAGAGCCCATCGATTTCCACGCTTCGATAGGACTCCATCGGGTCCGACAGCTTCCCGGTTCTTCATGCGGCGAAGAGCCGACAGGAATTCATCAGGCGTTACCGGAGGCACTAGTTCCTGATTTGGAGGGAGTTCAGGTGGCTGCACCTCTTTGTGTTGCTTGTTGAGCAGCTCGTGGAAATAAGAGCGCCATCTCTCCTTCACCGCGCGGTCCTCGCATAGCAGGTTACCAAGAGTGTCATTTACACACCGGCACATGGAAATATCCTGGGCTGCTTTGACTCTCGTACGTGCCAACTTGTAAACGAGCTCCTGCCCCTCAGACGACTCCAACTTATCGTACAAAGGACGTAAGTAGTCACGTCTGGCTCTGGCTACAGCTCGTTTAGAGGCACGTTTGGCATCCCTGTAAGCGGCGCGATCTTCAGGACATTTGGACGCTTGACACGCTGTTTTACCCTGATCTCCTTCTGGACTGCTTCGTTCCACCACCAGGTCTCCTTATCAAGCCCACGTCCACCCCGAGACACACCCAACGCCACCCTCGCCGCCCCGGTGATAGCTGTCTGACACCTATCCCAGAACTGTTGCCCGGACTTACTATCCGCTGCGATGCACAGGTCACCGACAGCGGCAGCAAAGTATGGGATCTGGCTTCTTCAAGCAGCCACCACCTGGTTCAGGGCGGGCAGCGCTCCCGGTATTTGCCTCAAGGCTGCACTCGAAGGTCCATCACAAGTGACGGTGTTAGGCAGTAAGACTCTCCGGGTATGACCTTACAGTTAGCTACCTTGCCGATCTGGGCTCTCCTGGTGAGAAAGTAGTCGATCTGGGTTGCGCTCTTGTAGGTGATTAGATGCTAGGAACTCTTTTTAAAGAACGCGTTCACGACGGCCAAGTCGCCAGCCATACACGTCCTAAGAATCTCTTCGCCTTCAGCGTTACGACTGCCAAAACCAAAACCACCGTGAACACGCCCGTATTCCTCACACTGTTCACCCACATGACCGTTCAGATCGCCACTCAGAACGACGCCTTGGGACAGTGGAATAGTGCATAGGAGCTGGTCGATTTGCTCCCAAAACAGTGCCTTATCCGAATCGCTACAACCGACCTGCGGTGGGTAGGCACTTATCAAATTGCTCGAGACCCCTTTGATAAACCACAAGGCGGTCGCTAACGCGATTTAATTCCAAGACACTATTCTGGAATTCCTCTGGGAAACCGGGCCAGCCTATGGCCTGGTAGCCCTAACCCATTCAACACAGGAGTAGGGCGATCCCCCTGCGCGTCGTTTTCCGGCGACGCCCTATCTGAGTCGGGTACTCTTAGCTGACTTTCCATTTTTTTTTTTTGGCTTGAGTTGGCTTTACGGGAGCGACTGCCATCTGACCTGCCAACCCATAAAGGGGAGCCGTCGCCAGAGCCTCCTTCGTTGATCAGCAGGGTGCACCAGCTTGCAGGCGAGGTTGGCTTGGGGCCCGAAGATGTTGGAGGACCCCCTTACACCCCCTAGCGTTTTTATTTGCGCGTATACGGTCGTTTTGGCATACTTACTTACACGCGCGCTTTAAAACCCCAAACTCGCGTACACGGGCTTATTGCGGTGTGTTCGCTGGAACCGGTAGCGGCAGCCTTTAAGCGCGTCAGCGCCGGTACGAGTTGCGCGTGTGGCAAGAGGAACGCCTGTACGCGCCCACATGAGCTTCCGAAAACGAGCTTATTCGCGCGTATACAACGCTGGCCTTAAACCGCCCTAAAAGCTACACACAAAGTTCACTAACTGCGCTACGAATAGTGCTCTGAATGCTGCTTAACTAAATATACATATTCAAATACATTCAATATATTCTGGTCATATTGTAAATCCGAACGGTTGGCGCACAGCATATGAAAGAGACGGCCGCACCGGCAGTTGCTACAAGTTCTACTCCACCCCGATGTCCTGGACCCGCGCGCACACCGTCTGCACGGCCGACGGCGGCCACCTGGCCATCATTAACAGCGACGAGGAAGCACAGGTACACCACGTTAATACCACCATCACAGGTAAAAGTTGTAACCTTGGGCTCCTAAGAATTTCAACAGTAGTTGCAAAAACAATAAAAAAATGCTACAGAAAATTATTTAGCAATGCGTATGGCTCGAAAACTTACCGGTACCACAGATTTAAAAACAGTATCCAGTACTTTTTTAACAGTAATTTTACCAGCAACTATGATTAATAACTTAACCTACCTGAATTGTATACATGTATTGCAATGACTCAACCAAATGGAACCTACCTATTTATCGTAGCAGCGGCTCGACATGCTCATGCATTCATACTAAATTAACTCTAGTACTAACCATTTCTTAGTTATAAGTTTCCATGTGAGTGACATGAATTGTCTTAATGGAAATAAAGATGCTTTAACTTCATCCAGTACCTCTACCATGATCATTTCTGAGTAATGTGAGTTGTCTAACTGTCCTTATCACGTTAGCGACATGCGAGCGTTTTTGAAGCGGAGTGAACATGCCGATTGGTGCATTGAGGGCGCGTTGAATTAGGCGAGTGAAGAAGCGCGGCAGTTGCAGCAAATGTACACTAGGCGCGCCACTATTTTTTTGGCGTTTCCTAGAACAGTTAAATAAGCATTGGCGCGGCCAGCGCGTGACTGCAGCGTAGGTACTTTACGCTTCAATTTGAAGGCGCCTTACGTCTTCGACTCTGACCATGAGAATGAAAGTTCACAAAGGCAACTTTTCGAACTGCAACCTTAGTAGCATTTTTAATAGGCATTTGGTTGGGCCACATACATGTCTTTGGTTGGACAACAGTCAGATTTGGCCGCATGTTTTGCTAAAGGGCCGACAACGAAGGGCCTATGTGAAAACTCCTACAGAGGGCCACGTAATGTATTTTTCTGAAGGGCCTTTGTATAGGCATCATACAATTAACCAACGTCGTTGAGATGCTAGTTAGGTACAATGGAGGAAAAATCTGCAGATCCACATTTCGCTCTTACAATCAAATCAAAATAAGAGCGAAAAGTGGGTCTGCAGATTTTTTTCCCATAGTACCTGTCCGGTAGAATTATATAGGTAATATAATACTCTCTCTGTTTTCATTCACTATCACATTTCATCACAATGCTTCATTGATTTAAAGCTAGTAAAAGTACTAGGGTGTAGAACATAGTGCATTGTTAAATGCTAAAAATAAAAATTCACTTTAAACTAGTGAAATTGTAGCATAAGTATGTATTTCAGATATTGAGAGAGGTGGCCGCTGATGCCAGTTTCGAGGTGTTCATCGGCGTTTTCAACTGGCACAACGACTCCGTTAAAGACCACTATATCACCTTAGAAGGTAGGTTTTTGAATCCTATCACACTGATGCTATCACAGGGAAGGTGTTCTAGACTAATATTTCTTCCACTATTATTTATGTACTCAAATGTTTAGGTCGCAGTGCAACATAACAAGCTTAGTTCCTTATTTTTGAGTCAATCAATCAATCCAAATCATATTAATAAAATTTGAATTTGAAAGACACAATGGCACAGTACATTTAAAACGTTTCCCACAATTTTGCACTTAGGCCAGTAGAATAAAACAAACAAAACATTCAAATCGGATTTAAATCCTACAAAAGATTTTATTGATTAAATGGCTTCATCTGTTGCCCAATATGACTATCCCAGGTTTTCCCCACTGTAGGAGTTGTGCATAATTTTGGGGGGCAAAAGTGTAACCCAAAATTAGTACTTTCATTCATTTATTTATTGCAAGTCACATGTTAGATAGGATGTTACAGGGTATATAAGGTACAGTGACGCCCTGCAAGGGCACAGCAAACATTGGATGAGAGGCAACTATTGCCTATTTACTTAAAATATACTCAAAATACCAATAAATTCAATTCGAATACAATTATTATAAATATGTCATTCAATAATAAACACATTAGTAATTTATAAGTCTATCATTAAATAAATTAGAATAAAAATTATGGTAACACTTTTCTAACTAGAAACTTTTAGAAAGCAGATACCATTTAATTAAATCAAATTAAACTGTACACTATAAATTTTATTAAATTAAACTATAAATCGGTCATTAAAAATTCTGAAATATTATAGTAACACTTTTCTATTAAGAAATCTTTGAGGTGACTATTAAACAAGGATGCCTTTTTTATATTTTTAAGATGGTTTGGAATATGATTATATATTTTTATTGCCATGTAATGAGGGCTACCTGAGACAATTTTCATGTTGGTGATTGGCTTGTTTAATTTATTTTGATTTCTATTATTTCTTTTCGGAAGAGTTTCGATTGGGGAGTATAATTCAGAATGATTTCTAACAAACTTGCAGGATTCCAGAATATAAATAGAAGTAAGGGTCAGCAATTGGTGTTTTACAAAATAATATCTACATGAAGACATTTGGTCAATGTTTGTAAGTATCCTGACACATTTCTTTTGTAGAATGAATATGGTGTCTATTTCACTGCAGTTTCCCCATAGTACAATGCCGTATGTTAACCTGGAGTAAGCATAAGCGTAGTAAGCTGCTAGGGCCGTCTTGAAATTAGTAACGCGTTTCAACTGGTGCAAAGCATAAATAACAGAGATAATAAAACTTTTGCGGTTTTACGGTTATATCTCGTAAAGGACTGAAATTATCGACAAGTTTAATTTTGCATAGAATGAGACCAGAGTTATTTTGTTTAGAATACTCGTTCTCATGCTGATGCTCTTCAAAGTTGAACGTATTTCACAATTATGTGAAAAAAAACCCACTCGTTCCCACAGCCCTTGACGTGAGAAATAGTACGCGGGCGAAGCCGCTGACGGACAGCTACTGCTTGATACAAGTGGAGCAGCTGATGTGTGGCTGGGCCATTAAGCATATCGTGGAGGTCACTATCCTCACTGACTACCACAACCATCTCATGCCCCTGTGACACCTCAAGGGCTATGGGAACAACTGGATGGTTTTTCACAAAATTGTAAAATACGTACAACTTTGAGGAGCATCAGCATGAAAACTTCCAAAAACTACAACTTTCAAAAAGATTGTAGAAAAGTCTTTTACAAGATATAACCGTAAAATCGCAAAAAAAACAGATTTTGGGGTACACTTTTACCCCCCACCACTTATGCACACCTCCCACAGGGTACAAAAACTTAAGATAGTCATATTGGCCAACAAATGAAGCCATTAAAACAATAAAACCTTTTGTAGGATTTAAATCCGATTTCAAATCTAATCCTACTAGGCCAGTAGGCTAACTGCCTAAAGTCTGACTTTATTTATAATTTTAACCATATTTTAGAATTTTAGCAAAGAGACGTTACTTATTGAATTTGTCATTCGTCGTGAAAGCTGTGTTCTTTTGTAATCTGAGTCTAAGCAGTACAGGTATTTTCAGATAAACCAACAAAGGAGGCCGGGTACAACTATTGGCGACAAGGGGAGCCGAACAATGCTAATAGTGGAGAGCACTGCGGCACCTTCCTGAAGCAGGGGACCAGCAGGCCTGTGGTCCTCAACGACTACTCCTGCAACACGTCGGCTCCCTTTATCTGCGAAATTGAGAAGCCCAGGGTTCCGGTCTGGTAGATACCGGCTGATTATCCATACCATACGGAAAATCATATGGTATTCTTAATAATTAGAGTTGATGAATAAACTTTAAGTTATTCATACAAAAATACCTTGTCACTGACTTTATGAAAACCTCAAAATAAAATGTATTCAAAATTGTCTTTCTCTATCTACTCTACTCGTAAATACTGTCTACTTCACCCATAGAATATGTCATGCACGTGCACAACGAAGGTGCTGCTGACTGGCGTCGCCAATTGTGATTTATAACAAGTAAACATACACAACTGTATATGTACTTTGAAAAATTAATACATAAATGAAAAGGTAATTCAGAAAATTATTTACCATTATTAGTAAAATCCATAATAAGTGAAAACAAATACCCCACATTCATAAACAAATTGAAGAAATATCTACTTACTAAATGTTATTATAGTATAGGTATATGAATATTCATTTGATAGAGTTAGCAATAAATAAATCCTATAATTATTAAAACGTCGTGCATTATGATCTACATCTTATATATATATATATATTTGTTAATCTTTAATTTTTTAATTTGTAGACTTATCTTATATCTTATCTTTTTAATTGAAGCGTTTCCTCTCTTTCATTACCTTATTGCGTGCCCGACAGGGTCCATATTGGTCATGTATTATACTATCTTCTGTACATATGGCTTGCAAGTAAAACATTGTGTATTGAGTAAACATTGGATATTTTAGTTAATATTAATTTTGAAAAGAGTAAATTCTTTCGAAGTTCACTCACATATTTAGGCTATGTTGTTGATGAGTGCGGGTTTAGGACAGATCCGGATAAAGTGCGTGCAATTTTGGAATTTCCTGTACCAAAGACCTCCAAAGAGGTAAAAATGTTCTTAGGAACTTGCTCATGGTACCGTAGATTCATAAGGAATTTCTCGGCAATAGCAGCACCGTTGAACGCTCTGACCAGCACTAAAGTAAACATTTTATGGAACCCCGCAGCTGAAGAAGCTTTTGAATCATTGAAAGGTTGGTTAGTTTGTTATTCCATTTATTTCATTTCTATGTATCTTGTTATCATACCCTTCTAACTGTTTTTCTCCTACTTCCAATGTTTTCGCTTCTATTATGATTCTATCCAAATGTTACGCTGTCTCCTAATGTAAGTATTTTTTCCGTAGTTCAGATGATGCACATTTTTCTACTATTTGATCGATCAATTGTTCTTCTGGGTTAGTAAATTTACATTTTTCTGCCTGTTTCCTGAGCTTAACTACATTTTTTTCGGATTTTCACTATTTTCTTGTTTAAGTTGTCGAAACATGTGTCTTTCATAAAGTTTGATTTGCTTTGGAAGGAAACAACTATCTAGTTTTTTAATAGATGCATCAACCACGTCAATATCATCTTCAAGAGTAATAATATATGCTCCTGGCAGATTATAAATAACTTCCTGAAGTCCTGCCTGAAGTCCTGATCCTTCAAGAAGTAACAGGGTAGCTCTTTTTTATTACAGCACCAGTTATTTCAGTAGCTTTCAAATAAATATACGAGGACCTCTTCCAGTTTTCCCACCTTACAGCAACTGTAGCATTATCACCATCGAGATCTAGCTTTTCAGGAGATGGAAGGCCTTTTATTAGTAGTAATTTGGCAGTCTACAATTATATGCATAGATCAAAACCATGATTACACACAGTTAATATTTATTATGTAGGCCCATAATGCCGATCATGTCCGCACGATTCACAATTTTTGTAGGCTCGTACTGCCTATAATCACAATCACAATTCCATGTAGGCCCGCACTGCCTGTAACAACAATCTCATACTGTTCACAATTTTATGGAAACCGTACTGCCTTCAACCATAATTACGCACGGTTCAAAATTTCATTTACGCCCGTCCTGCCTGTATAACGATCTCGCACGGTTCATAAATTCATGTAGGCCCGTACTGCCTGTAACCACAATTACGCACGGTTTACAATTTCATGTAGGCCCGTACTGCCTGTAACAACAATCTTGCACGGTTTACAATTTCATGTAGGCCCGTACTGCCTATAACAACAATCTCGCACGGTTCACAATTTCATGTAAGCCCATACTGCCTGTAACAACAATCTCACACGGTTCACAATTTCATGTAGGCCCGTACTGCCTTTAACCACAATTACGCACGGTTCACAATTTCATGTAGGCCCGTACTGCCTGTAACCACAATTACGCACGGTTCACAATTTCATGTAGGCCCGTACTGTCTTTTACCACAATTACGCACGGTTCACAATTTCATGTTTGCCCGTACTGCCTATAACAACAATCTCGCACGGTTCACAATTTCCTGAAGGCCCGTACTGCCTTTAGCCACATATCACTAGTAACTAAATAAAAATATTTGTAAACCTGGAATTTGAACCCAAGATTGTGAGTGAATAAAGTGAATAAAGATTTCGTCAGTTATTCTTCTTTATTTTAACTTGACGTAGTTTTGAAAATGTATTCATTTAATCAAGATTCGGACCGAGCGATTCAGACGCGATTCGGACCGGTTCTGGAGTAATAAATAACCTATAAAAAATGTGTTAATTAATGTTGAAAAACAAAGCATTTCACCATCATTACCAGCATTAATGGTGCGGTAGAGTGACGCTGGATGAGGGGAACCCTGTACCTTCTTGGAAATATGTGAGGAGTGCAACCAAACAGGAACCCAGGTTGGCCCGTAACCATATGTGAAAGGTGAAATCGTTTGATTAAGCAAAGTAAAATAAATATCTTTTGCCAATCTGAAGGGAAGTTTTCTTTATCCAACATACAACAGGTGTTTCTAAGGAAATCTCAAAATTTCTGTAGCCGAGGTAAAAATACTTCGTTGCAGGAGCCAACATGCTGGCTCGCAGGTTTGCACGCTGTTCGCCGTAGGTGGAAGTTACGCTGTTTAGAGCTTCCTGCACACCTTTTTACACGTGCAGCCAGTGGGCTAGGTATACGCAAAAAGCTTACAGCGCTCTTCGTGTCCAGTATAACAACGCATTTAGGATGCTGCTGCGGCTACCTCGCTTTTGTAGTGCATCTGGGATGTTTGCCGAAGCTGGCGTAGATTGTTTTTATGCAACAATGCGTAACGGGGTCCCTGGTGCGCAGGGTGAAACGGGCGGTAGCAGCATCCTGAATATGATTGCTAGCAGACTGGACTGCATTTATGTAAAGCATTTTTGTGCCATTTCGGGGGGAGGTGTGCAGGAATGGCCACTGTAAATCTTTTGTTTTTATTTCTTATTCCTAATATAGTTCATAAGCCCTACTAACAACATAAGTATTTGTTACTTGAAATAAATAAATTAATTAATTCATTCATTCATTCATTAAAAGCTTAACAAACATTTTCATAGAACTATTAAATTCCATTTTGCTAAAAATTATTTAAAAATAAACCGGGCTGCCGGTGCAAGTTACAGCTTATTGGGCTTGATCATACAGTCCTTAAACCTACCTAGTAGGCAAGTAGCAGCATAACGCTTCGGCGGCGGCAGCCGCGCGTGCCTCGATAAAAGAATATACTTACCTTAAATACTGGTGTTTTACCAATGCATGATGAGATATTGAATTTAATTATAATTTAATAAAGTGAGTTTGAACTAGCCTTGTGCAAATTTCAGTTGCTTTTTATAAGTTACGGAAATGTTTTACCTACCTGTTTACTACGTACTTACCTAAAAGTTAATTGAATTTTACTTACCTTTCTTCAAAACGTGTAACTACAATTTTGTGTGGTGTTCAAACAGCCAAATACACTGCAACACAAATGATATTTTCGCGAAGTCATATTTGACCACTAAACTATAAATCTGACGTACGAATAATTTCTCAGTGTTTTTGACAGTGCGACTAACCGCGTGACTAAAACTGACTGATTTCGCCTGTAAACTCACGTCTCTGTGTACGTGTGTCAAAAATGGCATGTTGTTCTAAGTGCGCTATCTGTCAGAGCGCTGCGCATGCCTAATTAGTAATACAGGGGCCTGATTCCGCTCTCTTTAAAAGCCAATGCAATCGTAATTGAATGGCGTGATTTTGACAGATTTTGTTTGGGCTAAATGTCAAAATCGTGTCATTCAATTATGATTCCATTGACTTTCAATTTGTAGAAACGGGCCCCTGATCTGTGACCTACCTACTTCAATTTAAAAACTCAGAGCGAATATAGTGGTAACCCTAGGTACTCAGGCAAGTTTAGGTAATAATACTGAAAAAAGGCGAGAGCGGTTCTTTTCTGTAAGATCTTTATTTTGTGTAAGTGAAAACAAACTTAAAAACCGGCAGAAAAATGTGCTAGTTACAAGCTAGCTAATTATTTGTTTAATAAATAAGTACTTAGTTATTTATTGAACAAAAAATTGTTCATAATATTCTTCTCTATCTCGCAGATGAAAGGGAATTTGTCGTCGCAATTGGAGTCGTTCAAGCCATAGTTCTCGCCGCTCTTCGTGATGAAGGATCCGCAGTTCTCACTCCCTCCGAGCCGGTTGGGTTCACCCTTTGCCCAGCGTGAGAACCCTGCCTCTTCGAGGGTTTTACCTGTAACAAGATCATGTAGCTCTTTAGGCGCTATACAACGTGAGTAGTGACCTATTCGTAATGTATCAAACTTAAAGGCTGTTATCTAACATTAATTTCAGCGACAAAAAACATTAAATAAGAGCCCGCAACCTATTTCTGTTCATTTTAGAGGGATTTAATTTTTTTTTCAAATTACTTGGTACCTATTTCAAAGTAAAGAAGTAAATATTTATAGGTAAATACATAAAACAATATAATCAAACACTTATCTACTATATCGTTGCAGATTTTTCTGAAGTTCATACCACTACTACTACCACTTTCTAAGAAATAGTGTCTTCATTTCATTTCATACTGAAAATGAGGAAACAATTATTCATTTTGGAAAAGGGAAATCTTAGGAATCCCTGGAGTAGAATGTAAAAGTAAGATCTCACCGTCCAATGTGTACCAACGGCTGGCGTCCAGGTAATCGGCCCAGTTGTGGAAGCCGATGTATGTCCAGTCGTTGATCCTGTGCTTGATGGTTAAGTCCGCCAACACCTAACCGAAGACAACAATATAAACATATAAAAACCACGTATACTATTTCTCCCATTCAAATATAGACTAAAAAAATTGCCTAAGTATATTCTAAATCTAAATCAGCCCGGTCCGTCACACTGCAGGGCAAAGGCCTCACTCCCCAATCTCCATCCCACACGATTCAAGGCCAATGATGGCCAATCTCTGCGGTACACACCTAGTTCATCTCGCCACCTTCTTCTAGGCCTCCCGCGTGGGCATTGGCCATTAGTTTTTTAATAGTAAAAGAATTTCAAAAATCGGTCACATAGTTTCGGAGCCTATTCAATCCGAACAAACAATCAAATCCTTCCTCCTACTAATATTGGTATAGATGACTGCTTTGAAATCAGAATTAAAATAAATAATGAGCATTCTATGAAAAAAAGACATTGCAGCGTCGTGACCTAGGGGTTGAGCACCCAAACTCTGACCATGGATCGAGTGGTCCCCAATTCAGATCAGTCAAAACCAATATTTGTGTTCATTGTATAATTTCCGACAGAGTGGAATGGTCAGTCGGAATTCCGATGATGGAAAACATCGTTAAAAAATCAAAAACGTTAGGTTCTAATGCCATTGGTTATGACCAGACCTGAGACTTATAGCACAAAACGATGCGAAGTAAGTCTTTAAATAAATTTTATTTTAGAACGAGCTTTCCTTCGAGATTTTACAATTGATTGCCTTAGGAAAGGTTTGAAAAGTCTATCTTACGGTGTTGTCAGCCAACAGCCCGTGCCTTTCCTTGCCGGCGGCGGCAGTTGGAACCACCGGGCTCAAATGCCTTAACCATTACCGTCCAATATCCGCAGTTTTAGCTAAAGTGTTCGAGCGGATCATAAACACGCAGCTCATCCGCTACCTAGAGGATCACTTTCTTATTTACGACCGACAGTACGGCTACCGACCAAAACGGTCTACGGGTGATCTTCTAGCGTACTTACGTACGCTTCTGAGGGGAGGCTATGGACAAGCATGGGGAATCTTTGGCTTGACATTGCCAAAGCTTTCGACCGTGTATGGCATCGTTCGCTTCTTTCCAAGCTTCCGGCATATGGTCTGCCACCTCGCCTATGCGACTGGGTCGCCGTATTTCTGGAGGGACGTAGAATTCGTGTCCTTTGTGATGGTCGAAAATCACGCTTTCTCCAGATTAATGCCGGAGTGCCACAGGGCTCCGTCTTGTCGCCGACGTTGTTTCTTCTGCATATCAATAACATGTTATCTCTGGGTAATATTTATTGCTATGCAGATGATAGCACGGTCCACGCGCGTTATTTCGAGCGCCCTGGGGCAAAGCAGACTGACATCAAGGAGAAGAGGCGAAGTCTTGTTGTTGAGCTTGACGGAGTGTTGGAGAGAGCACCCCGCTACCGATTGAGGATAGCCTAAACATCCTTGGCCTGGATGTTCGTAGCAACCTAAACCAACGGGACTACATGGAGAGCGTCATTAGAACTGCATCCCGTAAACTCGGAGTCCTGAACAGAGTGAGACGATTCTTCACGCCTGAGCAGCTCTGTCTCTTGTATAAGACACAAGTTCACTCGTGTGTGGAATACTGCTCTCATCTCTGGGACGGTTCCGCCAAGTACCTACTCGAAGCTCTTGACAGGTTGCAGCGGCGTGCTATCCGTATTATTGGAAACCCAGAGGCAACTTTGATCATTGAGCCTCTCCAATTGCGTAGAGACTTTGCCAGGCTAAGTGTTCTCTATCGCTTCTACAATGGGGATAGCTCTGACGAGTTATTCTAGCTTATTCCACCCTCACCTTTCCACTCCCGTACCACGCGTGCTGGACTACGGCGTCACCCACACACAATTCAACATCTGTTGGCCCGAACTAAAAGGTTCGGTGACTCGTTTCTTTGTCGTACCATCCAGACGTGGAACGCTCTTCCAGCACATGTGTTTCCTTCCTCGTATAGTCCCGGGTTCTTCAAGCGGGGCGTGAAAAGGCATTTCTGCAGGCCTTCAAGGTGAGGATGGTCAGCCCAGTGATTTGTTTGAATGACTGGGCTTGTCAACCTCATATCTGGACCTCACGATCGCTTTCCATCAGGTGGAGTATACGGGCAATATAAAAAAAACATCAGATTGACCGAAATAGTCAGTCATTGATTCTTTCGAACTTCCCACAGAGTACAACTACCAGGAGATATCATACCTGTCCTTCTTCTTCGCTGTTGATGATGGCCAGGTGTGCGCCCTCGGCAGAGCAGACAGTGTGTGCCATTTTCCACGGCGTTCGCGTCTCGTGTACCTTATAGCAGCTGCCAGTTCGGTTGTCCCTCACATATTCTGCACATATATATATTTTTCATAATTAGTCACATTTCTGGCCAGTTAGGTCGGTCAGCAACATACATACGTTTTATTCCGTTACGGTATTTTTAACGCAGCAAATCCATACAATGACCTCATCACAAACATTCGAAGTATTACCGTACGTAAACGTATTGCTCGAAATCCCGAATCAATATTTCGGAACAGTATTACGCATGGAAATTTCCTTTTATGGGACCGGTCTTATAGTCGTTTAGTTAAAGCCAAAAAATACATTGACGTGACGAACATTTGTGTTTGTTCAGGGTCTCAGTATTGTTAACTATTTAATTATGCTTCAGTAGAGATATGGCGGTCTTCTGAAGTCATCGTACAAGCTCTACGCAGTTTGGGGTCAGATGATTTTGATGTAGGTACCTACCTATGGTGTACCGTTAGTATACTTACACCGATGACTGTCGCCGGCGTCAGTGTTGACGTTCTTGAATGGATTTCAGCGCCGGCGCCTCCAGTGAAGAGATTCAGAATCAGAATCAGATAATTTATTGCTTATAAACTGTGTCAGTACAGCAGGGGTGATATTGCTGGCAGAGTCAGGAAGATGATTTGGGTCTTTAAAAATCTAAAGATATTCTGCCAATGTAGACCTTCTTCGGAAGGTCTATATTGCCCTAGCACAGTCAATAATGATTTATTGTATACCAGTTTGGGGTGGTGCATCTAAAATGAAATTCCTCGAAGCAGAACGCGCACAAAGACTATTACTCAAAGTAATGTACTTCAAGAAGATGAGGTTTCCTACACACGCTCTTTATTCTTTGGCGGACGTTCTGACCATCAGACAGCTGTATGTATTACACACTATCTTATACAAACACAAGTCACTACCTATTGATATTGCTGTGTTACACAAAAGAAGAAAGTATCATGTAGCTTCAAGCAATAAATGTAAAACTTATTTCGCAATGCAGCAATACTCTTATCAAGCTTCACACATTTACAATCGCATTAATAAAACTCACAAAATATACACTAGGACAACTTTCGAATGTAAAAAGCTCGTTACTGATTGGCTTAAGGCCTTGGACTATGATGAAACAGAAGACATTATTGTGAATCTGAGTAAATAGAGTAAATAGAACGGTTGATAATACTAAATTTAAATTTAATATTTTCATTTTGTTAAGGAGATTCGGAGTGTTTTTATAATCACAAACTTTTTACCACAACTTTAGACAGCAAAAAAAGCTGAGGTTGTTTTTCTTACACGTCAGTGTCAATTTGTCAAACATCAACTTTTGTCTTGTTTCATTCTAACATTGCAATGATTGTTTAAGTGCATCTCTCTTGTGGATATTCAGTGTGAAGTTAGCGAAAAAAGTACACAGACAAACGAGAGATAGCTATTCTTAGGATAAATGACGATTGAAAACATGAAAATATCTATTTGCTTGATAAACAGCCAGTTAATTTTATACTTCAGTTAGCTATCTAAGGATTAAACTAAGATTTGATAAGTCGGGCCTTAGTCTGATAAGAGTTGCTATTCTGTTTGCTAAATATTGAAATTTCTAAAATATAAATATTAGTAAGAGTGAGAAAGCTTTTTTTCTTCAAATACATTTCTTAGAGTTTCATCTGAGTACATATTATGAATAATCCGTATACAACGCTTTTGTAAAAAAAAAGTTTATTGCACATTTGTGGAATTTCCCCAGGAAATGACACGGTAAACTAATAAAGGATTAACCTGACCGAAATATGGCTTGATAAATGGGACACACTAAAAGTTTTGCACTTCTAGCTAATCGGAACTATTTGAATTTCGAATGTTATATTTTTTTAAACGTTGCCACCTTCTTAGTAATAAAAATGCAATTGGCGGGATATCTTTGTCAATTGTTTTTTATCACACATCAAAGTTCTACGTACGCAACGAAAATGGAATTAAGTCGAAAAGTTTTTAGAGCGATGATTTTTTATGATTTTAAAAGTTCTCTCTCTCCGCAAGACTGTGCCGCTCGTCTTCAAAATGCTTATGAGAGAGAAGCACCTTGTTTGAGCACCGTAAGGTTGATTTGAGAGAGGTCGAGTTTCTTTACATGACGAATTTCGTGAAGGGCGGCGTTCAACTGCCGTCAACGAAAATAATGTGGCTACTGTTAAGCGGCTAATTGAAGAAAACCCGCGGATTACCTACGAGACAATTCAAGGACTATTGGGCATTGATATGATCCAAATTCAGAAAATTTTACACGAAGAATCGAAAGTTCGGAAACTTTGTTGTCGTTGGATACCTCATGAACTGAGGAGCCTACCTCATGATCAGCGGAGCAGAAGCGGGCTCGCGTAGAATGGTGTTCTAATGTTGTTTATGACATTGTCACAGGAGACGAAACGTGGATTTATTGTTTTGAACCGGAAAAAAAACAAAAATCTTGTGAATGAAAATGAGAACAGGCCAACAAAAGTGAAGCAGGCGAGAAACGTTGGTAAAAAAATGATCGCGTTCTTATTTTCAGCTACGGGTCCCATCTGTACAATTCTACTCGAAGATCAAAAGAGTGTTAATGCCGAGTGGGTATTCTACCATTTGTTCACCCAGGGTGTTAGAAAAAGTTCGCAAAAGACGACCCAAAAGCCGCGTTCTCCTACATCATGACAACGCTTCTTCACACACAGCCAACAAAACAAAGTCATTTTTAGCTGCCGAAAAAGTACAACTCGTCACCCATCCTGCGCATAGCCCCGACCTAGCACTCAGTGATTTCTGTATTTTCCCCAAAATCAAAGATTTGGTGAGAGGTTTCACTTTTACCAACTCCGAAGAGGCAGTGATAGCGTTCAATCAGCACGTAGAAAACATGCCTTCAGATCTGTGGTCCTCCTGTTTTAAAAAATGGTTTGATCGCATGCAATAATGTTTAAAATGTAAAGGAGAGTATTTTGAAATGCAATGAACATAATATTTTGGTTATAACATGTTGTTTTTTTAAGTTACGAAAAACTTTGTTTCTGGTAATATAGATAATACGTACTGTACGTACTGTACTGGAGATTTCCAGTTTAAATGGCAATCTATGGTGACCCCGAATTAATGTTATCAACTATTTTCAATTTTGGTGTTTTCATCTGCAATGTTTACATTTAAAGGTTTTGTTTTGTTATTTCTAAATTGAATCATTTTAAGTTTTT
Source organism: Udea olivalis (assembly GCA_947369235.1). NCBI lineage: Eukaryota > Metazoa > Arthropoda > Insecta > Lepidoptera > Crambidae > Udea > Udea olivalis. The sequence goes on along the minus strand of OX376350.1, from coordinate 20,057,235 downwards.
AATAGATTTAACTGTACACACAACGGTGTACAGTTAAATCGGGTCGCTGCGCCAGTATAGTAAGTAGTAAGTAAGTAAGTACACACAACAGCAGTACTGTAACAGCCATTTAACTGTAATTTTTGAGGTGCTATTTATATTATTTTCTACATTCATTTGAGTGTCAGTCAGGTATAAAGAGCATAACACATCTATTGTTAGTAACATTTGGTAAGTCATTCACATAAATTATAAACAACAGAGTGCCCAGAATACTCCCTTGTGGCTCCTAGTGTCATTTTAACTGGGTTGGATTGCATTTCTTCAAAAGTTTTGTTAGTGTTATTAAATGTTTCAATAGCTGTGACTTATATAAAATAAATAAATATCGGGACAATTCACACCAAGATCATCTGACCCCAAACTAAGCAGTGCTTGTATTATGGGCGTCAGAGACTGATAAACATACATATATTGGTATTTCCAAATACATACTTGAATAGATAATAACACCCAGACACACAATAAACACAAATGTCCGTCACATAAATGTTTGTCATGGGTGGGTATCGAACCCACGACCTCCGGCGTCAAAGGCAGGATCGCTGCCATTGCGTCAACAGGCCAGTAAATGCTGTCTTTCAAGTAGCTCTCTAACAGTTTTAATGCCAATCCACGTATACCTAATCTGTCAAGTTTATTTAATAGTACATCATATTTGACACGGTCAAATGCCCTTGACATGTCTAAAAATAAACCTATACAAGGAGTTTTATTATTTATAGTTGCCAAATTTCTATCAGTATTTCGTAGATTCCAAGTATAGTTGATTTATTTTTTGAAAATCAAACGGCTTTCTTATTTAATAAACTATATTTATTTTAAAAATGCTATAAGTCTATTGTAGATGACTCGCTCAAATATTTTTGAGAAGTTAGATAAAAGAGCTATGGGCCTGCCTGTAGTCTCTGATGTTACATTTTGAACCTTTTTTGAACAAAGGTTTGATTTTGGCTGTTTTTAATGCATTTGGAGAGGTACCAGTTTATATGATTAAGTTATTTAGGTAAAAAAAGGGCTCACTAATATATTCTATGGATTTTTCGATAACTTGGATTGATATATTGTCATAACCGAAACTTTTTTATTTCAAAGGATTTTTATTATTTTTTTCAATTCATTTGCATCAATGGGTGATAACTATAGGCTATGTAAATGTGTAGGAGGTAAAGAGAAGGTATCTCCGGTTTGTGTTTGAGCATTGCTGGTAGCAAAATGTTGTTACAACCTTCAGCTAAGCACATGTATCAGTGACATTATTATTATGAATGGTCACATTTTTAATAGTACTTTTGAATACGTTTTGTGAATAAGTTTTTTTTTTTACTAAGAGCCAAGTAGCTTTATTTTTGTTGCTAGTACTACTACTATTTTTAATGAATTTAAAATTTGATTTCTGTTTTGCTATGCGTGTTACTGATTTTGATATTTTGCTGTATTTTTTTTATGTAAGTATGGTATTAATTCGTTAAATGGAACTAAAAATCTCATACAAGTTTCTGTAGTTAACTATCCTAGTTTGCGTGAGGCAAGCATATGGTAGAGGTCTAGATAGGTATTTAGGACAATCAAGAGCTGATTTAATTATGTAGTTTCGGCTGTCTGAGCCACTCATCCTACAGAGATCTCACTTATCTAGATCGATAACGAATCGTTAGTGACGGCAATCGATCAAGGTTTCATCGTTTGTGACGCTATACTTTCTTTGAAAAATGAAAAAAACGTGGCTCAGACAGCCAGAATTTTGCAATTTCGGACACTTTTGATCTCAGCTTCTAAACGGCTTCAGGGCCCTTTTTCTTATCAAAAAGTTAGTGACGCGGTATGTGACGGCATCCGAAGTAATTTCATCCATCAGGATGCAATACTTTTCGAGAAATCTTCAAAAACATGTGGTCTGACAGCCAGTAATCCGGCTGTCTGAGCCACTTGGTTTTTCTTGATTATTTCACGAAATATCACATTTTGGACAGATCTTTCTTTGTGAAAGGAATGTGATGCGATATGTGGTGCGTCACAAACAGTTTTGAACTTTCGTGACGCTTCCATTTAGGAGTTATTGTAAAAAAACGTGATGGCTCAGACAAAAATGAAAAAAAAGAAATGCGTTTAACTTCTGGTTGCAGGCACTTAGAGCCGTTACAAACTTCAATTCTTGTTCTTCATCGCCGTCACATTCGTTTAGAAGTGTTTCCAGCTACGTAGAACCTCTGGAAGTCATAAAACAGGTGGCTCAGACAGCCGGAAGATTTTCGTCTGAGCCATCACGTTTTTTTACATTAACTCTAAAATGGAAGCGTCACGAAAGTTCAAAACTGTTTGAGACGCGTCACATAATTCATCACATTCCTTTTATAAAGAAAGATCTGTCCAAAATGTGATTATTCGTGAAATAATCAAGAAAAACCAAGTGGCTCAGACAGCCGGATAACTGGCTGTCTGACCACATGTTTTTGGAGATTTCTCGAAAAGTATTGCATCCTTATGGATGAAATTACTTCGGATGCCGTCACATATCGCGTCACTAACCTTTTGATAGGAAAAGGGGCCCTGAAACCGTTGAGAAGCTGAGATCAAAAGTGTCCGAAATTGCAAAATTCTGGCTGTCAGAGCCACGTTTTTTTTCATTTTTCAAAGAAAGTATAGCGTCACAAACGATGAAACCTTGATCGATTGCCGTCACTAACGATTCGTTATCGATCTAGATAAGTGAGATCTCTGTAGGATGAGTGGCTCATACAGCCGGAACTACATATCTAATTTACCATCGGGATCTCACTGCATGGCCCCTCTTCCACCTTGTCACATACGTCAATCTTAGCCTGAAAAACAAAGTCTTACGTTTGTCATAGGTGCCACACTCGTTCAAGGTCATCACCCCGACCTTCTCACGATAGCACATAAAAGGTGCTACTTCGTAGCCCGTATCCAACAGCTCTCCCTCCTTCGTCATGGACAGATATATCTCGGTGCCTAGCTTGTTGTCAGGCTCGCCTGGAGCCCAAGTCACTGGCATGTCCCACACAGGGATACCTGGAAAGCAACGTAAATATTTCAAAACCAGGTATTTTTATCCCAATATTATAAATGAGAAACTCCACATCATCTGATAGTTTATTTTTCACACCTCGCCTTAACCGCTGCGCCCGCATAACAGTATAAAATATATAAAATGTTTTTGAAGTCATTGGAATTCACATAAGTTGATAGAATATTGTTTTTAAATGGCCTTCATAACTTAGAGACAAAACAGGATTTCTCAGTTTATCAGTGTGTGGTTTGCATAAGTGCTCTGGATTCAAATGTTTCAAAATCAACTAGGCCTACTATTCATTCAATACTGAAAAAAATGGTATTTACATCAACAGTGGGCGCCCCAATTTAATAGTCGAAACAGTGATTCAACCCATAGATACCGATAGATCTAAGTGTCTCCTAGTACCAGACAGGGTTACCTATTGAACCGCATAACGTTTTTGGCCATAAACTAACAATGCATACTGTTAATGGCCATAGGTAATAGTCATTTGCCATAACGTAGCATAACTTTATAATAACGCATAACATCAAATGGCCTAAATTTGTAAAGCTTATTCATAGAAAGGCATAATTTCGAAAAGCATAAGTATCAAAAGGCATAATTTTTATTTGCCATAATATTTAAAAGACTAAGGTAAGTACTATTCAAAAAGTATACATGAAATAAGCTTACCTAACTTAAAAAACCCCTGAACTCTTATAAGTGATAATTATGTCTTAAATCACGGTCAGAATTATGACAAATGTCAAATAATTGTTGGTTCATAGGCCAACTTGGGCACTGTCCTTTACATTAGGCTGTGACCGGTTAACTGGAGTCAAACATATAAAATTAGTTTTTTCTGTATATAGAATCAACAAATTGGTGTTAAGCCAATCTGCGATCCTAGCCAATCCAGTTTCAGTCCTTATTTGAACATCTAGCCAAGATTGCCCAGAGAATATAACTGCTGTGTCATCCGCATAACAGAAAATCTGCCCTCCACTGTCTTCAAGGTTACATAACTGATTTATGTGAACCAAAAACAGCGTTGGTCCGAGTACCGATCCCTGGGGAACCCCATATTTAATCGGTTCTTTTCCGATGTTTATGTTTTTTATTTTGACAGTTTGTCCCCTTTGCAGTACGTACTTTTTTAAAATAGCAAGGGGCGTGCCTCTTATACCTATGCTCTCAAGTCTTTGCACAAGGATAGTGACAGAAACGGTGTCAAAAGCCTTTTTCAGGTCTAAAAACACAGTAACACATTTTTCTCTTTTATCGACCTTATCAACAATGTGCTTCATTAAATCTTTCATAGCATCTTGTGTAGGCCTTCCCTTTCGGACACCGTATGGTTTGTCGGAGAGGTTAAGAATTTTATGAGTCTATCTTTAAGTAGTCTTTCTAAAATTTCTGATAAACAAGATAGTACTGATATCGGTCGATAATTATTGACAACGTTTCTGTCCCCGCCCTTGTGTACAGGCGTTTCAGAGCGCAAGGGAAGATACCAGAACTGAAACAAAGATTAGCCAATCGTGTTATTAGAGAGACAACAAAACTTCTGCACTGCTTCAGGAACTTGGTATATATACCATCCCATCCTGTCGCCGCATTAGATTTCAAGTTCATAAGTATAGAATCAATTTCTCGGGGATCAGTATCCAAATGCACAAAGAAATTTAAATTTTGATTGCTGAACCCAATGTGTGTCTGTGAATGAGAATTGGCACGGACAATTTCTTCAGCCAAAGTCTTTCCAACACTATACGCTGTCAATAAGTTCTTTAGAACTTATTGACAGCGTTTACAGAGTCCTTAGGATTAGTTATAGTATTAATAAGTTTACATTTTTACTCTTTGAAGGTTTATATTGAGAAATTTCATTTACAGCACACCATAATTGTTTAGAGTTTTTAGAATCTTCTATTTGTTTTTTATGATACAAGCGCTTTAGTTTTCTTATAAGATTTGTGTAATAGTTACGGTAGCGCTTGAAAGAAATTTTTAAGACTACATTAGTTGGGTCGTTCTCAAGTTTAAGCTGCATTGCGTTTCTAAGCCTTATGCATCTTAAAACACCAGTAGTCATACAGGGTTTAAGCTTGCGTGTACTACTGTGAAATTGCTTGTTAGTCTTATGCGATTGTATTGCTGACTTTATGATGTTAATCAATAGATCTGCGAAAACTTTAGGGTCAGAACTAGTAGCAAAATATGAAACATCGGCCGTAATGGGAGATTTGAAAATAAGTAATAGATTTGATTTTTGAAGGTTGTGAAGACATATTTTTATTAGAAATATTCAGTAGAACCATTAAATGATCTGTAACACTAGTATTTACGACATCCACAAGAGCAGTCTTGTCTGAATTACTTAGTTTTATCATAACATGGTCAAGGCAACTGTTTTGTCTAGTTGGCAATATATGACCAGGTAGCAGACCGTGCAATGACAAAACCTCAAGGTATCGCAGACGGTTGTTTTTTTCATAAGTACTTTCATTCGTTTTAAGTATTAAGTTTATGTTAATATCGCCTATAATAACAACATTTTCGTGTGAAGCTATAGTTTCCAAATGCAAGTTAGTTATCATCAGCGTTAGGCGTCAGGGGTATCACCATGCCTGTGTCACTACGTAATTCGGTTTACTTATTCACCTACACGGTCGGTCCACCCGTGTTTACAATCCAGTCGAGTGCATAGAGTATACATATTATATTGATTCGAATGCCACGCACGCAGTACGCAGGACGCGACCGACGCGGCAGTTTATTTTCGTAAGTTGAAAGTTCACAAGATGGTAAAGCTAAAGCGTTACTGTACTGCATTCGGAAGCACTAACACAAAATTTGAAGATAAGGAACCTTTCACAAACTTCCCAAGAATCCTAAAAGGCCGGTACCGCCGCCACCGCTATGTCCCTACATTTTAAAACTGTAATATCTTCGAGAACATTCATTCAAATTACATGCTATAAAGGGCGATATTCATCTATATTAAATGCACAATGTACTTAAGGTACTTAATTTGATAGGTAATAATGCTGTATTGCTTAAAATCGCTTCGTAAATAAACCAAATTTTTCGTAAAAAGTAAAGGATAAAAAAAAGTTAATACGGGTTTTCCCTAGTACAATACTGTAGTACCTTTTTTGATCTATCTCGTAGGGTCAGCCAGCGTTTGCAATGTAAGCGCAAAAAAATTTGTGTATTTACGAAATCACATTAGAAACCTCTAAAATTATCAGTGTTTCTCTACCATATTATGCATGTTATAATACAAATAAACCTGCCTCTTGAATCATTCTATCTATCAAAAATACCCGCATCAAAATTAGTTGCGTAGTTTTAGAGATCTAATCATACATAGGGACAGACAGACTGGAAGCAATTTTGTTTTATACTATGTAGTGATTAACAAACAAACCAAGAAAAAGCGTATTTGCTTACAAAATTTATAGGTACCTACGTAGAACACGCAAGCGCTTCATATTGCAGTATTTCTATAAGCGACACGCAGCCGGGTTACGTCACGGTCGCTAAGCAGGATTTTGTGAAAGCAGTGGAGCGCTCGTAGCTCCTTAGATATACGATTTATTTTCGATTGTCCCGGCCGTTGAAGGAGTTAGGTACGAGTACAAAGACTTATAAAAAAGGATTGTTTTTTATTTTGCTTGAGCTTTTAAATTAAGTTCAATGATTTAAAAAAATTAAAATAAAATTATTATTTTTTCAGATTAGGTGAATAACTCTAGATAAACGTCAGATTATGAGACAGCACGTCTAGGACATACGTAAAGATAAATCATATATATCTTAATCAAAGTAGTTCAAAATGGCGAATTTTTTTTTGCACATTATAATAATGGCCGCGAGTTTGCGTCACATCGAAATCGTCAGATTATTGATGAGAGCTTCTTTTTAGGTTCACTAAACATCTCCTTAGAAAATCTGACGCGCACGTTTAATATATTTGCTTTCACTTTCAACCCTCACGTTCGACCACCCGCATCATGCAAACGATCAGATTAACATCCGTACAACATCAAAAATACGTAGGACATTGATGCCATCAATATCTGACGCGCTCGAGTATGTCCAAGAAACAGTATTTTTTAATTTAATTGAAAATCTATAGCCGCTTCCCCACCGATGATAAGGTATACATTATGTAACATTTTTGTCTTCTTATCATCTAAGCTTTGCAACCCAATAGGTATCTATGACGCTCGAGTAAATCCCCATTTAGCATCGTGGGCCCCCCTCCTATTAATAAAATCTTGTATTTTGATGATTATGGTTTTTTATGATATATAACAATTCTGCGCTATTATGTTTATGCGTAATTAAAAATTTACTAAAATCCATTATGCTTTTCGATTTGTATGCCAAATGATGTATTGAAATAATGGAAATAAAAGTTATGCGTTTCAATGTTTCACCACCAGACAGACACCTCCCCCCACGGACCTCGTAGTCCCGGTATACCATGATGCCACTACACTTTGTAGTTAGTTATGTAAAGTACTCTTAAGGTATGTAAACTTTGTTTTTGTGATTGTTATATTTGTGTAATAAAGAATGTCTTATCTTATCTTTTCTTTGTTTGTAGCGTTTCTTCTCTCATGTACTTATGTACGGTTCCAATCCTCGGACATTATAGTATCAACATACCTTCGATGGAGTAGAAGTCATTGCCAGTAGAAATTGTGGTGATGCCGGTGTGGGCAGTCTTGTTCTGCAACGTTTGCAGCAGACCTGTCATCTGGAGCTGCATGTCTTTGTTGATAGGGGAAGCCAGACGCGCTCCTGGCAACAAAGAAGTATATTTTATATCGAGGTACTTAACGAAGCCATAATATACAAGAGGTAGTTTGACTCCCGAGCGTGCGAGGGAGTCAATGAAACCGAGGGTATAATAAGTTGGCGTTTAGTCTCGAGGTGCAAATGTAATTTTCACTTGGAGTGCGAGAAAAATAGTCAATTTAGTAAAAAAAACATTTAAAACCGAACAGACAAAACTTCTGAAATTTTCACAAAACCGGTCACAGATTAACAAAAATCCCATAAATAAATAAATAAATAAATAAATATCTGGAACAATTCACACCAAGATCATCTGAACCCAAACTAAGCAGAGCTTGTAATAAGGCCTGTCAACATGGCGCTACTCTTTGCGGACAAACCATGGAACTAAGCCTCTTAACATGTTTGCAATGAAGATGGTCCAAACTCCACAGATAATAGTACCTATATTTACTGGCTGTTTGAGTTTGTCTTTGTCACATGAAGGAAATTAAAAAACTTATTACTTTTTACGCCCTAGAGACTAAAGTGGTCACTTTAGTCCCGCTCCGTAGGGCTATATTGGCGTACTTTTAGAGCATGAGAAGTGAAAATAAAATAATACAATGATAGTTTGACAACACTATTGGCGTAGTGCGCTAACCACGCTACAGCGTGGTTTCTCGCTTCGATTTCCGTGGTGTCCCGGGTTCGATTCCCGGTCGGGTCAATTCAGGAAAAGATCTTTTCTGAATTGACGCGGGTCTGGGTGTGCTTGAAGACACCCCCTGGCTTTATTTCCTTGTGTGTTACCTCGTAACACAGGGATATTAATCCATTACAAGTTACAAGAAGTGTGTTGTCTGGCGCATATTTATTTATTGATAGTACGAGTAAATATCATAAATAAACATAATGTGACCCGGTTCGGAGGTTGTTTCCGATCGAGAAGACCCCATCAAGAAACTCGATGGTTACGCTTTTCAATCTTGTTTGTTTACACTCAAATTGAATTGACACAGTAAAGTCATAACAAAAAATGTGCAGAGGAGCAGATTATGCGTAAGTTGACCAGAGTGAAAAATACTTGGATATTTTTATTCTATACCTACATATCCTTACCGTTTTCAAGTCACGATCACCATGTGTTGGTCCAGGTGTGGGAGGACCAGGGTTCCACTAGCCGGTATGTTTGATCAACAACCGACATTTAGTGACCAAGCCACCATCCACCTATTACAGCGATGACTTGATCACAATGCTGAAGGCCTTGGTCCAGCATTGGGATGTTGTAAAGGCTATTTTAGTTATCATTAAGACACGACACTCATGAGACGAACATTTGTGTTGGTTGTGTGTCTGAATTTTTATTTTCTATTTCAGTATTTATTTAAAAATGTTTAAGTGTGTTTATCAGTCTATGACATCCATGGTAGGGCTTAGTCTGGGGTCAGATAATCTTAGTGTAATTTTGTCTCAGATTTTTATATGTATACCTTTATTTACTAACATACCTTCTAATGCACATATTAGGCGCGCGTCACTCCAAAGCACAGGATATATGTGTAGCTTCATCCACCCATTCACCGATGGGAAGAATTTGTAGTCTCTGCGAAAGATGCTGCCATCATTGGCTGAGATATCTGGAAGATGACGTGAATAATCATATTTTGAAAGCAAGAATATTCAGGGTGTCCCAGGAAACCTGTACAAGCGAAGGTCTGGCGACCTAATACCTATGGATTGGACCCCCATGTATGTTTTGCGATTTTTGGTGGTTTTCGAGTTAAGTTTTTATTTACGAATTTTTTAATTCGAAAACAAATTTTTAGCGTTTTAATATTTTTTAAAAGTTTCCGACTTGTCTCCGAAATACAATTACTGTAAAAAACTAGTAATGTCTGGGCACTTAACTGATACTTTTGAGAAAGCTAATGAGCTAGCACAACTTTTTAAAAAAATGTTGAATCTTAATAATTTCAGAAATAAACGGTGTAACATGGCGACATTTACGACATTTCGTTATTTCTATGTAAGAATTATACCAATTAAATACTCGAAAAAAACGTATCAAAAGCTAGCGTAAAAATAATAAGAAAAACTACTTGGTTTTATGGACTTTCTAAAAACCTATAATCGTTAGGAGTTTCCTCGATGGTTTGCTAAAAAATCAATACGAAAAAGGTTTTTTTAGGTAAGGTATAATTGTTATCAGTTTTAACTATTATTGATTTACCGAAAAGTCAATAGAACACATGTTATAAGAGCAATTTGCTTTACCATTTTCAGTGGCAGTGGCAGTTCAGAGCAGTGGTGGGCACCATACCACGACCGGTGTTAGGCAGTCAAGTAGTGGGTGGGAAGTCCACTACACCGCCACGTATGAGCCCTCTTAGCTTCCCAGTGGTTCCACCTGTCACCAACACTAAGCCCCACCGCCACAACAAGGCTAAGGGAACATGGTGGAGTGGGTATGTAACCTAACTCAAACCGACCCCACGCCGGTGGGGGCGCACAGTTAGGTTCGGGTCTGTAATCTAAGAAAAGCAGACCTGACGTTAGCGATTCTGTGATTGTACAACCCCTACTGTATAGATTTTTAGCAAACCATTAGGGAAACTCTTAACAATTATACCTTATTAAAAAGCTCATAAAACCAGGTAGTTTTTTATGAATTTTTACGCTTGCATTTATAGGTTTTTTTTTTAATAATTTTGGTGTTGTTCTGAGATAGAAATTACGATATTGCGTAAATGTCGCCATGTTATACCGATTCTTTCTAAAATTATTAAGATAAGGCTTGACCTTCTTTTAAAAACTTTTGCTAGCTAATAAGCTTCCTCAAAAGTATCAGTTAAGTGCTAGGCACTTAATAGTTAGTAGCAGATAACTTCACTAGTTTTATTATAGGAATTGTTTTTCGGAGACAATGTGAAAACTTTATAAGAAATATTAAAACGCCAATATCTCGTTAACTTTTAATTTTGAACTCCTAAGTTGATGGGGTCAATTAGTTGCAAATAACGTCTTTTATTACGTTTTCTAAGGAATTAGTCTTTATTTTTCCTGTCAGGGGGGCACGAAAAATAGAGACTATTCCTATACAAAATCAAAAAGGTATAAAAAATTCAAAGAACCTTTCTAATAAAAAAATAAAGATACCTACAATTTCACTTCGGCTAATGTTTACATATAACTCTTATTGTGTAGATAAGGGACAGATAACCCTTGTGAGCCAATAACACTCGACAAGTAGGTAAAACCAAGACTGTATGTTCAACAAAAATCTTCAAACATTCATGTATCACTGGAAACTAGTTTCTCAGAATTTAACCAAAACAAAACGATAGGTACTTAGCTAAATAAATTCATCTAGATAATATCAGAAACCGAATCTAGCAATGTTTACAGAAGACTTTAAAGTTGTAAAATATTGTAAGTAGATGCTACTGTTTTATTTCTCAGAATATATAGCCCCTGCACTTTTCAACATTGAAATAAACAATTTGGGAAAATACTTGCACGTCCCGGTCCAAAGTTACACACACGGGCCATAGTGTACTTTTAAAAATCATGACTTTATAGTGAACAAATACCAATTATTTTTGTTATGTAATATAACTTCCCATGAGAGCGAATTTGTAAAAGAATAAGTGTCACAAAATTAAGCTGAACGAAGAAATTAACCTTTACTTTTTCCTTCAGTATGGCCATGTGAGTGCTCCTAACTGAACTAAATATTCATCGTAGACAGACTGTTTTGATGAAATAAACTCATAAGTTCTTGTAATAAAAATTGTGTATACTCACCCTTGATATCGATATTAAGCCCAAAAACAGCACACACACCGAAGAGAACGAACAATGTAGTTATTGGCCACATTTCGTTCACTCACTAACAGCACAACAGCTTTGGCGCGTCTGCGTCTCGCTATTTATACTCGCACTGTTTTTTGTCGTCTTAAACTAAATGAGGATAATATTGGTCGATTATTATTATATATATATTATCATATCACTTATCGACGCAGTGTCCGGCGACGGCGACTCCTTACTATCAAATATTATGTCGTGTTATGAAGATGGCTAGCAAAACCGAACTTCGTCTTGAAGACTCGGGTTACATGGAACACAGAAGAGTTGACCGGCTGAGTTAATAAGTTAATATACACACATGCTGATATGCTTTATATGTATCCGTAATTTGACGGCTAATCATCAAAGGATAGTGATTTTGATCTTCTTTATTTTCGCTAATTTTTAACAGTCAATGTTTATACCTACAGACTGAAATATCCGCGACAGTTTAAAGGTCCTAAATAAATAGTGGTCCATCAAAATAAAACAACGGGTATGATACTAAGAAAATAGCGGCTTTTGTCCATATCTTGTACTATAGCATCAAATGTGCGTTTTCATACAACAAACCAACTGTTCACAATGGTCATCAACATCTAAAGTTGCTTTCTTCTATCATTCAATTAAGTTTGAAGGTCAGCGATGGTAAACACTGACAACCTTGAGCCATGTCAATACCCAATATGCTATGGCCAACGCCTAAAAATACAACGGCCACACACGAACTTCACGAGGCAGCGGGGATGTCCCTGTCCCAGACTTCAGCTCAGCCATTTGTAAAGTAAATATGACCTCATACTTACCGTCTCTTTTTATTTCATATTTACTTCGAAAGATAGTACTGACTCTTAATTTAAATTTGAGTAATGGTTTACTTAGAGCAGATCACAAAAAAACTACGGCGTCACCCACACACAATTCAACATTTGTTGGCCCGAACTAAAAGGTTCGGTGACTCGTTTCTTTGTCGTACCATCCAGACGTGGAACGCTCTTCCAGCACATGTGTTTCCTTCCTCTTATAGTCCCGGGTTCTTCAAGCGGGGCGTGAAAAGGCATTTCTGCAGGCCTTCAAGGTGAGAATGGCCAGCCCAGTGATTCGTTTGAATGACTGGGCTGGTCAACCTCATATCTGGACCTCACGACCGCTTTCCATCAGGTGGAGTGTGGTCATCTTGACGGGCAATATAAAAAATAAAAAATAAAACAAATCAATCATTGAAATTACATTCTTTATACAATACTTACAAAATTCAAATTATTAGAGGCACTTGATAGGATCCAGTGGTACCTATAACAAAGATTGTCAGACTTTCACGTGAATAGTTGAACAAAACAACATAATGACAATAACAGCGATGTTAACTTTTGTACTAGAAGCACTAATTTGAAAAAATAAAATGGTAGCAAGTAAACTGGAATCACTGATCAAAATGTTCACATACTGCTCAATATTGATTGATTTTATTAGGTTTAGGCATACATTTATCTACAAACATATACAGAGTGGCCGGGGAGTTGACGTTTGGGAGTTTGGTTGACGAGCTCAAATTTAGATTCCTTACATCGAGGTGTATCCAAATCACCCCATGTATGTTCTACGATTTTTCTTAGTTTTTTTTCCCCTAATTTTCACCTATTAGTGGTTTTTTTTTCTTAATCTGGCGAGCACTTGTAGTTTTGTTTTTTGGTAATAATTATTAACAATACTCACGAGTACCATCCTAAAAACTACGATGTATCTAGTTATTGCGGTAGGAGATGTCCCAGCTCCCATACATATTTGCCCAAGAACACTTTTTTTTTGTGTTTATGCGTCACGATCGAACTTTTATCGTAAAGTTTGTTTTCCATTCTAGATTCCTAATTAATGATCGTTTTAGTTCGAGATAGTGGGGTTTTAGAGGGCACCGAGTATTATTTTCATTACCTTCTAGGTTATATTTTAAGGTTAAACAAATTATAAAACTCAAAAAAGATAAATGTTACTGTTTTGGATGGTGCACCTTCAGACTTTTGATGAAATATCAAGCAATCAATTAGGTACTTACTAATAATAATAAATAAATACCTTACCATATCACACACATTGATCAGGATTTTATTTAATCACTTAGTGTTACGAATTCAGAAACAACGGAGGTTACCAGACACCGTCACTCGCGCAATGAAGCGTTATAAATGCCTACCGCTAAGTAGATCGTCGACGGTCCCTCTGGCAGTGGGCTGTCTGTTGCACACAAGGCAGAGGGCGCGCATTGCATGTTACCCGCACAAACGGGTCCAGTTCATAATATCGACGGTCGCTGCATCGAAAACGTACCATCGACGGGTTAATGTATCGACGGTACCCCAAATCGATGGTACGCTACATCGACAGCACACTAAATCGACGGTACGCTATAACGAAAGTACGCTATGTCGACGGTATGCTACATCGACATGTCAAATAATGAAATAATGAACCGCAATCTAGAAATGGTGCCAGTGTTCTGTCGATATAACGTATTATCGATATGGTAAACTGTCGATGCAGCGTAATATCGATTTGGTGTACTTTCTATGTGGCGTACCGTCGATTTAGTGTGCTGTCGATGTAGCGTACCATCGATTTGGGGTACCGTCGATACATTAACCCGTCGATGGTACGTTTTCGATGCAGCGACCGTCGATGTAGTGACCGTCGATATTATGAACTAGACCCCGCACAAACCCAGCGATACTTGTGTAACGTATTTGCATTGTAACGATAATATGGGGAATTTTTGTGAAGTTGTTGGGTGTCATAGCCGAGAGACAAATGAAAATTTGTCTGGCGGCAAAAATGTTGATATAAACCTGTCAAAAAGCTACATTTAACGCTTGTCGAGCGAGTTAAGGTTTTTTTAAATGGAATGAAATAGCCACAACAGTTTCAAGTGACAATTTGTGTGATGTTCACTTTAACCTACAGCTTAATAATCGTGAATTTAAAGGCGAAAAAAACATTGATCATTTTATTTCATTCGACGACACGATTGGCGTAGCGCGCTGTAGCACGGTTTCTCGCCTCGATTTCCTTAGTGTCCCGGGTTCGATTCCCGGTCGGGTCAATTCAGGAAACGATCTTTTCTGAATTGACTCGGGTCTGGGTGTGCTGGGAGACGCCCCTGGCTGATTTCCTTGTGTGGTACTTCGTGACACAAGGATATTAATCCCTACTTCGAGACCATTACAAGAGGTGTGTTGTCAGGCGCAGATTTATTTATTATTTATAAATTTACTTAAACCACCTGTAATATTCCTTCCATTGCAATAATATACTAAGTAATAAAACACTTAATTTTTATTTAAATTCAGTCATTTTGTATTGTTCATGTTCTTTGTAACCTTTACTGATGTTTCCGTACGATGACGCACTACCGCGGCCATTAGGGGGAATCTCGATTCCCTGCGCGCGTTCATAGAGTCGGTTTCTACTTGCAGCCCGCTGCACTGCGGTATTGTTATTATAGCGTAGGTATTTTATTTTTTGTTCGGGGGACTGATGTATCTGTTACGTAGTAACTATTAATGCATGCAAACAAACATATTCACACGCAAACAAGCAGACACACATGCCAGCAAGCATTTCGTTTGCTTCGCTTAAGTGGATATTTTTTTCTTTTTACTTATACTTTACTTTTCGGCTTGCTGGTCGCCAATGTAAAAAATCTTTGAATGATTTTTTTAATAACGCTCCATTTGTTTTTGAGTTAGTTGACAACATACATTTTGAAGATTAATATAATATGCATACTTATAATATTATATACGTGCCGGGTCTTCTCAGTAAGAAACAACTCCGACGCGGTGGTAGAGTTGCATTATGTTTGTATGCTGTTTATTTATATATTCATGTTATTATTGTATTTATGTCTATTATATCTATACTAGCATTTTAGAGAGGGAAGATTAGTTCGTTAATTTTTTTGTTTGTTTGTGTTGAATAGGCTCCGAAACTACTAGACCGATTAAGAAATTATTTCCCCAATATAAAGCTACTTTATCCGGCATTGACATATGCTTTACACGGAAAGCACCAGATTTCAGAAAAACATTATCAAAATCTGTTAGCGTGATATTGAGTTATTCGTTCATTTGTCGCGCATATAGCTTATCTAGATTAATAAATAAATAAAATAAATAAATATCCCTGGACATTATTCCACACAGCGCCATCTAGCCCCAAAGTAAGCTAATTAAAGCTTGTGTTATGGGATACTAGACAACGGATAAACATACTTAAATACATTTTCTTTTGTAAATACATACTAATTATACATAGGAGACACCCAGACCAGTACAAACAGACATGTTCATGCACACAAATGTTTGTACTGTGCGGGGATCGAACCCGCGACCTCTGGTGTAGTAGCCAACTTCTTAACCATTACACCAAGTCGGTCGTAGATTCAAGACTTATATGGTTTTCTCATGGATACCACTGTCAGAACTAGACCAAATTAAAACGGAACCACACGGATAGCACCAGCTTTCAAATAAAAAAATAATTATCAAAATCGGTTCACCCAGTCCAAAGTTCTGAGGTAACAAACATAAAAAACACATACAGTCGAATTGAGATCTTCCTCCTTTTTATGAAGTGGGCTAAAAAGAAACAGGCACGATCTTCATCAAGTGACAGCAATAGCGCTCGCTTACCATCGTCAGCGCTTCCCGGGAAACGCACCAAGGTATTCCGAAAAATTGGAAGAAAAACTGTGAGTACAAGCACCATTACTTTATGCAATTTATACCAGTTTGAGTTTGAGTGATAGTATTGTGTCGTGGTTTGGTGTTAAAGTATCTTACGATAGCGAAAGAAGTTAAGAAAAGTAAAGAGGCCAGACTGTTGTAGAAAATATGCAACACTGGATATGTTGGAATTGGATGTTGTAAAGCGTTTGCCTTAGGCCCCAAACTGGACGGTTGCAGTTTGCAGCCTCATAACACCTAAATTAATGGCTGGAACACAAATGAAATACTTTGTATGATATTATATAAATCAAAACTATGCTGACCTAATGCATGCAGGAGTTACCTATGGCATAAGGGACCTAGCCAAAGTCGACCAGAAGCGCAGGAACGGCCTAAAGCACGCCGGAAGGGACTGCCGTTAAGCGATGCCAAAGCATAGAGACTGACAGAGAAACAATAGATCAAATTATAATGGGTGAATGTCCAGAAACATTAGGTACATTTAGATCATTACGATGGGCCGAAGCGCTTGGTTCACGTTATGAATGATCATTTCAGTATCATGAATCGCATTGTTGTCTTTCTGTCTTTATGTATGTGCGCAAAAACTTGCATATGTTCAAAAAAACTGTGATACTCATACACACAATACTAGAAATAAAAACAAACTTATTACTCCAAGTCATAGGCTACATAAGGTAGGAAATTCTTTTGTGGGTCAATCTGTAAAGTACTTTAACAAAATACCTCAAAGTCTTGTTGATCTACCTCTTCACTAGATCAAGTCTACAATTAAAACAAAGTTGATAAAACAAGGTTATTATAACGTGGAGGATTACTTGAACGACAAGAATTTGTGGTCATAGTAAGAATAATCTGCTCCTCTGCTCAAATAATGTATTTTTATTGTTCTTTTGACTGTACTCTGAATTTATTTGTTGTAAAACAAAACAAAGTTCAAAAGAGTAACTATCGAGTTTCTTGCCGGAGTCTTCTCGATAAGAAGCAACTTCCGAACCGGTGGTAGATTCGCTTTATGTTTATCTAGAATATGTACTATTATTGTATTATTTTATTTACGTCTATTATCGTTTATATATATTTTTTGTGAATTTTGACATTTCATATGTGCTTCTTTGTAAAAGCTTAAGTGAATAAATGATTTTTTACTTTTACTTTTCTCAGATTTCAAACAACCAACCAGGGTTTGGAGCGTCCGCGGAAGTGCCTGGGGCAGGCACACTGCAGCATGGCCGTGTTAGCAATCAGAGCCTCGTGTACCGACGCCGAGCTAAGGAACAAAGGCCACCTCATCTTTAGCTGGGCATCAGCGTTTAGACGTTCTGATATGAGTGACAATAACGCGTAGTGTTTCTCCATACCTTTATTCAGCCGCTTGTTTAGCTTAAACGTATTAGCTCGTTTAGCTTATTAAAGTAATAGCGTTCCGTATTTAGCTTCTAGCATTACCTTTGTAATTAGGTGAGTAGGAGTATGTTGAATTAGAAAACACGATTATGTATGAGCAACTTAGACCGGACAGGGAGACTTGATTAAGCTTTTGTATCAAGTAGACGTACGAGTCGTATTAAATTGTCATGGGTCTTTGATAGTTTACAAATAGTGAATTATTTTAGTTAAGGTGTGTATCGCTTGGTACTAACTATACCAGTTGGATTATCACAGTCAGAACAAACCAGTTAAATTCTCACTGCTGTGTATTCGTACTACACGCAGATCGCGGGATGTCTACAATTTATTTCAATAATAATTATTACTGTTACAGCCTGTTCAGAACTACGCACGATCGACGCGTGTATGTTATACACCGATCGCTGAGAACTAAGCTAGTTTGTTGATTATGCAATATAAGCAGCGGTGAAACCATTATCCTGGGTCAAATCGCACGTAAAACGCGTCATCTGGACAGGCTTCTATACCAACATACAGGAAATGACTCACGCACACTGAAGTGTGGAACCAAGGACTATTCACACAGTTGAATATTGATAGCAGTGCTGAGTGATAACATAAAGCTCATGCATCGAGGGATTTGTTTTTGAAACAGTAAAACCATCCTACTCTACGTTAGATTAGAGTTGATATTACAAGAACGCTTCAGAGATCATGTCTGCTCACTGGTAAAAAGTGGATAAACGAAAATTTGCGAAATTGAAGGCCGACATAATAATGACCACTGATAAATGATGGCGAACTCATGGGACAATCTGACTCAAGTGGTTACCGATTACACAGAAAAATTCAAATCTATTAGCCAATTTTACATTACGCAACTAGTGGCATGAAAGTAGAGCTTGAGATTAATTTCATCAACAATTGTGTATGCGTGTACTGGTGTGTTTTTTTTTTGTTTTTGGTGATGTACTGTTTGGTAGTATTAATAGTAATGCGTACATTGCAATGCGCTATCTACCTACTTACTCATCCTAAGTAAAATTAGGAATTCATCAAATTGGCTATAGAAAATCAGAACACCCAGAAGCCCACTTATTGTAGCCTTTGCACAGGCTACTACAATATAAAATTGTCTTCAAAGTAACCTTCTACCGCTGGTTTGGATTTTAAAATGTGATTTTTCATTCACTCGAAACTACATCAACTGTATTTATTTGGTTTTTGCAGTAGCCCACGATAATGTTAGTCAGTTCAAATGTGTTTAGTCGTGGCCAGTGCGCTGTTGTACGCAGTATCACTTGTATTTGGAAAATATTTAACGGTGAATATAAAATAGTATAGTGGTGAATAAAGTGTTTATTTATTATGAACTATTAGATAATCAAAAGATAAGCTAGTTGTACAGTGGTTAGGTTTCGTTCGTAAAGACGCGATACGACAAGCGAGCGGACGACACTTTCAGCGGTTTAAGCTGTGAAAAAAGGAACCATGGCTGGACAATCGAAAAAAATGAATAGCTCGTTCCATGGCAATATTAAAGAGATACCAGACATCGCCGTGGATAACTTCGAAGATTTAAGCAGGACAGCCTTTTTTCTGTCGCATGTGCATTCAGATCACACAGTTGGCCTTTTTTTCGGGAAATTTCCCAGAGATAAGAAAATATATATGTCCAATCAATCTAAAGTTATAATACACAAACAGTTCCCTCAGTACTGGAAGTTAATAAAGAACTCTGTGGAAAGCCTCACTCTCACACGTAAGTAACAACATCTGTACTTCAAACAACAGGTTTTGTATACCTCAAGGTGGGTATAGACTAGAGCTTTTGCTAGAGCATTCCATTGGAGAGCGTCGTGGCCTAGTGGTTAAGCACTCCAACTCGGATTGCGGACGGTGGTCCCGAGTTCAAATCTGGCCTGAACCAAAATCTTTGTGTTCATTGTTTAATTTCCGACTAACTCTCCGGTGATGGATAACATCAACAAGAAAACAAATCAACCCGGATAGCGGCGGAAGGCTCACCACGTACCACGCTGGGTTCTAATACCATTGGTGAAAAGTGGGCTTCTGAGTGTTCACCATGACGGTAACACTGACGACCCTGTTTGGGATAAAGTTGTGATGGTATGTATGTTATTACATTGTAATGTAACGTTTTTCCGAATATATTCAAATGCTGAGTTTTCTGAAAACATTTATATGTAACGTAATGTTCTAGCTTGGTTGTTAAAATCAAGTTGTCATAAAACATCAAGTTCGCAATGTAGTTTGACTAAATTTGAAAACGACGAATGCTCTATGTTCTGATACAAGTAAATGCTCTAATCTATCAGCACCTTAATGTTTTAGTGTTTAGAGACTACAGACATGATCTTTGATCAATAAAAGTTTACGCAGTGCTCCCTCACTTGGAGAATGCTCTAATTGAGTAACTGTAAGTAATGAAATGTAACACAGTCGAACATTACATCAGTGAGGGAGGAGAATTGATCATTACAGTGCGCAAACTGTAATGTTACAGATTCGAGCCTACGTCGGCGAGGGAAAAGCACCAAATAATGTTCTAGTGAAGTAATGCTCAAAATTAAATCTAAAATGTACATTAAAGGCGAATGTTCGTCATGCCAGGAAGGCAGTTCATAATGTAATGCTCAAAATCGAATCTGAAACGTTACATTACGGGCGAAACTCAAACTCAAATGACTTTATTCAAAGAGACTTTCATAGTGAGTACTTTCAAATCGTCAAATTTAAAGCAAGATATACTAAATAATAGACATAATTACACAGTATACAGACATAATGCGACTCTACCACCGCGTCGGAGTTGTTTCTTGCTGAGAAGACCCGGCGAGAAACTCAGCAGTTACCTACTCTTTTAAACTTGTTTTGGGTTTACAACACGCGTTAGTAAAGTACAATGTGTCATTTTGATACAAATAAACCTACCGAGTGTCTAATCTAAAGAATATAAAACAATGGAATGCTTCAAGTGAGATAGTACTTAAACTAGAAGGGTCTAATTTCCGTAATTTTAATTGAATTAATGATTATTGAACTTTTGTGTAGATATTACTATTCTTATAAGTTATTCACATTGTATCATCATAAATACAATTTTATCAAAAATACATTTGATAAAACTGTGTTGTTTGTATGATCAAGCATTTTACAAATCAGCTGCCATGAAGTCACCGGTGACCGGCAAACAATAGATTATCTATTGCGGAAGTCAAAGACTATTGGTGAGCATACAAATAACCTATTATTGTTAACTGACATCACTGTGCTACATCTACATTAAGTATGTTTAAATATGACTTGTACCTAAGTTTTGTAACAGTGAATATCCAGCCTAAAAGATGCACTATTGTCAGGTGACCGCGGACTGGTTGGAAATGAAATATCATTATACGCTTAGTTTAAGGAATTAACCAATCTGGATATAAGGGATTGTTGACTGTAATATAAATTCCGTCATCTAAAAAGAATGCTGGCCATGATCAGCGCCGTGAGCGAACTAAAGGCCAAAGTGGTGGTTAGAATTATACTTTCCCCCGTTCATGCTGTGCTGTCGCCTAGCGTTCTTTTTACGTTACGGGAGTTGTGGTAACCTTAGGGATAATTTCTTTACAGGGCACAATATTCAGCTTAGTAACATCAATATTTCTGTCACCTTGATACCCGTCACACACATGCCGGGAGCTGTGATGTTTCTCTTCAAAACGGGAGATAAAACCATACTGTACACTGGTGACTTTGTGTTAGATGGGAAGCTGACGAAAGCTCTGAAAGAAGAACTTAAAACCTCGAACGAAGAAATTTTGAAATTAGACGCCATGTACCTTGATTCTACGTTTGACAGCGAAGACTATGAAGCTTTCCCCCCACATGGAGAATGTCACAAAGAAATAGTGGAAACGATCAAAGATTGGTTAGAAAATAACTCTGGAAAAGTATATATACTTACATTTTATGATTTAGGCTATGAGGCTATTTACAAAGCAATTAACAAGGAGTTGAATATTAACATATACACAAAAAAAAAATTGTTTGGAGTATTTAAGTAAGTTAATAAACATCATACAATAATTAATAATGAATTACGTAACATTTTTGACTAATTATGTTATTAAGATAATCTTAATTTATTGACGAGTTCTACTTACTCATAGCTGCGTGCACACTACCTATCAAAAGAATTATAAAAACTATACAGGAGTCTCCAAAAATACCCCATGTATATTAGGTACACGAGTTTTTTTAGTTTTCAAGTAATTAATTTTTTAACAATTTTTTTAAAAATTCTGGGTTGAGTTACTTTTTCGTTCGCTATGGTGCGATCTGTTTTTTATTTTTCATATTGCCCGTCAAGATGACCTCACTCCACCTGATGGAAAGCGGTCGTAAGGTCCAGATATGAGGCTGACAAGCCCAGTCATTCAAACGGATCACTGGGCTGGCCATCCTCACCTTGAAGGCCTGCAGAAATCCCTTTTCACGCCCCGCTTAAAGAACCCGGGACTATAAGAGGAAGGAGACACAATACATGTTGTGGAAAATGCCCTATTTATTTTCACTATTCGATGAATAATAGGTGTTGTGGCTTTATAATGTGTGTGTATTAATTTAGTGTCTGTTAATATCCAATATTTTTAATGTAGGTCTAATTTAATGTTTTTATTTTTATTTCTGTATCTTTAATTATTGTTATTGGTGTACCGCCGTTTTAATTAAAGTAAAATAAATAAATAAAAAAATAAATTAAAAAAAAATAAGCATTTACTCACATCCATAGCGCTTATCAAAACTCTAGAAAAAAAATTAGAAATTGAAAAATCTAGAAATTCTGTATTTTCCCTAAGTTTTGGAAGCAATTTAAAAATTGGAGCTTAATAAAAACGTTTTTAATTATGTGATGCTATTTTTGTTTTAAAGGGCGTTATTAAAGAAACGGAACCCTATGTCAACGAATGCAAATAACAGCCGAATTTTCGCGGTTAATGCAAAAGGATTCAAGCCACCGAAAGAGAACTTCTTGCAGATTGAGCTTTCTGGGTTATGTGGTTACCAGACTGGCCAAAAGGCTCTTACGAGTGGGGAGAATTGCAAGTATCAGCTTTGTTACTCGATGCACTGCAGTCAAAGCCAGTTGGAAGAGTTCAAGCGCACTTTTCCGCACAAGAAGCTTGTGCGATTTCCAGATCCTAAGAAGGCGGGCCCATCGCAGTGGGAGCGATCTCCCTACAAGCGAAGTCCTGCCCACGATGTCAAACAAACGCCTCAAAAACCGAATGTGTCAAATACGGAGATAGAAGGGGTAGAATCTTCGTTACGCAAACTTCAAATTGATTGAACAATAAGGGCCCTTAAACATTGCGACTTTTTGCAGCGATACAAACGCGCGTTTGACTGTCGCGCGACTGCATCGTGATTGTATCGCTGCTTTTTGAATGTAAAGGTAGATAATATGTCTAACGACTGTATCGATACTGAATCGCGTTTGTATCGCTGCAAAAAGTCGCAATGTGTATATGCAAAGGCCCTAAAACTCATGAATGGAGGTTTATCCTCCTTTGAAACTATAGTGAGCCAATAGTTTTCTCCCACTTGTTTGTATTTGTTTTAATAACTGTCAACCTTCATGCGCACGATATGGAGTGACACCAATCAAGGACCTGTCAGAATACCAGCGCTGTTGCAACTATATATCTGCAGCGGCACATGCTGAGACAGGGACCTGTATGCAGGCCCTGCATTGAGGATCCTTTTTATACATGATGGTTTATTGTTAATTGTTTTTGTATTTCTGATTATTGATAATTATGTGTTGATTAAATATTGTGTATAATATAATAGCTTCCTTTTGTATGCTGGGCCAATACTATACTTTTACTTTTACTAACGTGACATGCAATAAATGATTGAATTTGAAAAAATCCCTTTAATTACCCTGTATTTTTTAGGATTTAAGTATAGAGTTAAGTAAATTCGAAAGATGACATGGCCAATGACGAAATTGCGACTTGATAGAAAGTCTGACTGTAATCTACGGATACTCTTATTTAAAAGTTATTATAAGAATACCAAGAATAACATTATAGCTTAATGATGACAAATAGAACATAAGTTTTCT
Organism: Udea olivalis; assembly: GCA_947369235.1. Classification (NCBI taxonomy): domain Eukaryota; kingdom Metazoa; phylum Arthropoda; class Insecta; order Lepidoptera; family Crambidae; genus Udea; species Udea olivalis. Next base: position 20,033,255 of record OX376350.1, on the reverse strand, counting down.
ACACAGATAGAAACTAGAAAAAATCGGCCTGATCCTAGGGACTCAAATAGTGCATTATCAAAAGCTAAAAAATAACACTTAAATTTAAAACATTAGTTATTCGTTTAGTGGGTAGAAATAGGTTAATTTTTATAAGCATGTGAATATGCTTGAAAAAGGAAAAATTTGGAGATTCTCATTCAACCAACTGCTAAATAGTATGTCCCCAGATTTATATTCACAAAAAACTTCATTTATTTTATTTCGATATCGAATATCTACATCATGCATACATACCATCACGACCTTATCCCAAACGGGTTAGACAGAAGCAAGTGACTGTTGCCATCATGATGAACGGAACACGCAGAAGCCCACTGTTCACCAATGGTATTAGAACCCAACGTGGTAGGTGGTGAGCATTTCGCCGTTATCCGGGTAGATTTGGATTTTTAGCGATATTTTCCATCACTGGAGAGTTAGTCGGAGATATAACAATGAACCCAAAGATTTTGGTTCTAGCCAGATTTGAACTCGGAACCACACGATCCGCGATCCGAGTTGGGGTGCTCAACCACTAGGCCACGACGCTCTCTATAGGAGATATCGAAAACCAAAGCATTGGTTTTTGTGTCACCAACATGCAGATTGATCAATTAATCTGTGTTCATCAATTAATTTGTACCACAGACTTTGGAGCTTGCTTCAAATCATTTAAATTAGATTCAGAGACAATAGAGGTAAACTCTTGCACATTGTTGACAAAAGAGAAGCCCCAAAATAATTTTATAAACTTTGTGCATCAAAACATGCAAGGCTTCTCTGGCAAAGAATTAGAAGTAGGTTTATTTTTAGACTGTATGGATATACATGTCTTATGTTTAACTGAACACTGGCTGAAAAAAAATGAATGCATGATTAGCATTGATAATTATAGTATCATTAGTTCGTTCTTGAGAAGTTCCTCTATTCGCGGTGGGTCACTGATATTAATTCACAATAAGTTTAAATCTAGAGAGCGTAAAGACATAGTAGCACTCTCAATTGAGCGAACTATTGAACTTGCATGCGCAGAGTTAGAGCAGATTATTATTGTGTGTGTGTATAGACCCCCTTCTGCTGATTATTGTCAGTTCGAAGAGACCATGGAAGAAGTACTGAAAAAGGTTTGTAAATCAAACAAGAAGGTGGTTGTATGTGGGGATTTTAATGTTAACATTTTAGATTCTTCTCAGACCTCTGTAAGATTTTTAAATCTTTTTAAATCATTTGATTTACTTAATCTTTTTGATCAACCAACCAGGATCACCGAGTTAACAGCCACCTGCTTAGACAATATTTTTTGTGAAAATATCTCTATCAATTATAAACTGTTTGAAATCAGATCACTGTGGTCTATTGACCAAATTTGAGCACCGTCATGTCTCTCAATCAGTGGATATTAGTTATAGACCAGTTACCAAGAGTCGAGTAAAACAGTTTCAAACTAATATAAATAAAAATATTTCTAACCTACTGCCCCAAGGTCATCATAACATAGATGATCAGTATAGGCATCTCTTTGAGATAATATTGCATGAACATAACCATATTTTTCCTAAGAAGAAAGTGAAAGTAACTGTTGATAATTTTAAGTTTAAATTTAGTGATTGGGCCACTCCAGGCATCCATAAAAGTAGAAATAAATTATACGAATTATATGGATTAAAAGCTAACTCAAACTGTCAAAAACTAGTTGAGCATGTTAAATTATATTCAAAAACATTCAAGAAATCATGTCATATTGCAAAGTCCATTTTTTTGCGAGACAAAATAAAACAGGCTAAAAATAAAATCAAAGCCACTTGGAACATAATTAATAAAGAAACCTGTAAATCTAAACCTCGCGATCACTTATTCTCTCTCAAAATTCAAAATAATGTTATTGAGTCTGAGATTGAAATAGCAAATACATTTGAAACTTTTTTTTCTAATATACCTATTGTAACTACAAGCACGTTAAATTCTAGTCCACATATAGCTGAGTCCCTGCTAACATCTAGTGTTGATGGGTGCACAAATCAGTTCTGCTTTGATCATGTTGATTCTCATGACATCCTCAAGGTATTTAAGGAACTTAATATGAAAAACACCGAAGATTTGTGGGGTATTTCGATTAATCTACTCAAATCAATCATTAATATGATATCACCCCACTTAGCTAAACTTTTTAATAATTGCATAGACCAAGGTCAGTTTCCCAACTTGATGAAAGTTAGTAAGGTCATCCCGCTTTTTAAATCTGGTAGCAAAAGTGACCCATCCAATTATAGACCCATTTCTATACTCCCAGCTCTCAGTAAAATCTTTGAAAAAATTATATTGAACCAGCTGCTTTCACACTTTGATTTAAATAACTTACTACATGAGAAACAATTTGGTTTTACTAAACACAAGAGCACAACTGATGCAGGTGTAGCACTTATCAAACACATATTTGATGCTTGGGAAAAGAAGCAAGATGCAGTAGGAATATTTTGTGATCTTTCAAAAGCATTTCATTGCGTGGATCATGAAATATTACTGATTAAGCTAAGACATTACGGTGTTTCAGGTATCTCATCTCAATTAATACAATCCTATCTTACAGATAGAACTCAAAAAGTTAGTATCAACGGAACTGCATCTTCCGGTGCCACCATACGTATGGGAGTGCCCCAGGGATCTATATTAGGACCTTTGCTTTTTCTTATTTATATAAATGATCTTCCTACCTATGTCAAAGATATTTGTGAGATAGTATTTGCTGACGATACCTCGTTGATTTTTAAAGTCGACAGAGGTAAGCAAGCATTTGACGATGTAAATAATACTCTCTCAAAAGTACTATGTTGGTTCACTAGTAATAATTTATTACTTAATGCAAAAAAAACAAAGTGCATCAAATTCTCTATGCCCAATGTGAGACAGGTTGATACTATTGTAACTATGAATGACGAGCCATTAGAATTAACAAATTCTACTGTATTTTTAGGAATAACTTTAGATTCTAAGTTGCAATGGGGTCCGCATATAACGGCCCTGGCAGGGAGACTCAGTTCCGCTGCTTGTGCTGTTAGAAAAATAAGACTCTTGACTGATATTGAAACAGCAAGACTAGTATATTTTAGCTACTTTCATAGTGTTATGTCGTATGGTCTACTGTTGTGGGGTTCAGCTGCAGACTTGAACACCATTTTTGTACTTCAAAAAAGAGCCATCCGCTCCATTTACAAACTTAGACCACGCGACTCGCTTAGGGAAGTATTTAAGAAGATCGATATTTTAACTGTGCATGCTCAGTATATTTTAGATAACATAATGTATGTGCGCAAAAACTTGCATCTGTTCAAAAAAAACAGTGACACTCATAAACATAATACCAGAAATAAAAACAAATTGAAAACTCCCAGTCTTAGGCTACACAAGGTGGGAAACTCATTTGTGGGTCAATCTGTAAAATACTTTAACAAAATACCTCAAAGTCTTGTTGATCTACCTCTTCACAAGTTTAAGTCTGCAATTAAAGCAAAGTTAATGAAACAAGGTTATTATAATGTAGAGGATTACTTGAACGACAAAAGTTTGTGGTCATAGTAGGAGTAATCTGCTCCTCTGCTCAATATTGTGTTCTTTTTTTTACTCGCATTGACTGTACTCTGAATTTATTTTTTGTAAAACAAACAAAGTTGAAAAGAGTAACTATCGAGTTTCTTGCCGGAGTCTTCTCGATAAGAAGCAACGTCCGAACCGGTGGTAGATTCACATTATGTATATTCACGATGTGTACTAATATTGTACTATTTTATTTACGTTTATTATTATTATTTCTATATACTTTTTTTGACATGTCATAAGTGCTTTGTACAAGCTTAAATGAATAAATGATTTTTTACTTTACTTTACTTTACTTTGTGGTATTACTATATTACATTACCTATACTATAAATAACACCCAGACACGAAACATGTGAACCCACGACCCCTGGCTCAGAAGGTAAGATGTTGTAATAAAAACATACCATGTAGCTGTGCTTTGTTGTGGTAAACATTAGGATTTAACATAGTAAATAAAACTAAAAGTATTGAATAATCTTTATTTTAAGGCTGTAAACTAGAATTAAACTTTGTCATATACTAACTCCTTGATAAAGCATAGACCACTTGAACAGTGAACATCAAATTATTCCTCGTGGTGAAAGATGTCTTATATAAATAATTATGAGAATGTAAACACGTCTTTTCACAATATAATATCTGGCGACGATGGACGACTTAAATAAGTGTAAACGTTCCAGAACTGCACTCGAAGGTCTACCTACTAACTAAACTGGACTGTAGATAAGTACGCTACAAAATTTTCAGATTTCGAATTCAATGCTCATTTGTCAAACTTAAATAACTACGAAACCAAGTTTGAATCCACGCAACAATAATAAAAACACTTACCCGATGACGATAATTTGGATGAGGAAATTGAACAACAGTTTTTATTTAAAGAAATTATCACTCAGCTGAAATTGAAATTACATTCACTTACACCTACAACAGAACCAGTACAAAGACAGAAACCGTACCTACGCCATTGTTGCATATATTTAGGAGTGTATAGGCCTACCGATCGCCATCATTTCCGTTATAATAATGTTACTTCATAAGGGAACTGATAGTTGGCTTCTGACACGTGTGAGATAATAACCAACTTAAAAAACCGCCAGAAAAATGTGCTAGTTACTCTAGCTAGGTACTTGTTTAATAAACAAAAAAGTACATCAATAATTGCCCCCCTTAAGTTTGAATATAAAATTCTCATCTATCTCGCAGATGAAAGGGAAGTTTTCGTCGCAATTAGAGACGTTCAAGCCATAATCCTCGCTGCTCTTCGTGCTGAAGGATCCGCAGTGCTTCCTACCTCCGAGCTGGTTGGGTTCACCCTTCGCCCAGCGTGAGAACCCTGCCTCCTCTAGGGTTTTACCTGTAACAAGATCAAGCTCTATACAACGTGGCCTTTTCGTAATGTGTCAAACTAATATTAGACCTGTAAACTTATATTAAATTCAAAGACAAAAAATATAAAATGAGAACCCGCAACCTATTATTGTTTATTTTACATGGGTTTTTTTTTATTTATTTACGATTCAGAGTAACTTTGTTAAGCGCCTCGATTACCGCTGTCATCGATTTGCCACAGACTACCTGGAAACCTGTAGTTATCATCGTATCACGACACTCCGAAAACGCAGAAGGTTAGCTGACATGCGTTTTTTTGCATGGGATCTGTACCTAATGGGTTTATTGATTGTCCATAGTTAGTTTTGCGGGATATGTGTTTTCGATGTCCAAAGTCAAGAAGAAGACACACTAAATTATTTGTCGTATCATAGTCTCACACTAATTATGCCCAAAATTGGTGGTGTTTTTAAGATGAAGGTATTGGAGATCCTGGACCATTCATGATATTTATTTACTATAGGTATATGTCCTCACTTGCAAACGAAATGATCACCCACTCATTCATGCCTACACAAACACACACCACACACACACACACTTTTATAGTACCTATGCTTTTGCTTTTTTTAACTTTATCTTTGTAGAATAGCGTAACTGTTGTAAGTTGTATTTTTAAAATATAAAATGTTAATCCGTTTTTGGCCATAAGTTTAAAATTTAAGTACTGTTTGTAGTAGAAATGTAAGAGCTGTGGATTTTGTTTTTCAATAAATAAATGAATGTTTTTTTTTTTTTAAACATTTATAAGAAAGTGCCACTGTCTTATACTGTGAGACGGGTGGCAGATTTTTCTGAAATTCATATCACTGCTACTACTGTTCAAACAAATAATGTTTTGATTTCATTTCATACTTCTAATGAGGAAACAATTCATTTTGGAAAAGTGAGCTGTGATTTTTTTTTATTTAATTGTGCTGAAATTCATACCACTTTCTAAGAAATAAATGTTTGCATGTTGTTCCGTAAAGTTAGTACTTATGCGTAAATATCTAATCCAAAACTTACCCAAAAAACTATAGAAACATTTACGCACAAAACAAAGCCAGCGACATTGCCAGGGCCCTCGACACGGGAAGACTTCCAAAACTGGTAAGTCGGGCAGCCGCCTGTGGCATTAACTAATTTCTTAAATTTCGGTTTACAGCAACCATTTATTTTGGAAAAGAAGAATCTTAGGAATCCCTGGTGCATACTGTAGATGTAAGATCTCACCGTCCAATGTGTACCAACGGCGGGCGTCCAGGTAGCCGCCCAAGTTCTGGAAGCCGATGTATGTCCATTCGTTAATCCTGTGCTTGATCGTTAATTCCGCTAACACCTGACATAAGACAACAATAAAAACAAAAAAAAAACTTGCTGGCTGGCTCGCATAGACAATTTATACCAGTAAACTATAGACTAAAACAAAATGCTTATGTTAGTCGCTGATAATGTAGCTTTATATTATTTATACTCTAAATCTAAATCAGTCAAACTCGGTTTAAAATAAAAATAAAAAACCTGTCCTTCTTCTTCGCTGTTGATGATGGCCAGATGGGCGCCCTCGGCTGAGCAGATAGTGTACGCCAATCCCCACAGCGTCCCCGTCTCGTGTACCTTGTAGCAGCTGCCAGTTCGATTATCCCTCACATATTCTGCACATACATTTTTTTTTCATAATTAGTCACATTTGTGGCTAGTTGGGTCGGTCAGTAATACAAATACGTTTTATTCCGTTACTGAATTTTGAACGCAGCAAGTCCATATCCATCCATAATCACACACGTTCGAAGTTTTTCCGTACGTAATTGTATTGTTCAAAATTCCGAATCCATATTCCGAATTCGTATGTTTCGGACCAGCCTTAAAGTCGTTGAGTAAAGCCAAAAAATACATTGATGTGATGAACATTTGTGTTTGGTCAGGGTCTAAATATTGTTAACCATATAATTATGCTTCAGTAGAAATATGGCGGTCTTCTGAAATCATAGTACAAGCTCTACTCAGTTTGGGGTCAGATGATTTTGATGTACCTATGGTGTACCGTGAGTTTACTTACACCGATGACTGAGTGTTGACGTATTTGAATGGATTTCGGCGCCGCGGCGCTACGGTGAAGAGAAATGGAACTAAAAATCTCATACAAGTTTCTGTAGTTAATTATCATAGGTAGTTTACGTGAGGCAAATTTATGGTAGAGGTCCTGATAGGTATTTAGATTTAGGACAATCAAGAGCTGCATTGATAGGTGTGCCCGTTTAAGGCATGCGTTAGACATCGGTATCTCACTGCATGGCCCCTCTTCCCCTTTTCCACATAAGTACGTCTATCTTAGCCTGAAAATCAAAGTCTTACTTTTGTCAGAAGTGCCACACTCGTTCAAGGTCATCACCTCTACCTTCTCACGATAGCACATGAAAGGTGCACCTTCGCATCCCGTATCTATCAGCTCTCCCTCCTGCGTCATGGCCAGACACATCTCGGTACCTAGTTTGTTGTCAGGCTCGCCTGGGGCCCAAGTCACCGGCATGTTCCACACAGGGACACCTAAAAAGCAATGTTAATATTTTAAAACGAGGTATTTTCATACCGATATTAAAAAATGAGAAACTCCACTTCGTCTGATTGTTACTTTTCCCCGCCTTAACCGCTGCACCTGCATAGCAGTATAAAAAATATCTTGGAATTCACTTAAGTTGATAGGATAAAATATTTGGAAAGTTCATGTAGGTACAGCCTAATATTGTTTTGACACAAATAGGATTCCTCAGTTTATCAGTGTGGAGTTTTCAAAAGTGCTTTGGATCTAAATGCTTCAGAATCGACCAGGCCTAGTATTCATATAATAATGAAAAAATAGTAAGGTATTTACATGAACAGTGAGCGCCCCAGTTTAATGGACGAAACAGTGACTCAACCCAAATTTTCTTAAGTGGTCAAAACCGTCATCATAACTCAAAAACTAGGTACCAAAAATCGCGAAAGACACATGGGGACCAAATCGATAGATATTAGTGTGCCCTAGCACTGTTACTGTTCCAATCCTCAGGCATTATACAGGGTGGCCCAGAGAGAAATGCACTTTTGATTTCGCGTGCATTTCCAAACGAGCAAATGGTGGGGCGCGGGAATGGTAGCAGTGTTTAGCGTGGGCTTTGTAATTTTAGTCACCATGAGTCGTTACACGGAAGAGCAGGGCGCTTTAATGTCTGCGCATTTCATGGGGATGCTCGATTTTATGTGACTGTTCGACGACTTTCCCGCGCTGAATTCAAATTGCGGCGCATCAGCTAGTGTCCAAGCAATGGATTAAAAGATTTGAAAGGACAGCACGCCCCTTCTCTGCAACTAACCACATGCTAGCACGAATCCAACTCCAAGTTGGGGCCTGCCTTAGAAAGGCAGGGCTGGGACCCCCAACACCCGTGGCACACTGATCCTAACAGCCAGACCCGTAGTTTCAGCTTCGAAAACCCTACCTACCCGTATCACGTATCACGGACACACGGAAACATTCAGCGAGTTTGAGAATTTCTACGCGCGAATCCGTAACGTCAATTCAGAGCGCTATACCTACTGACACTGTCATGCTGAGAAGTTATTTAATTCCAAAGCTGCAAGAATTGCGAGGCTATAACAAGGGCACTTCGTTTCAAGCAGGAGGAGGCTACAAATTCACACATCAAATGAGAGTATCCAGGTGTTTAGAGACATGTTCACACAAAAATTAGTTTCACTCATGGGTGACATCTCCGGGCCACCATGAAGCCCTGATCTCACTCCAGCAAATTTCTTTTACTGGAATTACGTTAAAAACAGCGTATACTCTAGTATTCTAACAACTCTGCAGCATCTGAAACCGAACATGCGGCAAGAAATGGAATCCATTTTGGGGATAACTTTTTACATAATGTTGATGCCAGATTGGAAGAATGATGTAACCCTCAAGGAAAACACCTGGACGATGTAATTTTTAAAAAGTAAATTTCATTTAATTACCTTAAAATTGTAATAAACAAAGTTTTATAAATAGTTTATTTTTCCTTGAATTTCAATAGTTCATTTCTCTTTGGGCTACCCTTTAGTATCAACATACCTTCGATGGAGTAGTAGTCATTGCCAGTAGACATTGTGCTGATGCCGGTGTGGGCAGTCTTGTTCTTCAACGTTTGCAGCAGAGCTGTCATCTGCAGCTGCATGTCTTTGTTGATAGGGGAAGCCAGACGCGCTCCTGGCAACAATAATCATGCATACACGTTTAAATGTTTATTTACAATGGTTTTCTTTCAGACTTTATGATTTGCTTGCCACTAGCAATAACTAAATGAAAAATAAAAATCAGGGACAAATTACACCCAGATCATCATCATCATCCGTGCGGTCTATCCCGGTTATGAGCCCACACTGGTGTGTGAGGTCCCAGGATCCGCCTAAATTACACCCAGATCATCTGTCCCCAAACTAATCAGAGCTGGTACATACTATGAAGATTGATATGGGTCTTTTGATAAGGATTGAATTTTGTCCCAGATTTTTATTTATTTATTATACCTTCCAACGCACATACTAGGCGTGCGTTAATCCAGTGTGCAGGAAATATGTGCAGCTTCATCCACCCATTCACCGATGGGAAGAACATGTAGTCTCTGCGAAAGATGCTGCCATCAGTAGCTGAGATATCTGGAAGATGAAGTGAAGAATACGAGTAGATGGCATATTTTAAAAGCCAAAATATGTAAATTAACTATAAGAACACATGTCATGATGATCTATGATGAAGTCTAACACGTATGATAGGTAGGCAAGTACATATATTGTTAGTACTAGATTGTTATTATATATTTAATTAGTTTTCTGTCCAAAAAATATACAACATTTGGTTAGTAGTAGGTATCTTAAATCCTATGTTAGGTTTATCTAGATTCTAAGTTCTCTAAAATTACTGAATAATCTTAAAATAGCAATCTTCATCTAACAAGTATATTTGATTGTTCACGCCTTCAAGTCCAATTATTTACTATTAACAAAAAAGTGCAAATGTGAAAAGTGTTGAGCAGACACAAATTCTAAAATTGTTTTTTCAGTATTCAGTATCGTTTCTATTTTCATTGTAATCAAATATATTAAAAAGGGTTTTTGAAATCCGGATGTACAAAAGATAATAAGTAAGTTATTATAAATATGACCAGCCAGGCACGCAAAGGGTGAATATGACCAGCCAGGCACGCAAAGGGTGAATATGACCAGCCAGGCACGCAAAGGGTGAATATGACCAGCCAGGCACGCAAAGGGTGAATATGACCAGCCAGGCACGCAAAGGGTGAATATGACCAGCCAGGCACGCAAAGGGTGAATATGACCAGTCAGGCACTCAAAGGGTGAATATGACCAGCCAGGCACGCAAAGGGTGAATAAAACAGAGGAAACGCTTTAATACAAAAGAAAAGATATATAAGGGTGACAGGGAAAATAGACCTATTCCTTGAAAAGCGTAGTAGTTACCTATTCTGTGGTAGTAGACAATATTTTCAACCAGTTAACCCCCATCAGGGGGGGTCCAATATTAATAGTTAACGAGATATTGGCGTTTTAATATTTTCTTATAAAGTTTCTCACTTGGCTCCGTAAAACATTTCCTTTAAAAAAACTAGTAAAGTCTGGGCACGCAAATGAGAAAGCTAATTAGCTTGCAAATGTTTTTAAAAATAGGTCAAGCCTTAAATCCTGATATTTTTAGTAAGAAACAGTTACATGGCAACATTTACGAATTTTCGTAATTTCTATCTCAGAATAACACCAATAACTCGAAAAAAAAGTATAAAATCTAGCGTAAAAAATATAGGGAACACTTTTGCTTTTATGGGCTCTCTAAAAAGGTATAAGTAATTTGGTTTGCTAAAAAATCAATAGGACTACTTTTTTGCCACTTAAGGTGCTCCCTCACTTAGAGCATTTTCCTGTAATGCAACGTTACAGAGTAGAGCATTACATCGGTGAGGGAGGAGAACCGCGCATTACAGTGCGCAACTTGTTGTTATTGTTACAATGTGTAATATTTTGATACAACTTCCCTGAAGTTTTGAAAGGCAGTATTGTAATGTAATGTGCTAAATGGAATCTGAAATGTACATTATAGGCGAATGTTTGTCATGACAGGGAGGCAGTACTGTAATGCTCCAGGTGAAGGACCACCTTTACGTATGTTCATTCGCTGACGGTTCAGCCGTGGCTGTGTTCCTGTATGGCTGTATCAGCAAAAATAATCATTTGGCTATAATTTGAATAAGTATGTGACAATTTACACAAACAATTATTTGAAACTCAATATTTGCCCTCATGAAACATTTGCCATATTAATATTTGTCTTAATAAATCTTTAGAAAGTAACATTTTGCGAAATAATAATTTGACCAGCTGAATGAAGTGCGAAATGTAGATTTGCTAAAGATTAATTTGCGAAATGAAACTTCGGTGATAAGTTTTTTGAGAAGTGAAATTTGGTTAAAAATAATTTGGATACGAAATAAGGGATATCAATACCAACACTGTATGTTTTGCAAAAAAACTTCAATTCATTCATAACTGGAAAGTAGATCTCAGAATTTAACCAAAATGAAAAGATATTTCCTTTGGAGTACCTAAACATATTCTTCTAAATAATATCAGAAACCGAATCTAGTAATGTTTACAGAAGACTTTAAAGCTAGTAAAATATTATAAGTAGAAGCTAGATACTGTTTTTTTAAATAAAAAATGTTGCTTACCGTTGATATCAATATTATGTCCAAAAACCGCATAACCACCGAAGAGAACCAACAGTATAGTTATTGGCCACATTCTGTTCACTCACTAGCAGCACAACAGCTTTGGCGCGTCCGTGTCTCGCTATTTATACTTACTCGCACTGTTTTTTGTCGTCTTATACTTCACTAGCTGTTGCCTGCAACTTCGTCCGCGTGGTTTGGCGTGGTTAGGTATAAGCGCGCGCCGCGTCTTTCTTACCCCGAGCATAGATAAAATAAACAATATTTTTTTCACACCACATGCTCGACAATGCCGAATTATATGTCATGTAAACCTTACCGAAATCAAGACATTATATCTCTTGGCTTTAGCCGGGTTATAATGTTCTATTATAACCCGCTGGTCAATAATGTGATTTTCACTTTCATAATTCTTATTGCTATGTCCATAAAGTCTAATTTCACTAAACAGAATGTGTCCTCAGCGGGCGCGGCCAACTCGATTTTCGAAGACCGAGGCCGTGGCCCACTAGATTCGCACTGAGACGAACTTCATTTGTTTGTCAAATCGAGTAGGCCACGCCAGCTGAAAGAAGTTGCTATAGCCGTAGCTAGTAGTACTACTAGCTTTAGAAGATTCTATAAATATTACAAAGAAATAATAAAAAATGTCGAGTGATGAAAGTATTTTGACTCCAGAAGCTATTAAATTAGATGCCATAGGCATTGTCAATAATCTACTCCCAGAAAAGTCAAAGGAACAATACCTGAAAACGTTATCTTTCCATAATTGGACTAATGTCTCCAATATCAATTTGCACCTTTAATATGGTGTAATAAACACTGTCTACTAAGCCTGGTTTTTTATTGTCTCGCATAAAGTGAGAAAAGTAGAGTATACCCCACCGGGATAAAACTGTTTTTTTCTTGGGCGCTTGAATCGTTCACTGCACTCAGGACTCAATCTGAATTCCCTCGCTTTGCTCGGGAATTAACTTATAACACCCTCGCTGCGCTCGGGAGTTAAATTTGGAGTCCTTCGTTACGTTCAGGTTTCAATGTAGCGCCCGTGACATAAAACAGTGCTTTATCCCCTTGGTGTATAATCTACTATTTTACCTTTTACTTTTTATTTATTTTTGAAATGTATTTTTTAGAAGTTAGTAGGTAATGTTTTTTATAGCTTTTGTTTTATAATGTATTCAGTAGTAGAATAGAGTAGACGAATTTGTTTTGTGAGTTCTAAAAGTGTGTGTTTTTTATATATTTTGGTAAGCAAACAGCATTATTAATATCGTGTTCCATAATTCGCCCACCTTTCCCGACCAGCTATAGCTATTCATTGCAGTCCTTCATATTTAACAGGTACTAAATGAATAGTTGTCCAGCAAAATAAAACAACGAGTATGATACTCAGAAAATAGCAGCTATAGTCCTTATCTTTTACTATAGCATCGAATACGATATCACTACTTAGCTAATCCTTTCAATAATTGCATAGACCAAGGTCAGTTTTCCAACTTAATGACATTTAGTAAGGTCATCCCGCTTTTTAAATCTGGTAGCACAAGTGACCCATCTAATTATAGACCCATTTCTATACTACCAGCTCTCAGTAAAATCTTCGAAAAAATAATATTAAACCAGCTGCTTTCACACTTTGATTTAAATAACTTACTACATGGGAAAGAATTTGGTTTTACTAAACACAAGAGCACAACTGATGCAGGTGTAGCACTTATCAAACACATATTTGATGCTTGGGAAAACAAGCAACTGCAAGATGCAGTAGGAATATTTTGTGATCTTTCAAAAGCATTTGATCGCGTAGATCATAAAATATTACTGTTATGCTGAGACATTACGGTGTTTCGGGTATCTCATCTCAATTATCTCACAGACAGAACTCAAAAAGTTAGTATTAACGGATCTGCATCTTCCGGTGCCACCATACGTATGGGAGTGCCCCAGGGATCTAAATTAGGACCTTTGCTTTTTATTATTTATATAAATGATCTTCCTACCTATGTCAAAGATATTTGTAAGATAGTATCTATTATTTGCTGACGATACCTCGTTGGTTTTTAAAGTCGACAGAGGTAAGCAAGCATTTGACGATGTAAATAATACTCTCTCAAAAGTACTATGTTGGTTCACAAGTAATAATTTATTACTTAATGCAAAAAAAACAAAGTGCATCAAATTCTCTATGCCCAATGTGAAACAGGTTGATAGTATTGTAACTATGAATGACGAGCCATTAGAATTAACAAATTCTACTGTATTTTAAGGAATAACTTTAGATTCTAAGTTACAATGAGGTCCGCATATAACGGCCCTGGCAGGGAAACTCAGCTCCGCTGACTTGAACACCATTTTTGTACTTCAAAAAAGAGCTATCCGTTCCATATACAAACTTAGACCACGCGACTCACTAAGGGAAGTATTTAAGACGATCGATATTTTAACTGTGCATGCTCAGTATATATATATATATTTTTTTATGTAATAGGGAGCAAACGAGCTAGAAGGTCACCTGATGGAGAGTGATCACCTCCGCCCATGGACAACTGCAACACCAGAGGTGTCACCGATGCGTTGCTTGCCTTTTAGATGGGAATAATAAAATATAAATATCTCTTCTTGAAGGCCCCGATGTCATATCCCTTTGGGAACACCGCCGCAGGAAGATCATTCCATATCTTGGCTGTACGTGGAAGAAATTGGTGCGAAAAACGCACAGTTGTTGAGCGCCAGCCATCCAGGTGATGAGCATGGAATTTCAACTTATGGCGTGTCGTGCGGTGATGAAATATAATATATTTTAGATAACATAATGTATGTGCGCAAAAACTTGCATCTGTTCAAAAAAACAGTGATACTCATAAACATAATACCAGAAATAAAAACAAATTGAAAACTCCCAGTCTTAGGCTACACAAGGTGGGAAACTCATTTGTGGGTCAATCTGTGAAATACTTTAACAAAATACCTCAAAGTCTTGTTGATCTACCTCTTCACAAGTTTAAGTCTGCAAATAAAACAAAGTTCATGAAACAATGTTATTATAATGTATGATTATAGTAGGAATAATCTGCTCCTCTGCTCAATATTGTATTCTTTTTTCTACTCTCATTGACTGTACTCTGAATTTATTTGTTGTAAAACAAACAAAGTTCAAAAGAGTAACCATCGAGTTTCTTGCCGGAGTCTTCTCGATAAGAAGCAACGTCCGAACCGGTGGTAGATTCACATTATGTATATTCACGATATCTACTATTACGGTACCTACTATTTTATTTACGTTTATTATTATTATTTTTATATAGGTTTTTTTGACATGTCATAAATGCTTTGTACAAGCTTAAATGAATAAATGATTGTTTACTTTCACTTTACTTAAATGTGCGTTATTTTTATACAACAAACCAACTACGAGGGTCATTCAATAAATACTTAGCCTACAAAAAGTAAACGAAAATTTTGGAATAGTAGCAATTTATTTTTCAACATAGTCTCCTTTTAGTTCGATACACTTAGCCCAGCCATGCTCCAACTTTTTTAACCCGTCCGAAAAATAGTTTTTGTCAAACTCTGCAAAATAGGCCTCCGTGGCGGCGATGACCTCCTCATTTGATCCATATCTATTCCCGGCGAGTGATTTTTTCAGATTAGGAAACAGAAAGAAGTCACAAGGGGCCAAATCTGGAGAATACGGTGGATGGGGCAGCAATTCGTAGCGTAATTCGACCAATTTGGCCATGGCAACGGCAGACGTGTGAACCGGTGCGTTGTCGTAGTGAAACAGCACTTTTTTCTTCGCCAGATGGGGTCGTTTTTTCTTTAATTCGGCGTCGAATCGGCCCAATAAATCGGCATAGTAAAGCCCTGTAATTGTTTTACCCTTCTCGAGGTAATCGATGTAGATCACACCTTGTGAATCCCAGAAAACGGTGGCCATAACTTTTCCGGCCGATTTTACAGTTTTCGCCTTCTTTGGAGCACGTTCCCCGGTCTGGATCCATTGTTTTGATTGCTCCTTGGTCTCTGGTGTGTACCAGTGGATCCAGGTTTCATCGACGGTCACAAAACGACGCAAAAACTCCGCTGGATTCCGCTTAAACAGCGCCAAACACGTCTCCGATGTGGTCTCACGGTTGCGCTTGTTTTCCGGTGTGAGTAAACGCGGCACCCATCGCGCCGACAGCTTGCTCATGCCGAGTTCCTCGTGAAGAATATGATGCACTGTTCCTTCTGAAATGGCTACAGTCTCAGCTAGCTCCCGAACCTTCAATCGGCGATCTGCCAGTACGAGATCATGGATTTTTTTAATGTTTTCCTCCGTAGCAGCTGTTTTCGGTGCACCTGGACGTGGTTCATCAAAAACCGACGTACGGCCACGTGCAAACTCGTTGAACCAATTCTTGACGGTGGCCATCGATGGAGAAGAGTCACCGTACACAGCATCCAAGCGCTCTTTGATTTCGATGCGCGTTTTCCATACCAAAAATAGGAATCGAATCACCGAACGATATTGCTCTTTTTCCATTTTTGTAAAACCGATCGACACGTTCGCTTCCATAAGTTGTCAAATTAAAACAAATGAAGGGATTGGAATGAAAATTTGAAAAAAGAATTAAAAAAGAATGTGCTACACTGTGGTAAAACTCTTTTGAAACTACAGCGCCCTCTGGCGATGAGGCTAGGTACTTATTGAATGCACCTCGTATTTACAATGTTAATCAACATCTAAAGTTGCTTTTTTCAACCATTCCATTAAGTTTAAAGGTCAGCAATATGCTATGGCTAACGCCTAAAGATACAACGGCACTCGGCTGCAGGCAGCAGCGGGGATGTCCCTATCCCCGAATTCGGCTCGGCCATTCGTAAAGTAGGTATGTCCTCATACCGTCTCGTTTAATTTAACATTCACTTTGAAAGATAGTATTGATAGTTTATTTAAATATGAGTAATGGTTTACATATAACGTAGATCACAATCAAATCAACCATTGAATTCTACTTCATTTAAAATTTAAATAGATAGATATTTTAATAGATTGAACTTGATAGGATACAGTGGTATAGTAAAGATTGTCAGACTTTCACGTGAATAGTGGTTACATTGAACAAAATTAACTTTTGTACAAGAAGCACTAATTTGAAAGTAATAATGAGATAACAAGTAAACTGGAATCACTGATCAAAATACTGCTCCATGTTGTTTGATTTTATTAGGTTCAGGTATACCATTAACTACTAACATATACCAATGCTAGGCTAGGTGACTCGGGCACTCTTTCGTTTAATCACATTGTGTAGCTTATTTTTGCTGAACAAAATACGATTTAAATTAATTCTTTAATTCACTTAGCATAAGTATTTTCTTCATTTGGTTATAAGATTTTTTTTTAGTAAACACTTATTCCACGCTAGAGGCAATCGTAACATACTCCCAACTGACTAAACGGGGGTAGCACACTTGCCACGCTTAGGGATGTTTTAACAACAACCAAAAAATATCTTTATTCAAATAGACCTGTACCAAGGTACTTTTAAATTGCCAAATTATTACAAGCAAAAGACTATTTTTGTAAAACCCAACCAAGTTTATCAGTTAGTAGGTAGTTAGTTCCTCACCGGATCTTCTCAGTATCAGAGCAACTTCCGATGCGATGGTAGAGTCACATTATGTTTGAATACAGTGTGTATTATTTATCCATATTATTATAGTAGGTATTTAAGTCTATTAATAAGTATATTTTTTTCTTACAAAGTTTCTTTTTCTCGTAAAAATTTGGCGACACGACACGACACCTTAGAGCCCCATCGACATAATTTGTAGCTGATTGCCGCTGGCAACCTACTCGGCACGCCGAAGTGCTTCAAAGTTAAAGACTTCATTTTTCACTGAAGTCCTCCACTCTCCACGACTAGACCATCAACACCATCTTTGTTCTTCAAAAAAGAGCCATCCACTCCATTTACAACCTTAGACCACGCGACTCGCTTCGTGAAGTATTCAAAGAGATAGATATTTTAACTGTGTACTCTCAATGTATTTATGATAATGTAGTATATGTTCGTAAAAACTTGCATCTCTTCAAGAAAAACAGTGATGTTCATAAACTCAATACCAGAAATAAAAATAAGCTCGTAACTCCCAGTCTAAGACTGCATAAGGTAGGGAAATCATTTGTTGGTCAATGTGTAAAATATTTTAATAAGATTCCGCAAACTCTTGTTGAACTGCCTCTTCACAAGTTTAAGTCACAAATTGAAAGCTAAGTTAATGAAGCGAGGTTATTATAGTGTTGAGGATTTCTTACATGATAAGAATTTGTGGTCATCTTAGGTATAATCTGCTCCTCTGCACACTTTTTTGTTATGGCTTTACTCTGTCAATTCAATATTTGTGTATAAAAACAAGATTGAAAAGAGTAACCATAGACTTTCTTGCCGGAGTCTTCTCCATCGGAAACAACCTCCGAACCGGTGGTAGAGTCACATTATATTTAATTATGATATTAACTATCATAGTATTATTTCATGTAAGTTTTTATTCAGTATATTTTTGATACAATTTTTTTTTGTATATGACTTGTCATAAGTACTTTTTATAAGTCTATATGAATAAAGATATTTTTTACTTTACTTTACTTTAGACGCTAACTTCTCCCACCGAGAATGATCTATGTCACACCTCGTCATGTGACGTTTAGGCACATCCTTATATCTTAGGAGTTGCCCGCCATGCCTGCGCTTGCCCTCCTGCAACTCAGAATAGAGGATGCGCTTCGCCACTCTCTCCTCCGGCATACGCGCTACATGACCACACCGGCGAAATTGTCTCATGAGATACGACTCAATGCCATCTACATTAGCTCGTCTCAATACTGACGCTCTGTTCAGTGTTAAAGAAGTTGGGATGCACGGAGAAGTTCGTGAGATTCCTGAAATGTTGTGTATCTATGAAATTAATGATAATATGATATAATAAACAGGCAAATTCTCAACCTAATTGCTAACAATTGGTATGTACATGCATTGTAATAAAAAACGTATTCATTGAATTAATATATTTATTATTTTTCTTACAAAATTTGTCACAATAAAAATTAATTTTGTAAAAGAAGTTCATCAGTATAAAGATGTATGGATATAAAACTAATTTCAATAGCCTCTCAAGTGTACTACAAATGCACAACCGAATACTGCTTATATATTAAAAATTGCATATTTTATACTTTATATAATAAACGTCACACTTTAGCACCAAGATAACTTATGCTTAGTTACAAGATAATTTTAATGTTTAGGCGATTTCGTTAACAATTAGTTATGCGATTTCGAATTAACGTCTATCGATTACCAGTATCACTATATTTTTGTTATTTACTTTCATTAATAATCCTCATTGGTTTGGCATTAACCGCGTTTATTAAATGCTACTTTTGTTTAGATGTTTTTATCTAAATTACTATACATAAGTCATGTCAGGAGGTCAGAAAATACTGACGGCAAGTTGATCATACAAAAAAATAATGAGGCTTTATATTTTATGCATCATTCAACATGAGCTGAGAAATAAAATGCAATTAGGGCACCATCATTAAAAAAATTACAAATAAGCATAAGCTTAGACGGGCAATATAAGCCTATTTATTAAGATCAGCAGAATAACCAGCCTATTCGTGATCGGCCCTTCTACAAATTAACCTAAATTTGACTATGACGTTTTGCTACTTAAAGACCATTCATAATATAGGTACATCAGTTCGGACCCACAGAATAACGCCCGTAAGTTACAAGAAGTGATTGGTTACCATAAAATATGTGCATACAGTAACGCACATAAAATCAAAAGATATTTATGCTACCGGTGTAAATAGTCACACAAGATAACTTATATTTAAGGAAGACATTATTTTCACTTTATTATACTTAATATACATTTTTTTATTTATTAAACTGGATGAAATATTTTTTTCTCTACTAAAATAATAATCATATAACTATAAGGAAAAGTAAAGTGTGTAAAGTGAAAAAGGAAGTAATTCAAGTAAAGTGTGTACAGTCCACAGCAGAAGTAAGTGATACTTGAACGTGCCAAAATTGATGATTTTACTAAAACTATAGAGTTTATCAAACTACTATGAACATAAATGAGATATTTCAACCATTACAATAAATCTTGCTGCTTGTGATCCATTATTACGTAGTTTTCATTCATAAAAAAATGTGAAGTTTGTTCAATCATCATCTACTTTTGCAGTTGACTGTACCTTATCATTTCATTCATTTTAAACAAGCTTAAAAATACATGTTTTAAGTATGTGTGAATATCTTGAGATGTCAATCAATAGCATTCGAAAGTTTTTTTTTAAATTTAATTACACAACGAAAATTTTTATTACGATACGAAAGTTGTAAAATTGTATACTTACCACCAATTTGCCCTAACCCTAAATCCACCCCGTGCGCAGGTTTTGCCCGCCTTTTTAGATGACGGAAATTATAGGTCCCTAATTTATGACCATATGTGAGCAGCATTCAAAACTACAGCCATCTCTTTCCCCCGTCCTCGGCATCTCCGCGCTGGTTCAAATAGTTGCTAGAGCCTTGCCAACTGAAAGAGCTGTCGGTGTCTCCGTCGTCGTGCGACTTTGGTCTCTCGGCCTGGTAGGAAGTAGGTCTATTGTGGCTTACGTACGAGCGCGGGCGGGACGCGTCCAGTTGGAAGCCAGCGTTGGACGGCTTGCGGACCTCGTTGAGGTACTTCCACGTGTGGCTGTCGGGGCCTTCGGAGAGGTCTTTGGGACTGTACAGCCATTCTGGAGGAATACACATGCAATTATTGAAAAAAAAGCTTAACATTATGAAGTGTGTGTAACGAATTATATATCTGACTAGCTGTCCGTCAGCGGCTTCGCTTGCGTAGACTGTCTTCCCGTTAAAATATAGCTTAAAATAAAAAATTAGCCTATGTCAATCCCTGATAATGTGGGTATATATTGGTAAAATATAATTTAAAATCGCTCTAGTAGTTCCGGAACCTATACAATACAAACAAACAAATCTTACCTCTTTATATTATTAGTATGGGTAGTAAAGATGGTAGGAAAGCTAATCGAATTACTCTGGCCCGAGCGGGACTTCACCCTGTGTGTTTCATTTTAATATCTTAAAATTGATTTTTTTTCGTTTGTCTAAAGGTACTTAGCGTAAAAACATCGATGAAGAAACGTTGGCTTGCAACGCAAAATACTAAAATAAATCGCCAGGTTGGTTGGGTTCGCGGTAGGCGCGGCTTCAAGGACACGTAAACAAACAAAAACTACATTTGAATGTACAAATTAGGCGATATATAAATAACAGACAACCTTCTGCAGAGAACTAAATTATAAATACTACTAAAACCTTTCAGATAGGTTTATTAGATCCCACTTAATATTTGTATGACATTCCTTATAATTTTCTTTACTCTGGTGCTGAGGAAACCATCTTCCATTATTCCAAATTTTAATATCGATCTCTTATGACTACTAGGCCTTTTTTAGTTTCAGAGTACGTACCTCCGTTGGAGACCTTGGCGATGGCGGTGAGCAGGAACTCCTTGTCCTTGGCCTGCAGCAGCAGCATCCGCCGCAGCAGCCGCACCATGGAGCGCTGCGCACGCGCACGCGCCCGGACGTAGTACACCAGCACGCTGTTCAAAGATAACAATGTAAACGTGCGCAGACAAGGGATTATCCGCGGCGTACTTTTCTACCCGTCAGAATAATCCCATACAAACTGTAACGAGCAACGCACACGGACGACTTGAAGTGCGCCTTACAAAAAGTTCGCCAAAACACCGCGGACGCCGAAAGAGCGTAGCGGATTAAAGAACGCGGGAGTCCGCGAAAAATATAGACCAATCGAACTATGAGCAGTCAACGCACACGGCGGACTTCAGCCCGCGTTAAAAATCGATTCAAAATAAAGGGATGGACCCAGTATTCTCTTTTAATACGTCTTCTCTTTTGCTTAAACTATGTAAATTACAGCACAACGTAATCTGAGCATATTTAAATAATCACGGAAAACAAATGGTCACACACCGTGTGCGTTGAGTCCGCGGTAAATCCGCGGCAGACTTTTTATTCGCAGACCGTTCTTTTTTTCTCCGGAAAAAGTCCTTCATCTGCGCAGACCTTGTTACACAAAATAAAAAGCTTACAGAAAGATCGCTCTCGCCTTTTACAAGTATAATAAACCTAAACTTGCCTGACCGCCGAAGGTTACTAATATATTCGCTCTGAATTTTTAAAATGAAGTAAGTAGGTTATACCTACTTGACAGAACCTGCCAAGAACTAAAATCATCATGTGAAAAATTGCACCAAGTTCGTCAAAAACAAAAACACCTGCGACAGTCCGACTGGCTGCGACACCGATTTTCACCGGTATCGTCCACGCGGTCGCAGACGCTCACAACAACTAGAAATAGACTTAAATCCGCATAGTGTTTCACTTTTTGACTTTAAAAGTAATTTTTCTACGTTATCGATACGATAACGATTTATTGATGGGAATTTCTATATTATGTTCAATTGAGCTCATACAGAGAAATTGGATTATGTAATATGTTCATAACAAAAGAACGCAGACTTAGTGAAGCAGCGCGTCGAAAGAGGTGCCATATCCTCTCTTTTGACAGGCGAAGTACATTTATGTTTTTGGGCAGGGATTTTTAGACTATGAATCTTAGTTAAATGTAATCTTCTATACATCTAGGGATTCTAGACATTTCTGCAGGCTTTCAAGATGAGGATAGCCAGCTACTACTAACTATGCTTGTCAGTCTCATATCTGGACCTCACGACCGCTTTTCAGGTGGAGTGAGGTCATCTTGACGGGCATTATAAAAATTGTATATTTTATATCGAGGGACTAAACGAAGCCATAATATACCAGAGGTGGTTTGACTCCCTAGCGTGCGAGGTAGTCAATGAAACCGAGGGTATATTATGTTGGCGTTTAGTCTCGAGGTGCAAACTGTACTTTTCACTTTGAGTGCGAGAAAAATAGTCAATTAAGTACAAAAACGTTTAAAACCGAACAAATTTACACTCGACAAAAGTTCTGAAATTTTCGCGGTCAGTTTTTTCTTCTGAACTGAACTAGTCACAGATTAACAATTTAAAACACATGGCGCCACCTTCTTTGCGGACAAACAATGGAACTAAAACTCCACACATTTTCGCAATGAAGATGGTCCACACTCCACAGATAATAGTATATTTTTACTGGCTGTTTGAGTTTGTCTATGTCACATGAAGGAAATTAAAAAACTAATTACTTTTTACACCCTAGAGACTAAAGTGGTCACTTTAGTCCCGCTTCATAGGACTATATTGGCGTACTTTCAAAGCATGAAAAGTAATAAAATATATAAACATACCACAAAGCCAACATGAGGAAGGCGAGCGCGCCGGGCCGCGTCACGAAGCCGAGCACTCTCCGCGCCGCGTCGCGCTCCGATAGCTTCAGAACTCCTTCGCTGACCACTTGGTACACGTAAGCGTATTTGCGGAATGGACCGCATGAGTTTGACTCTGACCTAGAAGGAGAATAAGCTAAATAACAAAAAGTTTTCTAGCCTATACAGCCGTAAGAGCCTGTAAATCAGTGAATAAAGTTTCAAACATATGGCTAACTAACCCATGTATGCCCCGTGGGTCGTTTTTGGCTCGACGCTTTTATTTGTATTCTAGACCAATAAGTCAAAAATTATATCTGATGCACTTCTGCCCAAAGGGTCGCGACCCATTGAAAAAACACTTTTCTCAATGCCATCTAAAGTTTTTTAGTGTAATAAAGGTTTCTTTTCTCATCTTAATTTTTCCCTTACAGTAAGAACCCTTCAGGTACACACATATCCAAAAAAGATAGAGATCGAAGTTTTCAAAACTTAATAGCTCTTTCCAAGCAGAACAACTCAAATAATTATAATACTGGCTTCTCCAAACTTTTCGACTGACTTGAATTTCTCCCTGACAATTCCTGACGAGCCGTTTTAACTTTCTTGGATTTTCATGATTTTCCAGTAAATGACTACCGTATGGACGAAAATCTATACATTAATTCAGTACCCGATTCAATCAGTAAAAGTGGTTCTGGCTAAATTAAAATAGTCTGGGATATACTTGTATAAGGGGACTGTTATATTTATATCTTTCCTAGAGCTAAAAGACACAAGACATAATTTTTTCAAACACTCTATTCTCACTTTTTTAAATCGTGATTTAAAATTGTAAAGCTCTTATTGTTTAGGCAAAAAGATACTAAAGTTACAAACCAGAAGAACAAGGATCCAAGTCCGAAGAGTGTGGCGAAGAGCGACAGCGTCACCAGCATGTAGAACACGGTCTGAGTTTGCGCCGCGCGCCACACCTGCGCAAAACACACGCTCTACATTTTTGTACTGTTTTTCATGATAAATAACAACGCATTTTTATTTATCAACAGTGTACTGTTGATAATCATGAACTCGAACTAAAATATCTTCATTTAAATAGACTTAATCAGTACTTTTAAACAGTCCTAAAATATACTAAATAATAGACATAAATACTGTAATAATATGAATATATAAACAAAAATTAAATAAATAAACATGAAACATCATTAATTAGAAAAATAACACTGAAAGCAATTGGAGGTGGCTCAGCTTGTGCTGACCTAGGATCAATATTCTAGATACCGCTGTTGTCAGCCACTTCCATTTCTCTGTCGCAAGAAAGAGAAAAAAGCAGAAATAATACCCAATACAAAAAAAATACAAAAATAAACCTAAATTAGTATTGACAGTATTGGAACTAACACTTAACATAGGACAGTCGTTCCGAGCTCCGTCCCCTTGAGGTGGGTATAGATAGACTAGAGTTTTTGCTAGAGCATTCCATTGTAACGTAACGATTTTACCAATGGTACAATACAGGCAAATGATCAGTTCTCTAAAAACATATTCATAAAATGTAACGTTTTTGCTTGGTTTTTAAAATCAAAGATAGAAACAAGAAAAAATCAACCTGATCCTGGGGCTCCAGCGGGATTCGAACCCGCGCCCTTCACAATCCTGGTGACTGGATATCTCCACGCGTTCCTGAGAGAAAGGGTCTTAACAGACAGACAGACGGACAACAAAGTAATCCTATAAGGGTACCGTTTTTTCCTTTCGAGAACGGAACCCTAAAAAAACACTTCTGTACTCCAATCTTATACCTTTCTAGCCGGATGGCAAGCCCGCACAGCGACTTCGCGTTTCACGTAAAACAGGCAGAGGAATTTCAGCGTTACGGCCACCACCAATAGAGGCGAGAAGAGCATGCCGAACCACAGCACGGCTTGGTTGTAGATCACGGTCAGAGAGTTGTATGCGATGTTGAACTCCGGAGCTTTGCTTGAATAGTTCAGTCTGAAAATAACATTGACATTTCAATTGCTACGACTCCACATCAAAAAAGGGAACAGTAAAAGTGTGCTTTACGTCATTGAAGAACACTTTTTTTCTTAGTTACAACTAACTAAGGCTAGATGTCACTGTGAAACGAGTGCCATATTTAAACTTATCAACTGTATGACGTGTACTAGGTATCCAGACATGGAATATCGTTAGGAAATGCGGAATAACATGAAGTACGGACGATAACAGGTTAACTTTTACAAGAATATGAATAATCTCACATGTAAAAATTTTATACAAATATCATTATTATTCAAAAAAGGACATTGAGGATATTTTTGTTACTAAGTAATGTTACGTAAATAAAATAAATCATTTTATAGGCGTACGTACATATAGGCCTTAAACTGACTTTACTTTAAAAATGAAGAGAAGGTGTTAATTTTTTTTATAAAAAGGTTATTATTAAACGTATCGCGTATTCGCTAGCAACACATATGAACTGCTGAGAGGAGCCAATAAATGAATAAATAAATAAATATCTGGGACAATTCACACCAAGATCATCTGACCCCAAACTAAGCAGAGCTTGTAATATGGGCGTCAGAGACTGATAAACATACTTAAATATTTCTAAATACATACTTAAATAGATAATAACACCCAGACACACAACAAATACAAATATTTGTCATGGGTGGGGATCGAACCCACGACCTCCCTAAGGGCAGGATCGCTGCCATTGCGCCAACAGGCCAGTGAATGCGACTTTATCCGCTTTATAATTGCATTTATTTTCGCGTTCTCCTTCAATTCGCAATACACTCTTTTAGTCATATGTGGCTTACCAGAATAAGTAATTCAAAAATAACTTTAATCACCTAGCTAGCGCACATACTTACTTGTAGATTAAACCCCTCACGCCCTCAACGATTGGGATAAGAAAGAGCGAGACGACGGCATCCAGTAGCACTAACCGGTACGCTTCCTGTCCGAACGATGTTTCCCAACACTACGAGACGGGAGGAAAAGCAAATAAATAAAAAACAAAAGAACATAAAAACAACAAAATCAAGGACTGACCGACACGGATGAAAAAAAAATATGTTCTAAAATTATAATGCGAATAAATGAATACTAGTTAAAAAAAGTGAATAATTATCCCACACCTGATGAATCGGTCATAGCAGTATCACGGTTGTACACTGTTTTATAGAAAATCAATTCATAGAATTTCGGTTCACATAAATTGTTTCTCTTAATCATTTCATCAAATAATCAATACGCAGAATAGTAACTTCAAAGAAATTTAAATCATAGATTTTTTGTTACAAATAAATAGTATGGATATCATAAAATATGAAATCGAGTATTATTATTGCTCATAATGTTTGGCTTTTGTAAGAAGTACGAGTATTCTGAAGAACATTTTTTTTGCCACCTATGTTCATTCGCCGAAAACTCGGTTCCGGCCGATGTGGTCACAGTTCTTACCTAACCCACTAGTGCAGTCATTGAAGCGAAAAATACGGTCTTACCTCCGAATTTTTTAACTGTGAACCGATTTGCATGAAATTTTGGAATTAGGCTCATACCCTTAACTTCAAAAGTGAAAATGATCTGAACTCCGCCTATTATTTTTAAGGGGTGTAAACAACCCCTTAATGGAAAAATTGACATTGAGCCATTTTATCGCTAGAAAACATGTCTAATAGTAAGTGGTGAAATTGTAAAGTATTTTCTAACATAATTACCTCATTTAAAATCATTTTCAACCCCTTGAAAAAAAAAAAAATTCAGTTACTAAGTAGAAAAAATATGATAAGTTTTTGGACCATAACTCCTTCAATTTTCATGCTATCACAATTTATAAAAAAACATTGTAAAGGTAATTAAGAGAGCTACAACATCCTTTATTTCAATATATAGTAAAAAACCTTTTTCTAAAACGGTGAAGGGTTAAAGGGCTTAAGAGAGGCTGTGATTGCGCTGGGGGAGGCCCCATGTGATTTTTGTGATTAAGTGCTAGATACGTCTTCGTCGTCTCCCCTGGCTCTCCCAGTCCTGGTTACGGTAACGCAGTGCCAGGCTGGTGACCAAACTCTAGCACTTGGGGCAATCCTTGCGGTTTTTGCTTATCAGTGTCCCCAGCTCTCTGGCCGTCGAGGTGTCTCCGGTTTCAGGTTGAGCGGGGCCTAATAGGCTCTTCGTGAGGTTTATTTTCTCTGCGGGTTTTTTTCAACGACTTGTGGCTTTCATACCGGATTCGTTGACTTCCCACATTCTGACTGGCTTTTTCTTTGATTTGTTTGATTGCTATTATTTTTGACTTTTGACTTTTCGATTAGACAGCATGTCAATTCGAAGAAGTGCTCGGCTCTGCGAGGACAACCTTGTGCCGGAGGAGGTCTCCACCGACGCAAGGGGTGCCCTCCCTAAGCGACGTGCGGCGACGGCCGTTTTTGACTCCGGTGAGGAGTCTGAAATGGACGACGCCCAACCTGAGACGTCCGAAACCGTGCCCACTCGGGCGGCGGCCTCTAAGAGGGGTAAAGTAAAGAACCCGGGGCACGTTTCAGGCCTATCCCGAGCTAGGGAAACCCTCCGCCAGCGTAAAGAGGACGCTGCGGAGGAGGACTTTAACCGGAGCCTTTCGCTCCGTTTTTATAAGAAGCCACTGGCTACAGTGGCGGAAGAGGGGGCTGCTAAAGTCCCGGAGATTCCTCAAGACCCTGAGGATCTCAACTTTGAGGAAATGCGGGCAGCTGCCGCTAAGGGCACTGCTCGTATATGCGAGCTGGCTCTGAAGTCGGGCCACATAAAGGGCACATTCCAGAGGGAATTTAAAGAAAATGCCCGACTCCTCGGCAGGATTGTCGAAGCTGCGGTGAGCCGTACCGCTTCCGAGGAGTGCCGCCGGCTTCGCGTCGAACGCGACAACCTTCGACGCGAATTGGAGGACCTAAAAACGGAGGTCAAGGCCATCCGTCGAGACTACTCCAACCGGAAGACGGAGACGGAGCAGGTGACTGCGCCACTGGTCGACATGGAAGCCTTCAAATAGGACCTCCTTGTCACTTTAGGTGATATGATCAGCGCACAGATCGACGGGGCGCTGACGCCCTCTGTACGCCCGCCTCTCGCGGCGGACAGGAAGAGGGCAGCGGCCGCAGCTCAGCTGCTAGCAAATGAGATTGCCCCAGCCGCCGCTGTGGCACTGCCTAAGGGGAAGGGTCCTAAATCTTCAGGCCCTTCATCCGTCCCCACGACGGTCCCGGCAGTTGCCGGCACCTCTGCCTCGGCAAAGCCGAGACAGACCGTAGCCGGCGGAGAAAATCAAGCCGCCAATGAAGATGGGTGGCAAGTTGTAAATGGGTGCAGGAAGGTTAAGGGTAAGGGAAAGGGAAAAAAGTCCTCCCCAACGCCACTTGCCACACAACCCAAGCCGAGACAGGTGCAGTCGGCACCGGCCCCAAAAAGGGCGCAACCCGCGGCTGTTCCAAAAAAGGCACAGCCGGCTGCCGCTCCCAGAAGGGCGCAGCCTGCCGCGCCCTCGGCGACGAAGAACAAGCCGGTGATCAAGTTGACCCCCCCTCGCTCATCGGCTGTAGTGGTGACACTGCAGCCCGACGCCATCGAGCGGGGGTTTTCATACAAGACGGCCTTGTTGAAAGCAAGAGAGGTGGTTTCGTTGCCCGATTTGGGCATACCAGGTGTGTCCGTCCGGCAGACTGCCACAGGGGCGCGCATGTTTGAGCTGGCGGGAGCAAAAAGCGCTGAGGCTGCTGACCGTCTGGCGGCCAAGTTGACGGAGGTACTCGCGGGAGTGGCCAACGTGTCGAGGCCAACAAAATGTGCGGACCTCCGCATCGCAGGGCTCGACGACAGCGTCACCCGCGAGGAGGTGGTGGCCGCAGTCGCGGCCAAGGGTGCGTGTGACCCGGCCCTGGTTAAGGCGGCTGATATTCGCTTTGGGCCCCAAGGGACCGGGTCAGTTGTTGTCAAGTGTCCGATTGCGGCGGCAAAGGCGCTTGTCAACGGAGGTCGTCTTTTGATCGGATGGAGCTCGGTGCAGGTCCGAGCTCTCGACGCACTCCCCATGCGCTGCTTCAAGTGCATGGGGATCGGGCACACGCGTCAGCTGTGTCCGTCCGAAAAGGAGAGGGTGGACCTGTGCTTCCGCTGTGGACGGTCAGGGCACAGGGCCGCCGGATGTATGGCGGCGGCGCACTGCGTCGTGTGCGCCGAAGCGGGTCGGCCTTCGGGCCACACGATGGGTGGGAGGAGTTGTAACCCTCCCCCCACTAAAGCAAGGGCGGCACCAAGGACCCAGGCCGCCGCCGATAGCGGGAGGCGCGTAGCGCTAGAGGTAGCTGTAATGGAGCAATGAGTTCAGTTCTCCATTACAACTTCCTACAGGGGAACCTCAACCACTGCGCCGGGGCCCAGGACTTGCTCATGCAGTCCATGGCGCAGTGGGAGATAGATGTAGCGGTGGTGGCAGAGCCCTATTTTGTTTCCCCCCAGCCTAATTGGGCTGGGGATATTTCAGGCTCTGCGGCCATAGTAGTCGCAGCGGAGCCTC
This sequence comes from Udea olivalis, assembly GCA_947369235.1. Lineage (NCBI taxonomy): Eukaryota > Metazoa > Arthropoda > Insecta > Lepidoptera > Crambidae > Udea > Udea olivalis. The sequence goes on along the minus strand of OX376350.1, from coordinate 20,003,490 downwards.
GCTCGCGGCCGCTACAAGTGCGGGAAAGAGGGGCTGGATATGTGGCCGCCACCTGGGGGGGCATTGCTGTTGTGGGAGTATATGTCTCCCCCAACACTGGGCTTGCCTGTTTGGAGGCGTTCCTGACGGGTCTTGGTCCGGCGATCCAGCGGTTGGCACCTCTACCAGTCTTGGTCATGGGCGATCTAAACGCATGGTCGACCCTTTGGGGGAGCGTGTCAACGAGCGTGAGGGGCCTAGCCGTCGAGGCATGGACTGTCAGCTCCGGGATGTCCCCACTCAATCAGGGGACATCCTTCACGTGTGTGCGTAGGGTCGGGGGGTCCGTGGTGGATGTAACGTTTGCCACCCCTTCCCTCGCACGGCGCGTCCGGGGCTGGCGGGTGTTGAGTGAGGTGGAGACGATCTCGGACCACAAATATATTAGGTTCGAGGTCTCAGCGGCGCCGAGAAGACGGGAGGGCCACGCCTTTTTTCCGCGGTGGGCCCTCACCAAGCTGGATCCCGAGCTGGCCGAGGAGGCGGCCATAGTGGCGGCTTGGGGCACGACCCCCACAACATCGGGGGTCGATGAGGCGGCGGGCCATTTTCGAGATCTCATCTCAAAGGTCTGCGATGCCGCCATGCCCCGAATACGAGGAACCCCTCCGCGGCGCCACCAGGTTTACTGGTGGTCCGCGGAAATTGCCCAACTGAGGGAAAGGTGCTCCCTATCAAGGAGGGCTTATACGAGAGCCCTGAGGAGGAGCAACAGGGACCAGGAGAGGGAAGGCCAGCTGTATGTTTTTTTTTTTTTTTTTACAAAGCCGATAAGAAGGCACTGCTGCTGGCCATCTGGCAGGCCAAGTCCAGGGCGCGGGATGAAATGCTGGAGGGTCTGGACCGAGATCCATGGGGGAGGCCTTACCGCGCTGCGCAGAACAAACTGCGCTTCCAAGGCCCCCCCGTGATGGAGACCCTCCAGCCGGAGGTGCTAGGGCGGGTGGTAGGGGAGCTTTTCCCAGAGCCCCCGCCGTTCACACCTCCCAGAATGATCTATCGCCCGAGGGCCCCGGACGGTGAGCCGGTCCCACTAGTCTCCGACGAGGAGATGGAGACAGTGCTGGATCGGCTCAAGGGCAAGAAAAAGGCTCCTGGTCCCGACGGGGTGCCGGGAAAAGTCCTAGGCTTGGCCTTAAAGCACCTGGGGGAGTAGCTTAGGGAAATTTTTAACGCCGCGCTAACATCAGCGCGGTTCCCTAAACTGTGGAAGGAGGGGCGGCTTTGCCTCCTCGAGAAAGAGGGTTGGCCCCCGGGTGTCGCCAGCGCGTATAGGCCGATTGTCCTGCTGGATATGGCTGGGAAGGTCTTCGAGAGACTCCTCTCTTTCCGCCTCATCCAGCATTTAAATGAGAGGGGCCCGAATATTTCCTGGCAACAGTTCGGCTTCCGTGCGGGGCGCAGCACAATTGACGCGCTAGCGCAGCTGAAAGAGGTTACGGAGGTAGCAACCGCTCGGGGCGAGCGGTCGTTGGCGATAAGCCTGGATATCGCCAACGCCTTCAACAGTCTGCCGTTCGGCGTGATAAGGGAGGCACTTCGGTATTTCGAAGTGCCTACTTATCTCGGCAGACTGTTGGAGGACTACCTCCGAGGGCGGGAGGTCCTCTATGAGGGAGGAGGACAGTTGGTCCGCCGGCCGATGAGGTGTAGGGTCCCCCAGGGGTCCGTTTTAGGGCCCCAGTTATGGAACCTAGGGTATGACTGGGTGCTCCGCGGCGCGCTCCTTCCGAGGATTCGCGTCATATACTACGCGGATGACACCCTGGTCATTGCGGGCGGCAAGTCCTTCGAAGAAGTTAAAAGACTGGCAGAAGTCGGCGCCAGTCTAGTGGTCGGCCGCATTGAGGCGTTGGGCCTTAAGGTGGCCCTTAATAAGACCGAGGCCCTCCTCTTCCATGGGCCTCGGCAGGGGCCGCCTCCCGGCGCGGTGGTCCGCCTCAATGGCGAAGTCGTTAGGGTGGGGGCCCAGATGAAATATCTGGGCCTCGTGTTGGATGGGCGGTGGAGTTTTGGGGCGCATTTTTCCCGCCTCGCGCCCCGCCTAATCCGCACCGCGGGTGCTCTGGGCCGACTCTTGCCCAACGAGCGCGGTCCGGGCCAGTCATGCCGGCGTCTCTACGCCGGCATACTTAAAAGTATGGCGCTCTACGGAGCGCCAATCTGGGCGTGGGCCCTCAACGCTGAAAACAGGCGCCTGTTACGGGCGCCTCAGAGACAAATAGCGTTGAGGGCCGTACGGGGTTACCGTACGGTATCGGGGGGGGCTGCCTGTGTCCTGGCAGGCATGCCCCCCTGGGAGCTGGAGGCGGACGTTCTTGCTGCTGTGTACCAGTCCCGCACAGCAGCGAGAACAAGAGGAGAGGTCCCGTATTGGGACCAAATTGAGGGAGTGCGCCGGCGTGCTCAAAGCGCGCTACTGTGGAGGTGGGCGGAGGACCTGGTCGACCCGCTCTATGGCCGACAAACCATAGAGGCGATCAGGCCGGTCCTCGACCAGTGGGTGCGTAGGGAGAAGAGGCCCCTTACGTACCGGCTGGTGCAGGTACTTTCCGGACACGGCTGTTTCGGGAAGTACCTGCATAATATCGCCCGGAGGGAGCCCACCCCGAGGTGCCACCAGTGCGACGCCGAGGAGGACACCGCCCAGCACACCCTTGAGGTGTGCCCTGCTTGGGCGGTGCAGCGTCGCACACTAGTGGATGTGGTCGGCACCAACCTCTCGCTCCCGACCCTGATACGGGCCATGCTGGCGAGCGAGAGTGGATGGGAGGCGATGGTCTCCTTGACCGGGGTTGAAGTCGGGGGGCTTCCACCCCATTGCACGGTGCTCCTGTCTGGGGGTGTCCCCGTATACCGGGACGCCCCTGCTGCGTGAGGAGGCCCGGCGTGAAGGCTGGGCCGTCCGCCAGGGACGGCATGGTAATCCGAACTAGGCACCATGTCGTCCCGTCAAGGCGATGAGGTATACCGGGGGTCTTTTTAGTGGGTATGCCGTCACCTTCAGTGACGGAGAGTCCCACACTCCCCCGCTGCCCCACCCAGGCATCGGGATAGTGCGTAATGCATTTTTTCGCCCGCAAAAAAAAAAAGGCTGTGATTGCGCTGCCACGCGCTCTTTAAACAATCATATCTCCGTCAATTTTTGTTTGACAGAAAAAACAAAAAAACCAAATTGTTTGTCAGAAAAATACCTGAATTTTTAATCCGTACACTTTTATACGTATCTGTCGTCATTTTTGAGATATTATGAAAAAAAAAATGGGTTTTTTAAAAATTTGATTTTTTTTTTTTAATCGTGACTTTTTTGTAGAATATGTGTCCTGAAGCAGCCAAACTGATACTATCTATCAAACTCTTCATAATAAAGTTAATTCTAGGCGGAATACGATTAATTTTAATTTTGGTGGAAATGGCACTTGACACAATGAAACCCATTGATTTAAAAGAAAAAACATTAGATGCTCCCCTTATTTGCAATACAGCTTACTTATTTTACGTGCAAAAGACTTTTAATAGTGCTCATTTTAAAGCTTATTTCAAGCACTACAAAACCCTTTTGTATTAGAATGCATAAAATGCATCTGCTCGCCGCTAGATGGCATTGACCACATCGATTAAATTTCAGACAAAATAAAAAACGGCTTTGATCTTTAATATCTAGCTTAATATTGCACTCAGAATACTTTATAAAAAACGAAATTGTTCATTGTTTTACCTGCTACAATTTTGTTCTTCGTAAAATTTTCGATAAAACGTATATTTTTGGAGATATTTGCAAAAAACCGATGAAAAACGTGAAAAAATTGCGAATTTTCAATTGCCAATAACTTGAAAAGTATTGGATTTTTTGAAAAACTTTAGAGATGATTTTTTGCTTAAAATTAGGCCTTCTATCGATATCCGAGGATATTTTGCAAAAAAAAATTCACCCCCGAGAAGGGGTGGCAACCACCCCTAGGGTGGTTGCGGAGTTCAAATCATTTTCACTTTTGAAGTTAAGGGTAAGATGAACCTAATTCCAAAATTGTATGCAATTCGGTTCACAGTAAAAAAATTCGGAGCAATAATGCTTCAATGACTGCACTACACAGTGTCTTTTCAAACTAATGTATCTAATATTTAATTAAATTTATTTAATATTTAATTTCTGTGAAGTATGTTTCTATGAAGTGAATAGTCGTTGAAACAATAATATTCGAAATCCAAATATTCGAACCGAATATTCTATGAAACATTTTCTTTGAACCGAAATTCTATGAAAATTATGTCTGTGAAACAAGGGATCACCCAGTATTACATATATCGATACAATTATCGATACTTCAAAAGTATCGACATCAGTTCCTGAGAGAAAGGTTTATACCGGCTCGGCCAGTGGTCAGGCACTAGCTAGCACACACGCATAGCTATCACAAAGCCATTGTTAAAGCTTTGACTCTATTCCGTTTATTTACTCACTAGCTGCTCGTCAGCGGCTTCGCCCGCGTAATCTATTTTTTTGTGAAAATATATCTAAAATTAAAAAAAAGCCTACGTCACTCCCTGATAATGTAGCTTTATATTGGTGCAAGAATTTTTAAAATCGGTCGAGTAGTTTCGGAGCCTATTACATTATACAAACAAACAAATCTTTCCTCTTCATAATTTTAGGATAGATGTGTTTTTAAACGTCTAGCGACTTATTGACTTCCAATTTGCACCCCTAGCAGGCCTGTGTTTATGTCCGCTAGGCCGCCGGACCCCATGCGAGGGGCCCCGACAATAGGTTGCCGATCGCGCATCATTGTTTTGTTTCTGATTGATTGCAACTGTAATTTGCAAATACATATTAGGAATTTCAAGAGTAATAATAAGTAAGTAAGTACTAAATGATATGAATTACATGAGTAAAACATTTTGATATTCATAATTAAGTCGACAAGATGCGACATTATAAGCTTCGATTTCGCATGCAAGCTCCCTAAACTTGACCTTTTTCAATAGCACGGACAAATAAGAAAGTACTAGTGAGACATGAACTTGTAAGAGTAAAGAATACTAGTTTATACTACACCTGCTCGGAAAGTACCTTGATACTTTATCAAATTTACGGTAGAAAGTACGTCATTGCATATCGAACAAATATGCGGGGAGAAAACGCATCTGAGCGGGAGAGAAAAGTGTATGAAAATCCATTTCTTACGTGGTTTTTCTTTTTTAATTTTGGGTAAGACTATGCGCCGGTAACCTGAATATCAAAAGCCAAAAAGTTTTTACAGTGATTTTTTATCTCCAAGTTCGCAAAATGACACTGGCCACTAGCTGTGTGTCGGATGGTGTCGGGCTGGCAGTGCATAAACAATTTGAAAAAAGAACATGTGAAAATTGCAGACGCCATTGGCGCCATTTTCAATTTGTGTGTTGTTTGAGGATTCAGTTTTCGTAGAAAGTAAAATAAAACTATCAAAATGATAATTGATGATGAAGATTTTTTGACTCCGCCGCAGTTGAAGGAAACAGCAAAAATAATAAAGAAAGAAAAAGTGTTACATTAAGCTTCACCCAAGTAGCACAGTTAGAGTATTAAGAGGATATTTTCGGTGTTCGCCGAAACCGAGGGTATTACAAGGCAGTGTAACAATGGTGTAAACAGCGCTGTTAATGCTGATATAACTCTTAAATGGGCACAAGTTATTCGACCTTAAGTTTTAATTTAGTTCACATTCCTCTATAAAAGGATTACAGTAGCACTATATTGGAGTTATAATGGGTAACAAGGATGTATTTAAGGTGTTTAACAGAATACCAGTGTACTGTTATAAGCACTACGGATTACTACTCTTTACTCCGGTCAAACTGTGTGAACATTTATAACGCTATTTTTTTAAACTATGTTTATTACTCTGTGTTCGTTTAGATTCGAGTTATGGCCGTCGCTAAAGTGAAGTGTTATGTCAACTTATTGTGTTTTTCAGGAAGTGCGCATAATGTACTAGCCTGAGATGGTTGGGAATGTAAGTTTACTGTGAATGTTTATATGGTTTTACAACAAAATTTTAACAGGTCCCGTAAATATCCTATTTTTAATTACATTTATGGTGAAAAAAATAGTGTGTCAAAACATTTACGTATACATTTTCGCGAAATAACATAAAATCATAAAAAAAAAAAAAAACATTAGAATACGTAGATATTTAACGCGTAATCAAAGGCTTAATTTCTTCCTAAAAACATAAACAACAACAAATAATAATGTTAGGTTAGTAATAAAATGGCGTCATGCATAAGAAACCTACGTGAACTCAATTAACTACCATGGCTGTATAAAAGATCACACGTGTTCCTCTATAAAGTCTTTTTCCGTAATTAATAGTTAAAGTGAACCAATATGCTGCTTTTCGGCTGTTATTAGTTTTATTAAGATTCACATTAACGCCTAAGCCCTTCAAGTGAACTATCTAACGCGTTACTTTTCAATATTTATTTCATGGTTTTAGGGATCTTATGCAAAATAATATTGAACCACTTTAGGAGACTAAGTAGTTGTAGGTAGGTTAATTGAATAATTATATGTAATGTATATTATGTCTTGACTTGATCTGTAGACTCCGAAACTGTTATTGTACTCGTCATTCTGAATAACTTTTATGAAATTGAATTCTTAATAATTTTCAAAATGTAATAAAGATAATGGTTGATCTCTTACACAAAAATGAATCAACTGACTGTTAATTGATCAAGTAAATATTTTTTGGGGTGATTCAAAACGCGCGCTACTGCTTCGTTGCCTGAGATTTTATTCATTATAGCCTAATGTTTGTGTAAGAAAGTTTTGTGTATAAATAAATGTTTTACTGCACTGGCTATACCGGGCTAATTTTTCCATTTTATTGCGTTTTCAGATAGTAAAATGTCATTCAAAATAGTGCAAACGGAAGAAAATGGAGCTATCGCATTATGCATTGTGCCTTCGGATTGGGACTAATTTGGAGTCTGGAGGCAACTTATTCTGGCCGCAGAAACACGTCAAAATACCAAAGAGCGGCGGATTATAAAGCAGTTTACAGTAATTTAATAAAAACAAAATGGCTTGTTATGGTAGTAGAATTCGTTCGCCAATGGAAATCAATGGATAAATAAAAAAGTGTAAAGAATTTCAGTCTTTTTATTTATAACTAGCTGTCCGTCAGCGGCTTCGCCCGCGTAGATTGTCTTTCCCGTCAAAATATAGCCTTAATTAAAGAATATATGCAGGGTGACTGGGGATTCATTGGCAATCTCTTAAAATAGGAACCTAGGTACTTTAACTAAGTATGAGGATATTTAATACGTGCAAGATTTCATATTTTTAACCTTATAAACATCATGTTTAATACTCGGAAATTCTTTATACGGCTTAAAAATATGAAATTTTGCACCTATTGAATAACCTCATATATAAGAGTAAGATGCAAAACTGCATATTTTTTAACCTTTTAAACCTCATGTTTAAAAATGTGCTATTGTGTAGCTATGGAATAGCCTCATACTTGGGGAAAGTACTGTGTATCATGAGTGGGTTCTTGTTTATAAAGATTGCCGATGAATCCCCAGTCACCCTGTATAAATAGTCTATGTCACTCCTTGATAATGTAGCTTAATATAGGTGAAAGAATTTTCGTAATCGGTCCCGTAGTTTTAGAGCCTATTCAATACAAACAAACAAACATCTTTCCTTTTTATATCTAAGTATAGATGTATGTAACAACTTATTCTAATTTTTTCACGAAAAATTGATTGTTGTATTCAGCGAAATCGCCGTCAGTATCACACTCTTCCGAGCTGAAAAAATTATCTTTGTTCACATGTATGAAACTCGATACATGATTATGTGATGTACGGAACCATTTTCTCGATAAACTGTCGCACTTTGATCACCTTCGTTAGTAGTTATTGTAGGCTCTGCCCTGTTGCCCTGCCCGAAATTCTCCAATATTTCTTTAACACTTTTTCTCCGTGTTCCTCCTAATCTCGCTCTTGTTTTCCACGATTCTGCATTATATATTTCGTAAAGCATTCTTAAAATGGATGTCAAATAATATAAACAATCAGTTAATGTGAACCTCATAGCAGCTTCGCGTGTTATGATAGATGCGAGAAATTCGATTATGCAGACCTAAAGATTATAATGGTATTTTTGTGTAGCCATTTTCAGCCAAATGCTGCATTTCTTCGTCAGAGGATTCTTCGTAAGAGGATCTCGCAACACCTTTGGTCGTCACATGTCCTAATTAAACACCTTAAAGCAGCCTAAAGAAAAAACGCTAAACAGCTGTCTAACAGAGTTGAGGTGAACCGACATGAAACTTATTGCGCTAAATCACTCTAAGTGTACACCATTCGAAAACTGTTGGCGTTACTATAGTTCACGGTGGTTAGTTTTTAATGCTAGCATTTCAGTGGAGTATCTCTACGCCTTTGTGCAGCAGTTATCGTATTTTACTACCGATTAAATGCTTATAAGCGACTAAGCATAACCGAGGCTGTAAGGTGGCATTTTTGTCAGCTGCATTAATGCAAATCTTCCCACAATAGTAAGCGGTACTGCTTATGAAACACTATATAACAGCCCAAAGTGTAATGCGGTGCTCAAAGTTCACGGGTGGACCATATTAAGTGTTTATTAAAACTTGATGTTCCGAGTTACACCATAGTGATCTATTTAAATGCTACTTGTGCTACTTGGGCACTAACTGCAACAATTTCAATATAAATTTCAATTAGTAAAGATTTAGTTTTTTATTTTCCTCGTAGGTGTAGTATAAAGCACTATGTATCACTCGAGAGAAAGTGCGATTCCCGATCTCGGGTGTTTTAAAGCCCTCGCCTACGGCTCGGGCTTCAAACGACACCCTCGACGGTAATCGGTCTCTTTCTCCTCTCGGTGAACAATGTACTATTACTTATCCGCGTTTCTTGAGCGAACCTTCTGTACGGAGTACTATTACCTAATATGTGCCCTTAGCTAGAATATGTGCCACGGAAGTTGTAAGAGGAGAAGTATGGCTCACCGGCTTCGCGGACCTGGCCCAGTACACCAGCAGCAGCATCAGCGTCCCGACGTCCAGCAGCCAGGTGCGGGCCAACGTCACGTACACTTTCGTGCGGGACTCGTAGTACTCCAGCCTGACAATGTAATTAAGACGACGTCATTATCACTTGCATCACTTAAGTATGAGAAGGACGTCAATGGCGTCTTCGCAAGAATCAGATTCTAGAATCAATTGCAGTGGTAAATGTAAAATTTATTTAACTTTAGGTATATGTACAAAATTAGGTAAATTTATTTAACTATAGGTAGGTGTGTGCATTCACGGCAAAGGCTCGCCGTTCCTTTCACATCCCACTCTTCAGAGCACCCCGCTACCGATTAAGAATAGCCTAAACAACCTTGGCATGGATGTTCGTAGCAACCTAAACCAGCGGGACTTCATTGAGAGCGTCATTAGAACTGCATCCCGTAAACTCGGAATCCTGAACAGAGTGAGACGATTCTTCACGCCTGGGCAGCTCTGTCTTTTATATACATATAAGACACAAGTTCGCTCGTGTGTTGAATACTGCTCTCATCTCTGGGACGGTTCCGCCAAGTACCTACTCGAAGCTCTCGACAGGTTGCAGCGGCGTGCTATCCGTATTATTGGAAACCCAGAGGCAACTTTGACCCTTGAGCCTCTCCAATTGCGTAGAGACATTGCCAGGCTAAGTGTTCTCTATCTATCGCTTCTACAATGGGGAATGCTCTGACGAGTTATTCCAGCTTATCCCACCCTCACCTTTCCACTCCCGTACCACGCGTGCTGGACTACGGCGTCACCCACACACAATTCAACATTTGTTGGCCCGAACTAAAAGGTTCGGTGACTCGTTTCTTTGTCGTACCATCCAGACGTGGAAAGCTCTTCCAGCACATGTGTTTCCTTCCTCGTATAGTTCCGGGTTCTTCAAGCGGGGTTCGAAAAGGCATTTCTGCAGGCCTTGAAGGTGAGGATGGCCAGCTCAGTGATTAGTTTGAATGACTGGGCTTGTCAACTTCATATCTGGACCTCACGACCGCTTTCCATCAGGTGGAGTGAGGTCATCTTGACGAACAATATAAAAAAAAAGTCTAACTTAAGTCGTTCTTAGTTTTTAAGTATTTCGATTTGATCTGAACTCGCTTGTCTCAAACACGGCTTTTATCACTTCAGAGTTCAAGATAGGACAGCTGAATTTCTTTGTTCTTGTCAAACTCAAACTCAAATAACTTATCGTCAAATTTACAGCAAAATATACTAAATAATCGACATTAATACCATAATAATATGGATTTATAAATACACAGTATATAGACATAATGCGACTCTACCACCGCGTCGGAGTTGTTTCTTGCTGTTTATTGCGGAGTTGTTTTTTGTAGATTTAGATTCTACTTTAATTTTAGTTATTTTTCAAGCCTCGTTTCAAATTAAATAACAATGATGAATTTAAATTTCAATATAATCAAATATTTATTTAAAAACATTCATATTGAACCAACATACCTCACGATCAGATTGAAAAGCAGCGGACACAGCGAGACCGCCGCAGTGATCACAAGCGAGACCACCACCTCCCAGTGCGGCACGGCCGCTCCGGCCGCGAGGAGGCGCCACAACCCATACTCCAGCGCGACTATGGACCCTATTACCAAAGCAGTAACGGTCACATTTGTGAGGCACCGTCCGAGCCGAACGCAGAGGGAAGTGATTATTTTCTTCTTGATTTGCTCGTTGAGGAGTTCCTAGGGAAGAAGAAATAATTTATACACTCTACTTTTTTTTACACTCCTCGCTGCAGTTTTTTTGTAAAAAATATGTGGTCACTGTCTCCTGTTAATTTACAAATATCATTGAATGAAATAAAACAGCATAATAGACGTCATGGGTCATGGGGTATTCGTTCTTAATTTCTTAATTTTTATGTAAATATTATTTTAAGCAGCAATTTGTTAATTGATTTGCTAAATGCGTGACGTAAAAGCGTATTCTATTACATATACATATACATTTTGATATTTGACAGACCTCTTGGCGCAATGATACTCGTAGCAATCCTGCCTAAGGCAACAAATCCTGGGTGCTTACTAGACAAACCAGGTCAAACCAGGCCCGTATTCTAAAACAAAATCTGTACTTGAGTATAGAACGTACTCGAATCTATACTCAAGTACAGATTTTGTTTCAGAATACGGGCCTGAGTGTGACAAACAGGTGTGTTTGTTCTATGCCGGCGGTTATCATTTATTTGGGTATGTATTGTTACCCATAGCACTTTGCTTGCTTTGGGATCAGTTGATCTGGGTGTAAGATGTTCTAGTTGTAGACAGAGAGATAATATTTTAGGCAGTAATACCTACATTTAAATCAATGCAATATTTATTGAGAGACCTTATCGCTTTTAGCTTTGTTATACTATTTTTTTTTTTTTGTGGCCTCAACAATCTTGCTATTCTAGCAGATTGATTTCGCCAATGTCAAGTAGAGTCAAAACTTTTATATTGATTGGCCAGTAAGAATTTTTTTTTTCCGTTTCTTCCTTCAAATCGGATGTTTAAAGAGACACAGAAGCGGTTGGCCGGTTAAAATAAAATTGTGTGTTCTGTCTGACTTCTGTGTCTATGCTCAGTGTTAATTGAGTTCTTTACCAGCACCATCTAAAAAAAAAATCAACATAGACACGAGACGTCACAATACATTTTTAAGGGGAGACGCTGGGAAAAGAGGGGAGGTTATTTACAGACGGATGGAATAAGTTTCAATATATTTACATAGATATTTTAAATAGGAGACAGAAGTTAGAAGGAAGTTTAAGTTGAGGGGTCGAGGAATTTTAGGAGGAAGGATATCGTATAGAGAGGTGGGGAATCTTTGACAATTAAAAAATATATGATCCGGAGTACCCTCATCCAAGCCGCATTCACATAGTGAGTTATCTTTCACGCGTATTTTGTTTAAAAAGACAGGGGTGCAAGCGTGACCGAGGCGTAACCGGCACGCTACCGACACTGAAAGTTTATTGGCGGACTTGAGTTTGAAGAACCAAGGTTTGGTGGAAATGTGTGGCTGGATGTTCCAATAGTGGGGACCTTTAAACCTGGAGGATTGGTTCCACAAACTTTGCCAGTTCTTGGTGAGGGTTTTGGCAGCCTGAGGTAAGATATCTACAGCATATATATCTGTTCTAATGGTACCATTAGTTATAGCCTCTTTAGCCCAGATGTCCACTTGCTCGTTACCAGTAATTCCGCTGTGGCCCGGTATCCAAACCAAAACTACCTCCAGATTTTGCTGATGGCATTGGAAAAGGGAGTTTTTAATTTTCAGAATTACAGGGGAAATGAATTTACTTTTAAAGGGGTTACTAAGAATTGCTTGTAAAGAGCTCTTTGAATCGGAGAAAATTACTGAACGGTTTAGTTTATGGAAAGAAATAAAAAGAAGTGCCTCTAAAATGGCAATTGCTTCTCCAGTAAATGTAGAGGTCTCTGAAGGAGACTTAAAGTTCAATAGGACTTGGAACTTTGGGGTCCAGACTGCGCTACCTACTGAACCATTTTCTGTGAACTTAGAGGCATCTGTGTAGATATGGATCCATCCCTGCCAGTCTCTACCTAGCTCTTCTTGAAACTTAAATGCAGCTTGGGGGTCATTCTTGGTAATACCAAGACTTAAGATGATGTTGGGTTTAAAGATTAAAGCATCAAAGTCCGTTTCAAAGAGTGGGTTTACCTCAAACTGTGTCATTGGGAAAGACAAAGAAGCCAGTTTTCTTTGGCTTTTAATAATTCTGGGTGGGTCCTTGTGAGTCCAGTATTTGTTTGCAGTGTCAGATATTATTTCAGACAGAGACTGAAGTCGGGAAAGAAGTGGGTGACATGCTATTTGGCTCTTTTTGAAAATAAATCTATCAGATAAATATTGGCGTCGGAGTTCCAGAGGGGGGTCTACTGCTTCTACCTGTAGCGCGTTTGTGGGCGAAGATTTCATAGCACCTAAAACGATTCGGAGGCCTTTCATCTGGACTTTTTCTAATTTGTTTAATGTTTCTTTGCTACAGGGCTCAAGGAGAAATGAAGCATAATCAATATGGCTGCGGATAAGAGCATTATAAAGAAGTTTTTGACTATATGGATGGGAACCCCACCAGACACCAGAAAGGGACCTAATGACATTAATATTACTTTCACACTTTTGAATTACATGGCTGAAATGCGGAGTACATGACATTTTAGAGTCTAGAATAACACCAAGAAATTTAACCTTATTGGTAGAGGGAATAGCTTGTCCATTGTATGTAATTCCCGCATCTGGTATAATACGTTTTCTTGTAAATACCACAACATTACTTTTCGGTGCCGATAGTGACAACCCATGATCTGCTAGCCAATCTGTTAGGTAATGTAAGGCCGAATTCAATCTATAACTGATGTCCTCGATGGATTTGCCTGTTGAGTATAGACATAAGTCGTCGGCATATTGGAGAATGTTACAGAAGCATGAAACGCATTGTTCGAGATCGTATGTGTAAACATTGTACAAGATAGGACTCAGGACTGATCCTTGCGGTAGGCCTTGCCAGACATGTCTAGGTGTTAATAATTGATCAGCTGTTCGGATCTTGATTGTTCTGCCCATTAGCAAGTTTGTTGCACAATGAACTAACCTCTCAGGAAGACTCAAGCGAAGCATCTTCTCTCTGAGCACCGGAAGCTGTACATTGTCATAAGTAGATGTAATATCAAGGAATACACCTACTAGGTACTGACCTTTGGAGAAGGCAACCCTAATATCTGTAGTTAAAACTCCTAAACTATCTGTAGTACCTTTAGATTTGCGGAATCCGAATTGAGTATTCGCTAAGATTTTCTTCTTCTCTACAAGCCATTCCAGTCTATTTTTCATCATGTGTTCCAATACTTTGCACAGGGTGGAGGAAAGTGCTATGGGTCTGTAGGAGGCGGCTTTTGTGGGGTCTTTGCCTGGTTTCAATAGGGGAATAATCACTTGGGACTTCCATGCCTCTGGAACGTCTCCTGTCTCAAATATGGCGTTGAATAGGTCCAAGTAGGATTCTTCACCAATTGGCCCCAGGTGGGAAAGGAAGGAGTAAGGGATGCCATCTTCACCTGGTGCAGAGTCTCTAAGACCTCTGACAGCGAGTTGTAGCTCAGATAAAGAGAAGGGTTGGTCAAATCTGTTTTTATTAGAAGAATTTGAGTATAGGGAGGGTAAGCAATTTTCATTAGGAGCGGAAGGAGGGGATAATTTATCTGCAAAGTCATTCAGCCAGACAGATGGGTCATTCGAAGAAGGGGATAAGCTAGAAATTGAACAGCGGAAGCGTCTGATGTTTGTCCAGACTTTTGAGGATGGGGCCCTAGGAGCAAGGCCTTCACAAAATTTTACCCAACCCTTCTTTTTCTTTTTTGCTAGCGTTCTTTTAGTACGGGCAGCAATTTGTTGGTATTTACTGAAGTTTTCCTGTGACATGGATGAGTTATAGGTTTTTTCGGCCTCCTTACGTAGAGTTATCAGATATGAGCATTCGGAGTCCCACCAGGGGGGAGGGGCTAGTTTTTTTGGATTAGGCTTACTCCTAGGGATGCTTGCATCTGCTGCAGTAGTGAGGGCAGCCAGAAATACAGTGTACTTGTCTACAACATTGCTGTGAGGGCTAAAACCGTGGTTTGATAGGTACAGGTCTACTTCTGCCGAGAATTTGTTCCAGTCCGCGTGCTGGGTCCTATATTTCCTAATAGGAGGGTGAGAGGCGAAGGGTACTGAGGAGTTGGGTTTGTTTATAATAATTGGGAAGTGATCACTGGATTGGGACTGAGATAAAATTCTCCAACTACAAAGAGAAGAAAGAATAGGGGAACATATGGAAAGATTCACCGCTGATTGTGGGTTTTGGTTGGGATATACGCGTCTGGTAGGTGATCCATCATTAATTACGCATAGATCCAATTCTTCCAATAGATCTATGAGCAAGTAAGAAAATGAATCGCATTTGTGGGAACCCCAGGAGACATGGTGGGTGTTGAAATCCCCGAGTATAAGGAGCGGGGGAGGGAAGGAAGAAAAGATAGAGCGTAGTTCGGGGATCAGGGAGGGACTGGGATCAGGGGGTATATAAATAGAAACAATAGATATACTCAACACTCTTGCTGCTACAATATGGAAATCCGGACTGTGCGCAGGGACAGGAAGTATTGAGTATACGTAGGGTCTCTTAATGAGCAGTAAACCGCCTGCACCGCGATCGTCTCTGTCATCTCTGAAACAAGCATACCCTGGGACCCTGAAGTTGGAGCCAGGTCTTAACCATGTTTCAGAGATGGCAGCGACAGCGATGGAGTATTTGTTTAATAGGTATGCTAAATCAGTTTTCTTTGGGCGGATACTTCTACAGTTCCATTGTAGAAACTGATAAGTCTCCGTCGCCATTATTAAGGTTGCGGGTTTCTGGCGGAAGCAAGTTAACCATCTGGATTAGTTTATATGCAACGTTGGGCGGTACAGCGTCGTTGAAGCGACTAATTATTGACATAAGCATAGTTATCATGCTTTCAATGAAGTTGTCATTGTCGGATGGAGTGTACGGGTTTGTAATGGCACAGCCATTACCTACCGATGATGTAGGGCTAGCTGTTATGTTGTGATGGGCTTGTCTGTCGTAACCTTTGTTGAGGGGGGCATGAGGCCGTTGTCTTGTTATTGTCGTTTTACGATAGGAAGTCTTGTTAGGCGATGTATGCTCCACATAATTAGGTATGGGACGTGAAGGAGTTCGGGGTGGGGTGGGAGGGATGGCCCTGGCAGCGTCATTGTATGGTCGTCTTACATTAGGTGTACGTGCAGAGGCTTCCTGGTACGAGATATTTTCTTGTGACATCAGCATTTTTATAGTTTTTTGTCTCTGATGTTCTTGACAACTGATGTTGGTGGCAAAGTGACAACCGGAGCAAAGGAGGCAAGTTGCCTGCTCTTCATGAACTTGACAGTTGTCCCCTGCATGCTCTTGTGCGCAACGGTAGCACCTGGGCTTGGACCTACATTGTGTTTTGACATGGCCAAAACGGCAACAGTTATGACACTGGATAGTTGGCAACAAGTAAAGGTTTACAATAAGAGATGTGCGGTATGGGTATATCCTCTCTGGCAACTTCTGACCTTCGAAAGTTAAAACCACTGTTTGAGTCGGGGACCAGCAAGTATTTCCGCTAACAATCGTTTTGCGGTTAAGTCTCCTAGCTTTTAATACTTTGCCGCAGCCATCAGGAATATCCAAGGATTCTATGAACTCATCCAGGGTCCAGTCAACTGGAACACCTCGAACTAGGCCCATACGGGTGATGTTATAGATGGGAATGGATGCTTTGTATTTGTTGGAGGTCAAGAAGTCAGACAGGACAAAGTCATTAGCATCTGAAGCTGACTGAAACTCTATTGCGATTCTATTTCTACCAACGCTTTTCACTCCATCCCTCACAATGCCCTTCACATGATTCTTCTGTAACATTTGACCAATTTTAATTGGTCGAATGGCAGTACCGGCAGCAGGGTCAGGCTCGATACGAATAACATGAACAATAAATGGACCGCTGTCCATTTCACTGTATGTCCGGGACTCTAAAAAGCTTGGATGAGTGTAGACAGTTTGCTGTGATGCTGACGAGTCAACATCATCTACATTCCGGGTACGCTTGTCCAAGTTACTTGTCGAGTTAGGTGGCTTCATAGGTATTTAATATATGTATGCAATAAATCTTTGAATCTTTGAATCTTTATTTTATGTTTTCTTACTTCGGGTCTGTTCTGATCTTCAGTAGATTCATCTGGGAGCATTGTTGGAGGCATACCTATCTCGTCAGGGGGATCAGGTGGTTTAGGTGGTATATTCATCCTGACCCGTGTACCTAGGTAGGTACTTAGGTTAAGACGAACCAAAAGAGGTTATTATTAAAAACACTTACAAATACGCTGTTTTCTTTGATTAATTTACCCTTCACCTACACAAACTACTATGAACTCAATTAACAGGAAGATATTTTCAAGTAGAAAGGTTTAAACTCAAATAACTAACACGCCACTATGTGTCAGTCAACACCGACCTTCAGAAAAAAAAAACTTATACTATTTTCACGGTAAGATGATATGCCTGACAGCTCTTATTGTTCCGTGTCACGCATACTATGTCAAACTAAATAAAAAGAAACTGGCAAAAGAAAATGTTATAAACTGTTAAAAACTATTGTTCTTTCAAATCTTATCAAGTAAATTATTGTTATTATTGTTATTATTATTAACCGTTAATGAATGAAGTATTTGAAATTAAATTAACATATCTTTACAGCGCCTGATGCGTGAAAAGGAACGCCATTCAATAGTGTATTAATATTGACACTACTGAATCGACAAAAAAAATCGATGAATAGAGCGACCATTTTGTAATTTGTAATCACGTCATTCGCATCAGTACCAGTGCGTCTGCCTTGTGTGCAATTTTTAACTATTATTTTCGAAATACCGCGTTCGATTCTATTACTTATTAGCCATAACCCGTTTATTAAGAATTTATTTAAAAATTTAAAATCGGTAAATCTGATTCCATTTCCTTTGCCAACTCGATTAAATTACATTCGTTACAGCACTATAATTGACAATTATGAACTGTCAGGGATATTATCATACGGCGAAAGTAGTTTAGTTACTAAAGAGCGTACCTACCTTAAATTCGTTGAAGATGCTGCTGGCGTTGAGCTTGGCGGCCTGGTGCGTGACGATGCCGAAGTCCCAGCCGCAGAACAGCCGGTTGGCGAAGGCCAGGCTCAGCCCGCCCGCCGTCTCGATGAAGTTGCGCCGGTACGAGTACGCTGTTCTGCTCGAAGCAAAAAACTACTAAATTATATGTATTTATTCTTCTGATACGTCATTCACAGTAAAATTTCAAACCTCAGACGATATTATGAGAAAAACTGAAATGAAGTATAAGTTATACCCCATTTCAGTTTACCGTAGTAGTACCCCAAGTTATAAGGTTATAACATTTAACGGTAAAAAAAAAAGGTTTTTTAGTCCTATGAATTTAGAAAATGACCCACTTTATACACTATTTCGATTTTATACTGACCCAATGCTGGGCAGGTCTTTGGGGCACATAAGGATAATGGGGCCTTTTTGACTTTAAGTGTCAAATATGAACTTATAGCAGGGAAGTGAATCGCGGATCGCGGGGCCCTGGTCACGTGCCCAAAGTACCATATGGAAAAGAGGGGCCTGGGCAAACTGCTGTATTATTGAAATCAAGTCATCGCCACAATTGATCTCAGCCTATGTTAAGTTTCAAATCATGTTTAGATATTCTGTGTGAAAAACTAAAATGATTGCAGTAATATTAAGTAATAAAACCACATTTAAAACATTCAACTCCTTTATATATATTTATTCGGACTCGTGGTACAATTTTTTGTGCTTTAGGATATCAGAGGGCCAGACGAGTAAACCGTCCTGAAGCTTCCAAATCTATTTTTTTTATATACTTGTTGGATTTTACCATCAAGTTTGAAGGGCCTTAAAACGAATTGTACATAAAAACAATATAAAAGTTTTTAAAGGGCCCTGTTTTAACGTATTTTTTGACTATATTAAATTTATTTTAGAAACCGATATGTTGTCAAATACCCTATTCTTACCTATAGCAGAGCACGCCGAAGCAGGCCAGATAGAGGCAGACCATAGTGAAGAAGTAAGCGAAGGGCATCTCGTAGGTGAGCGGTACCGGGGTCGCCACCGCGCCGTCCGTGTAGTGCCCGTAGAACAGCAGCGAGTCTTCGAAACTGCCCTGGGGAATAACACATAAGTGAAAGTACGACAGTACGGAAGGATCACTCACGAACAAAAGTTAATTTTGGGAAGAAATTATAGGCTTGCACGCCAAATCGAAACCTATCGCGTGGCAGGAGCGTTCATTTTCCGCGAGAGCGCAGCAAAATCATAAATTACAAATTGCACCTTTCTACGCCCAGTAGTTTCGGTACTTTCGGTTGTGATTCGTCATTAGTCAATCAGTAAGTAAAGAAAGAGTTTTATTTATGGGATAGGTCAGTATGGGAAGCTGTAGTCTGAAACGATAAAACATCCAAAAATGTGTTCTTAGGAACCATGTCATGATTTTATTTATTTAATTTATTTATTATTTCGTACACAAAGAGACAAATTACAGAGAAAACAATAAGGAGTACAAAAGTACAGGTTAGCTTATCTCTAGAAAGAGATTTCTTCCAGCAGACCATGGCGACAGGAAAAACTCATTTAAAATTGTTATGGATAGACAAACGTGTACAAATGGAAATGGAATGGTTTTAGTGACAAGAAAACAAATACGTTACATTTTCAGTTGAGCTGCATTGCATCACATCTATGTATCCACATACTAATTGGTCTAAGTGGGCTTTTCAATTGATTGTTTGTGTATGATTAATAGATAAGTAGCTAATTACAATCATAGACAGATAATATTACCACAGATAACGAAGCTTCCGTAATGGCCCTTCAAGATCAAGAAAATCTGGTCAATTCAGAAACTTTTCTAACTTGCCTCGTGTCTCTGTGTGCTGGTACGCCCCTGGCTTAATGGTGGTCTGGTACCACGTGATACAGAGATAATTATTCTTATTTCGAGACCATAACAATAAGTGTGTTGTCTGGCATATGTATATTTTACCTTTCCAGAAACAAAGTCCACAAAGCTTCTCTCAGCCACAGTATCATTGGCCCCACCGTCGTGCAAGGCTTGCGGGATCACCACAAATCCTATCATCAGGACAGCCAGCAGCAGGTCCAGCGCGAACAGCCAGCGCAGGAAGTAGAAGTAGGAGCCGACGGCGGAGCCGAAGTGGCCCTCGATGTTGCGGATGGCTTCGTACCAGAGCTCGATTGAGAAGACCACGTCGCGGAGGCGTTCGCGGCCCTGGTGTAATGGATAACATAAGATTAGATGAATCATCTTAATTGCACAGACAAATACATAAGGAAGATTCAAATCAATTGACAATCTTATCGATACACTCTACAGAGTGATTTCTTCCAGAAAACTTTTGGGAAATATATTTATAAGGAAGAACGAGTTAGCAAAAGTGATGAGAGAAATATTCGAATATTGTGGAATGATCTGGTGATGTTGGTTACTTTATTACGTTTTTATAGCAATACAATTTAGCAGAATAAAATATGCTTTTTGATTTTGTTAAAATATTCACGAAAATCTTCCAAAAATGCGAAGTTGCCAATCTGCTCTGCTCTCAATATTTCAACAGACCCTCTTGACAGCAAATCCGATCCGGTATTTGAGCCGCTTCATAAAGGAGATTGTTCTCCTCTTGGAGCGAAGACTGACGGAAGCGGAGAGTTTTGCGCGGACGCTCCGCTTCATCGTCAACCCTTGTGGTAGGTCACGTAACGCTTCCCTGAAAATAACATAATTCACTGTCAATTATGTACTTTGTTACCTTCCCTAATTTTTAAATAAGAGTGGTATTTTAGCCTATTGAAATTTAGTTTTATTTAGAATTTCGTTATACGTAATCAACACTCACTTCTCCCTACTTTTTACTTTAAAAAAGTGTCATAAAAATTATCATGTAGTAAAATGAGTCTGAAAATAAACTGTCCCTCTTACCGACTTCACAAAAGCTCTCGATAGCGTTACGGGGTCGTCACCACGAAGCTGACAACCGCTTACTTAGTAGGGGTTTAAATACTCATTTCCACACGATGTATTAATATTTTTTACCCGTTAAGACGACCTCATTCCACCAGATAAAAAGAGGCCACTTCACATTTTTATCTAATTGCGAGTTTAAAAACAAGCACAGTAAGGCCACAAACCACTGTGCAGGTTAACATAAATATTATGTCTGTATACTGTGTATTTATCCATATTATTATGGTATTTACGTCTATTATTTAGTATATTTTACTGAAAATTTTACCATTTGAAAGTACTGGTCCAATCTATTTGAATGAAGTCAGAGTTTGAGTTATTCTTTATTGCACACCAGAATTCAGAAAAAAACATGATGACACAATTAGGCAGCAATTAGGGTTAATCAACATCATGTTAAGGGCCTGCAAAAATGCCTTCACACAATCGCGGGACTATTGAGTGCTTACCTCCGCTCTCCTCGGCTTTAGGCTCGCCCTCCATGAGCCACTGATGCTGCTTCATCATGTTTCGCCTTCCTTCAGGAGAACATTATGCTCGAAGTTAAGGCGACTAAAGCGCAGAGTATCATCCTCAACACTAAAGAACTGGCTCAAAGTTAAAGTGCTTACCTCCGCCTCTTCTCGGCTTCAGAGTCGTCCTCCAAGAGCCGCTGATGCTGCTCCATCTCACGCACGATCATGTCGGCCGCGTCCGGCGACTCGAGCGCAGGGTATCATCCTCAACACTAAAGAACTGGCTCAAACTTAAAGCGCTTACCTCTGCATCTCCTCGGCCTCAGGGTCGTTCTCCATGAGCCGCTGATGCTGCTCCATCTCGTCCGGCGCGTCCACGGCTTCCTCCAGAAGAGCATTGTACCCGGAGTTATGGCGACTCAAGCGCAGGGTATCATTCTCAACACTAAAGAACTGACTCAAACTTAAAGTGCGCACCTCCGCATCTCCTCGGCCTCAGGGTCGTCCTCCATGAGCCGCTGATGCTGCTCCATCTCGCGCACAATCATGTCGGCGCGCTTTTCCGCGTCGGCCGCGTCCGGCGCGTCCACGGCTTCCTCCAGAAGAGCATTGTGTTCGGAGTTATGGCGACGCAAGCGCAGGGTACCTATTAAGATATTTCATAAATTACATTACGTTCACAGAGTGGAGTTGCAGTGAGAGATGCGAATGACTTCACCCTCGCGTTTTGCGAGCAAAAAAACCCGAATTTGAATGGCATCGAGTCAGTGCCACCTAACGGCAAATTCGGGCAACATTAAGGCATCTCTCACTACAACTCGCCCTCAGCACTCTGAACCATTCTTAAAGTTTGCGATAGTATAGTAGTTGGTGGGGAGCGTAGAATGTCGCTAAAAAACAGCAACTTTGGTAGTTTAGGAAGAGCAGCCGCCAGGATTGCAGAAGGCGCAAGTTCAAGTCCCGCTCGATCCTTGGGACCAAGATTTAATTTTTCTAGTTTATATCTTTAAAAAACCTAATATACCTATGGTTAAAGATAGTAAAAGTAAAGTAAAAAATATCTTTATTAATTTAGACTTATGACAAGTGAAAAAAAAGATTACTAGCTAAAATTAATTAAAAATAAACTTTAAAAAAAGAATACTATGATACTAAATATCATAAATAAGCATAATGTGACTCTACCACCGGTTCGGAGGTTGCTTCCGATGGAGAAGAACCCGGCAAGAAACTCGATAGCTACTCTGTTCAATCTTGTTTGTTTACACAAAAATTGAATTGACAGAGTTTAGTCATAACAAAAAATGTGCAGAGGAGCAGTTTAAACCTAAATTGACCACAAATTCTTGTCATTAAAGAAATCTTTTACACTTTAATAACCTCGCTTCACTAACTTAGCTTTAATTTTGTGGAGCAAGAGTTTGTGGTCATAGTAGGAATAATCTGCTCCTCTGCTCAATGTTGTGTTCTTTTTTCTACTCTCATTGACTGTACTCTGAATTATTTTTTTGTAAAACAAACAAAGTTCAAAAGAGTAACTATCGAGTTTCTTGCCGGAGTCTTCTCGATAAGAAGCAACGTAACCGGTGGTAGATTCACATTATGTAAATTCACAATATGTACTAATATTGTACTATTTTATTTACGTTTATAATTATAATTTTTATATACTTTTTTTTTGACATGTCACAAGCGTAAATGAATAAATGATTTTTTTACTTTACTTTACTTTACTTTAAAATTTGTGACTTAAAACTTGGGAAGAAGCAGTTCAACAACCTAATGCAGGCCCGTATTCTATAATCGTACATACTCAAGCACTAATCTGTACTTGAGTTTCAAAACGTCAGTTCATACAAAAACGTTTATGAACATCACTGTTTTTCTTGAAGAGATGCAAGTTTTCACGGAGATACACTACATTATCATAAAAAGTTGAGAGTACACAGTTAAAATATTTATCTATATGAATACTTCCCGAAGAGTCGCGTGGTCTAAGGTTGTAAATGGAGCTTTCTTAAAGAACAAAGATGGTGTTGAGATCCGCTGCCGAGCCCCAAAACTGTTAGACCACACTACATAGCACTGTGAAAACAACAGTCAAGTGCCTTATTACCCGACTGTGCCAGAAGGAGGCTCATGTTTTTTTGAGAGTACGGCTCGTTGGATTTTAGCTTGAGAGGTGTCGTTAGATTAGTATTTACTGTGAGAGTGACACTGAGTATTTCAAACAAAAATTTAAAAAATGGCGAGATTTTGGTTTTCTACCCAACCCCTCGAGCAGTATCAAAATAAGGGGCTTAAAATAGCGATTCCATAAATACCGGTTATTCAAACAAAAAGTCTGAAATAAAAACTAATTATTTAAAAAACAAAAGGGGACAAAACAGGGAATAGCTTAGTAGTTACTTATACTTCTATAGAAAGGTTTTGCTTATGTTCGATTTTTGTTGGTCCCCGCCACAATGATTTAAAACGTTGCGAACGAACTGGTTTTTTCCTTTAGAGTGGTCATTTTTTGCAGTCGGCTTTTAGTTTTTCAGCATAAGCCGCTGAACTAGGTTTTCCTGCCAGGGCCGAAATATGCGGACCCCACTGTAACTTGGAATCAAGAGTGATTCTTAAAAATACAGTGGATTTCGAAATCTCTAATGACTCGTTATTCAAGCTTATAATGGTATCAACCTGTCTTACATTGGGCATAAAAAAATTGATACATTTAGTATTCTTAGCATTAAGTAGGTAGTACTCGTAAATTGTTAGTCGTGAACCAATGCAGTAACATAGAGAAAGTATTATTTACGTCGTGAAGTTCCTTTTTTACTTCTTTCTACGTTGAAAATCAGAGAAGTGTCATCAGCAAATGATAAAATCCCACATAGGTCTTTGACAAAATAAGGAAGGTCATTTATATGGATCTGAAACAGCCGAGGGCCCAATATTGATCCCTAGGGCACTGCCATACGTACTCGTATGGTGGCACCGAAAGAGTTCGTACCATTGATACTCACTTTTTGTATTCTATTAGTGAGGTAAATAAAATAAATAAATATCCCTGGACATTATTCCACACAGCGCCATCTAGCCCCAAAGTAAGCTAATTAAAGCTTGTGTTATGGGATACTAGACAACGGATAAACATACTTAAATACATTTTCTTTTGTAAATACATACTTATTATACATAGGAGACACCCAGACCAGTACAAACAGACATGTTCATGCACACAAATGTTTGTACTGTGCGGGGATCGAACCCGCGACCTCTGGTGTAGTAGCCAACTTCTTAACCATTACACCAAGTCGGTCGTCAAAATGTAAGATTCTAAGGTAAGATTCTAATAACCAGATTTTTAAGACTTCCTCACCAACTCCGCTCCCACCCGACAACGCGTCATACGCCCGCAGGAAGTATGCGGGCGGGTGAAATTCAATGCTGCCAACCTAAAGGTTTTGACAACTCGAAGTGCACAGTTATAAAAATCGGGTTATACTTAAGTATAATAGATCTGAGTGAATTTTTTGTATGAACTCATGAACTGACGTTTTGAAATCTCTAAGTAGAGAATTGAAAATGTCAGATCAGTGCGTGCAGCGTGCTACGATCCTAGAATACGGGACTAGAATACGGAATATAAAAGTAGTAATGAGAGAAGGCTATAAGAACAGATAGGAACTATACGTTATCGGTGGTATTAGATCTTGTCGATTATATCATTTGTTAACTGTGTACATTGCACTGACGCAATATTTTATATCAAGATCACGCCAGCTCAAACAAAGCAGAGTACTTTGGATATCAGCCCCATTTACTACTCAGAACAAACATAACAGTTATTCATTTATTTATTCAGACAGTTGCAAAACAAGTTCGCCGTTACTCAAACAACACACTTCCTCAATCATTTAGATTGAAATAACCACAAGGTAAAATATTTTGGTACTCACGTGCAGTTCGGCCCAGCGAACTAGCAATGAAATCCTGGAGCTCAAAATCGTTTTGCATCCTATTGAGCTTCAAATACTTGCACTATTATGCTCATTTTGGCATTAACATCAACATCATCCCAAAAACACTTATATTTCTTACAATTCACTTCCCTTTTTTTTCTTTCAAAAATGCAAGGAAAATGCCTCTGATATCATGCAACAAGGACGATGGTGGGTATCGCACTGGAGATCTGATTCATACACGCGTTCGTGTGTAATTACTTGCACTAACATAATTAGAAGTCGTTAGGAACTCGTTGTACTAATAAACCCCGCCTCTTGCATTGCACTTTGCTAATAACTTAATTGAGAATATCAAGGGTTTTTAGCAAACCTACTACAAATTACAAACTTTCCAAATGCGTTTCAACAAACAGCATTTTAGCAAACTTGGTGAATAGAATAATTAACACATATATCTTAGTAAAAGCATGTCAGAAACCGGACCGAGCGCAAACCTGACCTATAACCGTGGGCATAACATACAGTTCTCTAGAACGAAACACATTGTAGGCGCTGTAAAAGTGCGTAGAGAAGCGAAATCTCTCAATGTTACCTTTCGGCCCCAACTTACCAGCCTGTCATAGAATGAACATGATTCCTGATTTTCCCTCAGTCATAAAATCTCTTTTTGTCTATGCAATACAGTTCTGATCGTACAAAGATGAAGGTCTGATGAATATAGTTATAAACTAACTATTCACAATAACAAATTATTAATTATCAACACAACAACGGTATTAATCTAAGATTATTAACACTAGTTTGCATCATCAGTATATAAACGACGTAGATAGCGCGACGCATATCAGATTAGTCGCAGGAGACCGTAGTCGTAGTAGCGTTCTACATTAGCAGCATGACTGACGCTCAGGAGGAAACTCTGCGGAGCCTGCTCAACAACATCGCGGAAGAACAAGGTTACAATGACCCGAACTTGGAAATCCATCCCATCTCCAGCGGAGGTGCCAACTACACATCCGCACTTTTCCTGGCTACAATCTCCGCACCCCACAAGAAAGACCTCAAACTATTCGCTAAAATAGCTTCAGTGGGAGAAAATTTTCGCTCGCAAATGCCAACAGATATATTTGTAGTGGAACAATACTGCTACACCGTCTTAGCAAAGATATTCGACGAGATACAAGATAAATACGAAGTGCCCAACGAGTACAGGCTGGTGATGCCCAAGCTCTACGGGTACAACAAGACGTACTTGCAAGAAACGATTATATTAGAAGACCTGACAGCAGAGGAGTATACAAATCAGGACAGATTGGTATCAATCACCTGGGAATATGCGTCTAAGACGCTAGAAGAGCTGGCGAAAATGCATGCTACGTCAATAGTTTTTCAGGTAAGATTTTAGAAAAAAATATGATTTATTTAAGTCATTTACATATTGCTCGTAACTGCGCCATTTATGATCCAACAATCTATTAACAACAAAATGACTTATTATATTATACAAATTAAACAAACAACTCCCTACAATAAATAAAAGGATTATTTGATGAGACAGTCAAGCAAACGAGATTAACTCGTTTTTATTGACCTCATTCTGCTCAATGACTGCATCAAAAAATGCTCACCAATCTTCAGCATAATACTGGTCATTATTTCTACATTAGGTACGTATGTATGATCCTAGAACACTTAAAAAATAGGTGTTTTTGAAGCTTTGCCAAATACATTAACTTTATGAGGCATATTTTTTTATTAACTCATGAGTTTATGGTTTTCACAGAGGATCCAAAAGTCTTTAAAATTTGGGAGGTCATCATTTGATCTTGATTTAATTTTGACTTTGCTAAGTAATCTTCAGTAAGGAAACCTTTGCCCTAAATTAGCCTTAGTTAAAGGCATTAGAAACATTATACGTTATCCATTTCATTAATAGTTTTTTGACAACGACGCAAACACACGGATTTATATCTTTTTCCAAAAAAAAACTATGAAAATATCTAATTAAAGTACATATTTTATCGATATCGATTATTACGTTCACGTACCTAATTCGATTAATGATAATAGTACAATCGGAATGCTACGCATTCGAGAATCTTTAGGAAATCACTAACTAGTCAGTCGTCACTAGACATAGTATAATTAGCTTATGAACTGCCCCACTGCTGGGCAACGGCCTCCCCCCAAATCGAGTCATCGCTACAATTGATGGGGATTGGCTTAATGACCACGCGTGCTAAATGCGGGTTAGTAAGAAACCCGAGCTATGTTTTGCAAAAAAAACACTATAACGTCTTGTCCAGCCAGTGATTTGAACCCAGGACCTCGGGCTAAGCGCTCTCGCCGCCGAGACCACGGAAGCATTAGTGGAAACTAAATGTGAAATTACCCATTTAAAAAGGCATAAGAAAAACAAATCTAAACATAATAGTTGTTTTTGCTAAAAAATCAATTATCCTACTAATATTATAAATGCGAAAGTTTGTGATATGTATGTTTGTTACTCTTTCACGCTAAAACTACGGAATGGATTTAGATGAAACTTTACAGTAATACAATGCTACAATTTATAGAGATTTTACGTAATTTGGCCATCTTCTTCTTCGTGTCGATGATCCATAAAACTATACGGTAGCGGCCCCATTTGGCCATAATATACGATAAGTGTCGTAAGTCGGCAAAATTCCTACCCGCTGACAGCCGTATTGGCGTGCGCTGCCTAAACCGTATATCTACCTTTTACGTGGAAGCCACAATATCCAAAATAGTAAGCTATTAATCCAATTAAATTTTATACTTTTTTTACAATGCAGATTTTAGAATATTTATGAAATTTTTATTCAAATTAACCATAACAATCTCTTGGGCTATTAAATATCCCTGGACATTATTCCACACAGCGCCATCTAGCCCCAAAGTAAGCTAATTAAAGCTTGTGTTATGGGATACTAGACAACGGATAAACATACTTAAATACATTTTCTTTTGTAAATACATACTTATTATACATGGGAGACACCCAGACCAGTACAAACAGACATGTTCATGCACACAAATGTTTGTACTGTGCGGGGATCGAACCCGCGACCTCTGGTGTAGTAGCCAACTTCTTAACCATTACACCAAGTCGGTCGTCGAAATTGGTATATTTGTTGCTTTAAGTATTTAATGTAGATAAAAAATGTCTTTCACACTAAGCAATTTGGACGAATACTTTAAAAGTTATCACGGAGAGATTTAACTGGATGAAGCGGCATTAACCCACTATGAAATGGCGCGGCGGGCGTGAAAAAAAAGGGATATGAGAAGAACTATAACTGGGGGCTTCAAAAGAACTCAAAACAATGATTTTTAGAATGTTTGTCTGTGCGTTTGTGTGCGCTTATCTCTGAAACGGCTCAATTAATTTAAATGCGGTAAGCTTCACCTAATAATAAATTCATTTATAACATGAAGTGTATAAATGTTGTATTTTAATCAATTCATGAATAAAAATGTCAGTTTAATGAAGAACGCGGAACAGTAGTTGGTAACAATGTTTCGAAATAACTGGTCTTGAATTGGCTGTATCTTTAGTTAACTTTGTAACTTTTTTTGACACCACCACAGTAATTTCAGCTCAGAAATGTATTATTATTACCCAAAAAAACAGGGTTTTAGCTTTAGCTGGACGTGTACTTGAACACAGGAATCAGAAGAAGATTGTGAAGCGAGACTTGCTACATCTTAGGAACGTCATGCCGGGTTATGTGCTAGGGAAACATCGGTTCAGCGGGAACCTCGACTGATTCACATCGCTCTCTAATGAGAAACCCATGCATGTGAACTTTTAGCTGTTAGGAATTCTGAAAAAACCCTGGAAGTAAAGAAAACCCCAGGCACTACAGTAGAAGTCACTAATAATGTGCGTGATCGTTTCTAAAAATACCAAATACTTTTTAGAAGATATATACGATTTTTTTAACTAAAGTTCAACGGGCAACAGCTGTAATAAATAAGTTCAGTAAAGTTGTGAAACAGGAATAGAAAGTTCTATAATGTAGAAGATGGGCTCTGTTGTAGTTAGCTGCATAACACAAAAAGAAATTAAATTGTTTTTTATTTTATTTTTATCATTAAACAATGCTCTATTTTCTACACAAAGATAGCTAGTTTCATCTTAATCGAAAGTCAAATATTTGCAAAAATCTTTCCTTCGGGTGTTAAAGGCGCTTTGATGAAACAACGTTGGCTTCCAACGTAAAATACACTAGATAAATTCGCCAGGCCTCGGTAGCTCAGTTAGAAGAGCAGTAACCCGGATTGTGAAAGGTCGCGGGTTCGAATCCCGCTTGAGTCCCAGGATCAGGTCGAATTTTTCTAGTTTCTATCTTTGTGTAGAAATTAAATTACCGCGTATAGGGTATCAACCTTCCGCGTTGTGGTCTACGCGGACGAAGTCGCCGGCAAAAGCTAGTTATTATGATATTTTCAGGAAGAATACCCTGAGGAATTCGAAGAAGCAACTAAGGTGCTGAAGTTACATGACTACGGTAACGATAAGGAATTGATGAATACCATGCAAAATGCTGTGACAAAAACCATAGCGATGGCGGACGAGGAGAACAAAGAAGCGCTTCAGAACTTCGTTACGAAGCTCATGGACCCTGACTTCCAGAAGGTGTTCACTGGGCCGCAAAAGAGACCGGTTTTGGCGCATGGAGACTTCAGAATGAGTAACATCATGCACAAGTATCTACCGGTGAGTTTTAATTCATCATCATTTATAGCAGCCCTTATCTAATGCTAGCAGGTCAGGTCTTATTATTGTTTACCAGTCATCATAATGCTCTTTTAACATCTAGGGTATAGGAAAATATGTTAACGTGTGTGACTGACCAGCAAAATCAAATTAAAAGTCCCTTTTTCTTCTCATCGAATCGATTCCGGCAAGTTATATGTATAATATATTTAAATAAACAAGTTAAAATCCAAGTTCCTGATATTTATTGATAGCTGTCCGTCAGCGGCTGCGCCCTTTGCTTTTCCCATCAAAATATAGCTTAAATTTAAAAAAAAACGTAGCCTATGTCACTCCCTGATAATGTAGCTTAATATTGGTTAAGGAATTTTTAAAATCGGTTCGGTAGTTTCGGAGATTACCTACCATAACATACAAACTCCAAACGCTTACCTCTTTATAATATTATAGTTACGATTTAATTCGTTGCAGGATGGCAAAGCGGACGTGGTAATAATTGACTATCAATGCGTTCACGTGGGGACGGGCATGCGCGACGTCCTCAACTTTCTCTTCTCGGGCTCTGATGAGCAATTCCGGGCCAAGCACTTTCATCAGCTGCTAGAACACTACTACGAGAAACTTTGCAGTACTCTGAGAAGACTAAACCGGGACCCAGAGGTGACGTTCCCGAGAGAGGACTTCGATTATGAAGTGGAAAAGGTAATATCCTCAAAACCTTGTTTCTCAATGTTTAGGATTAATGAATTGCTGGCATATTGGGGAAAACGATAGTCATCTGGTTTGTGATTTTTCTAGGAATTGTGGATTTTATTCAACTGTTTGCTCCGTGTCTAGTTTTGAGGTCAATTTAATAAACTATTTATGTACCTCAGTCCCTGATACTCACAAAGTAAGTACTGAATAATAAAGGCGAGTTTAGCCGCCAGCAAACGCCATCAATTGATTTATTTGTATAACTTCCAAATGAAACAATGAATATCTCAAAAAATACCTATTTTAAATATTGAATGTCTGTCCACGACTTTTCATTCAGTTTTTTAGTTTTAGATCATTTTTGCTTATAGATATTCATTGTTCAGTTTTTAAAAACAATGTCTAATTTGGAAGTTATAAAAATAAATCAATTGGTGGCGCTAATTGCCGGTTAAAATCGCCTCAATGTGAGCAAGAAATTAAAAATATATGGATATCTCCTTGATAAGAGCCATAGGTAGAGACCTATCAAAATAATTGAAAACAATCGCGCTATTTGGTTTCAGGTAAAGCCATTTGGACTGATCGTAGCGATCTTCGTGCTCCCTATCGTGACGGTGGAATTGGAGAACGCGCCAAAAGTAGACGACGAGCTGAGCCTGGACAGCATCGTCTCGCTGAAGACCAGCGACTTATGCCAGAGAAGGGTGAACGAAGTCCTGAGGGACTGCGTCCGGTGGGGCTTTGTGTAGCATATGAGTAAATAAACGAAACAGTGACAAAGTTTTTAAGAGCCGGCTTTCATTTTGAGCGCTCAATCATACTTTTTAAGCGCCTAATTCACGACCTTCAGGAAAAAAAAAATACTGTTCAATATATGCAAAACATAGTCCAACGTTTCTTATTGACACATAATGAAACACATTTCTAAATAAAATCTTTTTTCTTTCATAAAATGATCAGTCTCGCCACCTCGATTTACGAAAAAGCCTTATCGTGTCAACTTCAAGGGGCAAAATCTCTGATAATAGTTACTATAGTTGCTTAAAAAACGACCAAAACGTCAGACAAATAGCTTTGTTGACACATAATGAACCAGAATTTGCATAATTCATCACAATAACTGTTAAAAAAAGTTATAACTTTCCCAATTTTCTTGAATAATAACCCAGTTTTAGGACGGATTAATACCTATTAAAAATTAATATCAGTATATCTATGACCTTTACTTAATCGAAAGATAAAGATTTATTTACAATCCAATTAGTTAATAAGACCTAAAAACGTAATAAGAATACCCCAATATTTCCTATAAATCACGATGCACACACGCGCTATGGTCGCGAGTGATTTTGATGACGGCCTCTTAAGAAAACTATTTAAGCACTTTTCGAATTTTTGGGTCAATCGACTTCATTTAAATCGAGAAAAATACGAAAATACAACGCACAAAGGCGTAACAAAATAATAAATATCTAATTTATACAAATTGTGGATTACTGAACGTGTTTTATTATATTTCTGTTGTTTTTCAAACTCAAACTCAAATAACTTTATTCAAATAGACTGTATCATTACTTTCAAATCTTCAAATTAACAGCAAAATATACTAAACAAATGTATAAACCGTAAGCTGATTTACTCTCCTTGCCTATATGACCCACATCCTATATGTGAACGCGGGCTGAGGTGTTTTTATTAGAGCAGTCAGTCCAATTATCCAATTGATAGTTATTACATCCGCGTACCAACTCACGCCTAGGTCTGACCACACAAGACACTTTATTCAAACGAACCGGATGAATTTCATAATGAACACACAAGTGAGCCTAGGCAGTTCTACACGCGTGGAACGCCGTTCTATAGGTACACAGTCATACATTGAAATTGATGATGCGTGTGTACCAGGTTATTATCAAAAGACTTACAAAAACGATGTGGCATGCTCAGTATAATAAATGATGTAGCATCTGACACGGCAGATGACGTCGGCAGCCGTAAACACGTTGACGGCAGAGGTCGACGGCATACGTCGACTGCAGATTTTGTACAGGAGCCAGGTGTATATGGATTTCGTTAAAGGAACACTCCAGCCCCTCGATTTAGAACAATTTTTTCTTTCATTTTTAATGATTTTTTCAAGTAGGGTAGATTTTACTATTTGTAATTTGGTTTATGAAAACTTAGGGCCTTTAACTTTAACATATCAAAATATTGATTGCTACCGCTTAGCGGATCAATAACAATATAATTATAAAATTTACCGAATCGGTCGATAACTTCGTTCTGGACCCGATCCAGCTGTTGCTTTTACTCTGTGTTGTCGACACAAAAATTTTAACAAAAAAAAACCAAATTTAAAAAAAAACTTCCAAAACGAAACACTAAAAAGTAAAAAATAATGCCAAGGAAACACTACAATATACCCTAGCAATATACCTACCAATTTTTTACATCTCATGATTAAGTATTTAAGTAGGTAGTTACAAACCTACATTGGCTGACACAGACTCCAACAATAACAAGAATTGCACCTACATTATAATATTATTATCGTATAAGTTTTAGAAGAATACGCAATATTTTTTTTACTTTTTAGTGTTTTGTTTTGGAAGTTCATTTTAAAGTTGGTTTTTTTTTTGTTAAAATTTTTGTTCATTTCTTGATTTTCAGTGAATCGTTCTTGTTCATTTTATACATCGAAAAAGAATCGTTCGTTATTATTTGCTCCTAAGAATTGGAGAGTTACGTTACTTGGCCATGGATCCCATAATCAGAACCTAACCAAACTCTCACCAATCTACCTTTGAAGTATATCCTTTCCAATAAAAAAAGAGGCATCGAAATCGGTTGGCGTGATATTGAGTTATTCGTCCATTTATCGCGCATTTGGTTTACCTAGATTTAAGACTTATATGGTTTTCACATGGATGCCACTGACTCAGAACTAGACCACATGGGAAGCACCAGCTTTCAAATAAAAAGAGAATGATCAAAATCGGTTCACCCAGTCGAAGGTATGAGGTAACAAACATTTACAAAAAAAACATACAGTCGAATTGAGAACCTCCTTCCTTTTTGAAGTCGGTTAAAAAGAAAAAGAACTCATCGTTCTAGGTTGAAGAAATAGTATTTAATATAGAGGGAGACTATCTATGTTTTACCAAAAAATGAGCAAAAATTTTACAGTTGCTCACGAATAATAAGCTCATTTCGTGCCCTTCCTTCCTAGCTCCTGGACTACAACAATGACATGTGCTACGCGACTTGTTCCCTAGTTAGTCTGTGGCTACACGTCACTATTGCAAGCGTTGACCTGCGTTGACCTCTGCCGTCAAAAATCCGAGTGGTTGCAATTTTACTCTATGTTGTAGGCCAACATTGTTTTATAATAATATTACAGACAGAGCATCATGTATCTTTTTTCTTGGTTTATTTTACGGCTCTGGATACAAGTCCTTTGGAGCCTTTCTTCTATTAAAGAGCATCATGAACAGAACTGCGTAATTGAATTTTATTTTTATCATTTTCAGCTGCTTTGCGTGGAGCCTAAATGTTCCTTTTCTTATTGTGCCCATCAAGTTGACCACACTCCACCCGATGGAAAGCGGCCATTTAAAATTGCTTATTGCCTAGATATCATCTCACTCTTATATTTAGCCAAGATTCATATGTTTTGTTGTTGTTCAAGCTTTCTTTAGTGAATCTCAATATGTTTGGGCCACATAAACAATACATAACATTGTTGTCACTTACTATAAGACAGCTGTCGCGACGGCATGAAGTTGACAGCAACCTGCCGAGCAGCGCTGTTGCGCAGTGTGAAGGTGCGTCTGACACTAGCTGGCCTCTCCAATTCTTCCTCATTCTCCATTTTGGCGGGCTAGAAAATACAGATTGTTACTTACAGAACAGAACAGACAGAAAATAGTTTTTTTTAAATGAAAAACATTATTGAACATAACCACTCAGGTTAAACTATACAAATACACTACCCCAAGAACTGATAGAACAGCAGCTAATTCTTATGCCATAGAAAATATATTGTCTTCTACAGCTTTCAATCAGGACTTCCTCCTAAAAATCCAACTTCACTTAATCAAAACTCAATTACAAATACAAAACACATTATCACAGGAAATAGGAATTTAATCTAGATACAAGTTTTATCTTGATATGTTTTATCATAATACCACCACCAGAAACAAATCAACAAAATGAGTTCATATAATTATAAATAGACTGTTTTTATACTGACAGGCCATGCCAAAGCTTCCAGGGTCTCCCTAGCAGAATCGCTGAAGGTTTTGAGTTTCAGTTACACATAGGAAAATTATTAACATGTGAACATTAGTTTTTATCTACCTAAGTATCTAATTAAAATTATCTAGTCTAGTTGTAGATGAAATCCCAGTGGTAGTATATTTCATTAGACATATCTGCTGCAGAAGAGTTGACCCAGCTATGACTTAAACAAAGAAATTTAAAAAAGAATACAAGATAACATGAAATTCAGAAGCTGTGAAGGCAAATGGCTTTATCTAGTTACTATTTACAAAGAACAAGCTTGTGGAATAGGCTTAGGTCATAAAAGTACATCCTTAACAGTAAGAAGAAGTTCTTGTACAGATGTGTCCACATCAACCTTTACAAAACAATTGCAAAATGGGTCTTTTGTCAGCAGCATAAGGTGCCCTATATAAAGGTTGATGTGAACGCCTCTGTACTACACAAAGGCAACCCAGGCATGGTATAAATACACATACATCCTTAACCTTTTATTTTACCCTCAATACATATGTGCCACAAACAATTTTAAGATAAATTCAACTTAACCATTTCTTTAAATTCAAAGTGTTGTTTCCTTGGGTTACTTTCTCAAACATAAATGTGTTGTATAGCACTAAAATTGGCATTGGCAAGTTATCTTTGTTATTGAACCAAAAAAACAATCATAATGGGAGAATGTTTATTATGGCATAATAATTACACAACAGAAGGAACAGCTTTATATTTAATGGGCCATAATATACTCTTCCTAATACAAAAAGCTAGAAAAAAAAAATGAGGACAATGACTCCACTGTGGTAATTTAATAACTTAGTTTGTTTATATACTAAAACTTATTGGACATTTAAAAAGAAGTTACTTCGGGGACCAACGTGGAATATTCTGAGGAAATTTATAAACTGAGTCAATTGTGTCTCACTCAAGGGGAATCTACAAAAGACTTCTCGTTTCCCATAATTTAAAATGCTACGCTCTTATTGAAAGTAGAAATGTATACTTACAGGCTGTTTTAAATAGTGGGAGTTTGTTAATTATATTTAATTAAAATAGTAACAATTGCTGTAATATGAAAACGTAAGTAGTACCTACTTTTGTAAAAAGTTGTAAATTAGATAAAAGAAACAAAAACAAATTCGTTGACAACACAAAACTGACATTGACAATGACAGCAGTTTGTATTTTTTAACTCGTTTTATTCTACGGCCCTGGCCCCTGATCCCCGAACCAAATTTCGCCGGATTGGCATTACTTAACTGTCAGTCCGGTGAAAATAGATTCAAGAGTCAGGGGGCCTAGTTCTGGGGCCTGACTCTTGAACAGAATTTTTTTGGACAAGCATTGCAGAAATGTCAAACAATAAATGTATGAACCTTATTTGTAAGAGATAAGGTTGAAAATTTTTTTTGGTGACAGTAATGTAAGTAATACCAATCCGGCGAAAGATTCGGGAGTCAGAAGAAGTAGAGACAATCAAGACCAACTACCATAGAGAATGTGCTAGTACTGGTACTAGTATCAAATTTAAAAAAATAACAGATGTAAAAAAAATCTGAGGCGCTGCTTTATTTTGCAAAAAATATTTCTCCTTTCTTTTTCTTATAAAACTTAAAATATTGTAAAACAGCAGCGTCAGCAGCCCATTTCCCAATTGAAAGTCTAAACTGATATGTAGTGCCTTTTATAGGTAATTCGTACTTACTCTCGTGTCTAATCTAATTTTTTCATTAGTACCGACAATCTAAATCTCCCACCAACATTTATTGTGTTTTACAGCTTCTAAAATGACTGTTCCTCAAAACCTGTCGGTGGAACAAGTCAGGATAATCTTGGGTGAAGTGATTGATGCCCTGGAACACCCTGACTACTCCCCAAGGCTTGACGAGGCTAAGGAAGCTGCCGGAAATGAAATGCTGAAGATGATGCAAATCGTTTTTCCTATTGTTGCTCAAATTGAAATGGAGACTATCAAGAGGCATGGATTTAGCAATACTAGAGAAGGTTTGTTTTCTTTTGTTTGCTCCCTTAGCAGAAGGTTGAAAAACGTTTTGTACTTTCAATAGTGTCTCTTTGCACTAACAACCTTATCTCAAGTATATGGTTTGCTAACATTCTCAGATCAACATTTTTGATTAAATATTGTTTTTTAATCCTATTGGAAATTAAAATGTCCATCTGAATAAAAACTCCTATTGCCCTTATCTACTCAACTTTGTCATTTGATTTGTTGAGATAAGGTGTATGGTTTTTATGTAATTTATAATTATGGATCCTAATTGAGTACATGGCCAGATAGTTTAAGCACTCAGCCCACAATTCAGAGGTTTCAATACCAAGGTGAGGCACTAGGAATAGCAGCACCAACCTATTCCAAATTAAATCCGCCCTCACCACTCAGGCGCTACGGGCTGCAGTTTGATACCCGACACGCACATGCCAAAGCACTGCGGGCTCGGATCCGCACCTACAGCTGATTCAGTCACTAGTGGTGCAAACTTGTTACTCATTCGATTAGACAAGCCACTCTAGTAAATCCAATTGAATTGGGTTTTAGTTAAACCGCACTATTGCTCCGATGTAAAAACTCTATGGTCGTAAAAAATACAAGCCCCAAAGTGTGAAGTGAATGTTCGGTTGGGAATTATTATCTGATATCCTAGTTCTATGAAGATATTTCGTTATTTTTTCTTATACACAGTTTGTTTTTTTATCATCATTTGATTACAATTTTTAGGCTGAAACTAAACCAAAATCAACTTATTATATTGTTTATATTCGGAAACATAAATCATTTACTGCAAGTTAATGAAATATTCCCAAAACATCTTCTTTACGAGATTTCCTTGTATTAAACACGTGATATTCATTTAACAACGTATGTTAATATAACGTCCAACTAATCTATTTTACGAAAAGAGTTTTAAAAATTAAATGCACTGCATAATTTTTTGTAATAATTGTGAAAGTGCAAACCCATAACGCGCCATTTGCGGTTGGTAAATTGCTACCGCTCAGCAGCGCTTTAGACGCCGGGTATCGCGCGGGGGCATCGCCTGATCGCGCTACAGCTGATTTATTATGCGTATCTGTCGAGTGCCGTTCGGGGGTAAATCGACAGACAGTGGTTTGAGCCACAAAGATTTGCTAGAATTGGATTTTCTCCTATTCTAATTGGAATGGGGTATTTTTACTAATACGATAACATTCCTAATATAGTATTTTATCTATTTTTCCTGATGTTTTAATGCAACTAATATAAGAATACTGATGAAAACTGGCTTTTGTCTTCATTTTTACCTGCAATATAATTCAGGCTGAGTACTCGGTACTCGGCCGAACCCTAAAAACAAGCCGAATCCGTCAAACACCGAATCTAAACGTCCGCGTCCCATGTCTAATTAGAATTCTCTAAAATTATAAGTGTTTCTATACTATATTATGCATGTAATACATATAAACCTTCCTCTTGAATCACTATATCAATTAAAAACCTGCATCAAAATCCGTTGCGTAGTTTTAAAGATCTAACAGACAGACAGACAGACAGCGTGAAGTGACTTTGCTTTAGACTATGTAGTGAGTGACCATCCTGAAATGTCAATGCTTCCCAAAGTAAGTAGTAAACTCATTGTTGCAGGTTTAGTGCAGTTCACGCAGTTAATCCGTAAGATGGAGAGTGTGGATGGGGAGGTGGCCCGCCTGCACAGCCAGATACGCAACCACTATCTGCCCCCTGTGTCTATCAGCTCCACTGTGGACACCTCACTCTAGATAAAGGTTAGCTCTCTTGACACAATATTGGGGTTATAATTATATAAATAAAAATACACCACTTAACATGGTCTTAAAGTAAGGATAAATATCCGTGTGTTATAAGGTACCAGACAGGGAAATAAGCCAGCGGTGTCTCCCAGCACACCCACACCTGAGCTAATTTAGAATAGGTTGATGAATAGGTAGGTTAAAAACTCAACTTATGACCAATAGCACAAAAAGTAAGGTGGTAGATGGGTAGACAATACAATACGTGGATGAGTACATTCAGTTGGGCCAAATAGTTTCCTTCGAAAACAGGCAAGAAAGAGAAATCGAGCGCCGCATCGATAATGCCTGGAAGAGCTTCTGGTCCATGAAAGCGTATTTGAAGGGTGACCTTCCTCTTTCTCTGAAACGCAAACTCATTAACGTTTGTATTCTGCCTATCCTAACTTACGGTGCATAGACGTGGTCAATGACCGAAAATCAAATGTCCAAACTCAAGGTTTGCCAACGAGCTATGGAGAGGAGTATCCTTCGATTAAAAAGGATCGACAAAGTGCGAAACACCACCATTCGCTCTAGAACTGGAGTTGCAGATGTAGGCAAAAAGACGGCCAAACTAAAGTGGGGCTGGGCAGGTCATGTGTGCAGAGTGGGCGAAGAAAGGTGGGCCAGGACCGTCACCCAGTGGCAACCGGAAGACGGATATCGTCAAAGAGGTCGATCAAGAAAAAGATGGCGGGACGATCTGGATAAGTACACACGGGAGTGGCAGATCTTAGCTGATTATAGGGATCAGTGGAGGGATTGGGGTAGGCCTTTGCTCAGCAGTTGGACAGTACAGGCTAATAAAAAAAATGTTCTTTTATGATTAATTATATGAACTCAGCATTCTGTAGAAACCATTAATCTGAAATTGACCATACACATTAACATTATCAGGCTAGTATCTAGTCAATAAGAAGTCGAGATAAGATAAGTGTTAGTAGTCTGTTGCTTATGCATTATTGCTGTGGTTTAGTAAACAAATAGTCTCTTTATATATTCAGTTAAAGTAGCCTGCCTGAGGCAGAAACTTTAATGTCTAGCTATCGTTCTGTATTATTGTATAACTTATAACTGTGTCGCCAATATTGTGTCATCACAAGTTGCATTAGTCAATGGGTTGATATAATCTTTTGTTGGGTATTTGTGAATGTTTGCAGTCAGTTATGCATTACTTTAGAAAACTCGATTAGTCTGCGGGCACGAAAATGGCGACAGCCGAGCAATCGCGACTGCGGCGCAGGGCCAAGCGGAGTAGTATCTCGCGTAGGCACGAAACTTATCGGTCGGTCAGTGAACTGAAAACACTGTGTCGCTAGCGAAATCACCCTAGTTTGCTCTCGTCGCATCCGCGCCGCCGTTGCTCCATTCCCGCCCGTGCATCGCTCGATCGCCCCTCCCTACCACCGCTCGTTTCGTGCGCGTCACCTTATACTGTCCATGATCGCCGCCGCTCGGCTGTCGCCATTTTCGTGCCTAGTGCCTAATGCTGCTGCTTCACATGCGTTACCGTTAGTGTATAATATGTTGTTATACCTTCCAGCGTATTTATTAAAATTATGCTAGTATTCAAAACAAGAGGTCCAATATCTTAACATGATTCTGTGTTCATTTCAGGTATTCAAAGTTCAGTGATGAGGCGAACCTTAAGAACTATTCAATCATGCTTCATAAAAGAAAAAGATACAAACTATTGTTGTGCGTGTGTGTAGTGTTTGGTTTATACTACTTCTTAGGTATAAACGATTATGTGAACGCTAAAAACTTCGAAAAAGAGTTCGACTATCCTCTTAACATCGACTTACGCCCACAAATCGAGAAAGTGATGTCAGGGGAAAAGCCCAGCGTTACTCCTATCAATTACTATCCATATAGATTTCTAAGCAACACAGGAAAATGCAATACATTAGAGAAACTAGATCTATTTGTTGTTGTCAAGTCTGCAATGAAGCATTTCGGTCACAGAAATGCTATACGACAGACTTATGGCCAGGAGAATTTGATACCAGGAAGAATCATCAAGACATTGTTCTTCCTCGGCATCGAAGATGGGTACCCGAAGTCTGAAACACAAAAGCAAATAGACGAAGAAATGATGCGCTACAAGGACATCATCCAAATAGATTTTCATGATAATTACTACAATAATACGATCAAGACGATGATGTCTTTTCGTTGGCTCTACGAGCACTGTAACACCGCAGATTTCTATTTATTTACTGACGATGATATGTACGTGTCTGTGGCTAATCTTCTGAATTACATACACGACGAACTCTCGCCGCAAGCTGAAGCAGGAAACGGCAGTATTGATTTGTACGCTGGTTACGTTTTTCAATCAACGCCGCAGAGATTTCCATCTAGCAAATGGAGGGTTTCCTTGGACGAGTACCCTTGGAATAAGTGGCCTCCTTACGTGACGGCAGGGTCCTACGTCGTCTCAAACAGATCCATGAAGGTCCTTTACGCTGGGAGCTTATTCGTCAAACATTTTAGGTTCGACGATGTATATTTGGGGATAGTAGCTAAGAAGGCGAGGATAACACCTACTCACTGCTCCAGATTCCATTTCTACAAGAAGAAGTAT
Organism: Udea olivalis; assembly: GCA_947369235.1. Lineage (NCBI taxonomy): Eukaryota > Metazoa > Arthropoda > Insecta > Lepidoptera > Crambidae > Udea > Udea olivalis. Next base: position 19,962,159 of record OX376350.1, on the reverse strand, counting down.
GATAAAGAAGGATATACTGATGTTATAACGTCGCATGGATATGGTGATAACGAAGAATTGATCCGCGTATGGACCGAACAAAATGATGCCAAAAGAATTTGAGTAGTTTAAGTCGACATAGTCACGATCAAACCTAAGACAGATTACTACTGTAAAGCAAACTTCTTCTGACTGCCTATTAAATTTATGGCTTTCCGAAGAAATGCTGGCGCCGAGACTATAACAATCGGATAATTCGCCTTTTCGATTTCAGTGAGGTTTTATCATTAGAACAGCATTCAGTATTCACTAAAAAATTCGTACAGGCTATGAATTCAGTTTTTTTTTTTTGTATGCAAGGTATTTTTGTTAAGTAATATGCTTTAATACTTTTACTCAATGTGTGCATTCTCTGGCGCTGTTTGGTGCAATTATTTATAACGGCAAAGCCATATTCTTTGTGTTACTTTTATAGTGCATGTTCTTTTTTACTATGAAAATTGTAGTCAAAATATTTCCTAATCATTAATGTTTTGTCATTTATTTTATAAACTATTTGATTATAAAAAACAGGACTATCAGAGTGCATGGCAATCATTAATTTGTATTAAATAAAAACAAAACGTGATTGTATTAGTTAAGTCAAAGTATTTTTGCAATGACATACTTTTAAGTAATTTAATAGATATTTTAAGAGATTGCCAGAAAGATTTAAATGTTTTGAAAAGCTGGTACTTTTTAGCTAATGAGTTTGTAATTTGTTGTGTGAAACGAGTACATATTAGATATGAGCGCCGCCGTCGCCGAGACTGAGCGTCGCATGGTCGTCGCGCCGTCGCGACATGTACTAACCAGTCCACGGTGATTTTTTGCCCAAAAAAAGTGACTGCTTCTGATCTGCCTTTTATTGACTACTAGCATTCCGTTATATATTATAACCAAATTACATCAAATCTATATAAATTGTAACCCATGTGTTATTCTGATGTAGATATAAGCTGTATTACTGTAAAGTTTCATCCGTTCAGTAGTTTTTGCGTGAAAGAGTAACAAACATCCTCACAAACTTTCGCATCCTACTAATATAATAATGCGAAAGTTTGTGAGGATGTATGTATGTATGTTTGTTACTCGCCGGAAAGACGCTGACGCTCAAATAGCGCTAGTGTGGGGTGGGGTGTCTCTTTGGACTATGGTTGGTGACACGCTTTCCTTCGCTATCAACGTTGAATTACACCAAGGCTCCGCGCTTAGCCCGTTTCAGTTCAGCGAAATATTAGACGTTCTGTCAAACAGCATCCGAGATCACCACGAGCAACAAATGTATGCTGATGATATTGCGCTGGCACATTCGGACAGGACGCCTGGTACAACGGGTGAATAAGTGGAAGGCTTCACTTGATAACGATGGCTTGAAGCTTAATGTGGCGAAGACGGAGTACATGGCTTGCAACACCACAAATCCCGAGTCCGTTCGTATGGGCGTTGACGTGGTCGAGCGCACGGACCGTGTCAAATACCTGCGTTCTGTGTTAAGCGCGTCCGGGTACATCGACAGCGACGTCAGAGCCCAATTGGAATTTGCCCAAATGGCATGAGGTGACTGGAATTATTAAATTTGTAACCCCAAAATGCCGATGAAGCTTCAGCTTGTTCCCCCTAGGTCTATAAAACCATCATTAGTACTGTCCTTTTATATGGCTGTTACTAGAGAAAAACAAGCAGAAACAGCGCGTCACGGAAATGAAGATGCAGCAGTGGATGTGTTGGGTCTCACGCAAAGATCGCATGCGGAACACCCACTTACGCGGTAATCTTCGTGTGCGTGTCACTTAACAGACAGTGTTGAAACAAAACAAATGTAGCAGCTTTGTACAATCTATCCGAGGATAGCAGCAAACATGCCACTGGAATTTAAAAATCTATTGTGCAGAAGCGAATTACAAAACTCCCTTCTGACTTAGACGTGAGCTCTACTCTGCTGATGCTTTATTGCGGTGTTACTAAGATCACCATAGATCGGATTACGACAGACTTATGTTAGAAGAAATATGTAGATGGCTCGTATTCACAAACGCCTGTAGCTGATAAGCCTGTTGCGACATCCTCACAAAATGAACACATCTGGATCGCGGTGAATGAAGTAATACAAGATGTGCAAATAAATGTGTTCGAAACGAATGATGCTCCGAGCAAAGTAAAGAAAGACTAACCTGTACCAGATAATGGCGTGGAAACGTGTGCATATGACGATTATAACTCTTCCAACTTTCTGAATCATTATATCTCAGTAACAGTGGCTCTTAGGAGAAGTATTTTGACATTTATATAGATAATTATCTGATCTACAATTTTGTCCGAACTGATTTTGTGATAAAACTTACCGTTTTGCTGAAAATCACGAAGAACTCGTTTTATGAAAATGTTTTGAACAATCCTACCAAATTTCAGCTGGGTGCGAATTATTCCAACCTCACCCCTATGTTTTGGTCTAATTTGACCGGGCTATAACAGAAATAGAGAAAGAGTGCAAGCAAATATATCAGACAGCACGACAAGCGGTAAGAGACAGAATAAAGGAAATAATGGTTGGGGAGGACTATACTAGGAGCACTAAAATAGTTGGTAAATACAGAAAAGTTTGTGACAGCAATGGCGACGAAGATTTTCTCTGAAAAAACTTCGGGGTGAAATAAACGCAGGCGAATAAAATGAGGAAGTAAAAGGTTCTAAACCTTTACGGGTTCTGAACCCTTACCTGAGAAAACTAAGAATAGTAAAGAAGATAATTACAAAAACCAAATGATTACTGAGGATAGCATGACATTGGAAGTAAACCACTGTATTCTAACCTGAGAAAACTGAGAAAGGTGACGAAGAAAATGGCATTAACCAAATGACTACTGAGGATCTTCCGCTGCTATTGCAAAATCAGAAAAAACGGGAATGGAATAAGCTCAGATATCTGAAGAAAACTTCCAATTCCCACCTAAGAAACAAAAAAGTGATAATCGAATATCACTACAGAAGTAACACTGGTGATATTAAGTCTGTATGATAAGATGTATGTTTTGTTGTTGAATTAAACTAGAGTATCAGTAGAAGGTCAAAATTGGTTATTACAAGGTCAAAGGTTCTTTGTCGCTACAAAATTTTCTTGAGTATCAACATTATCTTTTTTTGTCCATAAAAAGGTACACCGCGCCGGCGCGCCGCCGCTGTGGAATTGGCCTACGGCGCTCATATCTAGTATATTCACATCACACATCTCAATACAAAAAAATGTTACCTATAATTGTAACGGTACAATTATTATTAACATACCATAGCTTTTCTACAAAAGCGTAACGTTACTACACCACAATGGTAAATAAAAGTACAACATTGCTTGTATGAGTATATATTTATCAATATCAACAAGGGTATAAATAAAGGTAAACATTTGAATATACAAGATTTTTTTCTTTCATCATTGATTCATTCGTTTCAATAACAACAGTAACAATATAACTAAATTATTTCTTCACATACTAGCTAACTTTAAAAAATATATAACACGAATAATGGTCCAGCCATAAGGCATAAAAGAGAGCTTATACAATATTTGAGCAAAGCACTCTTGGTTGTGAGATGACTAAATCTTTATTTTACCGTCTTGTATTTGTAATATTATTCATAACACTCGCACATTGTCCTCCAAAGTAAAACAGCTTTTGCATTGGAAGTATGTATCGATAGCTAATCACTTTTCGTTCAATTGACATGTCGGTGAAGTAGCAGGATAACCGCTGTGACAGGGTTCCTAAATGAAGATCTTACCAAACGAAGTGCAGGGCACTTTGACTTGCAAAAGGCTGCTGGCAGCAAGTATATAAGGTCAAGCAAAAAATGACGCGAGTTGAGAAGTATATTTCGAACAAAAGACCGTAGCTTATATAGGCTGACGAAGAATGTTGAGTGACATCTCAGGATTCAAAGTCAATCTTTTTCAGAGCTAGAAGAAAGGAGGTTCCCACCATATGAACCTTAATTGTTTGGAATAAGGTTAAAAATAATTGAAAAATTCATACAGCTTATTACTGTAATACCGGCTGTTTTTCAAATAACTTCCGAAAACGATATAGCATACTCACTGAGTGATGTAGAAACTATCTAAGCGAAAATGAAATTTATTTAACTAACTTTCATTTCAGGGTCACCATACAAATCACTCGAACGGTCAGTATTTTTTGTTTGAATACCCTAAAAATAAAGTTAAATGATAAAATATAATTTTCACTAATATAGTTGCTACATCACTTACCGAGTATGTCAAATCGTTTTCGGAAGTTATTTGATAATCACCCGGTATAAGGAATGTAAAGTCTAGTCTTCTTGTAGCAGATTCGGGTAAGTGACATAATTTTTAGCACATTTACTTGTAAGCAGCGTCAATCTCCTTGAACACATACACGATCTTCATGATTGCGAGCCACAGACCTTCATCAGAGATGTCGTGGTGCAGAGTGAAACGAATTGTCTTCTGGTTGAAGCATATCGCTTTCAGTATGACGCCTTCGTCGTCCGGTGTTTTGCAGTCACCCTGAAAAGTTAAGTGCGCTTAATTTACAGACTGTTTTAAAACAAAATTTAGAGAAACTCGGCTACGTCTGGACGGCACTGCTTAACAAACGGGTCACTCACTAAAACCAGTATAATATTCAGCCGTAGATTTAAAACACAGCTGAAAATGTTTAGTCCAAGTTTTATGAAAGACCTGTCAAGCTGCCACTTAGACAGCTGTCATCTTGCGTCAAAAAAGAAGTTGGTGATGTGTTTTTGCAAGCGAATTCTATCTATTGGTTGCAAAGTTTCATTAACATTCATGTATAGTACGACCGTCTAAATCAGTCTTCGCCTGCGCGGTACAGGTGTGCGGGGGTAGGGCGACAACGGGGACCGAGAGAGGTGCGGGCGGCAGGTGCATTTTTGTAACAACTCAGTACGCTCGCTACACGGTTAGCGATCACTCGTGTTGATAGTTCTGGACGCTTTACGACAGTTATACATGAGATTACATTCTCAAGATGAGTCGAAATATCTTCGGACATAAAATTAATAGCCAGTGCAAGCAAATGGCTTTTAACTTATATGAATATTTTAGAAAAAAGAAACTGGTTCCAAATTCCACTGATTATCTGCAAGATATAAATTTGAACAAAACCGTAGCAGAGGTTACTGGACTATCGGATAAATCTGTATCTAGAATTGTACAACAAAGGAGACTATTGAAAGATAACAAAATATTTAAATCACCAAAAAAACCAAAACAAGTGCGCAGAAAAAGAGTTGAAATAGACGATTTTGCAAAAGGAGTAGTAAGAAGAAAAGTCTCTCAATTTTATACAATTCATAAAAAAATACCAACTCTAAAAACTGTGAATGTTATACTTAGAGAAGAGAATATATTACACTGCGGAAGGGAATATTTAAGGCTATTATTACATGATCTTGGTTTCAAATTTAAGAAATGCGGATCCAAAAGGAAACTTCTTATCAAACAGCCAAATATAACATCATGGAGGTGGAAATACCTACAGTCTATAAAAAAATATCGTAGGGAAGAAAGAAATATTATATATCTTGACGAAACTTATGTCAATGCGTCTCATAACGTATCAAAGTGTTGGCAATCAAAGGATGAACACGGCGTGCTGTCTAATATCGGTAAAGGGGACCGTTTGATCATTGTTCATTGTGGAGGCCAAACTGGATTTGTAGACGGGGCACTTGTAATATTCAAATCCAAGTGTAAAACAGGTGATTATCACGATTCCATGAATTTTGTGAATTTCATGAAATGGATAAATGAAAAGCTGATGCCGAATATACCACCAAATTCTGTCATAGTGATGGATAACGCTGCTTATCATTCGGTTCGAGAGGAGAAAAAGCCGAGTATGGCTTCTACTAAGCCAGCTATGCAAGCATGGCTACGACGACATGACGTGCCATTTGATGATAAACTAAGGAAGGATGAGTTATATAAATTAATTAAAAGGCATTTTACAGAAGACATCCATCCAGACCTGAACCCCATTGAGCTAGTCTGGGGTGATGTTAAAGGACAATTAGCTCAAAAAAGTGTCGACTCTAATTTGGACCAAAAAAAAGTATATTAGAGGGATTATTTGCTGAATATTCTGCAGAAAAGTGGGAGCATTGCGTTAACCACGTAATTAAAATTGAGGACGAATACTGCAAACATGATGGTATTGTAGATGATGCTGTTGATTTTATTATAATGTGCAGAACGATTCTGATGATTCTGAGGATGGCTGCTCCGAAAGTGAAGAATCAAGTTCAAGCGATATTGATATGGACATATGTGATTGATTTCGATGATTTGATTTTTTGTTTTGATGATTCTTGTAATAAACAATATAATAGTTTGTTACCTAAATATTAAATTAGTTGTTTGTTACGCTCAGCTACCTAAGGAAATACGCTGACTGTGCAGCGTCCCCGTTCTTACCTAGAAACAAGCATTTCCGTCAACCGACGACACGAGGCGCTGAATCGGCACAACGTGAGGCATCGCGCCACCGGCGACCATCGTGGGACCTAACTCACTTTAGTTCCAACATTGAACATCGTCAAACCCCTCTTAATTATAATTGTAGTTTTAATTAAATTCTTTTCAAATACTTTTTATTTTTTTTGCATCCTCCGGCTGTAGTCTTCATAATTGGCGCAGTCGGTAGGATAGTCGTAAAGTAGAGTCAGTGAATCGATCACACGACGAGCGGTTATCCAGAATCTACAAGAGCTGCAGTCCAGAGGAGTGTCAAGATATCGATACGGCAAGAGAATACCAAGAGTAATGAAATTGATAGTAGTGATGTTCCTGGTACGAGCGGTAGGAGCTCAAGAGATCATACTTGACAGCCTTGGAGATGGTCCAGGCATCATTCCTTTTAAGTTAGGTCCTTCTAAGATAATATCTCACTCAGTATCATTCTTTCTTGCAATTTATAGATATAGATAATATCAAATCCAAGGTAAATTTAGTTAGGTCACAGATAAATGATGTTCGGCCTCAGTTAAATAATAAAACTTTATCTTTGTATGAACCTCATATTGAATATCTTAGTAAAAAGCTTGAAAAGGTTTCTGATCAGTTACATACGTTTGAGATAAATCGCGTCAAGAGAGGATTGATAGACGGATTAGGATCAGTAATTAAAAGTATCTCAGGAAATTTAGATTACACAGATGCAAAGCGTTATGATAGTATTTTAAAAACTTTACAAAATAAGGAAGATAAATTAGTTACAGAATTTAACAGCCACATAAGTTTGAGTAAAGAATGGATGTCAGAGCTCACCATCATATTAAATTCCATAGTAGAAAATCAGCGTAAGATAGAAAAAGTACTTGACTTAGTTTTGGTAAGTGAAGCCGATAAGGAAAATGATTTAGTTAAGTATGCCCATTTGGCTCAATTTCCTTTAATATTAGGAGATAACATAGAAGATTTAGCCGACGAATTATTAAAGTTAGAGAATCTATTAGCTTTTATACGTGCATCGAGCACTCATCATTCTATATTAAGTTTAAATGCATTAAGATCTATGTTAGATAAGTTGAAATTATTATATAATAAAGATGAAATCATAGATTTGAACCTTAGGGAGTACTATGACGTAATCAAACTAGGTTCTTACTATAGTAATAATAAAATAGTCATAGCCTTTCAAGTACCGATTGCCTCTCCTTATACGTACGACCTTTATAAATTATCCATTGTTCCTAATAAAAACCATACTATAATAATCCCTGCCTCCTTATATTGCAATACATAGAAATGATTTCATGTACATAGAGACAGAATGTCCGAAGTCCAATACTTGGTACCTCTGCCAGGCGAAAACTGAATACAGACCACGAGATCAAGCGGACTGCATCCAGATTCTCATTACTACGCAGAGACTAGACACTACATGCAAGCTCTCATCAGTTGTACTCGACAAAGAAGCCCTGGAGAAGCTGGACGACAAACATTACATAGTCGCTTTTCCCAAGTCTACAAAGATCCAAACCTTCTGCGGGAAAGATACTTACTCTACACTTCAAGGCAGCTACCTCGTTACTATACCAATTGGATGCTACTTACGATCGCCAGAATTCACCATCACCAACAGTAACGATCGCACTAAAGGCACTGCACTCAAGATGATGAATCTTCCAAGATATGAAAGTCCTGTATCACCTTCCACGGGACCTTCAATCAAACTAAACTCCATCAGCTTAGAACATCTACACGCCAGTAACACCAGGATATCTCTGCAGCATCCGATCGAAATAAGAAAACCCAATGAGAGCATATATCATACTACTGTACCTCTTTACGTAGTATTATCAAGTGCATGTGCACTCAGTATTGTCTTACTGCTTCGAAGATATTATATGAAACGCCGTGAAAGTAATCTTAACAATCAAGGTACATCTCACGACATATATGCAGATATCCCAGAAAAGCAACGAGATGCACCAGTTCTCATCCCAGCAACATTCTCGAAGAAAATTCTCCAATAGTTGCTGATCTTCGGGGGGAGGTGTTACGCTCAGCTACCTAAGGAAATACGCTGACTGTGCAGCGTCCCCGTTCTTACCTAGAAACAAGCATTTGCGTCAACCGACGACACGAGGCGCTGAATCGGCACAACGTGAAGCATCGCGCCACCGGCGACCATCGTGGGACCTAACTCACTTTAGTTTCAACATTGAACATCGTCAAACCCCTCTTAATTATAATTGTGGTTTTAATTAAATTCTTTTCAAATACTTTTTGGTTTTTTTTGCATCCTCCGGCTGTAGTCTTCATAATTTGTTTCATTCAAATTTGCCGTCCCTGCTTTAAAAAATATATAAAAATCCACTATGACGTCACATAAATACGAGAACGACGACCGACTTGGTGTAATGGTTAAGAAGTTGGCTACTACACCAGAGGTCGCGGGTTCGATCCCCGCACAGTACAAACATTTGTGTGCATGAACATCTCTGTTTATACTGGACTGGGTGTCTCCTATGTATAATAAGTATGTATTTACAAAATAAAATGTATTTAAGTATGTTTATCCGTTGTCTAGTATCCCATAACACAAGCTTTAATTAGCTTACTTTGGGGCTAGATGGCGCTGTGTGGAATAATGTCCAGGGATATTTATTATTATTATTATTATTTATATAAATCTTAAGAACTGTCTATTACGCATTTCACCTCATGTGCGTAACGCTTCGCGCGCCCGCCCCCGCACCTCTCTCGATCCCCGTTGTCGTCCTACCCCCTCACCCCTGTACCGCGCAGGCGAAGACTGATTTAGACGGTCGTACTATAGTTCCGTGCATAACAAGTGGAACCGTAAACGCATCCAATATGTTTGGATAAGCCAATACCAAACTAGTGAAGATGTTAATGATGGATTTACTGTCCTACCTGCTAGGATCTGCATATAGTATTTACTTTACTTTTACACTTCACATAAAAACTTGTTAATTACCTGAATTTCAGCCTGAGAGACTTGTCCTAGCCTCTGCAGCACAGGATCTACAGTGAGCGCGCTCTCAGCCGGGATGCGCACAAGCACTATATTCGTATGCTGGCTCTCAGGGTCCACCGTGAACGACTTGAGGAACAGCCCTTGGATAGCTGCAGGACAAGAACAACGATTCAAAATTAAATTATTAGTCTATTTTTATATAGTAAAACTTATATCGTTTATGGAAAAAAAACGAATAAGATTTTAAAATAACTTTCTAACGGTTAGAAATCAGACCACTATTGATGGGGTTAAAAGTCAGAAATGACCCCAGTTATGCGCTGTTTTGATTTGATCCTTACTTCCAGGGACACCCGTATTTAAAGTTGGTTTTATGAGACTCAAATCTAAATAAGCGTTGATTTTTAGTATTTTTTTATTTTTTCTGAAATCTGGAGGTCCTAATCAAAGATCGGCCAAAGTGTGATTCGGATCTTTCTTGAAGTAATGCGGGTTCATCCAGATTCCCATCACCAACCTGCTAATGTCAAGCGTGGCGATAAGCAAATAATAGTATATTTTATATCGAGGGACTAAACGAACCCATAATATACCAGAGGTGGTTTGACTCCCGAGCGTGCGAGGGAGTCAATAAAACCGAGGGTATATTAAGTTGGCATTTAGTCTCGAGGTGCAAACTGTAGTTTTCACTTCGAGTGCGAGAAAAATTGTCAATTTAGTACAAACACATTTAAAACCGAACTTTACACTTGACAAAAGTTCTGAAATTGTCGTGGTCAGTTTTTTCTTCTGAACTGAACCATAGATTAACAATTTAAAACACATGGCGCCAACCATGGAACTAAAACTCTCAACATTTTCCCAATGAAGACGGTCCAAACTCCACAAGTAATAGTATATTTTCACTGGCTGTTTGAGTTTGTCTTTGTCACATGAAGGAAATTAAAAAACTAATTACTTTTTACTTCCTAGGGACTAAAGTGGTCACTTTAGCCCCGCTTCGTAGGGCTATATTGGCGTACTTTTAGAGCATGAGAAGTGAACAATTATTTTTAATGATGGATGTCTCTCAGTGTAATAACTTGACTAACTTTTCGCAAGGATCTGCGCCCGCTTATGATCCAGGGCCAGCTTCGGCACCACCTCGTCGAGCGCCACCAGCGCCGCCGCCGCCAGCACGCCGGCCTGCCGCATGCCGCCGCCCAGCATCTTGCGGAGATGCCGCGCCCTGGAGGCGAACATGACAACCGATAAGTATTGCAACTAGATTTCCTACTTGGTCTAAGTATTATATTTATATTATTATTGTTATACAGGGTGTTAAAAGGCCCTTAACGAAGCCGGCGTCTACGCACTCAGACCGATTAACCAAGTCATAGAAAAAAAAAAATTTTTTTTTAGGTGTCAATTTCAAACCTTAAAACGGACTACGCAATGTAACGCGTGCAACAGACCGCTCCTGAGTTTTGAGAGTTCCCAGGTATGGTCTAGCTCTAGAGAGATAAGATGGTCCTGATGATGTGCAGAATACGTAGGTCTAGGCTTCGTTATGAGTCTTTTTACACCCTTTTTATTTTGAAATTAATTTTACAAAGCTTATTTACATAGCTAAACATAGGAAAACGAAAGAAAGGAAACACATTTCGTTTCGTACCTGGGTGTGGAGCAGGGTATCTTACATCGAATTACACTACATCGAAGCTCATTCGATCGAACATGTAGCATCAATACCTTAAGGAACTATTTGGAACTGAGCTGCCAACTGCAACCGCTAGCACGTGCAGTAACTACATGTAAGCCCTCCGCGACTGCACGTGCTGCTGCCGCGGCTTGGAAGCCAAGTAGTGCAGCAGCGGCCGATTTCATGCAGTTGCTGCACGTGCTGTTAGTTGCAGTTGGCAAATCGGTTCCAAATAGTACCAACCCTTATTATATCTGAATTTCTTAAGTTTGTTAGATCGACGGTTCGTTAGATCGAATCGATCAAATTGAAATGAACAGATATTATAAATGCGAAGTTTTCGAGGATGTTTTCACGCAAAAACTACTAAACGGAATTGGATGAAACTTTACAGTAATACAGATTACCTATACAGCACTTACACATAGGCTACAATTTATCAAGATTTCATGTAATTTGGCCATGATATATAACGATAACGCGGGCGAGGCCGCGGGCGGAAAGCTAGTAGAAACATATACTTAAAACCGAAATTTTGATTTTGTCTAGTCTCAATAAAATTAATTTGATTGAAAATATTTCTTTTCATTTTAAACAACGCCGATTTTGAAGGCATTATAGCTAATAGCAACCACTTCTTAAATTTTTTCTTCCTAAACTTTTCATTTATACAATTTGTAGTTACCTACTACCGACGATGTTCTTAACACTCATGTTTCCGAAAATTACAATAAATATTTTTTGAACTACTACTGTTGTTTTTCATAACGCTTTTTATCTCTAAACATAATTCCATGATATTTTTACTCTTAATCAGAAAGTAAAGTGATGTATAATAATGTGAGAAACGCCCTAAAGTCGCTTCTGGCACTCGCCGGCCGCTCCCGCGGCACGTTCGCTTTGCTCGCTCGGCTCGTGCGCTATGTTTATGTCAACCTAACCCGCTCGTCGCTTCGCTCCTCGCTAACCTAAGCGAATTTATTTTAGACTCTCTTCTGGCACTAGCTTTGGTAGCGAGGAGAGAAGCGACGAGCTGGTTAGATTGACATAAACGCTAAGTTGTTAAGTTAATATAATTCTTCATCGGTAGGAAAAACAATTTCAGTACTACAAATTGTATGAATGAAATTTTTTAGGAAGAGTGATCGTTCGGATTATGAACATTAGAAACAGAGAAGTTAGGAATGGTGATTGTTAGGATGAAAAATGTTAGTAAGAACACTTTCGGAGTTAAAAATTTGGGTGAACTTTGGCGCACCCGCTTTTATCACCGTTTGTTGTTTGTTCACTACTCAAAATAGCTTTGGAAGTACTGCCACCAACACCATCATGAAATACTCACTGTTCAATGAAATGGCACGATCCAACCAGCGCGGAGCCCACAGGCGCCGACAGTCCCTTGCTGAAGCAGACCGAGACGCTGTCGCAATGCTTCACCACCTCCTCAGGCGTCTTCTTGAGGAACTCGCACGCGTTGAACAGACGGGCTCCGTCCATGTGGATCGGCAAAGAATGTTTCTTGCACATAGCTGCTAACTCTTCAATCCATTTTAGAGGTAACACCTATTATATTGTCTTCATTATTTTGGTTATTAGCAAGGCGTTATTCAATAATTTCACAGTTACAAATTTAAACAGTAATTAATTTTCACAAAAGTGCCAAACTATCAATGTAAAAAAACTCCAGGTGTGCAATCAGCAACATGCAAAACTTCCAGCTTGGTCTGATGTTGTTAACCTTCATTATTTTTGAGCATACACCTGCCAGGAAGGCTTAAAAAGAAAAGTTAAGTCAAGCAGTTGAGTGGCCTTCAAGCTGTCAGTCAGTACCCACCTTCCCACCGCAGACATTATGCGTGTTCTCTATGGCCACCAGTGAGGTGATGGGCTCGTGAATGTCAGAGCCGCGTATTTTCTCCTCCAGGGCGGCCAGGTCGTAGGTGCCATCTGGCTTGTTCTCCAGAGTAGTGATAAGAACGTTGCCTACATGGGCTGCTCCACCTGCATTTAAATTTTATTAAAAAAGCCTTCCGTTAGAATCTGACTGACTTATTCTTCATTAATAGGTTGAACAACCAACTTTTTAATTGGAACCAACAAATTTTTGCGGAACTTCTATTTAAAAGGAGATTCCTCCGATCTGATCATGATAATAACAAAGTTATGAATAAACTGGTTAAATAGATTAGCCTTTGAAACAAACCAACAACAGGCTCAAGTACACTTAAAATATATAAATAAATATCTGGGACAATTCACACCAAGATCATCGACCCCAAACTAAGCAGAGGTTGTAATATGGGCGTCAGAGACTGATAAACATACTTAAATATTTCTAAATACATACTTAAATAGATAATAACGCCCAGACACACAACAAATACAAATGTTAGTCACACAAATATTTGTCATGTGTGGGGATCAAACCCACAACCTCCGGCGCTGAAGGCAAGATCGCTGCCATTGCGCCAACCGGCCATTCAATATCATATCAACACATATCACAAAACATATCAACTACGAAAGAATATTTAGTAATTTAAAAACCAAAATTACCCACCCTGTTCGTATTTGAAAATGTGTGATAAATGACCAGCAAGTACCTCTGATCCTCTCTTATTGCAATGCACCATAACTGAAAAATAAAAAGATAATTAAAAACAATTAACTTCTTTTACTTTATTATATTTCCCTGCACTTTTATGCCTTAGTTAATAAAACTATTTCATCCAAAAGACTACAGACAAAACCCAACAGTTGGGAAATTATTTAGTTATGGTTGGTTATCCTATCATCAAGAGCTATCCAACCCTCTCTGTGTATTCTCAATCTGACAGGGTAAGCTGTTCAGGTTAAAAGCTGTACCGGCTCTATTTTTGGAAGCTGCAACAACTCTCAGGCAGAAAAAAAATACATGTATCTAAAAAGTTACTTACTTGCTATAAGATTGGCCATGGTACCAGAAGGCACAAACAGAGCTGCCTGTTTTCCCAACAAAGAAGCCAATTTACTTTCCAGTGCGTTCACTGTAGGATCCTCACCGAACACATCATCGCCAAGGGCAGAATTTGCCATAGCGTGCTTCATAGCCTTCGTTGGCTTTGTAACAGTATCTGACCGCATATCGATAATATACGCCATGGCTGGTGTTATGAGAATTCACACAAAAAATAACCTAAAACGACCGGTTACGAAACACTTGTTACGCGCGCACAACGGGACAACCGTAGGTACTAGGTTGCTGGTAAGGTCAAATGTGATTACTTAATACTTTGGTGATTGATTACGGAAAGCTGAGAATTATATAAATTGTTGTATCCTCCCCCTCCTCTCCTCCCGTCTGCCGACGTAAGATACCTACCACAGACGCGCAATTCTACCAGTCTATACGTCGCTCGGCGGCGGACAGATCTGCTCATAGAGGATAGTAATACATTGCTGATGACATCGGCAGACAAACGCATCTATCGACATGTAGAGCCGGCGTAAATTAACAAGGTAGAGAACCTAACTTTCGACATTAACTGAACTGTTGAAGTGGCGAACTGTCGACACTCGCAAAGTCGCAAATAAAATAAAACTTCTACTATGAAAATTAACCATCTAAATTGGGTATGGGAAGAAATTTAAAGTTACGAGTAAGTTTAATTTATTTAAGAAATTTAACTTGTTAAACCACATGAAGCAATAAATATTTATGACTATTATGACCACTTTTACTATTTTACGAAACTAATTTGAATATTTGTTGATTTTTTATGAATTTTCAAACATTGCGAGCTCATGACGTCACAAATTCACTTAGTGTTCTCACATGTGTTCTGTCCCTGATTCATGGTGAATAAATAATGAGTAGAAAATTACTTATTTACTGCACTTACGGCTGAAACAGAGCTTGCCGTTCATCATGTAGCATCTCTCGAGAATGTGAAAAGTAGACTTCAGGTACAGTTTAATTTGCCAAGTTCTGAAAGGGTTGGGATTATAGCTAATGGCTATTTTAAGTCCTGCCTACCCGTCTGGGCAATGGACGTAAATTTATGTAGGTGTAAATAAATTTGCAAATAAATAATTTGACCTTGCTGAAAAATATTTTTCATCTGGGGGATTTTAAAATCAGCTGGAAACAGTACTAAATTATAAAAGCATGAAGCTTGAGTGGCGAAAAATGAGGACTTTACCTTAAGCACTTTATAGACCAGTCCATTTCCTGCATTTGAAGAATGAAGTGTAACGGAACGTTTTAGTTTTCATTTACCATGAGCCTCAGTTTGGCTTGGTGACAGCTGCTTCCGCTACAAAGGGTTTGATTGGCTGAAACTCTTTAGGATTGGATTTTTTAGCTTGCCAACCAATAAGATGTCATTAAGAGTAACCGCCAATGCAAGAAAAATGTAAACGAAATCAAATTCTAATGACAAGAAAGAAGTTTTGGCGAGACGTTGTGTCCTTTCAACTATTTTCCATTTCTTGAAGCGATCTTTATTTCGATTTCCTTCAAGTTTATCAGTTATGCGCTTATAGTATTGTGTAGATAATTTATAATAAGTTGTATCCAGGCCATTTTGGCAGCATACGTTATAACGAAATTCGGCTAAACTCAACGTAAATTCGGGCGTCGACCGGTCCATTCCATCCATCCCTTCTACCCGATAAAACCGTTGCCGTTCTGTCAGTCGCTGTCGCTGTCGTCATTTTGTACGTATCATCGCCTTGCGCGGTCACGGCTTACGCGAGAAGAGCAACACAGTGTGAATTTTAGGATCAAGAGTGTTGTGAGGTGCAGTGTCGGTCGTCGCGACCGTTTAATGTGGTATCCAGTGCCGGTTTTAGGTTATCGGTTGTCGGGCCGCGCGGCGTGATTAGGCGGCACGATGGTGGACATGGATAGAAACGATCCGGAACTCCGGTACCTGTCGGTGGATAGGAACAGCTTCAACGACCCGGCTACTCAGGCGGAATGGACGCAGAAGCGGTTGGTATGGGTGCCCCACGACACCCAGGGCTTCGTGGCGGCTGGGATAAAGGGGGATAGGGGAGATGAAGTGGAAGTTGAGATAGCGGAGTCTGGCAAGAGAATGCTGGTGCCAATAGATGACATCCAGAAGATGAACCCTCCCAAGTTTGATAAGGTTGAGGACATGGCTGAACTAACATGCCTGAACGAAGCTTCTGTGCTACACAACATCAAGGACAGATACTACTCTGGCCTCATTTATGTGAGTACCTATTATTATCTGCAATATGTTAAAATTAAGTACTGCTTTTATATTCATTTTGAAAGATTAAAGAATAAATTTCCCTACATTCTGAGATAATCTTCCCAATTCATCAGTTTGTGAACTAAGTGGAACTTATACTCAACCTGGGCATGAAATGCTTCAAGGTGAGGATGGCCAGCTCAGTGATTTGTTTGCATGACTGTGCTTGCCAGCCTCATATTTGGACCTCACAACCACTTTCCATCAGGTGGAGTGAATTCATCTTGAAGGGCAATATAAAAAAAAAAAAACAAGTATACAAACATCTTCTTAGCTAGATTTACATGTATGAAAATAACAAAAGACAAATGTTTGTTAAATAAATGTGTCTTGGGCAGTACGAATACCAACCAATGTGACAAACTATTAAGATTATACTTATTCAAACAAAGGAATATTATGCTCTATGTAATATATCTTGTTCTTGTTCTCAAAATATTTCATTCTAAAATTATTTTATTGAAAATAATTATTTTAAGAAGCTGCCACTCAGCAGATCACCTTTTATAACTGAATCACAACACTATGACTCCCCCACAGGTATCCTATCAGACTTTGAACAGTTTCTCATGACTTGGTAATAGGTAGGTTATAACCAAAAATATCAAACGGTGGAAAGGTACCTTAACTGGACAGTAAACATATAAGATGGAGAAGCAAACCTTTAAATAAATGTTACTATCCAGAGATATAATAACTGGTCTTCCTGCAAGAAGACAAAAATGACCATCAAAATTATTTAAAGTAAGCACAGGTGCCATTAGGATGCCATTCTCTAATGAGGTTTTTTTCTTCTACTAAATGGAATGTGCTCTGACTCATCACTGGCTAAACATGAAGTCATGAATAAGTAAACTTTTTGGTAACTGTTATTGGCTTTTCTTGTACCTGCCAACTGTTTGTCTAGGTGTTACATATAGTTTTTTTACTAGAATTTGTATCATGTTTTTAATTGAATACCGCTAAAAACATTGCAGTTTTTCTCTATAAGTATTTTATTTTTACTAATTAATTAGTTCATTATAATATAAATCTCAATTTCTATGACCACAACTGAAAGTGTAGGTAATATAAGACTATGTATTTCTTATCAAACCCTTTCCAAGTAATGCTCTGAGCAGACATCTGATCCCCACTTTGAGGTGTCTTTGGGCACACTCTTTACAAGCCTTGGTTAAGTGTGGGTTAGAAGACTTTGTTTCATCAGTTATTTCTGTGCTGAAAATCTGATTGGTGCTGAATTTATCAACACCAAGGAAAAGGAATCCTAATTTGTCAAATTATTTTACCCATGAATCCAACTAATGACCTCGCCTATTTATATCCTCATTGTTAATCCTGCCTAAAATGATGGCTAGTTATATCAGGGCTCAAATATTGTTTTGAGTGTGGTCAAGATATACCTAAACATTTGATTCATATAGACTCTATAGACTCATATAGACTCTATATGAATCAAATGTTTATATAGAGTTATCAACCCAGCTTATCAAGTAGATAAGGCCATCATGACTCCACTACTATCTGGCTTATTTTTTGTTCAAAGAAGGATAATATAAATATAACCTTAACATACCTATATAAACTAGTATTTTAGTTTGGTAATTAAAAGACTGAAAATCTGCTCATTATATCTGAACCGTTTAGAACCAATAATACATGTAGTTAAGGTTGGAAAATAATATTCATACTACTTTGGGGACAAAGAAGAATAAAAGTAAAAAAAAAATTAAGATTACTTATTAAGAAATTCTATTGTTAAAATAAATCGTTCTGTTGATTAACTTGAGCCCATCCAGAAAGTCAAACTAAGAACGGCAACAAAGAATATGAATCAAAAAATTACACTATTGTGTAAAAGAAAAAAAAAAGACTCAAAATGATATTGCAAGAATACCTGTTTGTATAATACAAATAGTGTTTTGGATTGTACTCTGTAGTTGTGCCATATAAATAAATAAATCAATAAATAAAAAGCCTAACTTGTATCACTTGAGTTTTAACCATTCATAGAATGCACACCCAATTTACCAGGCCAGAGAACCAGTAGAGAACTCCTGATAAATCTTTATGACCGCTGGCAGAATGTTTTCTTTGCAAATAATTAAATAATTTTCAACATCAATTTAAATGGCTGTTATGTAGTTTAATCAGGGTTTTCTTTTGAATGTTAATTATTGCATGACCTCCTACGGCTCGCAATCAAAGACACGGTAATAGTAATATGCTTTGAATAAAGCACAACCAGTACCATCAACACAACACTTTGTTCACAAGGACCTGGTGTTTTAATAAATAAATATTGCTCTGGTCTTTTCCTTTTTCGCTAAGGATTTTCACATTTTAAATGAGCATTTTTTTTTGGGTTTTTTGTAGTCTCCTTATTATCTGTACTAATATTATAAAGACGAAAGATTTGATTGTTTGTTTGTTAGTATTGAATAGGCTCCGAAACTACTGATCCGATCGTGAAAATTCTTTCACTAACAGAAAGCTAAACTATTCAGGAGTGTTATGGGCTATATTTTCTTATGATTGAACCAATAATTCATTGAAAAATAATATTATATATAAATCAAGTCGTAGAAAAGCGGGCGAGAGGTGATATTGGTCATCAGATGTCAAACATTTGACAGAACGAAGTCTGTTGGGGCAGCTCGTGTTTGATAAATAGCTGCTTATGGCGCCAAAAAGGGAGGTCCTAATGTAAGTGACAAGTGTCGACCAGCGCCCGCAAGCCCGCTGCAATAGCACGCTATGCCACGCAAGTCTTCGTTATCCAAATTAAAAGATTTCACGTGCCATTAATTTGGCGAACGTTGATTAATAGGTCACACAGCTCACTCTCTCTGTTTTTTATTAAATATTTACCATTGTTTTAGATATTGCAAACAAAGCCCTTCCAATATCTTTTAAAGATCTTTCTCTTAGCCAAAGTTAAATACTCAAATTCGCTCGACCAAAGTGCATACATATTTTGATATCCCTGAATGATAATTATTAAATACTAACTGTCCGTCGCTACTTTGCCCGCGTAGACTATTTCCCCGTCAAAATATAGCGTAAATCGAAAAAAAATAGCCTATGTAACTCGCTGATAATGTAGCTATATGTTGGTGTAAGAATTTTTAGAATCGGTCCCGTAGTTTCGGAGCTTATTCATTACAAACAAACAAATCTTACCTCTATATTTTATTAGTATTGATCGAACATTTAAAATCTACGAGAGTACATCAAATATAAATAATTGCATTACTAACATTTGCTTTGGTCGTGTACAAGTTTTAGCTAATAACGCTCGTGACGTCATACAGGCAACGGCTGGAGTGCATTTTTCCTGTAGTGCTATGGTGCGACGCCCCGATTCCTGGAACTTGTGGTGACTCATGCTGAAACATTGCAAGAACTCCATGGAATTTAATTATAGCGTGCCTTACTTAATACCTGATAAATTAAATTATTACTCATATAGTTCAGTTTTGCGGTTAGTAGGTAGATTGAAGTGGCTATGGTCATTGGTCAGGGACCATCAGGGCACGTAGCGCAGACAACTGTAGAACAATATACCTATATTGGTGAATATTCAAGACGGTCAAGTAGACCTAAAAAAAGTCTCGAGTGTTTAGTTGGTTTGGCCTCAAGGTCTACGACTGACCTTTCTGGATCTCTATGGGGTAGGAAGGCATGTTCAGCAGTGAACATCTTACGATTATAAATGCGCCAGACAACACACCTTTTGTCATGGTCTCGAAGTAGAGTTAAATATCCCTGTGTTATGAGGTACCAGACAAGGAATTAAGCCAGGCGCGTCTCCCAGCACACAGAGCACACCAAGACCCAAGCCAATTTAGAAAAGATCGTATCCTGAATTGACCTGACCGGGGATGAACCCGGGACACTACGGAATTAAAGGCGAGAAACCCTTCAGGACTTCTAGATTTTCCTATTTTACATATTTTAATTCGTTAGATGCGCCCGTTCATTGTTGCCTTAAAGATGTCGTTAAATCGAAAGCTTTATAGCATCCACGGTTGACTAGCAAAATAGAAATTGATTGCCGTCTTGGTTAACAACGACATCTGGCTGAGACAAGTTATGCACATTTAAAGCAACATGTACAAGAAAAGTCGTTTGGCTAAGTCCAGTACCATATCAGATGGAGAGGTATCAGCTCAACGATTTGCTAGGCGTTCAAAGAAATTGCTAGCGATCTATGTCCAATGTCGTAGATATGCTTGTCCAACTAATCTGGAACTGAGTGATGGATGTGGTATTATGTTCTAGTCTGTTGCGGACACATGCGAGCACTAAGCTGGGAGTGTTGACCTCTGCCAGATTACAGAACGGAGTTCGGCTAGCCATCTAGGGATTAGTGACTGACGTCGGAATAAAAAGTCGTGCCCTTATTTGTACCGCTCGGTTAGAGAGCCGTTTAGGCATCTTTGTTTGGTTTCATTATGATTTATCTGGCATTGGTTTTGACTCAAAGGCTTCCATGATTCATTACAAACAATCAGCTTTTCTTTACTCGTACTCATAAGTCACTGTGTGCATACTAGTTAGTTGATCTACTCTGCCTCCAGTGTAATCTCTCATTTGCCCTCTTTTTATTAGAATCCTTGTCACATAAATTAAACGTTAATCCATCTGCAACGATGATTTAAATTAAATTTCTTTATTAACATGATCCGTCCGCACCAGGATAACATAAGGCAACCAGTTTAATATTTACAGCATTCATAACCGAACGATTCGCGAGGGCCTATCGCCTCTCAAAAGGGTTAAAGTTGAAGCAGCGATCCAAGTTGTTCGGGTTAATTCAAACATTTGGCCAAAGCGTGTTGCTCGAGATGAATGTCAAGGTGAGGCGCGCCGCCGGCCGAAACGGCCGCAGCAGTCGTTGACCCGGCAGGGAGGGACGCGGCCCACGCGAATAATCGCTGCGTGCGTCTAAACTCCACGATCGTTCTGGTCGCCTGGTACTTTTGCCAAACTTGCGCTCAAACCATTGTTTCCAAAACTATGCATAAAATAAATGACGCCAATAGAGAAAATTATCAAATACCTACTAGCTGTTTGTCAGCGGCTTCGCCCGCGTTGACTGTCTTTCCCGTCAAAATATACCCTAAATAGAAACAAAATGCCTATGTCACTCCCTGATAATGTAGCTATTTATTGGTGAACGGATTTTTAAAATCAGTCTAGTAGTTTTGGAGCCAATTGAATACAAACAATCAAATCTTTCCCCTTAATAATATGATTATAGGTACTCGTAGGTTTTGTCGTCGACATTATTTTATTTATAATGCAGCCTAACTACCTTAGCAGAGTAGTTAGTAGAGTAGACCTAACCAGAGTCATTCGTAGATTAACATGTTGCAAATAACTCATTTACAATACGCGTGGGTCTTCTGAAATAGCATTATGCCGATAAAATTGAATATAATACCATTAGCGCTGTGCTCCAATAGCTTCGCGATTGAATTGTTTTCATTGAAACAATCGTTTTTTTCGATAAACAGTCTTATCATCAGCTTTGGCAATTTATGGGAATCTGTTTTATCAGCAAGGACGGCCGCGCATAGTTCTTATAATAACAATCTAACAAACATTTAGGAAAACACATAAATCGTTGGCAACAGTTTTATCTCCGACATTACGAACATGAATAAAATTATGAGAAAACGAAGAAACGGCTAGTAAAGTATTATGGCTCGGTTGTAATCTGGCGGTCGTATACTTTTGTGATTAATATTTTGATTCTAATATATGTTACCGGTTGTTAAAAAAAAATATTCTCGAGGTGTTGAAAATCAACAGTTAGCAGCACCCAATTCGGTGTAATTATTTAATAATTTTAAGTGTTGATTTTACATTTGTCGGTTTCCCCTCCGACCTGTGATCCGAACCCTCCCAGACTAGACTGGGTGAGTGCCTTGGGGTAGAGGGTGAGCGTAGGGTGCAGGGGTTATGAAACTTTCAGACGATGCAGATAGATTGCGGAGTAGACCGGATACTGCTGACGTAGGAGCTGTAAATTAAAGGGATTGAATTTTAAGGAAATTGATGATTTTCTTATTGGAATAAAATTTCATAAAAAAGGTGTTTTGGTATTGCTAGTTCAGATATTCAGAGGTTTCGCGTCGATACATCTGGTATCACACTTTAGTTAGGCACTGAATTATTAGAGCGTGAACTAAATTAAGGATACTTTAAAGGAAGTAATTTAACAGCAAGTTACTAACTACATCAAAAAACAGTCAATCACTTTTAATTTTGGCTTGATTAGTTCAAACGGAATGAAATGTCAGCAAATATGATCCAGCTTGATTTCAGAAAAACAAGTACACGTATTGCGGTCGCCGCAGAAACATGTGTTGACGCGTGATGTGGTATGGGGTATTTGTTTTGGCAGGGAACACGCGGGCGTAATGTGCTGAAACATTATACTGAGGCCGCATGCGCAACATTTTGTACTTTTGATGATCTACCTGGCGACGTTTTGGAATATTATCAACTACTTAAAATTGAAGACTCAAACGTGTCTTCCTGGAATCCATAGACGAAAGATGACGTCTACGAAACACCAAACGGCGCTCGTCGAAACTATACCATTGGTGAAAGAAACTGATGCATCAATAAAGAAAGAAAGGCCTGAGGTCTCGCCTATATCATTTAGTATTGAGAGCATTTGCCTCCTATATCGTCGATGGTGGTCGGTTCGTTCGATCCTTACCATGGACGGACATAACAGTACGAATATTTGTGTTTGTTTTCTGGTTCTAATCTATTTCAGTAAATAAGTTAGAAATATATATATCAGTTTCTGACAGCCATAGTTTGAGGACATCTAGCTTTCTTAGTTCTATCCCAATTGAGACAAAAGCCGCGTTACAATCAGAAATATGACACATTTACATAGTACAGCCAGTGCAATAATGCATCACCTGGCAGAAGCAAACTGTACTGGATCGTTCATCCCGTGTTGCAGGTAGGTTTTCAGGATTCATCTGCATTGCGGACCAGTGCGGTCGTTGCTCACTAGAGTAAACTTTCCTGAATACGTTAGCATTTTAATATACGTACTCTCCTGGTCTATTTTTCTGCCTGATAGCATATTTTCGAATGTTAGATGAAAGTCATAGTTGATTCGTAGAGATTTGAATATTGGTCCTGTTTATGCGAATACGAGAAACTCAAATAAACCGCAAACACTAGCTGTTAGGGTATGGAAGTAAGGACAAAGGGCTTGCTGGTTGATATTGTGATGTTAAATAAATCCTACTACCTACCTACTAAATGTAATGAATTTTTAAATTTGTTTATGTGGATGATGTAACGACATTTTTTACATCATAGTGCTACGATATTCTTGCTTTGTTTATCATGCGCCAATTTTGCTCTGTCTTCATTGATTAAGTTAGATCATAGGTTTGAAATAGCTTTTTAGGTTTTTTCATAATGTACTATTTAATATTTTACGACAGGTACAGCAAATAAATTAGTATGTATAACAGGTCTGCAAGTATTTTTTTTGGCAATAGCCTGGGTTTGTACACTGATCCTAATCACCATTCTGCATTTGGCAATGTGATTAAGTGACCAACAATTAGCAATGACTCGTTTATCAGAAAATCACTAATAATTCCCTATTGGTTTTCTCTTGATAATGATATTTCATAAACATCATTTCGTTTACTTTCAGTGAGGTACGGTAGTGATTACGTAAGCTTTAAGCAATTCAGAGAATGCGAGGTCGGCAGACCTGTTTGTGGTATACTTATTATTCGTATGTAAGTAAGAATATAATAATATCCTTTCGGGCTATTACGCAACACGAAAGTAACCTACTGTTTATTAATAAGAAAGTAACTTACGAAAACTTCGTCTAGAGCTTAGAATAGTTCCGCATAGAAGGCGAGTCGGGGCACCCGTTTTGATGCCTCAAATATTAAGATGTCACGGCTTAATCTGAACTTACCGATATGTCAATTTCTCGAGCTGAGAGCTTCTTCAAAATATTTATTTTTTATTTTTGCAGTAAATGGTTAAACATTACAGAGTAGCACGAGCAAAAATAGTATTCATATTGTTAAATACTGAAAATTGTGGTGACACATTGTGTAACGAATTATATTTTGACAGTAGTTGATTTTGGCATCACAAATGATGCGCCTTTTTGTTAAGTATGTACTGTACTTTTTTATGGAACTATCCTTCTAGGTATAATTTATACTTGGTGTAATGGTTAAGAAGTTGGCTACTACACCAGAGGTCGCGGGTTCGATCCCCGCACAGTACAAACATTTGTGTGCATGAACATGTCTGTTTGTACTGGTCTGGGTGTCTCCTATGTATAATAAGTATGTATTTACAAAAGAAAATGTATTTAAGTGTGTTTATCCGTTGTCTAGTATCCCATAACACAAGCTTTAACTAGCTTACTTTGGGGCTAGATGGCGCTGTGTGGAATAATGTCCAGGGATATTTTATTTATTTATTCTAACTAGAGTCTAAAGTTGGTTCAGTGACAAGAACATTATGCGCCAAACAACACACCACTTGTCATGGTCCCGAAATAAGGACGGCCAGCCAGACAGCATTAAGCCAGACGCGCCCCAGCGCACCCAAACCCGAGCCAATTAAGAAATGTTCGTTTCCTGAATGGACCCGGAACGTGGAGTGGAATAAGAAAGAAAACCTGATTTAAAACTGCTTTAAGGGCAGTGCGAATTAATATTTGAATGGTAGATTGTGTCCCCAAATATCTGCGAACTATATTTACATTGGTCGACCTCGTATTATTTTTACGTGTTTATTTTTATCAAACAAACTCAGCGGTCACGCAACTGTCGTGTTGATAAAATACTATTGAGTCATGCACACAACGCCAGACAATAATGCAACTACATCTGCATTTTCATATCTTGTACTGACAACTAATTGGATCAAAGCTTAAAAATACTGTAAGTGGATTACATTAAACTCGAAAAAAATATATTACAGAAAAAGTTATTAACCATCAAACTTCGGTGATGGGGGCTTCGATCATGTTTACCCAAGATACCCCAATGACGTCTAAAAGTGTCCCCGAATAGTCGGAACAAGAGTGCTGAAAAACAAAATTTAGCACTCAAACATTCGCGAGTGTCTAATTATTCACCAAGTGCTTGCATTGAAAATGAAAGAGTAACCCTAGCGTTACAAAGTTGCGTTTTGCGTGTCTAACGACACTCACACATTTGAATCAAATTACCTAGGGTATTTATGATCGAATGGTAGGGGTGGGGTAAAAATTATCTCCTCAGCTTTTGCTGTTAATGAGTCGCAACGCAGCCGTAGCCTGTTCATTAACTTGGTCAAGTCCATGCTTAAAAGGTATATCCCTAAATTATCGTTTTCTTGTTGTTCAACCTTGATGTTTTTGCAGAGCGGATCCCCTCTAAAAGGGAACCGCTAACCATCAGGTAGTACGCATATTTTCTACATAAATTGTATAAAAACCTTTTTCCTCTATTGTCGAGCTGTGTCGATTTTGAATGCACCTTTGTAGGTTCCGAGTACTTCCGAGTGTGTGTATCCCATTGCGGCGTGCCCTACGTTGCTATGTCTAGAAGTTTATGTCGTCTAGACAGTGAACAGTAAAATGCCAGACAAACAGGGGTGCTTCCAGGCTTTAGGACTTCACGTTAATGGCGAGTCTGTTAGCCAATTCAGTATCAGTCGTGAGTGATTGTTATAGGCTTTACAGACAACGTGTTTAGTTGCTGAAATAACAAGATAAGTTTGTTTTAAAATGATTCATCATGAACATCATCATTCGCAGTCTTAAAAAAATATTATCAACATATTGGAATATCTCAGATAAAAAAATTAAGAAATATGGATGAAAAGTGGGATGTTCTCTCAAATACGCAAAACAAGACGTTTAGGAGAACTAAGACATACCGGAAGCATATTTACAATACAGTTGCCGTTTAGGGATCACGACAAGTTTGTTACAGACTAGAAATATTTTAGTGACTAGTAGCCGTCGCGGGTTAAGAGTATTCGGATAATTCAATCGGTGACAATTCTAGCTTTTCTTTTTCTATGTAAGTACCTACCTCTTTTCACTTTCTTCTTTGAGCTAAGTTTTTCATTTAGTAGCTTCGATTCCGTTTAAATACAGGATGATAGAAGTAAGGATTGCCTTACTACTTAGACATTGGTTTATATATGTGCGTTTAATCTACAGTACTCAATGCACTGCATTTAGATATCAAGAACTCACTTAATAGAAACGCAAGAGATAATAAAATGTTATATCTGTTGATAATAACAGAAAACGATTTTATCCGCCAATAAACAGATACCCAAGTTAAACTTGCCTTATAAGTCGCTGAGGCATATTATAATTTGATGGCGACTTGTGCACGGATCAAAGCGATCCGCCATTTGTAAGGAAGCTGAAGCTCTGACGTCTGCTGCAGTTATATTCACTAAGTTATGTAAAAAATGCAAGTTTGAAAGTCAATAGAAACGAGTTGTATATTGCTTTTAACTTTAATACGTCTTTTTAAAGCCTAATTTCTGAAACTTCGTGGTTGGACCAACGAGATTAGTCATTAAACCTGATCAGACATAAGCCAGATCAGACAGCCATTGTGTTTCTAGATACATCGGCGAAATCCGCCTGCACGGGCATTTCTGTTCATAAAAACGTAATTTTCTGTTCTACGTTCACGTAGAAAGATATTGATATAACTTATGATTTCTCTTGTCATATTATTAAAAGTCAGAAGTAAGTGAATAATCTAAATATTAAGCGTCAACATCGGTATTTGAATAACGACGCAGAGTTTCTCATAACTTTTTTTGAAATTAGTATCCTATATAATTCGAAGGTATGATTATTTTATAAATATTTTTTCTTAATAAGTAGAAAGTTTTTAAAACCAATCCAGGCTAAATGCTTCACAAAAACCTTTCGGTATGATACCTAGTCGGGGGTCCCACACAGAAGTCTGGATGTAAATATTGGAACACTGATTAGTGTGGCGCTTTGTTTATTAATGCCTAACAAGATTCAAGGTGACTTTGAATGAAGTGCTACTTGAAACCGCATTTATCCTTACTTCGTTTATTATTAAATTTCGTTTGTCATAGCATCATTTACATCAGAAATACTAAAACTAAGCGACCATCCAATAAATGTGCATCACAAACAAAAAACAAAATAAAAACCGCAAATACCACAGTGTGTATGAAAAACCTAGCTTGCTACTTTTTGTCGTTTAGAAGAAATTAGGCATTTCTCAATTAGTATTAAATAAATTAAACATTGAATGATACATGTGAATCTTCTTGCTTTGGCATCCGTTGCCATAACGGTAGAGGGCGGACGAAATGAAGCAGCCTCAAAAGTACAGCATTTGACACGCGAAGTTTAAACACTCTATTTCGAAAGATATCTATGGAGTGAGCTTTTGCAAAAAACAGTAATCGCATACGCACTTGTTTATCGCTTGCTTTTTATCTCGCTCGGCAGTGTGTCAATGACATGTGCACAGAACCCTTCGTTATAGCGAATATTTTCATTGCACCGACGCGGGTGGTTGGCCTCATCGCGAACCACATGCGACTTGCCTTTGTGTCTTGACCTGCCAGCTACTATCTCGGGCACATGTGAATCTCTCATTTAAGTCCATTGCAGAAAGATGCTTGTTGTTTGTTTGAAGAAGCGTCCAAACTAAAGCGTACCTACCTTGTCATAATCTCGTCTTCGTCCGATGATGTTCGGCAAAAATATGAATTTTTAGGGAGTCCATCTTTGAATCTCACTGGTAACCGTGGTATCCTCTTATCTGAAGAAATAGGAATTAGTCTTAATATTATTGCACTCTTTAACCTAACTAAGGTACTAGATGTACGTAGATGTTAGAAAGAAAATACAAAAATTAAGTACAAATCTTATTGCCAAAAACCAACATATTCTTACTTCAACTATTCGTCGATGTTATTTTGAAAAATAATTCATTTCTAGATCGGTCCTAATTTTTTTGGGATATATAAACATTATAAACCCTCGGTCTTTAAAATGTAAACTCGAAATTGAACATCTGCAAATATGGATACCATTTAATAGCAATATAATCATGTCTTTTTTTCCTTAAGGTCCTAAATAAATGAGTAAGAAGGTTATTGAAAGTCACGACTGTCGCCTATTGTCGATATTGATAGAAACATGTCACGCGTCTTTTTGCGTCTTAACACTGAACATACGGTCTTTAGAAACGTTATGGATAGTCCTAATGCCGTCGAGTCCATACCTTGCCCATATGGTCACGCCTTTTTAGGAGACGTTTTAGCTGCCATATGCCATATTGTAAGAGAGTCGTTGGGAAACCTGCACATTACAGATGGTGTAGCATTGATTAACTGTAAACGGCTTTGGATCGTAATCAACACTCGTTTGATCACGTTAGAATACTTTTTTGGTCGAACACAGCATGATACTCGCTAGCAGTCCCATTCGAACATTCTTGTTCAGGTTGAGCACACTTAGTCGGCTTATTATGGTATTGTACAATTAAATCTTTCTCACCAAACGGTTTTTATTTGCCAATAACGCAGCCATTGCGTTGATATGTGGCAATCTGGAGTTAATTGCTCCTTATATGGGATTTCATAGGTTTTGAGTTTTTTTTACAATATAGGAAAGAGATAATTTGAACAATAGGTAGTTATCGTCATTTAGTGCAGAATCAGCTCGCTTGCAGGCTTGCGTAACCCTGTAATGCCTTACATGGCATGAGACAGGCCGGTCTCGGACCTTCGAGAAGTGGGTCGGCATTAATGCCATCTGGTCGGACAGGACAGGACACGATGTAACGAAGACGTGGTGTAATCGCTCTGTAACGGTACTCGACAATGTCTCGCATCGAAAAGTACTGTTTTTGAAAATGGTACCATTCATATTGTTGGGGACCAAAAAAATACTGATCTATTGTTGAGAAAGGCGGTGCAAGACCTGGTGGTTACAGCTTTATGTAGGTTAAACAGGTGATAGTGTCGTCGAGTGAAACAGACATACGATGAATAAAACTGAAACATTTTTTTGCCTTTGTAATTTTATTGGTTTAGATTGAGAACAAACCACCTTGATTACCCTTAATGTGGTATGAGTAACTGCAAATACATTTACCAAAGATATCTAAATGAGTACTTCGAAAACAAACCACTTGTTGCGTATGAATGACTACGTAATTATTTCAAACACCGTCAATTTGTGAGATTCGATCACTGAATCAATTTGATGAATCATGCGTTTGTTAAATTAGTATTGATTGCGTTGAACTCCTTCTGGCAAATTTACTTCATGTCTATTTTAGGACAACACGAATTTCCAGAGAAGAGAGTTGATCCAACTCTTAGTATGTATGTACATGCACCTCCAACATCGATTGTACGGGCTCTTAGGTATCAAATGGCACCATGGCATCACAATCTCACCTATGATGACCAAGCTGACCACACAGAAGCTCCCCGAGTCCACAATAAATAACTTTTCCCCTGTACCATGTATCACATAAATGTAACATAACAATTGATTTACTTTTTTCGAATTTCCTGGACAGGGAACCTGTTAAGCAAAGCCTGTTTACCGTAAGGTGTGTAGGCTTACAACATGATGATTAAGTAATATCGATTACCCTAACATAAGCCTGCTAATTTGCATTTCCATGTCAGCACATCCTCCGCCCATTGAGCGGGTGCCTCGCCGACGTTCCTCGCTGCTCGCTCGTAATAATTCTACTTCCCATTTATAGTTAGCACAATAGTTATTGTCTCAAGTGAACGCCCGATGACATCACAGTAGCACGCGGTAATCTCGTTCCCATGTATTGTGCACGATATGTGTGAAACATCCGTGTATTGCATCTATTGTAATTGATCCAATATCACTCTCTCTATCACTGGCGTTCGGCTGTTTTGTTCCTGCATTCTGCATATCTTCTTTAACCTTGGATTATTGTATAAATGTTAATTTTTGTGTTCTTTACTTTTCAGGTAAGTAACTGATGCATTTGGAGTATCGGCTAAAACTTAAGTATCACTTTATTCTCTTTCATAACCATCACCCGAACAGTACTTTTTCCTTGAAACGTTTCCAGTTGCCTACGAAGAACCAGTTCCCTTAAGTCTTCATAATATCAATGGAAAGCTACCCCGCAACTGCATCGGACAAGTACATATACTTGTATTTATTTAATATCATCGGCGCGTAAGATTCTTCAATTACGCTTCCGAACCGGTCTTCGGTACCGTTGCCGTTGGCATTTGGATTATGGGTCATAGCTCCAGACCGGTAGCCGACGGATTTTTACTTTGAATACCCTAACATTTTGTAACAATATCTCTCGAAAACGTGATTGGTCGGTATCGAATGTTTTCATTATAAATTCAAATGAAATACAGTTGAGAATACATTTTTATCATTATTTGGTGCATTGGAATTCCTTTCAATTATTGTTTTAGTTTTATTGCTGCGGTCGTGATGTTAATTAATCATAATTACTTTTGTATCATTTGAGATTGTTCTTAATTATTTTTGTCATTCAATCGAATCTTATCTCTCTAAATCCAGCTTTAAATTAAATCTGGGATTTCATAACTACCATCATTCAGCATTCTTGCAGCTATTTCATAGCTCGTATATCTGTATCGCCGTTAACGTCTTAAGTAATCATATTTCCATTAAATTAAGATCGATTATGCTTACAAGTTCATTATAGTCGCTGATTAAGCTTACAGCAATGATTAACTGATATTTAGTAACTGTTTTGTTTTGTAATATTGTAATTGCGTTTTATATAATAGTCGGTTCGGTCGCGGTGCCGCCGCCCGGTCATTGTCGTCGGGTAAAGTCGGGTTACGAAACGCACCGGGTCGGAGGTTGTCATGCGCGCGCGCCTGTCCGTGGGCTTCCTTTTATACTCTCTTTGTTTATGTTTTTTTGTTTTTGGAATGGTCCGGTTTGTAGCCACTTTCCTATAACGTGACTTATCCGAGTCTCGCTCCTTCATTTGATTCAATGTTGTTTGCTTTTAAACCAACTTTTGCTCCTTGCCGTTGGATTTCTTTATTACGATTTGCGTAGCAATCAGCCAATTATAACTGTTGAAAATTGGCAAATTGCTTTTGATCAGCCCACAGATCAGGCACCGGTCCCGCCCATTAGGAATTTAAATTTATTCAATCCTACGAAATTATATTAGATTATAGTCCTGCCATCCCATTGGATTTTCGACTCAATACGTACACAATAAGAATGCAAAGAATAGATACGGTAATACTAACTGGAATTACGGCAAGGTGCGTCAAGGACATGGTTTCGTCTGGTTGTTTCAACGTTTTTTTTACTTGTTGGAGGACCTGCGTCCCTCCCCCTCTTTGCCCCCTCAAAGGTTGCTAGCGCACGTTCCTCGAATTTTCAATTGTGATTCTAACGACATCGCAGAGGTTTTTGTTACCGGATGTGTCGTGGCGAATAAATTAGGAATAATTATGTTTTATTCTTGCGAAATGGTATTCATGTCGTTTTTAATATACTTAGGTGAATTGAATTAGCAAATGAGCCATTTGTAAAAAAAATATGAGGTTGAATTGAACTTTAATCCTAGGCCCATTTAGTTATTTTTTTTGGCATTCTATCATTGAGACGGACCTTAATTTCTATTGTGTATAGTTGTCCTAGGTAAGCGGTAGATTTTTGATGTGATCTAAATTAACTGCTAAAGATCAAATTAGTTGATAAACTCGTTATAAGGTCAATGACTACGCTTTGGTTTATCTTAAGCTAATTAAATAACGAGGCGGCGTATTAATTAGTAACATGTAATTATACCGTTGAAGTGATGTTGTAATAATGTTTGAGATGTAATTTTTGGGTAAGTTGCTTATGCCGCTATATTTTTTTTTATACTACAAGGTGGCAAACAATATTACGGCCCGCCTGATGGTAAGCAGTTACCGAAAGCCTATGGACGCCTGTTACACCAGAGGCATTACGTGTGCGTTGCCGACCAAAATTTACCATTATTTAAAATAATCAAGTTTCACCTGCTGTGATTTTCCCAATTTAATTTCGTTGTAGTAGTAGTGACATAAAGTCGTTTGTAGAAGCTCTCTTCGGTTGTGACTTCTTATAAGCAAGTCTCTCTGATAGCGACTGTAAATATTTATTTATTTATTTATTTATTTATTTATTCTTCATTGCACAAAATTAATGATACAATTGGCGGACTTAATGCCAAAATATCTATGTTATAGATAGATACATATATTATTTATTGTACTAAAACAAAAAGAGACTTAAAGCTAAGTATTACGTTGAAAACAATGCACAATTTAGGCGGCCTTATCGCTAATAGCGATCTCTTCCAGGCAACCTACGGTTAGAGGAAAAATGGTAAACGAGAGGCAAGTATGTGCACGAATACAACAGAAACTATTTATATGGAGAAATATGTAAATTCAATAACAAACTTATTTAAAATAAACTTACTTTATATTTGAAGATATTTAGATACATTAACTATTATAGTATTTATATTGACAAGCAGCTACCGGAGCAATTATTTTGACCCTACAATAAACTAACTATACATAATTGAAAAAGAACCAGTGACAGACAGATATCACAAGTAGATGTAACAAAAGTTAACCAAAAAAAGGAAAAATAATATAATAAATAGGGATAATCATAGTGCAAGATAATGCGAACCTCTACTATTTGCGCCACAGCAACCAAAAAGTGACTCAACCCATGAATTTTAGAAAATTAAAAAAAAATCATAACTCGTAAACTACCAAAAATCGCGGTTTGACTTGTTTAGCTCTATCTTTATAAAGAAAAGCAAAAGCGTTGGCAACCGTGAAAACCTATGTTAGTCTCTCTACCAAAATACGAGTAGTACAATGACTCCGGCTCAACTCCATATGAGCCAACAAATACATTTGAAGCCCAAACTTAATTAGTTATTGTTTGCCCCATTTACGTAATTACAATTCAACTAAAAACCTTAGTCATCGTAATAATAACATAGCAAGTAGTTTCCAAGTAAGGCGCGATTAGGCAGAAGCGACACCAGGTCTGCGCTTACGCACGCTATTATCATTGCGAGTATTAATACATTTGACAAGACTTAGACTTTTATTGAACAGACGACACGATTGGCGTAAATAATAATAATAAATATTCTTTATTGCACATCAAACAAATAACAATGAAGGTTTGTATTACACGAAATAGTAAGATGACACAATTAGGCGGTCTTATTGCTAAAAAGCAATCTCTTCCAGACAACCCAAGTAGAGGAAAATGTTAAAAAAAGGGTAAGTATGTGCACAATAATAGTCAAATGTAAATTTAAATAACAAAATAATAATACAGGATATGTACTAATTAGCCCACCAATAACCAAAGAGATCAGAAAAGGAAAATGAGTTAAATAAACGGACGAGCGTAGTGTGCTGTAGCACGATTTCTCGCCTTGGCTTGCCTTGGTGTCACGGGTTCCGGTCGGTTTTCTAAATTGGCCCGGGTTGGGTGTGTGCTGGGAGACGCCCCTGGCTTATTTCCCTGTCTGGTACCTCTTAACACAATATTATATATATCCTTACTTCGACTTTGGTGTGTTGTCTGGCGCATAATATAAAAACGTGACGAAATAATATGTAAAATAGACCTTATTAGAAACATTAAACGATGTTAATTGAGTGCTGCTTTTGGTAAACAAATATGTCTAAAACCACAGCCTACGTAATCGAATCGTGTCATTTGCTGTTTTCTTTTGAGGAGTATCTTTCTACTCGTACATGCATAATCCCCTTACCGTGTAAAGGCTACTCACGTACACATTGGTGGAATTGTGGTTAAAAAAAACCAGAGAACGCCACATAACAAAAGTAGAAGAAGAAGAGTATCTTTCTTCACCGCCGAAAATCTTCGGATTACAACCACATAAATTTTATGGGCTATCAAAAATATTAGTTAAAAACAGTGTAATTGCGATGGAAGCTCATTCTTTAACTTGAATCTGCTGCTCCTTGTATTGCTGTAATACCTAACTTGTATTAGCATATAGCTTCGCAGCTATCGCTAGTATATGACTATGCGGGCATTATCACCAGTAGTGCTTACTTTACCTAACTTGGTGTCAAATTATGTATTGTGTTGTTGCTGGTGAGTAATTCCCCATTGTCCTGAGGAATACTGTAATGAAGTTCTTGTTGGTTGTTTAACGTTGAAGTATTGCAATATTAAAATAACCTGAAGAACTATTATTAGCTAACTTTTGTAGTAACTATAGTCCGTCAAAAGTCTCTACATAAATTGCGTTATTTAGCATATATCTGTACACAATACTTTCTCGATCTGGTTATTTAGCAACAGTGGTGTGATTTTATATATAAATCGCGAAATCGAAAGTATTATTCGCTAGATTTTCTTCGTAGAATTTTTCTCGAGTTTTCCTTCGTTAGTAATAGAATCAGCCAATAACTTAGCAGAAGAGACAACGTAGTGAGTGACTCACTCTAGTCGGCTAACTCCACCTCTATTTAAGTAATACAAATACAAAGAACTTTTATTCGATCAATAATATATTTTGCTAATAGTTCAACGACCCTTTAATGAGGTTACAACATTTTGCTTATCTAGTCTGCGTAGATACTACCGATGTAAGTAGTCTGTGACACTAACACGTGTTCATAAATTGATTATTCTTGTTCAAAAATGGAACGAATACTTTGCACTTTTAAATGACGCGCTAACCGGGTTGTAGTAACGGAGTGACAAAATAGTCGTTAAATTATGTATACATTTTTCTACTGCACCATTATTCGATTTAGGATTAGGATGACAGGATATAATACAATTCAATTCAATCAGTTTATTGCACTTTGATAAGTTAAGATCTCACTCGAAGCACTCTTTTTCCCACAATTTACAACCAGATAAAAATAATCAAAAATGTAAAGTATTTTTTTTTTGTATTTTTTATTTATTAATTAATTTGTGTCCAAAAGGTATTACAAACATGTTACAACGTTAACAACTACATTAGTCGAAGACTGTGTCTGACTTTTAATAATAATGTTTAGGATTGGCTCTATTTTTTTCACAAATTTAAGTTAATGGGTTTCCTACTAAAAGCACTGTACTTAGACGGGATTTTGCTAATAATATATAACGACAAGTATCGTAAGTTAGAAAAAATGCTGTAAGTATGCATAAAAATGACAGACGGACTAGAAGCCTAGACACGATTGGCGTCAGATTTATTTTGTCACGAAGTCATTGTTGACGTCAACTACAAACTTTGCAGGATCCCTTTTAAACTAGAAGGAACTTACTGAAGGTCTAACAGATATTGTAGGTCCATTAAAAGAGACAAATATTCTTTAAAATTCACCTGATATGAAGTTTTGACAGGTGAAGACACAAGTGTCGTTATATCCCCCCATCTCGCGTGACGGTGGTCGGCAGGGCTCGCATGGCTCCACAATTAACGCGGCGAGAAGTGTCCCTAAATAACGCCTTGTCTATAATTAACGCCGTACTCGACGGTTACTGCTTTTGGAATTGCAAACTGAAGGCACGAACTTGAATCAAAATGTGTGGGAGCATTTTACACTAGATTACTCAAACATAGAATATCTGAAAATAATGTTAGTTTCATAGATACAAAATTAGGCGGAATAATGTGAATAATTTATGAAAAAGATTAGTTTCATAGATACAAAATTAGGCGGGAAAAGTTCGTTTTTTATTTATCTGTAACATTTATTAAACGTTTCTTATTTTGATACCTTCTGCATCAAAGAAGAGTAAGAAAGTCGTGCGGGGCTAAGATGCGCGCCCTACGAGAAGAGTAGACAAAAAATCCTCCAATCAAATTTCACCACTTCTCGATCGATCATTTCGATTCTTTGTATCGTTTAGCTGCATCGATTACATCTATTATTTTAATCGATTATTTGTATCGATTGTTTATAGCGATACTATCGTGTCTTCAAATCAGTACTATTGATAATATCGATTATAATATTAATAAATCTGTGTTAAACATGTTTACACCCCTTTGTCATGCGAAGAAACTTGTCTTGTCTACCTGTTTTGTCGACTCTCACAGACGAGAAACGAGAAATTACCTTATGTTGCGCATTAAGATGCGCCAGGCTGGTCATAAATATTTGACGACCGACTTGGTGTAATGGTTAAGAAGTTGGCTACTACACCAGAGGTCGCGGGTTCGATCCCCGCACAGTACAAACATTTGTGTGCATGAACATGTCTGTTTGTACTCGTCTGGGTGTCTCCTATGTATAATAAGTATGTATTTACAAAAGAAAATGTATTTAAGTATGTTTATCCGTTGTCTAGTATCCCATAACACAAGCTTTAATTAGCTTACTTTGGGGCTAGATGGCGCTGTGTGGAATAATGTCCAGGGATGTCCAGGGATATTTATATACTTCCTATTTTATATTCTGTAGGAGTTCTGTTTGTACCCCCATAAGCTCATTTACTATTATATATTACTATGTAAATATGTATATGCATATGTATATGCGCCAGACAACACACCTCTTGCAGTAGGGATTAATATCCCTGTGTTACGAGGTACCAGACAAGGAAATAAGCTGGGGGCGTGTCCCAGCACACCCAGACCCGAGTCAATTCAGAAATGATAGTTTCCTTAATTGACCCGACAGGGAATCAAACCCGTGACACTACGGAAATCGAGGCGTGAAACCGTGCTACAGCGCACTACGCCAATCGTGTCGTCACTAATAGAATAGAATAGATTTATTTTTCCAAAGACATTTTTGTACATTTCTATTGCAACTTAAATATAGACAAACACTTGTTTAGTTTACAAACTACTATTTTACACAGTAACTACACTAGGAACATAGTAGGATCTTATAATATAGGTATTATCTAACTTCTAAATATGATATCTAAGTATTGAGAATACAAAAACAAAAAGTTAGTATTACAAGTAAAGCAAGTTATTAATTTTAGTTCTTAGGTTAAACTTAAACAATTATTGACGGTATACAAAAATAAGTGAGTCTTTACCTCCCGTGCTAGTCAAAGACTGTGAAACTATATTGTTAATTAATGTTTGGCCTTTTTTTAAAATCGCTAACTGAATCCGTTATAGTTGAGTGAAGTGTGAAAGCGCTCATAAATATTTCTTCAAAGCCCTGCCCTGACTCCTACCCTGCCCCAAAGTACATTGACCAGCGAAAACATACGTGTTTATTTTAATGTGCGAACGAACCGTCCAAATCGCGGCAGGGCTGGCGGCTGCCAAACACAATATAAAATGTATAAAATCACTTTGTTACGAGACACAAGAGGTTTTATAACTCCGACAGGCGCTGTGTTGTTACAAGTGGTTTTAACTTTCGGAGTTCAACAGCCAAAATGCAAATAAAGAATCAGGTTATTTTAATGGACGTGGAATTATTGTGTGTGGCGTAAGGCACCTTTAAGCTCAAAACTGTATTATCGTAAATGTTAACTGCT
The DNA here is from genome assembly GCA_947369235.1 of Udea olivalis. Taxonomy (NCBI): domain Eukaryota; kingdom Metazoa; phylum Arthropoda; class Insecta; order Lepidoptera; family Crambidae; genus Udea; species Udea olivalis. The sequence continues at coordinate 19,924,107 of OX376350.1, read as the reverse complement.
TTAGTATAAATAATAAATAAAATCTAAATTGCTGATGTTTTACGAATGAAACCTGGCCTCTATAAAAGCGTGGACCAATTTTTAACCGACTTGAAAAAAGGAGGAGTTTCTCAATTCGACTGTATGGTTTTTTCTTGCGTCGAACTGAATCTAAGTTGCCTATTAGTGCCTATCTTCAACCAAATCAAAAAACTACGCGAAAACTTCAAAACAGAGAGTACGCCTTCATTCTGAACAATTATATCAAGACCACCATATTGGGTGGTGCTACCACCCCTATCAGACCTAAAGTGCACATTGTACGTTGACTCCTATGTTTATGGTTGTTAGCGCTAAACAATATACAATTTACATATTAAAGATAGAAATAATATTATTTTCTAACAACTCATGATAAGTTATGATTACTGATGAATCATTTGTACAAGGTTTCAATGAGTAAATCGCTTCCTTGCCAAGGGAACAAAGGGACTCTGTTTTCTGATTACAGCAGCGTAACAATTGAAATGTTATTGGATTCCTAACATACTCCAGAATAATTTATTTCACATCACTCATGAAATACGTGTTGGCTCAAATCCATCTTTCAATTGCATCGAATGCGTTCTGGAAATTACTTTTTCAAAATAGAATGATATGCAATCTAGATCTGGTTCTGACTGTTTTGATAAACTTAAACTACTATTCAGTCTAGTGTTTGGCAATTTAACATTGATTTAAAAATTTAAAGTGACTCCAGCATTTCAGTTCTCAATGATGCTTGACTTTGCGATCCTCTAAGTCCTCTAAGCTTCAAACCTCAAATACACTCATGATGAGCTGAATTTATAGTTCGAGCAGGCTGTTCTGGCAGGCTACAGGCAACAGCAGAGTACACGGATAGTGATTGTCACTCAAAAATATTTCGAAACCATGATTCATTGATGTTCACATGTCGTACCCGTGCCTGTGCAAAAACGCGACCAGCTCAGCCATTATAAATATTTGGGCGAATCTGAACCTTGTAATCGTACATTTAAGGAGGCTCGTGTGCTTGGTACTTAGTAGCACGACGACGGTTGATGAGTCACGGCTAACGAGGCTACGCCCGCCTTTATAGTAATTCTATTTGGATGTGCGAGAGCGCCATTTGGTAAACGCCCGTTATTCGAAAAAGTGTAATTAAGTTCGCACATGTGGAGATTTTTCTAGAATTTTACTTTGAAAGTATTGAAATATCGCAGAAATTGTAAATTGTCAAACCATATAAGTAATATTATACTTCCAGTTCTCGTTCTCGTATTGGTCACAAAAGTTTATAATTCTGTAAAATTATCATTACCCTGTTTACTATCAGTAAACCGCATATGGTAAGAAAGTTTACGACTGCTCAATTTCATTTCAGAATTGTTAAATTTTGCAAATCCGGTTCACAATGCAGGGCAGATAAACATATCAAGATACCGCGAATCACGTTCATAAAAAGTCCAAATCTGGAATCAACGATTGTGTGTGCTCAGATTTTCGCTGTCTACAGCCATCAGTCTGAGAAATCGGCTTGTTTACGGGAGCTGCAAACATTTTAGCTACAGACAGGCAACAACTTTTGGGATGAGCGTATCACAGTTTGGGCATGGTGCCAGGCAGGCTGTCCAATAAATTCACTTTATACCCGTTCATGATATGAGCAGTGCGTCGAAAAATGTTTCTTAGCCGAATTTAGGTATTCTCTGAATGGATGTGATCTATGAAATTTAACATAAGTATTGACTTGTAGACCGACCTTGTAAGTAAACTTAGATGAGTTTGAAGGTTTTATGGTCATTCATAATCTATCCTATCACCCATGATGGTTTATTGCCTTATTGGGAACATAGAATTCTGTGAATATCAGTTACACGATTCGCTTACATTTCAAAACAGCTGACATAAACCTCTCCTGATGCAAAATCTACACATTCAACTGTCGTAGGGAATTCCACTTTCTGCCTATTTACCAGATAATGTGTGGAAATCGCATGCAAAATGTATGACCGACCTTCATCGTTGATCCTTAACGCGTTACAACCACGTGTTTTAATATGCCGAGCTTATAGGAAGCCGCGGGTGGAATGCAAAATGGGCCCATTACACATACAGGATCTTTCTTAGTAGTACTTGAGCTTAGATTACTATGTGGAAATTGAAATGAACGGAAAGCGTGTGTTACAGAATGGGACTCAAGTCGACGCGACTTGAGTATTCTTCAGACGAATTTAAACGTCACTCAATATTTAGAGGAGGTCCCCCTTGGAACTAATCAATGCTGAGCAATCCAGATTATATGATCGTTAAAATGTCTTCCTGGAACATTTTAGCATCATCTACCAACATTATCTACGGAATAATACGAGTAATCGAAGATCCTGCAAAATGTTGTAGTACAGTACAGACGTCAGAATTGTAAATTGATCAGTGAGCTGGCTTTGAGATTAGTCCAATAATGATATCTTCAATAATGACAATGTACATTTGTTGGCCCGAACTAAAAGGTTCGGTGACTCGTTTCTTTGTCGTACCATCCAGACGTGGAACGCTCTTCCAGCACATGTGTTTCCTTCCTCGTATAGTCCCGGGTTCTTCAAGCGGGGCGTGAAAAGGCATTTCTGCAGGCCTTCAAGGTGAGGATGGCCAGCCCAGTGATTCGTTTGAATGACTGGGCTTGTCAACCTCATATCTGGACCTCACGACCGCTTTCCATCAGGTGGAGTGAGGTCATCTTGACGGGCAATATAAAAAAAAAATGTAGTATTAACTGGTCCTATTCACTGCAGCGACACTACGAAAGTAGATTCCCACGACGTGATATAGATGCGTCGCGTGGTGTTACGTGGGCGTCTTCGTCGTAAATATTGTCACATAAATTATGTTTGTTGTCAATTGTGTGTTTAGTCATAAGACGCTATGTTATAAAAGAATCTTGTCAACATCTTGGTAATAAGGAATCAATAGTACATGCTTTGCTTTTAAATGATGCTGTGTAGTAGGAGCTACCTGAAAAACTTTTCTTCACAAAGATCGCCCGTTTCAGTATAAATGGATGTATTGACTTTCTTCGTACATTGAAATTTATTAATGAAGTTCCTGAAGTAAACATTACATCACTTTTAATTCGCATTACTAAATGCTCATCGTCTGGAACTTATGGAAGACGTATTTAGAATTAAAAGGCGAGAATCCAGTTAACCAGCCAGTTCCTGGCAAACTTAAAATTGCCAGGAACATAAAACTGCTCTTAGCATGTCGATATGCAAACAACCGTCACAACCCATGTTTAGCCGAAGATATGAATGCACCTTTCACAATAGTGATTAGTTGTAAATCCAAGACAATACCGACGGACAAGCGCCTTCGCCGTGACCCCAATCCTTGCGGCGCCGCTTGCAACAATTATTACGGAGTGCCGCCCTGACCGCGCATCAGTATGCAGTACTAGATAATATATCGCTTTCAAATTATTGCCATTCTCACAATGTCTTTGTCGCATGATCTGTAAATTTAGTAAGCAGCCATTTTGAGATTTCGTCAATGTAGGAAGTTGGACGTTTCCTTTCAATTAGCGTTCGGTTTTGTCTTATAAATTTTTGATTTGCACTTTCATACTTTGTTATGTGAATTGTATCTCATGTTTGCAAGGTCACGCTGCAAAGTATATTATCATTTTTGAGCCACTTCAACCCAGCTGTTTTCTGGTTATTGTCAAACCGACGCATTTTTGTGCCATATTTTCCTGGCTATGAATTGGGAATTAAACAATAGACTGTATTTGGACATTAATGGCAGGTGATTCACAAAACACGTTTTTAGAATTCATTTTTGAAGTAGTAAACAGTGAAATTAAAATCTAATAAAATTTAGTGATATTGTTGAGGGGATAATACAGGGAATTCATCCGGTGGGAACATGATTTGATAAAGTTGGCTCATAGAATAAATTCACAAAGTTACCTCTTTTCGTGACATTTTGATCTGATAATATTGGTATTTTACCAAAACAAAGTTTAAAGATAACTGGAGGGATTTCATCGGATGGTTTTTTTATTACATCTTTCGGTCCGCGTGGCGCTCACCATTTTGCTTCGGGAAATGTTGTGCAGAACCACCTCGCCTTAACATCAAATGCAGCAAAACCCACCCATATTGACTGGCCTGTTGGCGCAATGGCAGCGATCCTGCCTTTAGCGCCAGAGGTCGTGGGCTCGATCCCCACCCATGACAAATATTTGTGTGACGAACATTTGTATTTGTTGTGTGTCTGGGTGTTATTATCTATTTAAGTATGTATTTAGAAATATTTAAGTATGTTTATCCGTCTCTGACGCCCATATTACAAGCTCTGCTTAGTTTGGGGTCACATGATCTTGGTGTGAATTGTCCCAGATATTTATTTTATTTATTTATTTATTATATATTATCATTTCCAGGAAGCTAGTTGAAGGGTTCGTTCATCGAATTACTGTCACTTTTATTAGGTCGGCTTTCCACTTTCCAGGTCCCATGATTATTGCGCATGTAATCACATGGTTGATATGGATATGGTGTCTGCTGAATTTGGTTTTGCTACATTTAGGGGAAATAGGACGTTCTGTAGTATTCGAAAGTGCAACAGAGATCAGAAAGAAACACAAAACGGTTAGCTAAGCTATTGAGAAGGTTTTTCAGTAATCTGTTCAATATTGTCTCGCTCGTCTTGAACAGCAATTATCCTGTTATTCTAATGTCGGTACACAATGACATTCGCACATTTCGTGCCGGTTGTTGAACCCGCGCCGGCGCATACCTGTCCAGTGGGTGGCTCCGTTAAAATCAAATTATACAGATTAATCACGGCTACATTCGCTATTGTGTTCAATGAGGAAGTGGATGTCATTAGTATTAAATATGAACAAAAAGGTTCCGTCTCATCGCGTTAAGGCGGAAGTTTCTTGTCTTCTTATTCCTTGCCAATTTTTAACCCTATTATATGGATTTTTGTCGCAGCATTAACCTGGTCATCATCAAAGTGTTGACTTGACTGACATGTCTAACTTACTTTTTTATATCTTTACTTAGAATACAGATTATTAAAAAAAAGCACATAAAGTAAAGTTAAATAAGGCTACCGAAACTACAAGGATCTTCGTCTAAACATTATTGGTGTTATTTTGGAAGATACAAAACTCTTCGTTCAAGTAATTTCGTTTGGTTTCATCAATATCTAAATGATGTGCTCATACTGTCTGCGCTTGTGGCATTCAGAACAGCTCTTGATGCATTCCAATCTGAGATGCCGCATGAGTGGACTTAAAACCAACAAAGTCGCTGGAAGAGGCTTCGTCACATTCCGACGAAAGTAGCGATGACTCCATAGGCCCCTGATTGTTGACCCAAATGATACACAGATAATTGATATATGACTCACCTGATATTACGTTTTATTATAAAGTCATCATCACTGAAGAAAGGTGCTGTACGTAATCGTATCCGTAGCCTTATTAATAATTCATTCTGACTGAGTTGCAATAGTATTGCTGGGTTTTCTTAATTTGGAACTCAATTCTTTAACGAAAGAACTTCAAAACTAAGGTCACTTATAAATTGGCTAAATCTTTTGACATTCAGTACATGTTCCTACCTCAAACTATCGCAACGCATTTCGTAATCAGCTCTTATGTGCAACAAATCACAGATGCAACCATTATGCAAGCGTCAGGTCAAATACCAATTGACTTGACGCTATTTGGGTCCGGGACAACTTGTGTGGTCTTTCTATTGGTCACTAAAGATTTCATGATAACTTTTTATTGCTCCGGTGTGCCCTGTGAAATTCCAACGTCGAAATTTTTATGTCCTTACCTTTTAATATTCGAAAGCTTAGAGAGCTTTAGTATGTACAGATGTCTATTGGGAACTTGATTGTAATTACGAGCGACTCATACTTGGCAAGCATGAGACACCTCTCAAAAAAAAATCAAAAATGATTCAGAGGTCAACCAACCATCCAAATGCTTCCGTTATTTTCTCAAAGTAAAGGCATATTAGCATTCATTATGTGTTACATTTACGGATTCACCTTGGTAGGCTGGGTTTTTATTTGAATCATCCTACTTTCGCTTGGAATTATGACGCATTACGATGCAATTTAACACTTCCTTGACCACGGATGACGCTCATACTGGTTTGCTGATCTGGCTTGATGTAGTGATCCTTAGTTTGAAGTTTCAAGTGATCGACTCTTACTATAAGTTAGTACTACAGTTTATGATACATTACATCTCCATCAGATGGAACTATGGACGTCACAATTGCTGTGCATCTGGTCACGATAGACGTTGCGGTTGGCGGTTATAGTCCACTGCTTTGCGGTAAAGTTGGACACGAAATGAGTTGCTGGTAGATTTACTGTTTTGAAATTATGTTGATTTCAAATAGCTTATCGTATTTGGAGATAATGGACAGTAACTTATGGTCCAATCGAAAATATAATCTTTCTGGAATTAGTCGATGTAAGGGTACTAATATTATTCTGCTGCAGTTTTGTTTCAATTACCAATGTAGTCTGTACTAATATTATGAAGAGGAATGATTTGTTTGTTTGTTTGTATTGAATAAGCTCCGAATCTACCGGACCGATTTTAAAAATTATCTCATCAATATGAAGCTACATTATCAGGGAGCGACTTAGCTATTTTTTTTTATTTAGGCTATATTTTGAAGGGAAAGGCAGCCTACGCGGGCGAAGCCGCTGACGGACAGCTAGTCTATAATAAGAGTGTGGTGAAATACATTAACAGATATCAGAGGCACTGTGTAGCAATGGGAGAGAGAGATGAAGGCTAAGGAAGCAGCACCGAAACTATTTATGCATAGAATATTGATACATTATGCAACACTTCAACTAGACTGCAAAAAAACACTATTAAATTTGAAAGCAAATATCTAATGAGTCTTCTACGAAGTGTTATAACGCTAAATTATACTCTCATCTAATCAACCAAGAGCACGCAGAAAATCAGGGAAACTGAAAAACGTCGCAATAAATCAACGCCTGTTACGAATAAAAATACCTAAAAGCAAACACGGAAGAAACCGCAGTGTACACTATATGCTAATTAGTGCAATGTTTAACATCAAGTGCAAGCAGGGCGCAAGGGCACAGACCGGTTTCGCGCGACAGACCGGAAAATCGGCGGGCGACATCAGGGCGGGCGCGCGATGCCCGGGAACCGCGGACGTCGCGTGGCGCGCCCGGCCACTTAGCAGGACAGGGGAGGGGAGTTTGAGGAATGTCTTATCTTACTAATAACGAAACAAATGTCAAATACTAGGATCAATTTTGTAAACATTGATGTAACCTTACTCATTTAATAAGATTTTTATAAGATCACTAACAAGGTTACATTTTAACAAGGAAATTAATTGAATTACATACTTATGTTTTATGCGTAAATGCAAACTTAATTATAGATGACAACGGCATGCAACCCAATACATTATACCCAAATTACTCAATCACTATCTCACTTAATATTTTGTTCACCTATAACCCCTTTTTGTCATTTTACTTCTGCAATATTTTGGGTTATGTGAAAGAGATTGCTTTTAGAAATGAGGCTGGGTAAATTGAATTATCGTTATGTTTATCTTAATGTTTTTCTTTGGTCCAACCAGTGCTAACTACAATTGTCATTATTGTAACCTGGAACTAAACTAAGCCAAACGCCTTTCATAAGTAAGCCCTAATTACCTACCGTAAACTGCCGCGCCGCACCGGACACTAGAGCTCAAAAAACTTAGATTGGTAAATGTAATTTCTCGAAACCATGCGCCATAATAAAGCCCATAATTTCATTATTTATCCTAAGTGTAACATCTTTACGAATAACGTACCATTTAAGAATAAAATGTGTTTGGAAATTTTCCGGCAATTACCCACCCACCACCGGATCCTAGAGCTCCAAGTACCTCTCCATTGTGTCGGTGTAGAATCAGAAGTCGTTATCACGTCTCGAATGTCACGTCACCTGACTGAGACTAGTCCGGCCGGCCACCAAACCTGATTCCGATTGTCGCCACAGTGGGATTGAGGCATTTAACGTTTGATTCCTTCGACCTTTTTTTTTTGTTAGAAATACTTTTAGAATTGTTTGTAAACTGCTAGGCTTCTATAATAAGACTGGCTCTTTAGCTTTATTGGTAGAAACAATTATTTTGACTAACATTCTGGGGTTACTATTTAGGTTTTTATTTAAAATACTACCCAAGTTTGTGTACCTCTGACTTGTAGTCTCTGACTGATTTTAATTCTTGATTAGGAACGAACTTATAAAAAACACAGTAATCAATAAATTAAGCTAAACGCCAGCTAGACTACAAAGCAAAGTACACTTTAAACTTTTCTCCCTCAATTCGTTGGACGACCGACTTGGTGTAATGGTTAAGAAGTTGGCTACTACACCAGAGGTCGCGGGTTCGATCCCCGCACAGTACAAACATTTGTGTGCATGAACATGTCCGTTTGTACTGGTCTGGGTGTCTCCTATGTATAATAAGTATGTATTTACAAAAGAAAATGTATTTAAGTATGTTTATCCGTTGTCTAGTATCCCATAACACAAGCTTTAATTAGCTTACTTTGGGGCTAGATGGCGCTGTGTGGAATAATGTCCAGGGATATTTATTTAATTAACTTTCAATGTACCTAACACCAATTGGCATACAGCAAAATTCTACGTCAAATAAACGGTTATTGTCTCCTTCCGAAATTATAAACAAAGCAGGACCCGTCGAAGGCGGCAGGTGCATTCCCCTACCACACTCCCCTCCCTCGATAGGGAGCAAGGTGCAACGGCCTCCGAACCTGGGACCGTCTGGGACCCCACTTTAGAAAGTTATAAAGTAGCTGTCGATTTTGATAAATCTTAGAACTCTCAGATATGGAATTTGTCGGATATTTTTTTTACAGGCTGTACGCACACAATGCACACTACAGTGAACAGTGGCATTAGAGAATAGATCTCGATGGCCAGTTTTGAATATCTCGATAGCCCGTTTGGCAAATTAGCACAGTTTTCTAAAGGCCCGGTTACACTTTGCTTAGTAGTTAGTGCAGGTGCTTAGTGTTAGGACAAAACACGTGTTGATAGCGATTGATTAGTGCGATTGATTAAATAGAACACGTTTTTAATAACTTCACTTCCTTACACTAAGTAAGGAGAAAACACGTGTGGCAGCGATTGATTAGTGCGATTGAATAGTAACCTGCGTCGTAAAGTTATTAAAACCGTGTTCTATTCAATCGCACTAATCAATCGCTGTCCACACTGTTTTCCCCTAACACTAAGCACCTGCACTAATCACCTTCACTAACTACTAAGCAAAGTGTAAACAGGCCTTAAGACTGATTTAGCATTTATGAATGAGCGGATTATTCAAACTATGTATGTTGCTTTGATTTGTTTTGGTACTAGTTAAACGAACTAAGTCTTCTTCTTGCTTAAATGGGTTGGAAATCCAATTTGGCTGTAGGCAAACAAAGGACCTGGTCCTTTATTATTGTAACATCAACAAGAGACATCCTGAATCCTAATGTACTCGTTAATTACATTTTCTCCCTCGGGCTATGCAATGTCCACGGACACAAGACTGTACTCGTATGTAGTCTAGTTCAGTGAATCGAATGCTAGGAGTTTTATATCACTGAATGCATTTTCCTTAGATTCTCTTCATCAGAAGTATCCCTTAAGGACCTTTGTTTATTTGTTTTTCTTAGTATGATAGTTTTCTTTTTATTATTATTCTCTAAACAATGACCATTATGCGGCAGGGAGTTTGCAGTAGTGGATAAGTCGAGTGAAGTGGTTCAGTGAGACTAATTTACTTCCTAGTATGGGCATTCTAAGGCTTGGAACCGTCTTATAATTTAAAAGTCTCAACTGAAAAGCCCTGAGCCCCATGTTGTTTGTCCCTCATGAAGTACTAGTTTTATGTATCCGCAGTCACGATCATGGCAACCTTCAATTATTTATAAGACAGTACTGCCACTGACGTCACCGCACCAGGGCATGTGTTTGCAATCGTCCGCGTTACATCACTTCTGTAATCTAATCGCTGTTCTTTCGGCAGATCCGTAGGTTTAGGACAAGAGACAGACCTTGGTGAAATCTGTGTAGTCTTTCGTAAACTCGACGTTCCGTGTTTGGGTGAACTGATAGAGTTTGCTGTTAAAACGACTTAGGTGATTAGATTCCGTTTGCCAAAGTGTAAAACTTAGAGCATTAAACATTTGTCTAATTGTTAGAACATTTAACTGTTCAATTACTTCTTCAAGGAGCTGTATTAGTTAAAGAAGTAACAAAACGCCTACTCAATTGGCATTTTCCATTGAAATTAGAATAATTAATTTGTCTGATGTTAATAGAAAATGTCCTTGACTTGTGCTTTGTATGCCAATTACCTGTTTATTAGCTAGAACTTGTATTTTTCCTTCAAGAATCGTTCAAAGGTGTGTTCAGGGAAGAGGTACGTTTCAATGACCATTTATAAGTCCATGACGTTCTATCGGTCTCCCGGCGCGAAGCTATCCTCTTTCCGAGTGTCAAAGGACTGGCAACACCGCTGCTATCTGCTCTGCTACGATCAAAACTAAAAGTCTTACAGCACAGCCTATCGCAGGCGGATGCCCAGACGATACGCAGAACAGGCCTGTATCCTGCGACGGTTGAACGACCCGCGCGGAAACATCCAAGTTTGATAATGAAGCACTTTTTGACGCCAATTGTTTAAAATTAACTGCAGCAGTTGAAATGAATACAGATGGCATGAAAAAGGAAATAAAAATATTCATAATGCTGTGAAATAATGAAGAGGATAATGTAGTACGATTAGGATTGCGGAAAAACTACATGTACTAACATAGGCTTATACCTAACTATAAGTAGTATACATATTAGCAGAAGAAATGTAGGATATTGAAGTGGAACAGAGTCTATTAGAGCACAGACTCACAAAAATTTTAGCCTGATAAGTTTTTGATAAGCTATTCACCTATTTTCATCGTTTATATAAGTACATTTTTCTTTAAAGTTTTTTTTACGATTTCTGTTGTTATTGTTTATTGTTAGACATACGTATACAACTATCTGAATGGCTACCAAAAAGAAGCAATTTACTATTTATCGCCATATTATGACAAAAAATAGGCATCGTCATCGATCGTGGCCAACCTAGTTTCAGCTGGTTTTTGCGTTTACAGTCAACCGAAGTAAGCTTAACAATTTGGGCTTCGCTTTGTCCGCTTGTTGTATGCGAGTTCTGTGCAATAATAGCTCTGATTATGCTGGATTTTTTACGTTCCAGCTGTGGTTGACTGTATATGAGAGTTGTGAGTGTTGTAACCGACAGACGCAGGCTATGCGTTGGCGCCGTGCCGTCGCTTTATAAACTTCTTTTTCTTGTTTTTTTTTGACACTGAACAGTACTGATTTTTCGTTTCAAGTATGCAGTTTATGTATCATTCATAACCCTATTACATCTTTACGTTTTCAAACTTAAACATTTAGTTCGTTCATTTACTAACCTCCAAAAAAAGTACCCTTTTCATGAATAACATGTTGAAAACTATATAGGCTGTATACTTAAGTCATATTATGTTATATGTTCCAGCCTTAAACAAAATATAAGTAACAGAATAGATTTGTGTAAAATCTAGTGCCACAGTTAAAGTATAAATCATGTTAAAGGATCGTTTAGTTAGCCGATCGTAAAGCGTGTGTGGGCGTTGCTTATTGTTGAGTTCTAATCTCGTTTGCAAAGATTGTTGCCCATTCTAACGGGGACGGACTGCAGTATCTGATTGCTCTTGATATGAGATGTGATTAGATAATAACGATTCGTCCTCTGAATAATGTGATTATATGTCTTTTTTCTACCAATAGTAGCAATTCTAATAAATTAGCCTAGTTTATCTTTATCGGAAGCAAAAATATATCAAAGTGTTTGCCTAAAACATTGAAAGTATTTAAGTATAATAGAACAATCTTAATCGACTGGCACTCCACGTGTAGACATCCCCACCACCCCCCATCACCTTATGTCTACTGGATCTCTCTCTAGTTTCCTAGCTTTGAGTTCCCTGTGTATGTTTTCTGCTTGGCAGATGTCCACAGATTAAGCCTCGAAACAGTGTCATTGGTCATTAGACCTCCGTTAAATTCATCCAATTAGAAGGAAAAATGCGTATGACGGAGACCAGATTTAATACATGTAGTGAGTGATAAAATAGTATAATTTCTGCTATTAGAGACTATGCATTACTATCCTCATCAGGCTCATGATCGATTCTAATTATCGCTCCTTGTATGGAGTCGACGTGCTAAGGTCTACTACACATTTCGATGTTATCAGAACGGTAAATACCCAAATATGGTATACTATACTAGACGCTGTATTCAGCAAACGTTCCTTTGGCCGTAAAGGCATCTGTTGGTCGTGACTCATATGCTGCTTACTATGTGACAACGGAAAATATACCTTGTGAAGAAGTAAATGGTGGTAATTTAAAAGTGGCTGAACTTTCGAGGTTAGGTGGGCGATAGATAAGGATAACCACGACTAAACTATACCTTGTGTACTCACTTATTTTGGTGGCAGCTATTATACTAGTTTCGGCTCAAATTTATTGCGTATTTATTAGTTATTTACTTATCAGGAAGTAGCAAAGCAACCCAATTGTATAGGAACTCATAGCTCAAACAACACTGAACTCATTTCCTTACACGCGTTGTAAACTTACTCTTACTTTTTCAATTAGTTCTATCATTCAATAATACTTCAAACCTACTCGTCAATGTACAGTAGATTAAGTGCTCTAAGGAATTCTTTTTCGATACTTATGCTATCTTATCTCTGCCTTCGCTTCAATGTTGTTTTAGTTAACGTACGAGTATGTTGGAAAATATTAGGACAAGAGATTCGAAGAAATTGCGTGAGTCAATCCTATGTTTGATATGAGTTAATAGTTTGCTTATTCATATTAGGAAATAATACTATTCATGATTTTCAGGCAACACTGATACTATCAAAGATGTCATTGTAGACCATCTGTTGGTTGATAGAGGAACATTCATATCGAAGGTCACCATTACCAACGAGTAACAGAAATATCCATTCAATCATAACATAAAAACTATCGTAACCTTTCCTACCAAGAATGGTCTAATACGTTCAGTTAATAGTGCAGCAATTAAAAAGCGGCCTCGTCCGGCCTTGCCTCCGTTTGCGCAGATGCGCGGGCGCCGCGGCGATGTATGACTCAGCGCTGCTTGGCAACATGAGACATGCTTAAGGCTTGTTAATTGTTAAGGCTTGAAACTGGAAAAAGATTGGGGAAATATATTGGTTCCAAGATTTTGGTCATATAAAATATTACAGAATGAAGACAATTTCAATTCAATAAAAGTAAGGAGATTCCGCTGAATGTGGCCTGTCGCTTTGGCTCTAAATGCTCGCATGAAGATATTTCGTACCGTCCGCTCAAGAGTATGTGAGTTCGCAATGAATACCAGCTTTACTTAAATGCCAGATTTTTTTTATTCAAAATAATAAGCTACCTAACTACTGGTGGTAAGCAATGACGAGGCCGAAGGTGGTACACGCTTACCCAGAAAATGCCTATTCACGCCTTGAAGACCCTGGTGTCTCCCAGGCGTTCCACTCTAACTTGTGCGAACCAGAAAAGACGCAGCAAACCGTAGATTGCGGATTGCTAAAAAGTCATGTCACATGGGGGCTAGTGTTAACTCTATTATTTTACTATAACATATTGCTTTTGCATTAATATTCCCTCTTCATGTCTGCAGTATTGAGTTGTGTGTTAAACTATTCTTCCTGGAAGGCTCAAATAATATTGCCTAATTATAAAAAAAAATTATTACTTAATTCAACGTGTTCATTTGTTACTATTTTAGGTAACACTTTTATGATACTAACAAATTTATCATCTATTCTGCCAGTGTAATGTTCTGTGTTCTTTAAATATTCAGAATCTCGGACATTCCAAGTTAATGCTGTTTCAATGGTAATTGACTTCGCTCCGTTCTGTACATTTTTAACAATTATTCATGAATGTGTTGTAATACCGCATGACAAAATTACGCCATCGCTTACGTTATCCACTAGTTAATGGTAGAGAGCCATCAATCTTAGCCATGTCGTCAAGGATTGGATTGTTATTGTCATCAGTTTGGGCACGTTCGTTGCATTCGTCTTTTGCTTCGTCATTTGTCCCAGTTTCGTCTGTTAGGTAATTATGAGTAACACGTATGTTCCGTATCATCACTATCATGATTTAGATAAGAATGATTATCTGATTCAATGCACTGGTTTCACCAAGCTCAAGCCATTGTATAACATTAACAAATGCAATGAACATTGTGTAATATTGTAATAGCAGGATCTGAAATGGAATAAAATCAGTAAAGCCTTTTTTGCCAGTTATTGCAACATGCAAAATAACCCCCAATTTGCCAAAGTTAATTGTTCACGGAGGCATTCAAAATTTCAGATTCATAAAAGAGTACCGACTTTAAGGGGACCATAAAACATGCGCGGCCGCACCGTTGCCAAACGTGAATGCTGATGCGGTGAGTCACCAGGTGACGCTGATTGGGTCTTTGTGAGTGCACGTTACCTGCAACATATGACACATTGTTGGTCACTCTGTCAGAGAGGGCACGACTCGAAGCTTCAAAAAGATGCAACGCAATGCATGTACTTGGACGGACACCCAGTTCATGAGCATAATAATATTGATGAAGAATCGGACCGTACTGCTAACAACTATAGGGTAATAGGTAATACTTGGACCCAAAAATTACGGTCTAGGAAACGGAAATTATTTGTGACTTCACAGGTGGATTTTGGCAATGCATGGCCTATGTTTGTTGAAACTAGGCTACTAAATCGAGTTCCCCATGCTGGATTATTTCTGCTTGACGACGCTGAAATAGCAGTACTGTTGCGAAATCTTTACGATTACCTTATTTAGAGACAATAATGTGCAAACATGTTTGAGTAATCATTTCAATTATGGCACTTTAACCAGCTGTTCATTACTAGAATGTCGACCACGAAAGTTGTTTAACCCTAATCAGAGCACAGCTTTCATTCCAATCCATCAAATTGAAGCCTTTTAAATCATTGCTACAAACAGTTGTAAACTAGCGAACAATTACCCAAGTGCCAATCGGCTATTGCAAAACCGTAGTAGGACTTGAGCGTGAAGCTCGTTCGCTAGTAGTTGGTCAACTATTAGGTCCTGGTATGGCGATGTGACACGACCAAATATGGGAGGCACCTCGTGTAAACTGTGTCGATTGACTTTTTGCACCTCTCGCGCGAACTAAATTGCAACATTGTTCAGAATGTTGACTTATGTGACTGTGAATAATTGGCCATGTGTAAGGTTTGTAACATGACGTTTTACTAGTAAAACTATCACACCGTTTTGATTTTGCTGAAAATGAATACGGAGTTCGAATGACGATGGCATTGGATTTTGAGAAAGACAATATGGTAGCAATGTACTGTATAAGCAGCGGCCAGCGATAGCCACTGTGTTGAGGAACCTGCAAATTCACTGTTTAATGTCTCTTTTTTCGAACACTCCATACAAACTGAAAACAATGAACTACAAACAGTTGTTTACAAGATTTTCAAGACCAATGGTGGTTTTCCGACATTTTACCATCTTCTTCTGAAATCACATTTAATTAGGAAACCACGGTTAGTTTCTACGGCACTAGCTATCAAGTTTACCTTACTCTCTTTTAGTCAATCCAGATAATTTAACACCTCTACTTATCCTTAAGTCACGGCTGTTCATCACTGTCACCTGAAAGACTATTAGATGATTTGATAACTTATCTTTTTCGATAACAACAGGAGTCTTCGAACAATGTCACCATTTTGCATGCAAATGATCTTTAACCACGATTATAACGCGTTTGAGTGTTGTTTGGTTATCAGTAGCTTCCTGTCGACAGGTGAAATGTCAATTTTATACAGCTGTTTTTGTGTTAAGAGTTGTTCTTGTTTTTGGAGAAGAAGAGAGCGTATTCCCATAGCCATCTAAACGGCAAGCAACGCATCGGTGACACCTATGATGTTGCAGCTGTCCATGGGCGGAGGTGATCACTTTCCATGTGACCTTCCGGCTCGTTTGCTTCTAATTACATAAAAATAAGTACTAAAGAAACAAATATATATATATATATATATATATGCGCCAGACAACACACCTCTTGTAATGGTCTCGAAGTAGGGATTAAGATCCCTGTGTTACGAGGTACCACACAAGGAAATAAGCCAGGGGCGTCTCCCAGCACACCCAGACCCGAGTCAATGTATCTTAAGTAACGTGAAACAGTCGTCAATTCAAAAACAAGTTAGTAGTTTTTCTGTTTTTTTTTATTATGGATCGCAGTAATTAGATGTTACAATGTTTGTCTATCGCACATAAAATTCGCAAAACATCATGATCGTTATTAAATTTACTGCGTAATGAATGATAAATCGAAGTGCATTTAATTAAAACTATTTTGGATGGTGAATATTTATTTGGCCTGGATGACGTAATAGGGAAAACGTTAAAAGTTTAAATTAGGCGCAGTAATGAGGAAATAATAAAGCCTATAGACAGGAATATCGTATGTCTACTGCAGAATATCGGTTGTTTTGGACAATATATGTAGTTGATTGGTGCTAAAATGTTTCGCACCTTTAGGTTAACTATTTTCGTCGTACTCATGCTACAAATGTCTTCAATCAATCTGTATTCAATAAGTAGCATTTGGGTTACTAAATTCATGTTTTTTTAGATGGCCACTTACTTTTTTGTTTCTCAGTAATTATAGCAATTAATATGCCTCTTAGATAACCTTAGATATTTCTCTTAAAATTCTGTGTAATTTCAAACGGTCTTATATGACCAGATCACCAGACGTTTTCGACGACACACATTACATTAGTAATCATATTCTGAAGATGTCGTATGATAGGTCAGATGATCGGATCGCAAATTGAATCACCTCCGCGCCCTCAGTATCAGAACTATGATAAGTTATCAGACTAATACGCCGTATTAGTTATTTGATGTCGCCGAAGTTAGGATAATTGTTGTTAAATGAAATAAGGTTGAAATATTTATTAAGTTGTATTTTCGGGTCCAAGAATGGGTCGGGTACATATACGCACGACGAGGCGGAGGGATCATTTTAAGTCTTGATTTCGCCATGCCAGCAACTGGCAGTATGAAATAAATAGAAGGTAGGAGGCTAGGAGGGTAAGAGGTAACCGCAATATCATGAAGCATGTCTCTTCAATTTGTTGATGAACGGAAGTAATAGGTTGGGAAAAAATTCCTGGCATTTTTTGATAAAATTCAAATCATTTTTTAATATAGTTTTTTATTTACATTTAACTAAAGTATGCAGTTGCCATTTTGTTCGATTACTTTTTGCCATCTTGTAGGTAGTGACATGATCCCATTGCTATAGGAGTTTTGAGGCTTCTGATCAAAATACCGCGGCAAGTGGTTTTGGAAGTCCTCTCGTGATGGTAACCTGACACTGCCTAAAGAATTCTGAAGAGACCGGATGGATAGCATTAGCCAGATATACGGCGGATACATTAACACCTTCCAGCCAAACTCTCTTTATTTTTGCTGAGTGGCTAAAGATGTGTGAGGTGTCATGATGAAAAACCACACCCTTTCTGTTGGTTAATTCCGGCTGCTTTCTCTCAACTTCTCGCTTTAATCTCATTAGTTGTTCGCTGTAGAGTTCAGTATCGATGGTCCTGCCTGGTGGTAACAGCTCATGATGAATATTGCCCTTCCAATCCCACCACACACACAGCATCACCTTGTTTCGCCACGTCTGTGAAGCCTGACCGGCTTTTGACCACAACCTTTTCCGCACGTTCTTGTCGTACGTGGTCCACTTTTCATCACCAGTTATCAGCTTCTTCAAATGCGCCAAAACTATTTTGTGGTGGATTCCCAGTTCTTCAGCTACGTCGTAACTACTGATATGCCGATCTTGCTTCACTTTTTCAAAAATGACATCCATTTTATCCATAATAGGGCGACCAGAGTGACGTGCATCTTTGACATCAAAGATTCCGGATTGAAAACGCTTAAATCAAATTTGTGCTTCTCTCACAGACACTGCACTAGGTCCATAAACATCGCAAATTTTTCTCGCGGCTTGCATTGCATTTTTACCTTTTTTGTAGTAACATTTTTAAAACAATCAAACAATTTTAAAATGTATCGAATTTGTTCATTAGTTTCTCTCATCTTGACAGTAAAAAAACAAATGAAAATCACACATTTTCTTGATTTGAATTTGGAATTATCCTCTTTAAAATTTAAACTTTTAATGATACCAAAACCAGCCAGATACCAATATAGCCAAAGAGATTTTATTACAAGTTCATACATACTATATATGCGAAAAGACTTTTTCCCCAACCTAATACTTAGTATAATAATATTTTAGTCGGATGCCTGTTTACGAGGGCTTTGTCGAGTAATTTAAGTTTTTTATTGTTGTGTACTGCCTTATCAAGTGCACGATACCATCTGTTGTCATATTTATTTTCACACACGCCCCAATTCCTAGTATCTTTTTGAATTCGATACACGATTTTCGATCGCCCTCGATGAGAAGCCCTCAAATTTGACGATTAAAATCTGACAAGTGATACCGTGAATAACTTTCTTGCTACAAAAATTTACTCAAAATATAGAGTTTACTAAGTTGTTCTTCAAACCGAAATTAAAACAGGAAAACTAAGGAATATTGGGATTAAGTACATATACCTTCCTCATATAATTCTGATATGGGAGCCACGGCCAGGTAGGAAGACAATAATAAAATTAATACCAGTTACTCAATGCTCTCAATAATTTGTCTTACTTTTTGTTACAATCAAAATAATTATTGCTTTTCAAGTTTTCAGCAGTAGTTATCTTATAGCAGAACTCGGGTATTTATTTATAAGCCTCCAATGTGATTCGCCAAGCAACATCAAATTTGACTATTCTACTCAAGACTCTTTAGTCCTTACTTACTGGCGTAAACGATCAAACTATTGATACAGTTGCCAAAAATTCCTCAATAGTCTTAGTGGTGTCGCATGATTCATATCGGAGTGTCTACACTGTCTACCATACAGGTCACAGCTTTACGAGAGAACCAATTAGTCTAAAAGCAATAACTCCACACTAATTGCTTGTTTGCGCTTTGCTTTTATGATCTGTCGACTTGACCTGGATCGTACTAAAATTGTTACTTTATCACTCGTAGAGTTACCTTCACCAGCTTGACGATCAATTTGCAAAAATATATGGCTAGGCGACGAATTAAGCTGATAACGGTGTTCGATGTCTTTATCATCGTTTATGACTAGTGTATGATCTTGGTGCGGTTTTTCCATTATTCTTATTCCATTGCAGATTTGAATATGAACTTTTCTGAGGGAGATACTTTACCTGACGTGTCTCACCAAAAGTTTAAGTTGCTACTCAATGTGTTGAACCGGTTGAACAGCTCCTTTGGTACATTTGAAGAGTCACATACAATTTGGACAAATTTTTTTTTTGTATCCCACACTCGCTGCTTAGATGTCTTGCCTTCTTCATCGCATAGCTTTCTCGTGTTACATACATACATACCATCACGACTTCTTCCCAAACGGGGTAGTCAGAGGCAAGTGACTGTGTACTGTGTCGTCATGGTGAACGAAACACTCAGAAGCCCACTTTTCACCAATGGTATTAGAACCCAACGTGGTAGGTGGTGAGCCTTCCGCCGCTATCCGGGTTGATTGGTTTTTTATCGATGTTTTCCATCACCGGAGAGTTAGTCGGATATTTAACAATGAACACAAATATTTTGGTTCTGGCCAGATTTGAACTCGGGACCACACGATCCAAGATCTGAGCCACGTCTTTCTCGTGTTGGGAGTACTAAACAAGACATAATGAAAGGTGCTAAATTAGAACCTACCTCAGTTACTAAGTAATTGCCAGTATAATGCAGGCCTATCTATGCGCCAACGTCATCGTTGTAAGCGTTTATCTGAATAAAGGAATATTGATACTATTACTGGACGATAAAGGGACAAAGGCCAACTATTAGCTAGCAACTAAGTTGGTTATTTAATTTTATCAATTTAGGTCTGTTTTATCTATCAATTGACATATAATTATTTATTGAAATAAATGACAGCCTATCTAGGCTCTAAAATCATAATAACCAATTTTCAATTAGCAAGCAATTATATAGGACTAGTTTTTGTAGTTAGTTGTTGAAAATTGTTTATTCGTTTGAATTTAACCGTAACGAATGGAATTTCACTTTTATTTATTTGTCACGGATATTTAAATGTTTTTTTATGTAATTACGGAATCAACAAATTAAATAGCCCACTAGTAGTTCTGCAATAAATTCTAATTCACCAAGTTGCGCCTGCGCACGGGCACGCAATCATTGTTGTGTCTGTAGGGTTGACCTCTGATTTTTACTTGTCATATTCAGCTTAGTATAGCCTCCATCATTAGAAACAAGTTATCGCTACTGCGATGGGTATTGGATGAAATCCCGTATGATCGATCACTATCCCGGGATATGTTCTGAAAAATTCGACTAACACACTTTGCCACCCTGGGATTTAACCCAAGACCTCCTGATTTCGGGCCTAGTTCTTTTACCACTCTGCCACGAACGCCTAAAGTAATATTTATCAAAAATATTAAGAATGACCTAAATAATTTTCAATATTTTGGACTGTGAGTTTTATCTTTAAAACTAGGTATGCAAGGCAGTAGACTCTTGCAATATTGAGCTGAGTGAACATGTTTATTGCAATTAAACAAGCGCCTAAATTGTGTTTGTGCTAATGATCATTTTTGAAAAATCAATTATTTTTTTTTATTTTTTTTCAAGTTTTTGTTTTTTCTAAACCATCCTCATGGTAACCTTGGGTTTTGTGCAAAATTTTGTCAAAATCGGTTGGATAGTTTAGGAGGTGAAGCGTGACAACCGAAAAACATCGAGTCTGGTATCAGGAGCTTTCGCTCGACTTCGTCTCACTCAGCTCAATAATATTGTGTAGTACCTAAAGCAGAGACGCTGAATGGGTCAACTTTTTTCGACAGGTTATTAATGTAAAAAGGGAAGGCTGTAGTTAAACTACGTCCTGGAACAAGGTCTATAGCAAAAGATCAGATTGGGTTCAGGAACAGCAATCACCAAACATTTTTAAATTTGACTTTCGCGGAATAGCCCAGTAAAAGCTGCTAGTTGGCAACCCTAGGAGCCCGCGTGATTCACTCGCGTAGCTCTCGGGGCCGGACACGGAAACGGCTTTGTTTTCTTTTCTTGCATTACTCTTAAGCTGCGTCTCCGTTGCACAAATCGCATGCACCGGTTACGCTGACTGCTGACTTCCTTCCTTAACCTATAAACCGTTGGTAAACGCATCCAATGAATATTCAGTTACGTGTAATTTGTTATGTTTGAATTTAACTGGTTTGACTGGTATGTGTAAGATGAGGTAACTAACCTTTAAGCTGTTCCACTGCTGGGCAAAATCCTTCATGAATCGCAAAAAAACGATGAACGATTTTCTATGTCCTCCGGGCAGAATTTTCATCTTCGTATTGTCATCTCATTTTAGGCTTCTTCCACTGTATTATAATTCCTATTATAATATTAGTCTGACATTTCATCTCTAACATTATTGTTTTTTCAGTGTAGTACATTGATCTGACATAATTGAACCACATTCGATCATAGTGGTGATGCTATTTTTATTACAAGTAATAATGTCATATTATGTCCAGTTAAACAAGCCCGTATCGAATTTCTATCAAGTGATGTGCCCAAACAATCAACTCTTATTGGAGGTGACGAAATTTTAATTACGCAAACCATTGTATTGAATTTTAAACACTACAGCCTCTTGTTAAAGATTACATTACAATTGCGTGTGTAGTAAGTTGATTCACCAATGTACTAATGTGTTCTGTCTGGGTTAATTTGTTTATTTGCCGACTCAACTACGAAGTAAAGACTGATATTATCTCAACGGAACAAAGCAAATATATCAAAGGAAGTTTTGTTTGATGTACGCCAATCGTTTATTTCATGATAAAAACAATATGCTGCTTTTAGTCAATATATTCACGAATCATCTGTCCTCAAACTAAGCAGACCTCGTACTATGAGTGCTAGGTATTTAACATAACATATCATACCATCACGGCTTTAAGTATCCCAAACGGGGTAGTCAGAGCCAAGTGTCAGTTGCCGTCATGGTGAAAGGAACACTCACAAAGCCCACATTTCACCAATGGTAATAGAACCGAAGAACAGACATTCAAAAATATTTTAACTAATGAAGTATTTTAACACCCAGATACTGAACGAAACCAAGACTAATAACGTCACAATTTTAATAAAAACTGCCACACTTACTAGTGTGTTTTCGGTAACTTATTCTACAGGTTCTTATGCAAATATGCAGGTCTCATTGTTAATGCTGTTTTTCCTTCTTCCACAGACATACTCTGGTCTTTTCTGCGTGGTGGTGAACCCTTACAAGAAGCTGCCAATCTACACGGAGAAGATCATGGAGAGGTATAAAGGCATCAAGCGGCACGAGGTGCCACCGCACGTCTTCGCCATCACAGACACTGCGTACCGTTCTATGTTACAGGGTAAGGTATCAAAATGTTACAGCATAGCAAGCAAAGCACTGTCATGCCTTTCTTTTCTTAAAGCGATTCGGAATATTGATAAGTTCTCAGGTCTGCGAGGAACGTGAATAACTATTTGAAAATTCCTTTGACTCGAGAGTGATGGTTACGTGTCCTATCAAAACTTCGTTGCGATGCTAGATGGTAATAGGCTGTGTTTTGAAAACAGCTGCCTGAAATATGGATTGTATCAAAAACTTTTTTGAAATCTTCAATCTAGCTATTAAGCCTTAAGCCATATCATCCACTTGAATATCATTTGTTCATAGAAGAGAAAATCGCAAAATAATTAATTTCGTAGATTCTGTCATTATCGTCCTTATACGTCCTAATTAGCCCGAAACATTCTAAAATGAACTAATCAAGTACGCTAGACAACGTAAAAATCAGTGCAGCAATTACTCCCGTAAACTATTCAGACCTCCTTGTGGCTAGATCGGCTGGCAGATGACCTTTAGGTCTCGTCGTGGCGCGTGAACGGTTAGGTCTCTGTTGAAACGCAGTTGTCAGTGCAGTTGGTAGATTGTGAGGATTTGCACGGATAACGATCGGTCTCTAACGAGATACGGAACATAACTTTGTCTTTATCAGAAGTTTGAGCGATAAAATGTCAAGAAGCTTGACTGTCCTGTCTCATACAAATGTAATTGTTTGTGTGTTTGCTCATTTTGCTAGCTTGGCTTAATATCAAAAATATATTTCTGTCAGCTCGTAGTTTCTGCCTCGTCTCACGTTCCTGCTTCGTCTATCTGAAGAAATAAAAGATTGCCCGTCCTTTATCTGCCAGAAGTTCCCGGGCGAAAAAGGTGACCAATTGAGGGTCCAATGCTTTAAAACTGCCTTGAAAAAGACTTAAAATCGCGACGACAGAACTCAGGTTAAACTTTAAGTCCAGTGCAGTTTAGGATGGCGTCTGCTTCGCCTTCTCAGAATTCCATTTATTGAAACTCCCAAGTTGTAATTCCAAAAAACCAAAAAGCTCTTTTCTAAGAAGAGAAATGCTGACATTCTGATAAGGGTTTACTTTCCTACATTTCCTTTTAGAGATGACGTTGCGTAAAACAGTCAAAATAAAACTTCACATTCGTGACTGCCTGGTAGTAAGTCATTGGCGTATCGCGCCGACAGCCATTAGCCGACAATTAGACAAATGGGCCGCGCCGCAGACCAGACGCTTATCTCCGGCCCCAGTGATGTCGATATGGACGGCTTGTGTAGGAAGAATGTCTGATTTACGTCTGTGATATCCCATTATGCACCTTAACTAGTCACTTAACTCTAGATCGTGGTGAAGATATACGAAGGACTACTCATGTAGACTTGTATCGACACCGCAATGCAATGTCTCATATAAACAACTGAATGTCTGCTGGTAGTATTTAAGTTCGCAGCAATGACAGCTCTCCGTTGCAGCTTACCCGGACTTCCTTTCTCAGATACAAATTCAAAGTGATAAAATTCGCTGTTGAGTTGATGTCATCTACAAGAGAACCAGCATAATATGACACGATTGTTTTCTTAATTTAGCTTGAAAGGCATCAATTACGGGCGACATGATAAAGTATAAGATAAGATAAGATACTCTTTATTGCACAAAAACAGGAAAAATCAAGAATTACAAAGTTGAAGTACCTACAATTTAGTATGTCTAAGGGAACAGTTTTCGCAGGTGGAATATTGAGAAAGTCCGTTAATAGCTTAAGGTTTGATAATAAACTTTATTATGCTATTATGCATGTTCAAATACACCTGACCAGCTTTAGTTACTTCTATCATTAGTCTGAAATCTTAATGCACTTCCAATACTCATCTCTGCAGTCTCGTGTGCCTACACCTTTACATTATGTCTATAATGTCAAACCTAATCTGGCTAAGTGAAGGGAATGTTAAAGCCTTCAGCGCATCAATATGCAGCAACATGAGCATTACTAACGAGAGGAAACGCCCACGGCGATGTTTGTTTCCCAACCACGACACTGCACACTGCGTAAGAGGGGGGAAGGGTTGGGCACTTCCATATCCTCACCATGGAACTACGGATATGGGAGTGTGAGTACATGCGCTAATTGCTGAGGATGAGGATGTGCGCCTCTGTTTTGTTTTGACACGTAATTCACTTTTTTTAATAAATGTAGTTACATTTTTTGATATAGCTCGTAACTTACACGATTTTTAAAAGAGCAAGCTTTTGGCTGCTCTAGAACAAGAGTCCATCCTTTGTTCATTAGTGCACCATGATGTGATTGTGTTTTTGAATAAGCATTTCCCTATTCGCAAAGAAGACTTACAAAAAAAAAGAAGCTGTCCCATGTCATAACTTTGACTTTTACAAAGTCAAAACTTTGACAATGTACTTCCGAAGGTCAGAATAGTTCAAAAAGGGATTGCTTTATGAGTTTTCTATATTTGTTTTGTTTGATTTTTTTGTTTTTGTTAACGTTAGTGACCATGAGAGTTTAAAGAAATATACTTCCGAATCCCAAATGATCTAATAGAATCTCTTTCTCTATTAGAACTCTTTTTTTTTAGCTCACATTAATTTTTGGTCTTACGATTTTCAATCTCATTCCAGACCGCGAAGACCAGTCAATACTGTGCACAGGAGAGTCCGGAGCGGGTAAGACAGAGAACACGAAGAAGGTCATCCAGTACCTCGCGTACGTCGCCGCCTCCAAACCCAAGGGATCTGGCGCGGTAAGGAACCTTGCAATTTTCCAACTTAAACCATACTAGCGTTGTTGCGATAGCGATAGTCTATCGATAGTATCGTGATACTATCGTGACCTCGAAAATCAGTTGTACTATTGATACTCTATTGACACTATCGACCCGTGACGATATTATCGATAGTATCGATAGTGAGATTTAAGCGATACTATTGATCTTTTTCGATACTAAAGACAATGTCAGTACAATGACTATCGTTAGTTTCGATACTATCGATAGTATTGATTCTATTGATAGTATCGATAGTTTTGTCTTATCGATAGTCGAACATTTAACGATACTATTGCAAGCTTTAATTTCCAGTCGATAGTTATTAAAGCAAAACTATCACGCTAATCGATACTATCGATAGTATCGACTTTAATGGCGCGATACTGTCGATAGTATCGAAGAAGATCAATAGTATCGCTCAATTCTCACTATCGATACACGTTTGGTCACGGGTCGATAGTTTCGATGGGACTATCGATAGTATGACGGATTTTCAAGGTCAACTATCGCTATCGCAACAACACTAAACCCTCTACCTCTTCGGCGAAGAACACAGTTATCGTATGCGTGGCTAGCGCGAGCAGGGACGGCTCCGCGGTGGTGTAATAATAGCGTAAGTAATGGATAGCTATGAGTAGTAGTGAGTGAAACTGAATATGGCATACAAGATGCTATAGTAAGCTATCGCAGTTACGTGGCGTAAACTCATGGTAGGGGTGCAGAGGCGCTATGGAACCGCCGTGGACCCGACCCTAATCGCGTCGGCCTCGCTTGTGCGTGAGCCTCGTGTGTTTTGCGTTCTTCAAGCAGATCCGAAAACTTTGACGTTTCATTTTTGTATTCTTATCTGTGTTTCATATCGTAATTATTACGATATGTAACGTCTAAATCTAATAAGGGGGGCTAGCCAAGAGCAACACGCTGCGACGATTTCTACAATAGAAATCGTTCAAATGTATGGGGATGACATAAGCTGTCACTGGCGCTTATGTCATCCCCATTTGAACATTTGAAGATATTCGTACTCGTGTCACTCGAGATCTGAATTAACTGATCATTAACGCCACTGTTGCCTTACTGTTATTTCATATTATTAAAGAAAAACAAGTTCCGTTAAAAGTTCTGTCAGTAACATAAAGTTACTATTATGGGTTATCGCTACATTTCCGGCGCGTACATAATAATATACGTATCGGCCCGTAGTCAGTATACAGACACGAGTCACTTACAAGCAAAAAATAGTGGATAAACCAGGTGTTTAGCGTCTTTTATAGATTAAAGTAAATTTATTGCAGCAAAACTGATGAAAAACAATTGAATACTTAAATAATAGTGTTAAGTGCGATAATAAATTAGGATTATAAGCAACTTAGTAGTTTCTCTTTATACGCGAATGGCCGTGTTCACTGCGCTAATGTGACAGGGTGTAATGGCAATTATATGCGAAGTGACGCAGTAAATGCTATGCTATTCGCAGGCGGTTCTATAAACGCGACCGTTTTGTTCATAATTGTACCGTGGGTGGGGCAGAACCTTAAACGGATAGTTAATACTCTCTGCAGTTTTTTAAACCCATTTATTATGGTTTATGAGCTAAATGAAAGTGCAGTCGTCAACTCAGCACAGTAAATGCGCTTTGTACAGGGTGAAAATTAATATAGGACAAATCCCTAATGATATATAAAATACTACTATTTTGGCTGACTGTAACTTCAAATATACAAATAAAACTCATAATTGCAGTTGACTAATGCCAAAGTACAAAAAAGGCTAGTTATTTAAATTGTCGGCTAGTCTTTCTTTTCAGAAAATTAATGATTTTTCTAACACTTTTAGCGTTCTCAATATTGGTTCGACTATCGTAATTTTCGGGTAAGAAATTGTATCACTGATTGCTATTTCATTTCATAGTAATAAAATCATACAACTGTAGTCTTTAACTGTTCCTGCTAATTAGGCCAGCTAAAACCCTTATATTATTCATGAACATAGCCCCAACAAAACACGTCATGTACTGATGTACTGTCCCTTTGTATCGGTTGTCCTACTTATTCGAGTGATTTTGACGTTTGAACTCATAATAATTATGAATTATTCGTTTCGAAATAAATTTGTTAGGTATCAATATCGTAGACCACTGAAAATATCGATATTTTGCCTACACAGGACAGGCGCAGCACCGTCACTCATTTGTTATACAGGCTTTGTACGGGGTGTCTCGGGTCTCTGCCTCCTGTTTCGGTCGTACGCGCGAACTAGTGCTCATACAAAGCCATAGCGACAACCGGCCGCGGTCTCCTGCCTCTGTCTTTTATCTCCTGTCTCTACAACCGCCACCTTTACGCATTAACTTTGGGTCACTGTACACGTCTCTCTGAATCACTGTCAATATTTTCATAAAGGAGCCAAATAACACGTACTGAAGATTACAAACATTTACTGGTCGTGGTCTACATCATAGTATTACATCACTAAAGCCTTTATTGTCTTCTACTATTATACATGAGTGGTCATCGATTTGTGGTATTTGAAACATAACACTAATGTCAACAAAGTTATTCTAGGAACTAAGGATAAGTATCTAACACTTGCTTAGGACAAATTTGAAATCAATATAATTATTCGTCTGACGACACGATTGGCGTAGTGTGCTGTAGCACGGTTTCTCGTCTCGATTCTCGGTCGGGTCAATTCAGGAAACGATCTTTTCTGAATTGACTCTGGTCTGGGTGTGCTGGGAGACGCCCCTGGCTTATTTCCATGTGTGGTTCCTCGTAACACAGGGTAATTTGATTTTATCAGACTATTTACATAGCACATATAGATTACTTTAAATTGCCTTAGATTCCTAAGCTATGAATTATAAAGTAAACCTATATATAGAAATGATATAACAGCCGGTGACATATATATGTTATGGCGAAACAGTGCAAGTACTGAAAAAGTGGTGCATTCACGAGGATAAATTTATATTGCAGTCACACGTCTTTATCATAAGCGCATCGTACCGTCATACGTAAACTTCTTACTTAACTCTATACTTTGTTAATCTTTGTCCAACCGAAGACAGTCATATAATTTAAATGTTAAAGTCATATAAATACTTACATCAGATTCGTAATTGCCGTTTACAGCGAACTCTTGTCAGGTCGCGGGAATGTTGCACAATATCCACTTTATGTCCTAGATACTAAGTGCATATTTTATAATTTTTACGGCGCCAACACGACCCAGATTTAAGGCATTCCTTGCAAAAACTGTCCTCTAACCAATAAAATGTTTTTAATTGATGCATATAAGGGCATATACGATGCTATCTATGCGCTTTTGGCTGTATATGTATTTTATAATGTCCACATCTTTAAGGCCTTGCATATACGGTGGTATGCAGTGTAGCACTCTACTGAGGTTACGCTTGCTACCTACATAAGAGATAATATCTACCCTCGATTACAGATTTTGTATAAGTAATAATGTAATATTATTAATGGAGTTTGTAGCGTGGGGTCGAGAATCATTGGGTCGATGATTATGAACTTGAATGAAAGAGGCTCTACACCTGGTGCGTCGAGTGTTAAAATGCTTCGACATTTTCGATCCAACAACTTTGACCTGTCCTTCTGAAAGATCAATAGTGTGCGAGTTGATATGACCCAAAGAGGAGAAGTCAAAACTTTATAAATGTTTAAATTTTTAATTTATACATTTTTAATTTTTAAATTTTTATTTTTATTTGTATTTAATTTCGATTTGACATGTCTACTTTTATTTTTTTTAATAGACCAATTATTCGTTTCTATTTTCATGACATTGTGTTGATAACTTCATTTCTGTGATATGGATCCCTGTAATCCGAAATAAATGTTTTTATTTTATTTTTTATAATAATCTAAAGTTCCTTTGCAGTTTTTTCTATGAAATTCATTACTTATTTTAAAATATAGTTTTCGTTATTTTCCCCTCAGATAAATATTTTAAAACACATTTTTATGCTAGTATTATTTCCTTACATGACACATCTTCTTTATATGAAGACGCACTTCTAAACTGGTTTGCTAAACTTCCATTGTGCCACTCCCTTCGCTTGTCGAACACGTATTGTTACTCTATATCACGAGTTGTGTGCGTATGCGCATAGTATACGCACCATAAGAACTGTAATTAAAACGTCAATCACTGCTCTTTGTTTGGTTTGCAATTGAAGCTAGTAGTGACTGTTAATGGTGGTTACCTACATTTAATATAATCTATTTTTTTTGAACAGTTAACGATCTTTACGATGAACATGTTTGATTATTACAACATTGATCTCCTTACTCATGGAAGGTACATTTCAGCTTTCTGTGATAGCAGCAAGTGTTGCATGTAGCAGCAATAACTCATTAAAATCAATTAACAACATAAACTTATACTAATGTTGTGTTGTTCACTTACTCGTGAATAATAACTAAAAGGGGTGATTCATATATTGCATTATATTAGTAGTAGAATTCCAATAAGCTCTTACAAGCTCTTAAATTGTATTCAGCACGTATGCTCGTACGTAACTGGTGGATCTTGGAAACACACTTATGTAATATATTTTTTCTTTTCCCTTCTCTGAACGTGCTGGCGATCCGCAGGGGCCTTCTCCACAGTTGATCATAGTAAGTACAAACGTTTTAGCTGGATATATAGTGATAGTAGCTAGATTTATAGTAACGTTTTAATACCAATCGTTCTAAGAAGCTTTGGGTGCCCTTACAAGTTGTGGTTCATTGTCCTCATTCTACGTGATAAAATCCATCGAGCTTAAAATCTTAATTTGTTGGCACAGACTGTGCCAGTTTGGGGAAGAAGGAAATTTCGCTTTTCAATGTTTCGTGACTATCAATATGGCGAACCTACCAAAACCATTTTTATAACGATTTTCGATCTTCACTCGCCTTTAGTTACGAAATTATTTTGTGTGAATTAAATGAATCTGACTTCTGAGAATTTTATTCCTGAGGACAATACATCACAATAAAAATATGAACTTACCTTATTTCTATTTGGTTATGGGATATTCATCTAAGTAAGCTTTAGTGGGCGAAATTTCAAAACATTATTTTCCATAAATAACTTGTGTTTTGATTTAATCATTGTTTATTTTAATAGCAATGTCAGGATGAAGGCCTCTTTAATATTTTTTTGTACTTGCTAGTAATATAATCGATTTAACACAGCTGTACTGTCGGCAAGAAAGTAGTCTACCTATCGCTCTAAAGGAGTTCAGTTATATCCTGAAGATTTTATTCTCAGAAATAGGGTTCAATTCCACTTCAGCGATATGTTTGATAACGAGGAGTTCCTGAATGGGTAATCTACTTACTTGGCTGACTGTACATTTGACCTGTGTAGTTATTAATCAGCTCTTCATAGATACAGTAACAGCAAAGCACTTAATGTTTGCGTAAAACAATAATCCCTTTGAGTAGTTTGATAAAGACATACCACATTCACTATCAGTAATATCTACTAACAAATAATGTAAGCATGCTGGATTATAAAAATTGACCCATTGTCGGCTCGTCTGTATGTCCATATCTTCAGCTACCTAACAATCATGAACATCGCATTACTGGATTTCATCATATAACAAATCATTAGTTAAAAATGTTACAATCATTTTCGGACTGACTACAATTTTTACACGAAGTTTGATATTTCCTTACAAACCTTGACATTATTCCTCTTATGAGTACATTTGATGGTAAATCATTTGCTTTTATTCTTGAAAATAATTGTAAAAACCTTAATTTTCGCAAATAAGTTTATTTGTCTTAAAATCAAATAATATGAAAATATGTATCAGTAATTAAAACTCTGAACGATTTCAATATTTCTTCTACCATATTTTCAAATATGTACATGTAATTTAGCCTAACACCGTCAATTATCACTAACGCTAAATGTCTTTCTAAACACAGTTTTGGATTGATATTTATAATGCTTTTTTTTCATTATTCTAACCATCCATTCCATGCTATCCTCCTGTAGAACACTGGACCAACGTTTGAGGTAAATCGCTAACAATACTGTCAACATATCATTAGATTTAATTTATTGCATTTCATCCCTATTGCAGTGTAGGCACAGTTGATGTTCCTTTTTTCAGCTAGACCAGCTTTGGCAAATTCCTAAATAATACTGTATTTCCTTGCATGTGCCTTCGCTCCGTCTGGTTTCGCTATTAAAAGTTTTAATTATATAGATAGTTACAGTTTGCTGACAATCAATAGTGATGAATCAGGTTGATTAATAGTTTTCTGTGTCCTTTTTTAGGGCGAATTGGAACAACAGTTGCTACAGGCAAACCCTATATTAGAAGCCTTTGGTAACGCGAAAACAGTCAAAAACGACAACTCGTCAAGATTTGTAAGTACTTCATACATCAATCAAAATCTTTAACAGAAATAAAAAGAAATTGCACCTATTTCAAACATATTATTTTTGCTAATTTCAGGGTAAATTTATAAGAATAAACTTCGACGCGTCCGGCTATATAGCAGGCGCGAACATCGAAACGTACTTACTAGAAAAGTCAAGAGCGATCAGACAAGCGAAAGACGAAAGGTCATTCCACATTTTCTACCAGCTCCTATCGGGAGCGACGGCCGAACAGAAGGCTGAATACATCCTAGAGGACCCCAAGAGTTACCCATTCTTGTCAAACGCTGCGTTACCGGTACCTGGAATTGATGATTCTGCGGAATTCCAGGCGACCATCAAATCCATGAACATTATGGGAATGAACATGGAAGACTTCAACTCCATCTTCAGAATAGTGTCAGCTACTCTCCTGTTTGGATCCATGCAATTCAAACAAGAGAGAAATTCAGATCAGGCTACGTTGCCCGATAACACAGTCGCCCAGAAAATCGCTCATTTGCTTGGTAAGAAAAAGAAATAAGATGAATGTTGACTAATTAATAATAAATAGATAACAGAAGTAAACAAATATTTCTTTATTTTTCAGGTCTTTCGGTGACAGAAATGACGAAAGCATTAATAAAACCAAGAATAAAAGTGGGTCGCGATTTCGTTACGAAAGCACAGACGAAGGAGCAGGTAGAATTCTCCGTTGAAGCAATCGGCAAAGCATGCTACGAGCGCCTGTTCAGATGGCTGGTCAACAGAATAAACAGATCACTGGACAGAACTAAGCGGCAAGGTGCCTCGTTTATCGGTATCCTCGATATGGCCGGTTTCGAAATCTTCGATTTGAACTCGTTCGAGCAGCTCTGTATCAACTACACGAACGAAAAGCTGCAACAGCTGTTCAACCACACGATGTTCATCCTCGAGCAGGAAGAGTACCAGCGGGAAGGAATCGAGTGGAAATTCATCGACTTCGGTCTCGATCTGCAACCGACCATCGATCTTATCGACAAACCAATGGGTATCATGGCGCTTTTAGACGAAGAGTGCTGGTTCCCTAAAGCGACAGATAAAACCTTCGTAGAGAAGTTAGTGTCGGCACACTCAGTCCACCCAAAGTTCATGAAGACAGACTTCCGCGGCATTGCGGACTTCGCGATCGTACATTACGCTGGGAAAGTAGACTACTCAGCAGAAAAGTGGCTTATGAAGAACATGGACCCACTCAATGAGAACGTTGTGTCCCTCCTTCAATCCTCACAGGATCCATTTGTTTGCCACATCTGGAAGGACGCCGAAATTGTCGGCATGGCGCAGCAGGCCATGACTGACACTCAATTCGGTGCCAGAACGAGAAAAGGAATGTTTAGAACTGTTTCACAACTATACAAGGAACAGCTCACGAAACTGATGGCGACACTAAGAAACACAAACCCTAACTTCGTTAGGTGTATTATCCCTAACCACGAGAAGAAGGCTGGAAAGATCGAAGCACCATTAGTGTTAGATCAACTCAGGTGCAATGGTGTGCTTGAGGGTATCAGGATATGCAGGCAGGGCTTCCCTAACCGTATACCATTCCAGGAATTCAGACAACGGTATGAGTTGCTTACTCCGAACATCATACCTAAAGGGTTCATGGACGGAAAGAAGGCTTGCGAACAGATGATCGAGGCGCTAGAGCTGGATCATAACTTGTACCGAGTGGGGCAGTCGAAGATCTTCTTCAGAGCTGGAGTGCTGGCTCATTTAGAAGAGGAACGCGACTACAAAATCACGGATCTAATCGTGAATTTCCAGGCGTTCTGCAGAGGTTTCCTCGCGAGGAGGAACTACCAGAAGAGGCTGCAACAGCTGAACGCAATCAGGATTATACAGAGGAATTGCGCTGCCTACTTGAAGCTTAGGAACTGGCAGTGGTGGAGGCTGTATATAAAGGTAAAAACCGATATTTTACTTTAAGTTTTTGTATATATAATTTTGTATTTATTTTGATTATTCATTATTAATATTTGGGTCGATTTACACTAAGATCAACAAGCCCAAAATTAAGCCGAGATTGAACTACGAGCGACATGAAGATTTCT
Source organism: Udea olivalis (assembly GCA_947369235.1). NCBI lineage: Eukaryota > Metazoa > Arthropoda > Insecta > Lepidoptera > Crambidae > Udea > Udea olivalis. Next base: position 19,890,079 of record OX376350.1, on the reverse strand, counting down.
TAGGTAGAAATCGTACCCACGACCTTATGTCAAATATGCATGAAACTAGGTTTTTATTCAAATCTTAAAGGTGATTGTGTTTGAGATTTGTGACTGAGAAGGAAAATTTTGAGCCTTAACCAGTTGTAAAGTTATATTTAAATAGACTTTGTTACCTTCTGCTAAATAGAAAAAACAACATTAAGTATTTACTTTTAATGAGTAAGCAAAATTTAAATATTTTTTATTGCCTGGCCAGTTCTTTGGAACTGCATTCCTGCCGTTTTATTTTGAAAACAGCTTTGGCTTCTTTTTATTGTTAGAAAGTTATGTAAATAACTAGACCTACATGCTCAATAGACTATTATATAAAATAATTAATTGTGCTAGCGCCTGTCGCCACTTCGCTATTGTCGGTCGGAAACGTTAGCTTTGTTTGTATAATAGTAAGGGATAGTGGAAATATAGCTCCACGTGAACTGTGAGACCACTGTTTATAAATGTTTTCACATAAACATGGGACGTCGACGGAAATCAAAGGTATTATACTTTTACAAGGGCAAATGTCTTATAATGTTCTTGATAAGTACTTCGATTTCTTTTTAAATATAATGTTTGTTTAAAATCTGACCATTTTTCATAGGAAAAACTAGGAATGCAGGATCCGATCGTGAAAATTCTTTCACTAACAGTTCGAAAGTTAAATTATTCAGGAGTGATGTAGGCTATAATTTAATATAATGAAACAAAAAATCAGTGAAAAATAATGGTTTATGTAAATCAAGTCAAGAAAAGCGGGCAAGATGTGATATTGGACACCAGCTGTCAAAAATTTGACAGAACGAAGTCTGTCGGCTCGTTTATAATAAGACAGAAACAACAATATCAGTGATACTGTCTCATCTTTTATTTTCATATTGACTACTAACTACTATTCATGGCATTCCAGGTGAAGCCACTATTAGAAGTGACAAAGCAGGAAGAGAAGCTGACCCAGAAGGAGGACGAGCTCCGGCAGATCCGCGACCGCCTGGACACGCAGGTGAAGCGCTGCGTGGAGTACGAGCAGAAGTACCAGCAGGCTAATGCTGAGAAGACGCAGCTGGCGGAGCAGTTACAGGTGAGCTGATTAGATTTGCAACACTTTGACGTATTAAATGTCTAGAACATCATAAAAAAATGCAAATAAAATGTTTAGCTCATACATATTGAAAAGAAATCTTGCTCTTGGGTTATTTGGACTCCGCACTAAACAGTGATTGTACTATGGTTGTTAAAATATGACTGGGTACTAAAATAAATATCCTGCTGTTGATTTTCATACTAAGCCACATTATAAACTAGTTGGAAATAGATAACCATTATTATGCAGAACACAAATTCATAGTTAATTTAAAAACTTACACGTTAATTTCGCCTGTTTTGTTGAAATTTGGTAAGGAATTTTCTTGTTATTGATTTTTCGTTATTGTAAGGCAGGTTTCTTCATTACATGTGGCATGAAGTTGTCTTGTGCCCTGTGTTATAGCAAAATTTATTTGAATTAGACTGAGAGTTTTTTAAAACATCTAGACGCTAAGCATTTTTAGTCTCAGTTAGCAACTATCTTATAGTGCCCGCTATCTAAAATAAAACTGCCCGGTAGTTGTTGGTATGAAACTCACCCACCCTTCTTACTGTATCCGCTACTGTTACGTTACGTTCTTGATGTGACGGGACCTGTCATAATTTGACAAATTGTGCACGGGTACACTACATAATTCCGAAGAACATAACTTCGAAAGTCAAATCTCGGAATGTTCATAAGTCCGAAAGACAGAATTCCGAATTTCACAATCTCGAATCATCAAAATTCCGAATCAACAACAATCCGATCTTTCATAAATACGAAATCCGAATAATTAAAACTCCGAAAAATCATAAATCCGAAATCTATTATATTTTTATTAACAATTTTCATGTTACTATGCCGACAATTCGGTTCTGGCACTCGCAGGCTGCTGCGGCACGCCCGCTACGCTCGCTCGTCTCGTGCGGGCGATTGAATTACACTCCAGAGTAGGGCAGACTAGTATCACGGCGGGATGACCACGGCGAGTCGGGTGTCAGGTGTCAGCTTAATTTTATATGTATATAGTATTTTTGGATGTAAACTTTTAAATTGCAATGAATTTTCGGAATTTTGAAATTCAGAATATCGTTTTTCGGACAAATGAGCCTTCGGATTTTTAATTTTTCGTACTAATGATATTCGGAAGATTGATACATCGGATTTGTGACATTCGGAAAAATTACTTTCGTGCTTTTGAATTTTGTCGTTTCGGAATTATTATGAAATTCGGAATTACGTGTTTCGAAATTTTTGGGTGTTCCCATTGTGCACTACATAACTATTTATTCCCAGGCGGAACTAGAGCTATGCGCGGAAGCGGAAGAAAGCCGCGCGCGCGCCGCCGCCCGCAAGCAGGAGCTGGAGGAACTGCTGCACGACCTGGAGGGACGCATCGAGGAGGAGGAGGAGCGCTGCAACGCGCTGCAGCAGGAGAAGAAGCGGCTGCAGCTCAACATACAGGTGAGTGCCGACAGTCAATAAGTGATGTCATTTTAGAGCGACAGAGACTGTAATAAACAGTTGCTCCTGTTTGTCCAGTTTGTCCTGGCTGTATAGGCGACATACAGATTTTACTTTTGATATCACGCTATTGACAAATTCTACATAATAAAGACAGATTCTGCAATGAACAGATTCTACATCAGAATCAAAACAGAATCTGTATAGAATTTGGACAAAGTGAGGAAAATAAACTAAAATAACACTATCAGTTTTTTTTCCAAAGATACTCGTATCACAATACCTTCGACGACACGATTGGCGCAGTTTGCTGTAGCCCGGTTTCTCGCCTTGGTTAGCGATTTGTCCTGGGTTCGATTCCCGGTCGGGTCAATTCAGGAAACGATCTTTTCTAAATTAGCTTGGGTCTGTGTGTTGGTTTATTTGCCTGTCTTGTACTTTGTAACACAAGGATATTTATCCTTGCTTCGAGACCGTGACAAGTGGTCTGTTTTCTGGAGCATAATTATTTATATTTATTTATTTACATACACAGAAATACTGTTGCTAATAATATTATCAAATGTATGATTTCAAGTGACGAATATTATTTTAACAGTGATGGTTTTTTTACGTATTAAATATTTAAATTCATATATTTATTTAATTTTATCTTTTTTCTTTTGAATATCATTAAATGTTATTCTCCCCGCAGGACTTGGAAGAGCAACTGGAGGAAGAGGAGGCGGCGCGCCAGAAGCTGCAGCTGGAGCGCGTGCAGTGCGACTCCAAGCTCAAGAAGCTGGAGGAGGACCTGGCGCTCTGCGAGGACACCAACCAGAAACTCTTCAAGGAGAAGAAGGTATGATTACTCACCAGATTACTAGTAATAAAACAGGAAGATGAAAGACATGATTGTTGGGGAATTAGTAAGTAGACCACAGATGATTGCTAATGTGAAAATTCTTAGGACATTGTCTGATTATATCTCCCTCAATCAGGACATGACACAACTTAGAAACATATTCACCTAAACTCTTAATAACACCATTGTTTTATCAATGCTTCAGAGACAGTAACTTCTATATTTTGAAAATGTATGACCGTTCATTATGTATTGATAATCAGAAGAAATTGACTGATTTTCTGGTGACTCTTTTGAATTTCCTACTTTGCAGTAAGAAATCGAGATTTCGATAAAAAATCCCTACATTATTTATTTTATATTGTAGATATTGGAAGAGAGAGCCAACGACTTATCCCAAGCATTGGCAGAGGAAGAAGAGAAATCTAAGCATCTTAGCAAACTCAAGGCCAAGCAGGAGTCCGCGATCGCGGAATTAGAAGAGAAACTACTCAAGGTATGTAAAATAACTGTTTTTTGCTTTATATTATTCTAAAAATGATAAATCTTTAAAAAATGCATAACATCTGGTGTATTTAATTTTTAACTTTTGCAAATTTTTGAAGGTGGAACATAGGAATATCTATAGTGCTAAAAAATGTGTGAATGCCACAATAGCCTGCAATTAAAAAAAAGCTTAATTAAAGTGAGAAGAATAGCATTGTCATTTTGATGATTGATTATATTTTTAATTTAAAAAGTCATTATAATGTGATGTGTGATGCGATGTCATTATTACATTGATTTATCTCCGCATTAGCAGATATCTAAACAGTTATGCGTTTGAATTATGATGTTCTCTAAAATTGGTTGTTGTTCATTGCAGGACCATCAACTCAGACAAGAAGTTGACCGGGCGAAGAGGAAGTTGGAGACAGAGCTGCAAGACGTGAAAGAGCAGCTGGTCGAGAGGAAAGCCCAGGTTGAGGAGTTGCAGATTGTTCTCAGTGAGTTTATTATCATTTCATGTCTTTTTTATACTTATGCTATGCATTTTGATATTTTCACATTTTTAGCAGGAATGACGTTTGCTTCGTGATTGAGAGCACTGTTTTTTATAGATAGAAAGGTCAAAGGTTAAAAACTCTCACAGGTATGTCTAGCTTCTTTCGCAAACTCTTGTTGAACTGCCTCTTCACCAGTTTAAGTCACAAATTAAAGCTAAGTTAATGAAGCGAGGTTATTATAGTGTTGTGGATTTCCTAAATGATAAGAATTTCATCTTAGGTATAATCTGCTCCTCTGCACACTTTTTTGTTATGACTTTACTCTGTCAATTCAATTTTTGTGTTAAAAAACAAGATTTAAAAGAGTAACCATCGAGTTTCTTGCCGGAGTCTTCTCGATCGGAAACAACCTCCGAACCGGTGGTAGAGTGACATTATGTTTAATTATGATATTTACTATCATATTATTATTTTATGTAAGTTTATTTTAGTATATTTTTGCTTTAATTTTTTTTTTGTAACTACATATATGACTTGTCATAAGTACTTTCTATAAGTCTATATGAATGAAGATATTTTTTACTTTTACTTTACTTTACTTTACTAGAGATCTACACAGAAGCTTTACATCAGAAAGTCCTAAAGAATGTCGACTGAAGCTAGGCCTGGTTTAGTTGACATTCTTTAGGATCTTTTGTCTGATGGCATCTAGATGTGTATATTTGTCGTATGCTACGCGGCGAATCTGACTTAACGCCCGATGCTGTTCGTAACTTAACCGACAATGAAAAAAGGTGAGTATATGAAGGGTTAGCAAAGTTGTGAATGGTGAATATAAAATAACTAATTTTAACACGAACACTGTGTAAATTATTATTATTTAAATTATACAATGCCCTGGTATTGCTATTATGTTGTGCAATTTTTTACTTTAATAAATAAATAAATAAATGTAGATTTTGGTTCTCCACTGAAAAAAGAACTGACAATTTACATCTCTAAATAATTAATAACCATATAAAGTCTCACTGCTGAGCAGTCAACCTGTATTCAATGTGTGTGGTAAATAACCAGGTATAGTACAATCATTTTACGACCGCGCGCGCTGGCGTTAATACCGAACAATAAAGTTTAATTGACGAAACGATTGGCGTAGTGCGCAGAAGCACGGTTTCTCGCCTCGTTTTCCGTAGTGTCCCGGGTTCGACTACCGGTCGGGTCAATTCAGGAAATCTTTTCTGAATCGACTCTCGTCTGGGTGTGCTGGAAGGTGCCTTTGGTAATTTCCTTGTATGGTACCTCGTAACACAGGGATAATAATCCCTACTTCGAGACCATTACAAGAGGTGTGTTTTCTGGCGCATATTTATTTAATTTAGTTAGATTCACGCGCGCTCGTGATACGCAAGAACGTTCCTTTATTGTGACGAATTTTGAGTAATAAAGTAAAGTAAAAGTAAAAAAAACATTTATTTATTTAAGCTTGTACAAAGCACTTGTTATATGCACTTTGTATATAGAAATAATAATAATAAGCGTAAATAAAATACTACAATATTAGTACATATCGTGAATATACATAATGTGAATCTACCACCGGTTCGGACGTTGCTTCCTATCGAGAAGACTCCGGCAAGAAACTCGATAGTTACTCTTTTGAACTTTGTTTGTTTTACAACAAATAAATTCAGAGTACAGTCAATGAGAGTAGAAAGAAGAACACAATATTGAGCAGAGGAGCAGATTATTCCTACTATGACCACAAACTTTTGTCGTTCAAGTAATCCTCTACATTATAATAACCTTGTTTCATTAACTTTGCTTTCATTGCAGACTTAAACTTGTGAAGATGTAGATCAACAAGACTTTGAAGTATTTTGTTAAAGTATTTCACAGATTGACCCATAAATGAGTTTACCACCTTGTGTAGCCAAGAGGGAGTTTTCAATTTGTTTTTATTTCTGATATTATGTTTATGAGTATCACTGTTTTTTTTGAACAGATGTAAGTTTTTGGGCACATATATTATGTTATCTAAAATATACTGAGCATGCACAGTTAAAATATCGATCTTCTTAAATACTTCCCTAAGCGAGTCGCGTGGTCTAAGTTTGTAAATGGAGCGGATGGCTCTTTTTTGAAGTACAAAAATGGTGTTCAAGTCTGCAGCTGAACCCCACAACAGTAGACCATACGACATAACACTATGAAAGTAGCTAAAATATACTAGTCTTGCTGTTTCAATATCAGTCAAGAGTTTTATTTTTGTAACAGCACAAGCAGCGGAACTGATCTAATCTGTGGCATTTCCAGCGAAACGGGAGGAGGAGCTGGCCGCGGCGCTGGCGCGCGTGGACGAGGAGAGCGCGGCGCGCGCGGCGGCGCAGAAGGGCGCGCGCGAGGCGGCGGCGGCGCTGGCCGAGGCGCACGAGGACCTGGAGGCCGAGCGCGCCGCGCGCAGCAAGGCCGAGAAGCTGCGCCGCGACCTCAACGAGGAGCTGGAGGCGCTCAAGAGCGAGCTGCTGGACTCGCTCGACACCACTGCTGGTGAGTGCGGGTAGTCGAGGGTAATTGTCGGTTAGTGGCGAAAATGGTTTGCCAGAATTCCCAAATCTATCCTAAGTTCATGGACTTGTAAATAATGTAACAAACATTGTCAAATCTATCATTTGTTTATAGATTTCAAAATACTGTAGATTTACCAAATTCTATGTTCTGATTTTTAAGAAGTTAGAAGTTAGTAAAAATTAAGTAGTGCCCTGAGCTGTGTGTTCAACTACTCACATGATTTGTCTAGCATCGTTCTATACTACTATCTACTTTTTGGTCCTATTTTAAATGAAATATATAATATTTCATATTTTGTTCAGCCCAACAAGAGCTCCGTTCAAAGCGCGAGCAAGAAGTAGCAGTCCTCAAGCGAAGCTTAGAAGAAGAAGCGACAACCCACGAGGCCAGCTTAGCCGACCAGCGCCACAAGCACTCGCAGGAGCTGCAGCAGCTGCGCGAGCAGCACGAGCAGATCAAGAAGGCCAAGGCTGGTGAGTACACCACCATCCACATAAACAAACAGGCAGCAGCAGTACAACAGGGGCCAATAGTATATATTATATCGAAGGACTAAACGAAGCCATAATATTGCGAGGGAGTCAATGAAACCGAGGGTATATTAACTTGGCATTTAGTCTCGAGGTGCAAACTGTACTTTTCACTTAGAGTGCGAGAAAAATAGTCAAATTAGTATTCAAAACTGAACAAATTTACACTCGACAAAAGTTCTGAACTGAACCAGATTAACAATTTAAAACACATGGCGCCACCTTCTTTGCGGACAAACCATGAGAAACTCATCAACCAAACTCTCAACATTTTCGCAATAAAGATGGTCCACACTCCACAGATAAGAGTATATTTTTCTGGCTGTTTGAGTTTGTCTATGTCACATGGAGGAAATTAAAAAACTGATTACTTTTTACTCCCTAGAGACTAAAGTGGTCATTTTAGTCCCGCTTTTTAGGGCTATATTTGCATACTTTTAGAGCATGAGAAGTGAAAAAGTAATATTAGCGCGCCCAAAAGCTTCCCGATTTGTTAAAAACGCGCTTTTGGCAGATGGCGTGACGTCATAAATGACGTCACTAACTCCGCCATCTTGCGGTGCCTTTGCTCCTTGGCGTTAGCACTAGAAGCGTTAATTCAAATTTATAAAAGAAAAGTCTAAGGCAAAGTTTACGTGAAATTAGTTTTTTAGATTAGCCTGAGAAATACTCAGAATAAATTTGTAAGTAGCAAAATGTTTTTCGTCGTTGATGATAAGAAGACTTTCCATTCATAAAATCAAGAATATCTCGCACTCAATGACTACCACTAATTTTTTAATATTTCGGTTGTGTCACGACCTTTTTTCAGACATTACACGTTAAAAAATCCAATCCTAGAAAATGCTTCAACCTCTCACATTTGACATTGACTTCAAACATTTCTAATTTCAAACTATTTGTCAATAAAGTCACATTTTTCGATACTCTCCTCTACAGGATTATTTTTGTGCATAATTTACGCGTAAATTTTATAAAGTTTATAGTTTTATTATGATAAGAACATGGCTTGCAAAGAGCGTAGGCAGAAGAACGTGAAGTTCGGACTTTCGAAAGACGACTCTTGTGAGGCCGATGAGTCTTCCTTCCCTTACGAGGAGGGGAGCACGTTCAGTTCTGCCAGGGACTACTGGCAGCACATGTGTAGCCCTTCACAGGCTGAACGCTCTCGAGATGCCTCTTTGCTGTGTATGTACTTATATTATTCCAATTTCTTCTCAATAGATTGCATTTGCATCCTCGTTCAATAGGGTTGCGGCTCGCCGGCACCTTTATCTATTACAAGTGGTTTTAACCAAAGCAAATACCGAGTGTTGATTGACGGCTTAGTAATTACTAAGATAGTTATGTAAACATAATTAATTTGTAAATAATTATAATAAGTGTGGCACCTTGCTATTTATTTAGCTAGACAATATTAGATTGATTTTGTATAGGAGTATTGAGGAGCGCTGAATTTTGGTGTTCTTTGACTGCTATTATCAAATTACTTACAAAGACGGTAAGGAATTTTCAGTAAGAGATGTAGAAACTGTGTAAGTGAAAATTTGGTTTTTTGAAGTCAAATTTTTTCAAGTTTGACTTTAATTTTGTGGTTTTCATACATAAAATACTGACTGTTTGTTTAATTTGTATGGTGACCTTAAAATGAAAGAAATTATTAAATTAATTTAATTTTTACTCGACATATTGATAAATGTATTTAAAACTATTTCAGGTTGAAAATACCCTAAATACGAATATTTATGGTATTTACATACCCTACACAATTTAAAGTTAGATAAAGTTACTAAATAATAATAATAAATATAAAAAAGATATATATATAAAATTTAAAACTATATGTTTATACAAACTTAAAGAGAACTGTCGACCGCCTCGATGGGTGCCCAGAATGCTGGCAGCGTTACCTCTTTGGATGGCCAGAATGCTGGCAGCGTTACCTCTTTGGATGGCCAGGCTAATACGCTGGCAGAGATAGCTGCCAGCCCTCTGGTCACCGGAGACTTTTATCTTACTTATGTAATTAGTTTCTACATCTTTAACCTAAATATTTTTTGTAATTCGTCTGATAATCTCCCGGTGTGATTTCTTATTTTGGCTGGGCTTATTATTCGTAATGAGCCGTAAATTACTTCGCCCTGAACAAGCAGTAACATCTTCTGCTGCAGACATGCTTAATATGGGAGCGTACTTTGAATGTCCAATTAATATGCAGGTCTCGAAAAAGCGAAGCAGTCCTTGGAAGCAGAAAACGCGGACTTAGCGACTGAACTGAAGAGCGCCGCCGCCGCGCGCGCGGAGGCCGAGCGCCGCCGCAAGCAGACCGACACGCAGCTGCAGGAGCTCGCCGCCAAGCTGCAGGAGCTGGACCGCTCCAGGTGAGTGTGAGCTGATGGCGGAGCCTTCAATAGCGAAGCAGTCCTTGGAAGCAGAAGACGCGGACTTAGCGACTGAGCTGAAGAGCGCCGCCGCAAGCAGACCGACACGCAGCTGCAGGAGCTCGCCGCCAAGCTGCAGGAGCTGGACCGCTCCAGGTGAGTGTGAGCTGATGGCGGAGCCTTCAATAGCGAAGCAGTCCTTGGAAGCAGAAGACGCGGACTTAGCGACTGAGCTGAAGAGCGCCGCCGCAAGCAGACCGACACGCAGCTGCAGGAGCTCGCCGCCAAGCTGCAGGAGCTGGACCGCTCCAGGTGAGTGTGAGCTGATGGCGGAGCCTTCAATAGCGAAGCAGTCCTTGGAAGCAGAAGACGCGGACTTAGCGACTGAGCTGAAGAGCGCCGCCGCAAGCAGACCGACACGCAGCTGCAGGAGCTCGCCGCCAAGCTGCAGGAGCTGGACCGCTCCAGGTGAGTGTGAGCTGATGGCGGAGCCTTCAATAGCGAAGCAGTCCTTGGAAGCAGAAGACGCGGACTTAGCGACTGAGCTGAAGAGCGCCGCCGCAAGCAGACCGACACGCAGCTGCAGGAGCTCGCCGCCAAGCTGCAGGAGCTGGACCGCTCCAGGTGAGTGTGAGCTGATGGCGGAGCCTTCAATAGCGAAGCAGTCCTTGGAAGCAGAAGACGCGGACTTAGCGACTGAGCTGAAGAGCGCCGCCGCAAGCAGACCGACACGCAGCTGCAGGAGCTCGCCGCCAAGCTGCAGGAGCTGGACCGCTCCAGGTGAGTGTGAGCTGATGGCGGAGCCTTCAATAGCGAAGCAGTCCTTGGAAGCAGAAGACGCGGACTTAGCGACTGAGCTGAAGAGCGCCGCCGCAAGCAGACCGACACGCAGCTGCAGGAGCTCGCCGCCAAGCTGCAGGAGCTGGACCGCTCCAGGTGAGTGTGAGCTGATGGCGGAGCCTTCAATAGCGAAGCAGTCCTTGGAAGCAGAAGACGCGGACTTAGCGACTGAGCTGAAGAGCGCCGCCGCAAGCAGACCGACACGCAGCTGCAGGAGCTCGCCGCCAAGCTGCAGGAGCTGGACCGCTCCAGGTGAGTGTGAGCTGATGGCGGAGCCTTCAATAGCGAAGCAGTCCTTGGAAGCAGAAGACGCGGACTTAGCGACTGAGCTGAAGAGCGCCGCCGCAAGCAGACCGACACGCAGCTGCAGGAGCTCGCCGCCAAGCTGCAGGAGCTGGACCGCTCCAGGTGAGTGTGAGCTGATGGCGGAGCCTTCAATAGCGAAGCAGTCCTTGGAAGCAGAAGACGCGGACTTAGCGACTGAGCTGAAGAGCGCCGCCGCAAGCAGACCGACACGCAGCTGCAGGAGCTCGCCGCCAAGCTGCAGGAGCTGGACCGCTCCAGGTGAGTGTGAGCTGATGGCGGAGCCTTCAATAGCGAAGCAGTCCTTGGAAGCAGAAGACGCGGACTTAGCGACTGAGCTGAAGAGCGCCGCCGCAAGCAGACCGACACGCAGCTGCAGGAGCTCGCCGCCAAGCTGCAGGAGCTGGACCGCTCCAGGTGAGTGTGAGCTGATGGCGAAGCCTTCAATAGCGAAGCAGTCCTTGGAAGCAGAAGACGCGGAATTAGCGACTGAGCTGAAGAGCGCCGCCGCAAGCAGACCGACACGCAGCTGCAGGAGCTCGCCGCCAAGCTGCAGGAGCTGGACCGCTCCAGGTGAGTGTGAGCTGATGGCGGAGCCTTCAATAGCGAAGCAGTCCTTGGAAGCAGAAGACGCGGACTTAGCGACTGAGCTGAAGAGCGCCGCCGCAAGCAGACCGACACGCAGCTGCAGGAGCTCGCCGCCAAGCTGCAGGAGCTGGACCGCTCCAGGTGAGTGTGAGCTGATGGCGGAGCCTTCAATAGCGAAGCAGTCCTTGGAAGCAGAAGACGCGGACTTAGCGACTGAGCTGAAGAGCGCCGCCGCAAGCAGACCGACACGCAGCTGCAGGAGCTCGCCGCCAAGCTGCAGGAGCTGGACCGCTCCAGGTGAGTGTGAGCTGATGGCGAAGCCTTCAATAGCGAAGCAGTCCTTGGAAGCAGAAGACGCGGACTTAGCGACTGAGCTGAAGAGCGCCGCCGCAAGCAGACCGACACGCAGCTGCAGGAGCTCGCCGCCAAGCTGCAGGAGCTGGACCGCTCCAGGTGAGTGTGAGCTGATGGCGGAGCCTTCAATAGCGAAGCAGTCCTTGGAAGCAGAAGACGCGGACTTAGCGACTGAGCTGAAGAGCGCCGCCGCAAGCAGACCGACACGCAGCTGCAGGAGCTCGCCGCCAAGCTGCAGGAGCTGGACCGCTCCAGGTGAGTGTGAGCTGATGGCGGAGCCTTCAATAGCGAAGCAGTCCTTGGAAGCAGAAGACGCGGACTTAGCGACTGAGCTGAAGAGCGCCGCCGCAAGCAGACCGACACGCAGCTGCAGGAGCTCGCCGCCAAGCTGCAGGAGCTGGACCGCTCCAGGTGAGTGTGAGCTGATGGCGGAGCCTTCAATAGCGAAGCAGTCCTTGGAAGCAGAAGACGCGGACTTAGCGACTGAGCTTAAGAGCGCCGCCGCAAGCAGACCGACACGCAGCTGCAGGAGCTCGCCGCCAAGCTGCAGGAGCTGGACCGCTCCAGGTGAGTGGGAGCTGATGGCGGAGCCTTCAATAGCGAAGCAGTCCTTGGAAGCAGAAGACGCGGACTTAGCGACTGAGCTGAAGAGCGCCGCCGCAAGCAGACCGACACGCAGCTGCAGGAGCTCGCCGCCAAGCTGCAGGAGCTGGACCGCTCCAGGTGAGTGTGAGCTGATGGCGGAGCCTTCAATAGCGAAGCAGTCCTTGGAAGCAGAAGACGCGGACTTAGCGACTGAGCTGAAGAGCGCCGCCGCAAGCAGACCGACACGCAGCTGCAGGAGCTCGCCGCCAAGCTGCAGGAGCTGGACCGCTCCAGGTGAGTGTGAGCTGATGGCGGAGCCTTCAATAGCGAAGCAGTCCTTGGAAGCAGAAGACGCGGACTTAGCGACTGAGCTGAAGAGCGCCGCCGCAAGCAGACCGACACGCAGCTGCAGGAGCTCGCCGCCAAGCTGCAGGAGCTGGACCGCTCCAGGTGAGTGGGAGCTGATGGCGGAGCCTTCAATAGCGAAGCAGTCCTTGGAAGCAGAAGACGCGGACTTAGCGACTGAGCTGAAGAGCGCCGCCGCAAGCAGACCGACACGCAGCTGCAGGAGCTCGCCGCCAAGCTGCAGGAGCTGGACCGCTCCAGGTGAGTGTGAGCTGATGGCGGAGCCTTCAATAGCGAAGCAGTCCTTGGAAGCAGAAGACGCGGACTTAGCGACTGAGCTGAAGAGCGCCGCCGCAAGCAGACCGACACGCAGCTGCAGGAGCTCGCCGCCAAGCTGCAGGAGCTGGACCGCTCCAGGTGAGTGTGAGCTGATGGCGGAGCCTTCAATAGCGAAGCAGTCCTTGGAAGCAGAAGACGCGGACTTAGCGACTGAGCTGAAGAGCGCCGCCGCAAGCAGACCGACACGCAGCTGCAGGAGCTCGCCGCCAAGCTGCAGGAGCTGGACCGCTCCAGGTGAGTGTGAGCTGATGGCGGAGCCTTCAATAGCGAAGCAGTCCTTGGAAGCAGAAGACGCGGACTTAGCGACTGAGCTGAAGAGCGCCGCCGCAAGCAGACCGACACGCAGCTGCAGGAGCTCGCCGCCAAGCTGCAGGAGCTGGACCGCTCCAGGTGAGTGTGAGCTGATGGCGAAGCCTTCAATAGCGAAGCAGTCCTTGGAAGCAGAAGACGCGGACTTAGCGACTGAGCTGAAGAGCGCCGCCGCAAGCAGACCGACACGCAGCTGCAGGAGCTCGCCGCCAAGCTGCAGGAGCTGGACCGCTCCAGGTGAGTGTGAGCTGATGGCGGAGCCTTCAATAGCGAAGCAGTCCTTGGAAGCAGAAGACGCGGACTTAGCGACTGAGCTGAAGAGCGCCGCCGCAAGCAGACCGACACGCAGCTGCAGGAGCTCGCCGCCAAGCTGCAGGAGCTGGACCGCTCCAGGTGAGTGTGAGCTGATGGCGGAGCCTTCAATAGCGAAGCAGTCCTTGGAAGCAGAAGACGCGGACTTAGCGACTGAGCTGAAGAGCGCCGCCGCAAGCAGACCGACACGCAGCTGCAGGAGCTCGCCGCCAAGCTGCAGGAGCTGGACCGCTCCAGGTGAGTGTGAGCTGATGGCGAAGCCTTCAATAGCGAAGCAGTCCTTGGAAGCAGAAGACGCGGACTTAGCGACTGAGCTGAAGAGCGCCGCCGCAAGCAGACCGACACGCAGCTGCAGGAGCTCGCCGCCAAGCTGCAGGAGCTGGACCGCTCCAGGTGAGTGGGAGCTGATGGCGGAACCTTAAAAAGGCGAATTTTCAGAACCAAGGTTTCTCAAGGCTGTAGCACGGTTTCTCGCTTTTAATTCCGTAGTGTCCTTGGTTCGATCCCCGGTCAGCCCCCCGATTCAGAACAAAGTTATCGACCAATTCTGTTATTTTCTTTCATTTTTAATATTTTTTTTAAGTAGGGTAGGTTTTATCTAATTTGGCTTATTAAAACTTAGGGCCTTTGGCTTTAACATATCAAAATATTGATTGCTACCGCTTCGCGGATCATTGACTATAATTTATACAAATTCACCGAATCGGTCGATAACTTCGTTCTGAATCGGAGGTCAGGTCAATTTAGAAAATGATCTTTTCTAAATTGGCCTGGGTCTGGGTGTGCTGGGAGACGCCCCTGGCTTAATTCCTTGTCTGGTACCTCGTAACACAGGGATATTTATCCCTACTTCGAGACCATGACAAGAGGTGTGTTGTCTGGCGTACATATATATTAAAAATATTAAAATTAAGATTATACTTTTTGTATTTGTGTTTCCAATATTTAATTGTTGTTTATTTGAAGTATCTACCTATTTTTTATAATATGTTAACCAACAGTGCAATACTTTGCGTGTATTTATATTTTTGTAGTTTTTTAATGCAACTTAGTCTGTCTAAACCATTTTTTCACACACCTTGAAGGGCTAGATTGGCTCTTATTCATGACATTGAATGCATTTAATAACACTGCTTTCCTTCGCGAGTAAAGTTGTAAGTATAGTTCGCGTCAAACTAATAGGCATGCACATGCGCATGCCTAATGCAAGTGCCTATTTTTCTTAGAAAAAAATAGAGGAATGCGGGGCTCGTTTTTTGTTCAGAAGGGAACGCGAACGATACAGAAAGATATGATTCTGACAGCTTAAGCTGTGATTTCCAATAACGCTCTTATCACCTCCTCAGGGCCGAGGTGCTAGAGAAGTGCGTCCGGCTGCAAGGCGAGGCGGAGCAGGCGCTGGCGCAGCTGGAGCAGGCCGAGCTGAAGGCGTCGGCCGCCGTCAAGCAGGCCGCCACCGTCACCGCGCAGCACGCCGAGGCACAGGTATGGCTGGTGGATAGTGCTCCAACTGTCTGTGTCTGCGACTGTACAAGTAGTGACTGGTGGCTCAATGGTGAGTGTCACCGACTGTACAGTCGACAGCAGAAGTAAGTGATAGTTTAAAGTGCCGATGATTTTGCAGAAACTATAACGCTTATTAAACTAGTAAGATTATAAATGAGTCATTTCATTCATCATAATGGGATATGTGCTGCTTGTGATATTTTTTTTACGTATTCTTCATACATAAAAACTAATTGGAACTTTGTTCAATCATCATTTACTTTTGCTGTTGACTGTAGAAGTAATAGTGAATGGTGGCTCAATGATCAGTTTGATGCTGAAAATACAGCAGAAGGCTATAAATTTCAAGTAGTTTTGGACTTCACCACGTTTACAGCACTGAAAAATAAATATTTCTAATTATCCACACAATTTCAGCAGTTCTTCAACAACAGGGAAACTGTTTTCTTGAAAATAAATTGACGCTACAGTTTTTCTACTGATTGCATGTTGTTAGAAGTCGATAAGAGTTTGTAATCTATCCCCCTTATTCTTAAAAAATAAAACAGTCTTATAACACCTTTTTCACTATGGTAAAGTGGTCTTGAAGCACTGTTTAAGTTTTTATGAATAGGGGTCTTTCTCTTGTATTTTCAGTGTATTAAAAAAAAAAAAAACTTATTGAAAGCTTAAGCGCGCTGTTTTGGTCTGTCGCCTCAACTCTGTGACTTCTAACGTATACAGACGCTCGTGTCATACTACAAACCCTCCGATTTTGTATTAAATACAGAATGTCTGTAAACGTCCATTAAATATGTATGGAATAAGAGTGTGACATATAACATCAATATATGAGTCCGGCTGCTCCGCTGAAAGTGTCATCACATTACAAGACATGGATAACGCCATGTTCAGAATACGTCCTACTAGTGCTGACAATGACGAACGAAATATTGTAATTAGACGATTATATACTGACAATATCGTGATTTATTTCCAGGCTCTTCTAGAAGAAGAGACGAAGCAGAAGCTAGCTTTGCAGACGAAGCTGCGCAACGTGGAACAGCAGCTGGAGCAGGCGAGAGACCAGCTCGAAGAGGAGGATGAGGCCAAGAGAAACTTCGAGAAACAGGTACAGTACCGTGACTTAAAGATTTATGAGCAGCCTAAAAAATATTCATTTATTTAAAAGAAGTGTACCCTTGAGTTGTTATTGCTAAAAAAATATAGTAAAAAGGTTTATTTAATTAAGAAGCATTGTAAAATGCTTAAATATTCAAAGTAATTATTGAACTATTATTGCTACCCTATATTTGTGTATCAACCCTAACCTTCCTTCTGCAATCCAGGTCGGAGTCCTCACCCAACAGCTGGCCGACGCGAAGAAGAAGGCAGAAGAGGAGGCGGAAGCCGTCGCCGGCATCGAGGAGCAGCGCAAGAAGCTCGCGAAGGACATGGAAGCTCTTCACAGGCAGATCTATGAGCTGCAGCAGGCCAATGACAAGCTTGACAAGAGTGAGTAGAGTTTAGCTTTGTACTTCACAGGCTGATCTATGAGTTACTCCTACAGCAATATAGTGACAACCTCGGACAAGAGTTAGTGAAGTTTACTGTCATACTTAAAAAGCAGTTCTATGAATTACAAGAGTACACAACTAGTCTGTCTTTCAGACATTGATATTGGCCAAACAAATGGATCTTAGACAGACAATTTGATTAAAAATTACATTCTATGCTACGGCAAGATATTCAGTATTCGTCGGTAAATATTTTGTTTAATAATTGTACTATTCAAGTTTATATTACAATAGAAGCGCACAGAATACATGCATACATACCATCACGACTTTATCCCAAACGGGGTAGTCAGAGGCGAGTGACTCTATCGTCATGGTGTACGAAACACTCAAAAACCCACTTTTCACGAATGGTATTAGAACCCAACGTGGTAGGTGGTGAGCCTTCCGCCGTTATCCGGGTTGATTTGGTTTTATATCGTTGTTTTCCACCACCGGAAAGTAAGTCTGATATTTAACAATGAACAGAAAGATTTTGGGTCTGGCCAGATTTGAACTCTGGACCACACGATCCACAATCTGAGTTCGGGTGCTGAACCACTAGGCCAGAAGGCTCTCAAATTTTATCCTAAATGAGTAGCTTTTTAATGAACCAAATAAATAGAGCAGTATTTTCTTGTTAAAACAATTTTTTGCAATGTTGTTTAGCTTTTGATACAATTTTAGTGCACATTACTGTCCTGCTTGGTTGTTGAACTTATTGCGTTTTTCAGGCAAGAAGAAAATACAAGCTGAGCTGGACGACATCAACATAGAGTTAGAAGCGCAGCGCGGGAAAGTGATGGAGCTTGAGAAGAAACAGAAGAGCTTCGACAAGGTAAATTAACTCACGAGTTCACTAAGTTTTGATATTTGCGTTGGTGAATACCTATGTGTTTCTGAGTTGCTATAAATTGCGGTAATTATCGAATATTTTTTATTATGACAAAAATTGGTCTGCCTACCCAAGTTTGAAGGGCCATATTCATAAGTTAACATACTAAAAAGTTTTCCTTTTGCATTTTTTTAATAATAATTTTTAGAATCGTATGATGTTATCAAATACTCAATTGCAGAGCAACAGAACAGAATATAATCTTATCTCGCTCGCTGGCGTTTTATATCCAGGGGGGCTAGCCAAGACCAAGACCAACACGTTAATTTCGTTTTGACATGTCAAATTTGAAAATGTATGGAACTGACATCAAGGCTGCGTTTCTAATCGAGTGGAAATTACACTGAGGAGTGACAATCACTCGAACCCGTTCTAAATTGACCCCGAGTGAAATCGAAGATGACCGAGCTGTCACCTGACAGTTTCCCAGTTGTTTCGGAACGGGTTCGGGTGACGTTTATCACTCTGACAAGTGCGAATTCTACCGTTGTCTGGAGCCCGATGGAATTCACCTGACAGCTGTCAGACGAAGGTTTTGCTCGTTTTGTCTCTCTATTCGCCGAAGGTGAAAATCACTCTGCGAAAAGCGATTTAGAACGGGCCCTAAATATCTCGATTAGACGAGTGCTTAAGTCATTCCCGTACATTTTTCACATTTGACATGTCGACACCCAATTAGCGTGTTGCTCTTGGCTAGGGCCCTTTTAAAGGCTGTTCATTGTACCAAAAAAGAAGCTATCATCTGTGTTAAGGTCTACAACAAAATTTCAAATGAGTACAAAATAGGACCCATGAATGTAATGATGCGTAAACTGCTTGAATGGTTGGTGGATTGTTGCTTTTATAGTGTTAATGAGTCTCTTAACTCACATTTTGCTTGCTGTTAATATTACGCAGAATAGTAGCATTGTATGTTTCTTTACTTAAGACCTGTAACTATTATTATACCTTTTTTTTTTAATAACCTGTTGTGGCCCACTGCTGAGCAAAGGTCTCTCCTAATTTTTTCCAAAAGTCTCTATTCTGTGTCAGGTTCTGCCAGTTCCCTTCATGATGTTTCAAATCCTTTTTCTGGGCCGTCCTCTGCAACAGAATCCGTCGGTAGGCTGCCATAGGGTGACAATTCGAGACCATTTGTCGGGATGCATGCGAATAACGTGACCCGCCCAATCCCACTTCAATTTTGCTGTCCTTTCGCCCACGTCTGTTATAAATAAATATATAAATATATATGCGCCAGACAACACACCTCTTGTCATGGTCTTGAAGTAGGGATAAATATCCCTGTGTTACGAGGTACCAGACAAGGAAATAAGCCAGGGGCGTCTCCCAGCACACCCAGACCCAGGCCAATTTAGAAAAGATCATTTCCTGAATTGACCTGACCGGGGATCGAACCCGGGACACTACGGAATTAAAGGCGAGAATCCGTGCTCCAGCGCATTACGCCAATCGTGTCGTCGTTGTGCCTGTTACCTATTCTATGCAAATAAATGATTATTGATTGATTATTGGAAATAGGGACTATTTGAATAAGCGTCTCGGGATAGCTATGATAATTATTTGCTTTTTGTAAGATGTCCAATGTGGTCCCCAGGTTGTGGCGGAGGAGCGCGCGGTGGCGGAGCGCTACGCGGCGGAGCGCGACCAGGCGGAGCGCGAGGCGCGCGACAAGGAGACGCGCGTGCTGAGCCTCACGCGGGAGCTGGACGACGCTGCTGAGAAGGTCTGTGCGACGCTCTGTCGGTTAAGCATTCTAAGTTAAGGCTTCTAATCTAGAACTGAAGCTTCACGCTACTAAGTTAATACATGTTGAATTTTTTATACATTAAAAAGGTTTTTTTATTCGTTGGTAAAGGATAATAGTAGTAGTTAGGGACCTTAAAACACGGCGAGTTTCAAAATAACATCACACAAGTGTTTTAAGGCCTAATTATGTACATTTGCATACATTACTTTATTTAAACACATATCATAAGTACTCTAAGATGGGTTCAGAAGCAATAGGGAAATGACCAGCATTATTACAACCAATAATATACTAGTCTTTGTACGCCTTCTCGTATTTGGCTCTAAATTTTTTACCCATTTAAATTTTGACAGCTGTTCCAAATTTAAACTCATAACGTTACAAGAATCTATACTGTAATAACATTACAGTACAGATTCTACCTACTACTACAGAGAAGAAAGTACTCGAAAGTATAATTGGTTGTAATAATGCTGGTCATTTCCTCGTATTTAAAAGTTATTTCTCCAATGTAAAACTACATTATCAGCTAGTACATGAGCTTTATTTTAACGCTATATTTCAACGGGAGAAATATTTCATGCGCATAACTATAGCCCAAATTTCAAAACGGTAGTCAACATTGAGCAACCCTCACATGTATAGTCTCTTTAATTTTTACTGTCATGTGACAGAATGACGTAAATTTGAAGAGTGCTCCTCTTTATATTACGTTTTAAAATTCGAGGTTTCGAAACCATTTTTAATACAAATCCATATATACAATAACACCGAGACTGAGGCCCGTACTCTAGAATCGTACTCAAGCACTGATCTGTACTTGAGTAGAGATTTCAAAACGTCAGTTCATA
This sequence comes from Udea olivalis, assembly GCA_947369235.1. NCBI lineage: Eukaryota > Metazoa > Arthropoda > Insecta > Lepidoptera > Crambidae > Udea > Udea olivalis. The sequence continues at coordinate 19,869,707 of OX376350.1, read as the reverse complement.
CAAAAACGTCACTCAGATTTACACTCAAGTACAGACTTCGTTTTAAAATACGGGTCATTTCGTATGTCACATCAAAAGCATCTTAGGTTGCAACTTGAAATTAAAGCCAAAAAATATGGCATTGACAAAACTACATTGTTATTTTATATATGAATTAGATAAAATTTACGTCATGCCTGTAAATTATCTGTTTAACTGTGTGTATTTAACCAGCCATTACTAAATTTAACTCCTGTCGCAATTCCATTCACAGATTGAAGAGCTAGAACGCACGAAGCGCGTACTCCAATCAGAGTTAGACGAGCTCGCGAACACACAAGGCACCGCCGACAAGAACGTCCACGAATTGGAGAAAGCGAAGCGAGCGTTGGAAAGCGCGCTCGCCGAACTGAAGGCGCAGAACGAGGAGATCGAAGACGATCTGCAGCTGACTGAGGACGCCAAGCTGCGGCTCGAGGTCAACATGCAGGCGATGAGGGCGCAGTTCGAGCGGGACATGCAGGTAATGTTGCAGTCTTGATATAACATGTAAGCCCAGTCTGATAACTCATGAAGATGCCACAAATATGAAGCCTATCCGGCGAAATAATATTAAATATGCTGGAAGTGCCGTTAGTGCTCAATATCAAACGGAAAGAACTGAGACGAAATGAATTTTTTTTGCAACAATGAATGACACGTACAAGCCAAAAAGTACTAAAAAAGTTCAAAATAACATAATATCTGAATTTGTGGTGAAAACTTAAATAAACAATTAAAATCTCATCGTTTAAAAATGTTGCCTGTAAAATTAAATCTTTCAGTTAAAATTATGAAATCTGGTAGTTGGTATATAGTGCGATTTAAACTCCTGGTGATTAAATACCTGGTGATTTGTTTGGTAGAAAAATCTTAAATATGCTTTCGACAAACGGAACAAAATTAAACTGTATACATCTCCAAATGATTAACTTCTAATTTGTGTTGATTTCCTATTATAATTTGACCCTTATTCCCAGGCTAAAGAAGAGCAAGGCGAGGAGAAGCGAAGAGGCATTGTAAAGCAACTCCGTGACCTTGAGGCAGAACTCGAGGAAGAACGGAAGCAACGCGCCGCCGCCCTCGCGCAGAGAAAAAAGCTCGAAGCTGACCTGAAGGATGCTGAACAAGCTCTGCACATGGCCAACAAAGTAAGTGGTCGTGATTAGAGAGGTAAAATGACTGAATTTGACATTATATGACCAGTTATTTATTGTCAAGTTCTGTCAAATTTAATGAAGTATCAGATATCCTCGACTTACGGTTCCAGGAGCATATCGGTAACTGCTGCAAGAAAGCCTATAGAAACTTGGGATTGATACTACGTAGAGTCCATGGTTTTACGAGTATTGGAGCCATAGTCGCGCTGTATAATGCACTGGTGAGGAGTCACCTGGAATGTAATGCGGTGGTTTGGAACCCGTACCAAGCACAGTACAGCGTTATGTTAGAGCGGATCCAAAACAAATTTGTGAGGTACCTGTATCATAAGCAATACGGGGTATACCCATTCTACCCGTTAATGTACCCGAATTTGTTTATCTTGGGAATGGTGGGTTACAATGAGTTGCGAGTGCGCAGAGGCTTAGCTTTGGCATTGTATGTGTTTAAAGTACTTAAAGGTAAAGTTAGTAACGCTATAGTGCTGGGGCAGATGGGACTCTGGGCACCCGATAACTATGTGAAACGTCGTCGCAGGCCGCAGTTACTGGCAGTTCCACGGGGTAGAACCCACCTTCTCAATAAGTCTCCTCTGACGCTCACACTGCGTATTTTAAATATAATAGCTGAGAAAATCGACCTATTTCACTGTTCTCTGTGTGAATTCACAAGGATAACGCTATACATTTTATGTTATGAAAAATAATTTTATTTTCAATGTGTTTGTTTTAAGATTGTGTGTATAGCTCTTCTATTGTATTGGGCTCGCCTGTAATAATAGCTGTAAGCTTAGATTAAATAAATAAATAATAAATAATAATAAATAATAATATCAATGACCAAATATGTCAAAGTTTGACCAAATTGACTGTAAAAGACAGTTTAAATTTAGACTCTTTGGTAATTTTCAACATGTATGAGTATACCCAAAGATATGGTCATGATTTGAGATGTAAAATGACTGCATTTGACCATATTGGTCTGGTCATTTATTGTGAAATTCAGTGAAATTAAATCAATCATCATATTAACACGAATCAAATATGTTGAACAATTTGACTGTAAATGACAGTAAGTCAAATTTAGTCTTTTTGGTTAATTTCAACAATGCGTTGATATGTTAATTTTTCTGTAGGTAACGAAATTAAAGTGTTCTGTAAAAGAGGCTAAACTATTCATTTAAAACAATTTCAAGTTATATATTTACTATAATTTCACTGTGTCATAAGAATTCGTTAGGATGTCGGTAAAGCGATTGACGACTGCGACCAAGATTTATTTATTGTGGTCGTCGTCCCATCAAAGATTAGTGATCTTCTCCAGCCTCCTCCAGTTTCCATCTATAGCCTCCATGAACTGAATTATTATTTTTATTTTAGAATAAGACTGTCAAAAGAATACTGATTGTTATAATCTTCCCAGGTTGTAAGATTTAGATTGATAATAAAATACAAAAATATTGTGTGGCTGTTTAAATCGCAGAATAATGAAAGCCGTTTCATTAACACAAACCAAAATAGTAGTAAAGTGAAAAGTAATTAGCCTATTCACTGTCCCACTGCTGGGCAAAGGCCTCAATCATTGAAATCAAGTGATCGCTACAATGGATGGATATTAATCACAACGCTCGCCAAATGCGAGTCGGTGATCCCAAACCCGGGCTATGTTCCGAATAAAAAAACACTTTTCTTTACACTATTTTTAGAATACTTATATTGTAGGGGTGGAGGGTTGATCGCTTGAGACACAGGACCTGTCCTAGTTCAAGTGTCAACCCACCATTAACTATCCGCAGGACTTATGTTAACTAGAAATTGTATAAATGTAATCATGTTCATGGTGAGGATTAAACGATCACTACATTGACCTATATGTTCGTCCCCAGGTCAAAGAAGACGCAACAAAACAAGTGAAGAAGCTCCAGCAGCAGCTCAAGGAGTCGGTGCGCGAAGCGGAGGAGGCGCGCGCGGGCCGCGAGGAGGCGGCGGCGGCGGCGCGCGACGCCGAGCGCCGCACCAAGGCGCTGGAGGCCGAGGCGGCGCAGCACGCCGAGGAGCTGGCCGCCGCCGAGCGCTCGCGGCGCCAGGCCGAGGCCGAGCGCGACGAGCTGCTGGACGAGCTCAGCAACCAGGCCGCCAAGGTAGGCTCGAACCGAGAGGTTGCTCGGGGGGGGCACTCAAATAAATCTCTGTAGTTTTGGGAAAGCGACTTGACTTAGGAAAGAGTGCACTTTTGCAGCACCCTTCGCAGAAGATGGTATAAGCAAAGCTCATGTCATAGATTGATGAACAGACGCTAAACTAACACAGATGCTCATTGGAGATTGAAGTCAATACGGTGTCACTCGCATCAGCTTATCAGCGAATTACGATGCAGTATTCGACGTCAAATAAATAAATATCTGGGACAATTCACACCGAGATCATCTGACCCCAAACTAAGCAGAGCTTGTAATATGGGCGTCAGAGACTGATAAACATACTTAAATATTTCTAAATACATACTTAAATAGATAATAACACCCAGACACACAACAAATACAAATGTTCGTCACACAAATATTTGTCATGGGTGGGGATCGAACCCACGACCTTCGGCAATAATCGCTATCGAAATCACGATTTTCTTACCATCGACGTTTGTGAATAACCCAGCCGGGTGATTTGCTTGACGATGTCACAAGCAGGGCGCTAAGGTTAGTTAGTTAGGGTATTTGACACACAAGGCAATGGGATGGACAATTTTTTTGGATGTATTTGTAAGCATAGAGGGTCTTCAAGTAAGACGTTCTTTTTCAAATATGGTTATTCATTTGACAAATCGTGTCAAAACCGCTAGGTCGCGTGATAATACTTAATGTGACGTCATTACAGAATACTATTCATATTTAGAGGCAGACGTTTGTTTTGACGTTATTTCTAAAAAAACGCTCATAAAAGTCAAACTGATATGTTATTTTCCTAAAAACTACTGTTTTTTTTGTGGAATAACGTCAAAGATCGCGGACGTCAGATCTTATGAACATATAAGGTTTTTTAAACGGATCACCTTTCGGCGTATTCACTAAGCAATTTGTTGTCAACAGACCACACTTCTCGTGGATGAGAAGAAACGCCTGGAGGCGCGGATATCGGCTCTCGAAGAAGACCTCGACGAGGAGCAGTCCAACAACGAGATACTCAACGATAGGCTTAGGAAATCACAGGTAAGTCAAGTGTAGCATGTACGGTAACTTTAGGTAGGAGACGAATTATATTCATTGCACAAATAAATAATATAGCAGGGAATTGTAGCATCTACTTGAATGTACAATTTAAGAAGTCTTGAAATGACAATCAATCTCATGATTCTTCCCATAAACAACATTTCTACGGAAAAACAACTTTGGTTGGGCAAAAGGAATTTTAAAGGGGAAAATCTGAGAAAAATTAGCATATCATCTCATGCTTCAATTCTCTAAATTATACAATAATCTTACATGGCTTACTTACATATTATCATTATGTTAAAAATAAAATAAAGACAGTTAGCTGCCATGTTCTCAGCTAAGTTTTTGTAGCAATTATTGCGACATCATTTTCGTAAAATAATGGTATGCAAAAAAAAATTTTGGTTGTATTGGCAATACCACTAAGAGATGAATTTTCCTGGCAGAACCAAATTGACCAGGTGACGATGGAGCTAGGAACAGAGAAGGCGGTGACACAAAAACTGGAGAGTGGCAAGTTGGTGCTGGAGAGACAGAACAAAGAGCTGAAGGCCAAACTCGCCGAGTTGGAGACTGCTGCTCGCACCAAGACCAAGGTAAGGCTTTAAAGTTACATTTTTTGGCACTGTTTCAATATCGATGTCGATTTTTATGATTTTGGATAGATTTAGCATCTTGACAAAACCTTCCTTTTTTCAATATGCCACCAATATTTCGTTCTTATAATTTATAAATTGAAATACTCGTTATCAGCTGTCAAAACAGAAAGGATCATAGATTTTGTTATATTGTTTTGACGGTCGAGCATAAATTACTTATCCTGTTTAGATAAAAAGCGTGCTACACCGCCGGCCTTTGGTATACCTATAATAAACGTAATTATAATATCCTACGGGTGCTATGTTAGGTTTGCCATGGAGGTGTAGTGCGACCGGTATGTTTAGTGGATTATGTGGATGGCTTTCATGAATTTATGTATAAAATCAGAACATCATTTAAAACTAGACTTCAGAAATATAAAAGTAAATTAGTTTTTGCAATATTTCAAACACAAAATATATATGACAGTAACTCCCCTATTATAGATGACTATTTATATTGAGAGGTACACACCTACCTCATCATTTTTATTGTAATTTTAGTGCACTTCTTTTTTATTATATAAAAATTATTTTAAGTTATTAATTTTATATATTTTATTTAATTTTATATAATTTATTATTTGACGAAATGTGACATGGATATGATATATGATTTATTTATTAAAAAAAAAACTGCAAAAAAAGTGAGATAATGAACCTGTTTCATTTGGAAATTTAATCATCAACATCTCGTACACAGAACGCATTACTACGGATCACAGATTTTGTCTAGATTCTTATGGTGCCAATATCAGTCTACGGTTTTTAAAAAATTGGATGGTTTTCTGCCACTTTCTCTCTCGTCACTATTGGCTTTGCAACGATACACTAGTATTAACCGATCCAATTCGTTACAGGGCGTAATAACCTCTCTAGAGCTGAAGGTGGCAAACCTGGAAGAGCAGCTGGAGGTGGAGTCCCGCGAGCGCCTCGCGCAGCAGAAGGCATCGCGGAAGCTCGACAAGAAGATGAAGGAGCTGGCGCTGCAGCTAGACGAGGAGCGGAGGCATGCTGACCAGTACAAAGAGCAGATAGAGAAGGTACGGTCAGACCTCTTTCCCTTATGACACTTCAGGTAGGATTCACATCGAACGACGCGCATCGGAGAGCATCGCAGCGAATTTACAAAGCCGCTAAGGAAATTATTATTTATTTAATTATCAATCCTTAAGGTCGTATTCGCATCGAACTAATACATTTAGCAACTCGAACGGATACGCGAGCATGCCGCGGCAGCCGGTCGGCTCCTAGCGTATTCCGCGGAACACGATCGACTGCGCGCGGATGCCGTCGGCTGCCGGCGGCTGCCGTCGGCTCCGCTCGGCTGCCGTCGGAAGCGCCCACCCAATTTTTTATATTATTTTTTATTTTAATTTGGTTATTTTCATCAGCAGCCGACTGTTAATTCTGCGCTATTTAACTTTTTTCCTAAAACAAAGTATAAGCACAAAGACTGAGTATCTTTAGTGCGGAACGGGGAACCGCACAAACCACAACAGCGAGGCTGAAGGCCGAGCTAAAACTGCAGAGGGCAAAGACCGAAAAAGCATTTAAACTTCGCAAAACTAGTTTCTGTGCCACGAGTCTACTGTAGGCTGCTAGAAGTTAATGGTATTGTTGTATATCTAAAAACTTGCGTAAATACAATTTACGACACTTGTGTGCCATGTTGGCCAATTCTCGCCTTGGGTTGTCAACATGTTTTCAAGCGCGTCAAAGCGTCACTTTCTAAGTTGTTTTCGCTATTTTCCAGATGAACGTCCGCGTGAAGGCCCTCAAGCGGCAACTAGACGAGGCGGAGGAGGAGATGCAGCGCGAGAAGGTCGGCAAGCGCAAGGCCATGCGCGAGCTGGAGGACATGCTGGAGCAGCACGAGACCGTGACGCGCGAGTGCAACAACCTCCGGAACAAGCTCAGGTAACCTAGCAACAAAGACAGCCTAGATGACCTCACTCCACCTGATGGAAAGCGGTCGTGAGGTCCAGACATGAGGCTGACAAGCACAGTAATGCAAAGCAATCACTGAGCTGGTCATACTCATCTTGATCCTTACATGTCCGAAAGCTGGAAACAGTACGTCTACCAAGAGTTGCAACTTTAAATTTACGTTGTCGTTCGCGTGAATATTTGTATTGGGATTTGACATGACATGACAATGTCAAATCCCAATACATTTTTATACGCGAACGAGAACGTAAATTTAAAGTGGCAACTCGTGGTAGACGTACTGGCCTCACTTTAACTATGGGGTGGTACGAGCCATTCTCTAACACGCGCAATTCGCAACCGGGACCAACTGCTTAACGTGTCTTCCGAAGCACGTAATATTCGCGAGACAAATAATCCAGCCACTATTATTTTTGGTATTATGTACTTCTTACACCGAAATCTGAAATAATTGTGGTAGCTCGATTACTTTGATCATACGTGTAATATAATACAGCCTTCCCTCTGCTGAGCTCACCGCCTCAACTCAAAGACTCTCGGTGATAAACCTTGCTGTCTGAGTCATCTATCCGAGATCTAGCAATTTCAAGAGACCATCAACTGCTGCAATTTTTTTTACATTCCTGATGATAAAACAAGTTAAAGATGAAACTCAGGATAAATAAATAAAAAATAAATATAAATATGCGCCAGACAACACATCACTTGTCATGGTCTCGAAGTAAGGATAAATATCCTTGTGTTACGAGGTACCACCAGACAGGGAAATAAGCCAGGGGCGTCTGCCAGCACACCCAGACCCGAGCCAATTTAGAAAAAGTCATTTTTCGGAATCGACCCGCCTGGGAATCGAACCCGGCACACCACGGAAGCCAAGGCGAGAAACCGTGCTACAGCACACTGCGCCAATCGTGCCAAAGTTTTAATAACATCAAATATTAAACCAATAAGCGAGTCGTTGAGATCTATAATTTTAGCTTTCTGTTCAGTCCAGCCATGGCTGATTTAGTGCCATATAGTGCTAGCCGTACGCTAAATTAACCTGCAAATCTTGTAAAGGCATGAAAATCTGAACGATTGATCTTTAGTCCATACGAATCAATTTGACCCGTAGCACGGAAAAAAAGAAAAAAAGGGGAGGAGTTATGGCGACATCTTTTTTTGTATAGAAAAAAAAGTTTTGCTCTGAAGCCTACCGTGTGTGGTATCTAATGAAAGAGCTTACTGAGTTAATTCTTAAAATATGTCACATCATTACGTTTTAGTCATTTGTATTAAATTAAAATAAAAATCATTTTCAAAACATACCAAGTTTGGGCTCCTCCAGATATGATACGTTTGAATATTTTTTTGCAAAATATGCTTCAAATGGTATATCCAAATGGTAATATCCTCATACCTAACCCTTAAAAAAGGTTATAAAAAATATTATTTTATAATTTTTAAATTTTACAAAATCTGATAAAATTACGATTAGTTGAAACATGTATAAAAAGTTCAATTTTAGACAGCACTAATACTGCTGTCAGTTTATCCTGAATTTGCGTTTTAAGTTTCCAAGTAGTACAATATATTTTTGTGTTGAATTAGGGGTTCCGTTTCTGGGGAGAGTGATTAGACGAGCGACGAGTGCAGAAGCAGCTGAGGTAAACTGAGGAACTAAAAGGGTGGAAATTATGGAATTGCTTGTTAGCGGCTGCTCTGACTCATAAATATCTGTATCTGACATGACCTTCATTTGTGGACCCTGATTTTTCTTCTTGCTTGTCTGTCGCAAAAGGACACTTAACTGTTATACTAAGCAGATCTTTTACTATAGGTGATACGCTCAGTCACCTGGTCTGAGTCTATTATGTGCTTAATTGATAAAGATAATTTACTTGTCGCGACTGCTAAGCAAAAAGATTAAAAGGGTTAATTTATTTCATTTTCACTGAAAAAAATGGATCATTTGTTTATGTTCTAACTTTTCCTTTTTGGAATAGTGAATATCGCCCATTGATGGATTGCGCTTAGGCAGTTTTTTATGTGAAAGTCCGTTTTCAGGTTACACTAGTTTACTCATAAAAACGTTAAAAGTCTCACAACATTGCTTTGTCTGATGCACTGTGGCCTTACCGCATTCTCTTAAAGTTGATATTATGACATCATTTGAGGGTAAATCAATTTTAAAGGCCTGCGCAGACGACGTATTATCCGCGGCATGCATTTTTCTCCGGAAAAATAGACCCCTTACAAACTGTATCGAGCAACGCACACGACCGACTAAAAGTACGCCGAACCAAAAATCCGCCGAAACACCGCGGAGCGTAGCGGATTAAAGTGCGCGGGCCCAGTATTCTCCTTTAAAACGTCTTCTCTTTTGCTTAAACTTCATGTTAGTTACAGCACAACGTAATCTCAGAATATTTAAATATTCTCGGACAACAAATGATCGCACACCGTGTGCATTGAGTCTGCGGGGGATTTTGTATTCGCGGAGCATACTTTTTTCTCCGCGTACGTCGTCTGCGTAGGCCTTAACATAGTTCGATGGAGAAAACTCCTCCACAGACCACAAGACTTTGTATTCAAAGTTCGGGGTAACAGAAAAGCAGTGCGTTAGATGAAGTAGTGTCACAGTACTGATAACGTTTTTAGGAAGAAGAAAGGGGTTCACCTTACAATTTGGAAACTTTAATCATAGTTAAACAGGACATAGTGTTGCTGGCATTGGGGGACAGCATCAGTTTGACTAGAGACTTTTTAACTTTGATTGACGTTTTAGAATTTGGTGGCAATTCTGTGGGAGGTGCTTAACTGATTTGATTTGATGAAAGTTTTCGCTGTTTGTATTGTCTGTATGTTTAGAGTTTTCATCAGGAATAATCATGCCATTATATACGTTGATTTTTTGAAAAATAAACAGGATGCTGCAGAGCTTTTTCATGGTGTGTTTGATACTTATTAGAAAAAAACATATTTTATTTCTTCATTAATTTTCATGCGCCCGCTACTATTCAGTGTATAGTATGAAGAAAGAAGGTTTTGATTGGAGGTTTGAATTATTTGTTAGATATTTCATTTTTCTAACGTGTTAAAAAAGAGGGAACTTCAACCTTTGTTATAGAGATGTAATGGGAAAGGCCATCCTTAGGACCAAGGTTGATTTTTTCTAGTTTTTATCTATAAACTAATTCCAGTGGCCTTTCAACGCTATTTATGACCTTTCCTCTGCCAATGCCATCCTCACATCATGATTTAACAGGTCTATTTGAATAAAGATATTTGGATTTAAATTTCGTTCAGTACCTATATTCTCTAGGTTGACACAAAAACAACCCATCCAATCAAAACATTCTTCAAAAGCATCAATCGCAAGCTCTCCCCCCAGGCGACAAGGCGGCGGCGGGCTGTCGGCGCTCTCGGGCGCGTCGGCGCGCATGAAGCGCTCGTCGCTGGCGCCCGGCGGCGGCGGCGGCTCCGGCGACGAGTCCTTCGACGACGTCAACGACGCCGCCAACAGCGCCGAGTGACCCGCGGGCGCCGCTCGCGCGCTGCGGAGAGCGGGGCGGGCTTGGGACTACCGGTAAACTGATCGATTTGGGTTTCTCTTTCTGAAATTGATGATAGATTTGATTTAGTACAGGTACAAGTGTGTAATGTTTAAGGTGACTCTTAAGAGAGCCGAGGACGGTAATCGTCAATACACGCACGTATCAACACACTTGTGAAGAAAATAATACTAAAAAATCATTTTATTTATTTGTACTACTGAACACGATCTTTTTTGTAACGAAACTTTTCAAGAACAAAGCAACTCAACCCATAAAAAATTAAACTGCTCACTCGTGAATAATATCAAAATGAAAAAGTCCCAGTTTGATTACAGGTGTCATTATGTGCCTAATTGCGGTGAAATTAGAGTCACTTTATGAGCAACTGTGTTGAAAGATGGGTTTATGTTTGACCTGTCTCGCCTGGTGGTAAGCGATGACGAGGCCGATGCTACACGCTCACCCAGAAAAGGACAATTCACTCTGGCCCTATTTATATCCTCGGCGCTCTGCGGAGGTTACATTAGTCTTTCGAGCGCTTAAAGTATGAGAAAATAAAATGTTAGCTGCCCGTGCACTTAACTTCTTCACACTGTTATCATAATTATGTTATCATATCTTTCACCATCTTAAAGGTAGCTCAAAAAGTACATGAATTTAACATTAATGTAATAAGAGGAACCCTATACCCCCTAAAGTAAAAAATCGTAGTATCTATTTTATACCGTTCGTAGCTCTTTAGATGTGTTTATTGTCTGATGAATTTAATTGCTGTAAAAATTACTATCGAGTGAATCATTATAAAATGTGAAGAGTAGAAGGTATACCATTCTTTACCATTTTTCTGGTAGTCCCAAACACGACCCTCTCTCCGGCTCGTCTTCAACCGCATTCATTGTACTTATCTCGTTTTGCTATGTGAACTTGGAAACATGTTGATATTATTATTAATTGTGGTTAGCGGTCTAATTTACAGACATGGTTTTATAGACGACCTTTTTAGTACTTGAAATTTAGTATTTCGCTTTTATATTTAGCAATAAAATGTGATTGGTTACATAGAAAGTGCCAATTATTAGTTAAACGGAGTTTTTCATGCAAAACCATGATTGTAAATTATTAATTTTATTATCGTTTTCAGTGTAAAGATACTTCGTCGCTGTGACGAAATTATGTATGGAATAGGCAAAGATATAGCAAAGCTTTGTACCAACGTTTCATATCCATTCTGTATTGTAATTATCTAGTAGCCTAATGAAATTTCGAGTACATATTTGACAAATCAGGTGCTCAAACTTTTTGGAATTGCATTTAACAGTCTGTGAATCTCTTGAAGCATTATTTTATATACAAAATATAAATTTTGGAGCATTTCACAAGCCAGTATTATAACGAAACATTCCTAACAATCGAGTTTTCAGTTTTACCTAGACATAGTCGGGAAGGGTAAAATGTTAAATTACTCATTGGGTGATAGTAATGAAATTAAATGATTAAATAAAAAAAGTATTACAAAAGCGCGAATTAATTTTGCATTTAAAGCGACTGAATGGCAAAGACTGTTTTTGCGACAATATACAGGAGCCCAACTTTGTGTAATCAGGTATCTTTGTAATTTGGCCGGGCGTCGCGCCTCCCGCTTAGGCAAACATGCTCATACACCATGTAAATATAAGTCAGTGTGTCTCACTGATCGCTTAGTTGCCATACAAGTTAATAATAGTTAAGTAAGGACGTGTAAGCTTTCGGTGTTAGGTCGAGCGTCTTCTTGAGCAGAGATTCAGAAAAGATATTAAATGGACATCGTTTTAAACTGTTTTAAATGAAATATTGGTTATCTTATAACCAACGCTATTATCGCGAATCTCTGCTCCAGAAAACATTGTACTTGATGTGGTGGAGTTTCAAAGCTCTATTTGTAACAGACTAGTGAATCAGTACAAATTCTTCAAGAACATCCTTCATTGTTCCTAAGCCTCCACCACAGCGGCTATTAAGCAGGGCATTCATTTCGTCCCTACATCTATGTTGTCAACATCTGCGCTGTAAATACACCAGTCGGTGATCAATGTAAATGCTAACATAATATACGAAATGGTATTATTTGAGTCGCAAGCGCAGGGTCGGCTCGCAACTGCATTAGTTAAGACTCATAGTAATAAATCGTGGCCTTAGTTTTTATTATGGACTTATACGTAAAACGAACGATTCTATATCCTTGTATCGAAGGCCTAACAACTTATAAACAACTGTCTTCGCGAGCACTTTTTATGACTATTTACCGAAGTCTAATTATTGTAATGACGTCTTTTTTAATTATATAGTTTTTTCTGATTAATAATATAAAATTTAAATGTAAGTAAACCAGCATAAAACTTATTTTACATAAATATTATATTTAATTATTAACAATATTGATAATTGTAAAATTGGCCATAGGTTGTAACAAGTTATCAGTTGGTATGCCAATTAAACAATTTTTCATGATTTTTAAATCATTTGTTTTATTTTTCTCCCTAAAACTAAAAACTCTAGTCTAGAATAGACTCTAGTGCTACGAGGCCATCAGGATGGACCGTAATTATGCATACTTACCTGTCAAATATAGGCAGTAAAGGGTGAATTGTGCCTCTGGGAAGATAAATCTCAGAATTAAATTTATCGGTGCATGCATTCTAATAATCCTTCATGAAACTTTATCCATAATTATGTGACATAGTGACATAGTCATAGGTCCATAACTCAAGAAAAACTGCAAAATGCACTGCAAGTGATGAAAAATTTTAACAAAATCAACCCTGCATATTGCAAATTAGCCACAGCCATTTTTTAAGATTGATTTATTCTACTCACCAAGGTTTTATTGGTCTGCACTAGCAACTCCGGACTTGAAACAAAGACCATGGATTAATATCCTTAAAAGAGTAAACTGAAGGTTATCGGTAACATTACTGCCTGAAAAATAGAAGTGCACTTCTTAAAGCAATTATTGTGCTGATAAACTATGTGATATTCTTTGGAGTAAGTACTTACCTATTCAGATTATTTGAGAATGTTCATATCTCCTAAATTTTCTTTCAAAACCTGAAAAGAAGATCAACTTTATTTGGTTTGATAAGCTTAAATCTACCTAATTTTTTTCCAAAACTGAATTAGAAGATTAACATTATTTTGTTATTTAATTTGTGAGAAATTCATATTACAATTATCTTTAAGTACCTAGATTGTTTGGTAAGTTAGATTAATTGATATAGATCAACTTAACTGGAAGGAAAGGATGCATGACTATCTCTACACACAAGGTTTCTAAGCTTGGTTAGAAATTGTTTTGTTGATATATTTCTAATAGATCCATAAATAGAGAGAATCGTTTAAAATAATAAAATATTTTTATTTTTAATGATATTTTTGTAGTCAACAATATTTATTTTTTATTCAACAATAGCGTTTCGCTTGACACCAGCAGATAACAAACAGGTCTTCACAGCCAACACTGTGTTTTAGAAGACACATAATATAACTGTTTTGCATTACAACAAAACAACTATTATGTGTTGGAAAAAACACAGCGTTGCGGCAAGACAATTTCACAGCCTTGACAAAGCCGAGTAAGTTAGGCACTCGGCCCTCAGGTCATGCCACAAAGTAAAAACAACTAACAATTTGGTAAGTTTCTAATACTCAATACTCAATGTTTTATTTGCAAGCCATATGGAGTGCGTTCGCCCAGCAAAAAGTATCGCCTTTTCAAGAATTGGATAATGCTGATAATTAGAGCCCTATATCGTGTAAATGTGCCCGAAATTTTATATTTGTGCGTCCAACAGCTTCAGAGTTATTTAAGAAAAACGGATTCTGCTGCACGAACGTTCGCCCAGCAAAACTTTTTTTAATTGATGGGTCTAGCTGTATATTAAATATGCAAAAATGTAGCTTATATACGAGCATAAATGTGCCGTGAAAGCCAAATTTGCGCCCTTTAAGATTTCAGAGTTATTTAGTTTTTTGCTGGGCGAACGTTTAGGTGATTGCCATATATCGGAATCGGTTGAACGCACACTCTTGAGTTTTTGTATACAGATACAGTAAATTTGTGCATATTTGTGCCGGAATTTTCATTAACATGACTAGCATGGTTCAGAAGCTATTCTTTTATTTCCTAAACAATGGAAAAATGCTCTGGCTCTCGAACGAACAAGACCAAGGACTTCTCGTTAGTGCCGACTGGTACCCATTATATATTCACATGATCCTGTAAAGTTTTGCCGGCCTACTACATATCGTTGCCGAGTTCTTAACGATTTTGTCTTTTTTTTTGAGGTTATCTTGAGTGAAATTACTTAGAATACGAAAACACTAGTTTTCTGTGAGCTGGCTTATTACATGCTTCTACAATAATATGTGCCCTGTTTTAAGAATACGTATGCAAAAAATCATGTATGTATACCCATTACTTTAGACAATAGCGATAAAAAACCATTCGAAATATTTTTGGTAGATTATCCGACCAAATTCGAGTGAACATTAAAAAGCGGCCGCACGATACATCAAACTATCCTTCCTCACTTGATGGCGTTGTAACGAAATAAATATTACAGATGCGTACAGAATTGTTAAGTTGGAAAATAGATAAATTAGGGACATGAAATAAAATGTGAATTGTTTTTTTTTGTAATAATACACTCGACCGACAGTCGGTTCCGCCACAACGTATTATGGGATTATGTACCTAAGTAAAATTTCAGATTTGGTAGAGTTATAGTGACGGTAAAAATGGAAACCCCTGTTTGTTTTAGGTTTTTACATCGACAATGTAGTTTGATGCAATACAAAATAATTTATTTAAGCAAAAGCTTTATCAATTCTGAAGTTCCTTTACTTTAAATGAGAACAATTAAGTGTGACAGCTGCTACATAAGTAGCTTTTAATAAATTCGGCATAAATCTTAAAAGTAATAATGTTTATTGTACTTTTACCACAAAGTGTACCCTAAAAAGAACCTTTTTTACTTTTGTCGAAGACCTGCGTTCGGCGTGACTATATTCACCTTGCCAAGTTGGTGCTCCTTATAGCTCCTTTTACATGGGTTTTCTGTTTGGGTTGTTTTTTGATTTTATTAGTAGTTCTGGTTAAGTTTGTGCTTGTTGAGGTATTTTTGTTTACCAATAATGTTCTGTTATCTTCTTTTATCCAAATTCCTTTATTTGTAATGTGTAATGCTTTACAAATATTAATTTGTAATGCTTTATTTGTAATATTAATTTAATTGTACATGTTTTAATTATCTCAAAGGTACATAGAGCACCTAAGCATATTCATTGTTTATTGCATAGGTACAAAAAATAAATCAATATAAAACCAATATTGTTGTTTCATCATCATCATCATCATTTCAGCCGAACGACGCCCACTGCTGGGCATAGGCCTCCCCCAAGGATCTCCACAACGATCGGTCCTGCGCTGTCCGCATCCAGCGGCTTCCCGCGACCTTGACCAGATCGTCGGTCCACCTTGTAGAGGGCCTGCCCACGGAACGTCGTCCGGTACGCGGTCGCCATTCGAGAACCTTTCCGCCCCAACGGCTATCGGTTCTCCGCGCTATGTGTCCCGCCCACTGCCACTTCAGCGATGCAATCCTTCGAGCGATGTCGGTTGTTTTTGTTCTCCTGCGGATCTCATCATTTCTGATTCGATCGAGCAGGGAAATACCAAGCATCGCTCTCTCCATTGCTCGCTGGGTGATCTTGTTGTTTAACTCCTTTTATTAAAATTGCTTTACTTACCAACTAATAAAAAAATATACTGTCAACGGCACATCAAGCTATTAAGCTTGATCAGCTAAGATATGTAGGTATAGATATATGGTGCAATTTTTTATTTTATTTATTCACTTACAAAACATACACCATGTAAAGTTACAGTACACTTGTATAATAATCCCGCTTTAGTGTTGTTTCTATTACAAGTTGCCACGGCATGCATTAACAGACAAGAAACTTATACTTACAGCTTACAACTTATACTTAAAATCATTCATTCATTGTAACTAATCTCAAAAGGTCGACAATTTATTTTCATTAATAAATTACAAATTAAAGTGTACTAGCGGTCCGCCCGCGGCTTCGTCCGCGTTAATCCCCCTTTTTAACCCCTGGACTCTCTGTGTACCAAATTTCATTTAAATCGGTTACAGACCACAGGCAGAGTTACTTTCGCATATATAGTATTATATATTACATACATATATTGGTACGTACATATATTGGTTTTATAGTGCCGTGTAGTGCCGGCACATAAAAAAGAATAGCACTACCCCCTCTCTTCCCGTGGGTGTCGTAAGAGCCGACCGAGGGAAAATTGCCATAAGGAGATGGGCAGCAGCGTCTCCGGATAACAGCAGGCCATACTGCGATCGCCAACCCGCCTGCCAAGCGTGGCGATTATGGCAAACCCCCCCCAAAATTGCTGCACAACCAGAAAATCGGCCCCCAGTCCCCGGCGGCCCTGCTATTCCTAGCTACGGCAGCGGCTATGGTAACGGCGGGGCAGGGGGTGCTAGGAATCCCCGGGTAAGATCCGGCTGCCAACAACGACGACTCGACCTGGCAACATATAACACGCGCACACTGAGGCTCGACGCGAAGCTCATAGAGTTGGAAGAGGTAATTAGTAAGTTACATTGGGATATCATTGGGTTATCTGAAGTCCGAAGAGAGGGGGAGGACTCGATAATCCTGCAATCCGGTAACTTACTATACCACCGGGAGGGCGACCAACAGTCCCTAGGTGGTGTCGGGTTCATCGTCCACAAATCCCTTGTCAACAACGTGATTACTATCGGAAGTGTTTCGAGCAGGGTAGCGTACCTGATACTCAGAATATCGAAACGATATTCGCTGAATGTCATTCAGGTCTACGCTCCGACCTCAAAGCACGACGATGTCGAAGTGGAGGCTATGTATGAGGAGATCTCTAAAGCCATGCATAGCTATAAAACCCACTACACGGTTGTGAGGGGGATTTTAATGCAAAGTTGGGGCAACGTTGCGGTGATGAGTTGAGAGTGGGGCAATTTGGATTTGGGCAACGGAACAACAGGGGCCAGATGCTGGCGGACTTCATGGAGAGGGAGAACCTCTTTATGATGAACTCCTTCTTCAAGAAGCCCGTAAGCCGCAAATGGACCTGGATCAGTCCGGACGGTAGAGTCAAAAACGAGATCGATTTTATCATGTTGACGAAGAAGCATATATTCAATGATGTCACTGTGATCAACGCTGTTAAGACAGGAAGCGATCACCGCGTGGTCAGAGGCACATTGAATATCGACCTAAAGCTTGAGAGAGCGCGACTGATAAAATCCACGCTCCGACCAATACCGGCTCAAATTCAAAACCCCGAGTGCTTTCAGCACGAGCTTCAAAACCGCTTCGAAGCCCTTGAGAACAGCATCGATGTGGACGATCTGTACAACATGGTGGTGGATACTGTCCGTACGGTAGGGTCCAAGCACTTTAAAACCCGCCGTCCCAAATCAAAGAAACTCTCCAGTCAGACTCTCCTACTCATGGATCAGAGAAACGAAATGAGGCTACAGAACTCAGCGGATGCCCATCGTTATCGGCAACTCAATAGACAGATATCTAAGTCTTTGACGAGCGACCTTCGCCAATTTAATACCCAGCGTATTGAAGAGGCAATTGAGCGGAATAAAGGCTCCAAAGTGTTCCCCAGAGATCTGTCTATTGGGCAAAGCCAATTGACGAGGCTGAAAACTGAGGCAGGCAGCATCATTTCGTCAACACCTGAAATCCTGAGGGAGATTGAGAGTTTCTATGGACAGTTATATTCCACGCAAACACCTGTTGAAAGCAAGGCTAAAGATCCTAGAGCCAAGCTTACCCGACACTATACCGAAGATATCCCGGACGTCAGCCTGTACGAGATTAGGATGGCTCTCAAGCAGCTTAAAAACAACAAGGCGGCGGGTGGTGACGGAATCACAACCGAGCTCCTGAGAGCGGGCGGTAAGCCGATACTTAAGGTCCTCCAGACGCTCTTCAGTTCTGTCATCCTCGAGGGAAAAACGCCAAAGGCATGGGGCAGAGGCGATGTGATGCTGTTCTTCAAGAAGGGTGACAAAACTCTCTTGAAGAACTACAGACCCATCTCGCTTCTGAGCCATATCTATAAGCTGTTTTCGAGAGTCATTACGAATCGTCTCGCTCGCAGGTTTGACGACTTCCAACCTCCCGAACAAGCAGGGTTCCGAAAAGGCTATAGTACCGTAGACCACATTCATACGCTGCGGCAAGTTATACAGAAGACCGAAGAGTATAACTTGCCACTTTGCTTAGCGTTCGTGGACTACGAGAAAGCCTTTGATTCGATTGAGACCTGGGCAATACTGCAGTCTCTCCAAAGGTGCCAAATAGACTACAGGTACATTGAGGTGCTAAGGTACTTATACCAGAACGCCACCATGTCGGTCCGATTACAGAACCAGAGCTCTAATCCGATCCAACTACAGCGAGGCGTGAGACAAGGAGACGTTATTTCTCCGAAACTGTTCACGGCTGCGTTGGAGGATATTTTCAAGCTTCTGGACTGGAAAGGACGCGGCATCAACATCAATGGCGAGTACCTAACACACCTGCGATTTGCCGATGATGTAGTTCTTATGGCTGAGACCTTGGAAGACCTGAACATAATGCTCGAAGATCTCGGTAATGCTTCTCAAAGAGTGGGTCTTAAGATGAACATGGACAAAACAAAAATCATGTTGAATGCCCATATTGCACCCGCTCCAGTTAACGTTAGGAACATTACACTCGAAGTTGATGACCACTATGTTTACCTGGGACAGACATTCCAGCTAGGTAAGTCCAACTTCGAGAAAGAGATCTCTCGTCGAATCCAGCTCGGATGGGCAGCGTTCGGGAAGCTCCGGCATATATTTGCGTCCGAAATACCTCAGTGTCTCAAGACAAAAGTCTTTGACCAGTGTGTGTTGCCAGTAATGACCTATGGGAGTGAGACGTGGTCCCTTACTATGGGTCTCATAAGAAGGCTCAAGATCACCCAGCGAGCAATGGAGAGAGCGATGCTTGGTATTTCCCTGCTCGATCGAATCAGAAATGATGAGATCCGCAGGAGAACAAAAACAACCGACATCGCTCGAAGGATTGCATCGCTGAAGTGGCAGCGGGCGGGACACATAGCGCGGAGAACCGATGGCCGTTGGGGCGGAAAGGTTCTCGAATGGCGACCGCGTACCGGACGACGTTCCGTGGGCAGGCCCTCTACAAGGTGGACCGACGATCTGGTCAAGGTCGCGGGAATCCGCTGGATGCGGACAGCGCAGGACCGATCGTTGTGGAGATCCTTGGGGGAGGCCTATGCTCAGCAGTGGGCGTCGTTCGGCTGAAATGATGATGATGATGATATAGTATTAGTATGGATTATTATAAAAAAAAACTATTCACATTTTATTTCATGCCCCTAATATAAACTATTTTCCAACTTAACAATTCTGTACGCATCTGTACTATTTAAATTTCGTTACAACGCCATCAAGTGAGGAAGGATAGTTTGATGTATCGTGCGGCCGCTTTTTAATGTTCACTCGAATTTGGTCGGATAATCTACCAAAAATATTTCAATTGGTTTTTTATCGGTATTGTCTAAAGTAATGGGTATACATACATGATTTTTTGCATCCGTATTCTTAAAACAGGGCACATATTATTGTAGAAGCATGTAATAAGCCAGCTCACAGAAAACTAGTGTTTTCGTATTCTAAGTAATTTCACTCAAGATAACCTCAAAAAAAAGACAAAATCGTTAAGAATTCGGCAACGATATGTAGTAGGCCGGCAAAACTTTACAGGATCATGTGAATATATAATGGGTACCAGTCGGCACTAACGAGAAGTCCTTGGTCTTGTTCGTTCGAGAGTCAGAGCATTTTTCCATTGTTTAGGAAATAAAAGAATAGCTTCTGAACCATGCTAGTCATGTTAATGAAAATTCCGGCACAAATATGCACAAATTTATTGTATCTGTATACAAAAAATCAAGAGTGTGCGTTCAACCGTTTCCGATATATGGCAATCACCAAAACGTTCGCCTAGCAAAAAACTAAATAACTCTGAAATCTTAAAGGGCACAAATTTGGCTTTCACGGCACATTTATGCTCGTATATAAGCTACATTTTTGCATATTTAATATACAGCTAGACCCATCAATTAAAAAAAGTTTTGCTGGGCGAACGTTTGTGCAGCAGAATCCGTTTTTCTTAAATAACTCTGAAGCTGTTGGACGCACAAATATAAAATTTCGGGCACATTTACACGATATAGGGCTCTAATTATCTGCATCATCCAATTCTTGAAAAGGCGATACTTTTTGCTGGGCGAACTTACTCAGCCATATGTACAGAAGATGGTAAATTATTATAGTTTAATACATGACCAATATGGACCCTGTCGGGCACGCAAAAGGGTAATGAAAGAGAGGAAACGCTTCAATTAAAGAGATAAGATAATTCTACAAATTTACAAATTGAAGATTAACAAAAAAAAAAATATATATAAGATGTAGATCACAATGCACGAAGTTTTGGTAATTATAGGATTTATTTATTTAAAATAAAAAAAGCATCGTTTGTAGCATACTTACTACAAATGAGCATGCGTGTAGCTTTAAGCCTGCTACTAAATGACCGTGCTCAAAGCAAAGGATTGAACGTGTGTTGCACCCGTGAAGGATTGAACCCGTGCTGAAAAAGCATGTGTATGCTTTTTCAGCACGGGTTCGATTCGAAATAGTGTTGTTGCGACAGCGATAGTTTCGATAGCGATAGTTGACCTTGAAAATTAGTCAGACTATCGATAGTCCTATCGAAACTATCGACCCGTAATGATACTATCGATAGTATCGATACTGAGAATAAAGCGATGCTATTAACCTTTTTCGATACTCTCGATAGAATCGCGCCATTAAAGTCGATGCTATCGATACTATTTATAACTATCGATACTATAGATAGTTTTTCTTTAGTAACTATCGAGGTATTTTCGATACTATTGACTGGAAATAAAACGAAACCTTGTATGAGCTTGCAATATTAGCGTAAAATGTTCGACTTTCGATATAGGGCAAAACTATCGATAGTATCGATATAATCGACACGCATCCTATCGATAGTTTTAATACTATCGAATTCATAGCATATAGCCTAAATTAAAAAGAAACATAGCCTATGTCACTACCTGGGGCCGTATTACCATTTCATATAGCCAGTCAAGTTAATTTCCTAAGCTGAGCGTAGCGAGCGATTTTTTACGTTTTCAGCCAGTCAGCGGTTACCTGTCAATAACAATGCATCCTCTAGGCACGAAATTGCTCGCTACCCTTAGTTTAGGAAATTTACTTGACCGGCTATAAGAGATTGTAATACGGCCCCTGATAGTATAGCTTTCTAATGGTGAAGGAATTTTCAAATCGATCCAGTAGATTCGGAGCCCATTTAATACAAACAAACAAATCATTCCTTTTTATAATATAATATGTATAGATAAACCACAACCTCGCTATACAGGGTGTCCCAAAAAGAAGTGTCAAGCGGAAGCCCACAGAAAGAGCAACCCTTGGGGTACCCGAATCACCCCCATGTATGTTCCGCGATTGTTCATAGTTTTCGAGTTATGATTTTTTTTCTGAATTTCTGAGAATTTCGGACCTAAAAGTTTAAATTTTAAAAGTAGAAGACTTTTCAAATTTTTTCTTTGCCCAACTGAATCATCCTTAATTGTACTTTGATGCATAAAATAATCAGTTTCATAACTTTGACCAAAATGATGAAAATGTTGGTATAAAACCAAAAATGTACGGTTGATGAATAAAAACTTAAATTTTCAACTTTAAATTAAAAATCTAAGCGGGTGACTGTATGGTTTCTAAGTAAAGCTCAAAAATGCTCCAGAATCTCAGCTTTCTTAATCATTACAAAAAAGAAGTACTTAATGGGCTACTTTGGCTAAAATCAGCCTTCAAAGACAGCGAGGTGGAAAATTCTTGAAATTAGCCATCAGATTAATAACTGTTTTTTGGCCATTTTATCATTCCTGAAGTTCATGAATTTGTTATCCAACCAAAAATTACTGCAGGAAGGCTAAGGAAATAATAGAAAGTATAAACATTTGAAAGTTTAATTAATAGAACAAAAATAAATAGTTATTAATTATTTATTATTTATTTACAAGAAATGTTCAAAATGTCTACCTTCGTTCTCGATACAAATTCTACATCGTCTAAAAAAGTTGTCTTTTAGTTTTATAAAGGCAAATCTGTTGTTTTTTATCGTCTCTTCTGCTTGCCTCAATTTTATTCGTAATTCGACTACGTTGCTGATGTCCTTGGCGTAAACCAATTCCTTGTAATATCCCCAGACGAAGAAATCAATTGGGTTCAAGTCGGGGGACCGTGGCGGCCACGCAATGGGCCCTCCACGGCCGATCCACCTGTCTGGAAATCTTTGCCCAGCAAAGAAAAAATTTGAAAAGTCTTCTACTTTTTAAAAAATAAAAAATTTAAACTTCTAGGTCCGAAATTCTCAGAAATTCAGAAAAAAAATCATAACTCGAAAACTATGAACAATCGCGGAACATACATGGCAGTGATTCGGGTCCCCAAAGGGTGCTCTTTCTGTGGGCTTCCGCTTGACACTTCTTTTTGGGACACCCTGTATAATTAAACCGAGACTGACATCTCTATACCAGTTCTCAATGGATACTAGCCTAGTAGCATGCTCAATAAGCAAACATGTTCACACGTGCTAAAAGCACGCCCCCTTCCACCCGCGCCGCAGGTAGCATGCTCATAAATCGCACGGCTGTCGAACTGCCAAATAAATAATAAATAAATAATAAATATCCCTGGACATTATTCCACACAGCGCCATCTAGCCCCAAAGTAAGCTAATTAAAGCTTGTGTTATGGGATACTAGACAACGGATAAACATGAGTGCGTTACTTCAGCGGGAAAGTAGCTTCTAGAGTGATTTGAGTGGAACGTAAAATTAGTGAGATATATGCTGTGGATGTGCGCGGCATAAAAAATTTGTGGGCGTTGTGGTTTTGGAAAAAAATGAAAAAAACGATTCCTGCTGCAGTAACGTTGTTCTAGCAGGAAAATTCTAAACGAATGATCGAAGAGAAAAATGTTGTACATTGGCAGATAGCTTACTTCTGGGGAAACATGTGCGCCAAAAATATAATATGTGGGGCTTCAGGTTTTCGAAATATTGCGTTTCCTGCTGGGGTAACGTTTTGCGGAATCGTGTTTCTCTCAAACCATGGCATGTGCGTCTCTTTAATAAACATTCACTTGTAGCTCTTGATTTGTGCTTGCGGCACATATAATAAGATTTTGAAAATTATTCTTACATTTTCAGTAATTAAGGTGTCTCTAAAATCTGAAAAAAAAATCACAGCGCCTAAATGAGAAACTGTATCAACTCGCTGAAAACTGCATTCGATTCCGCTTTACACATCTAATGGTCAGAAAATGTTTCAAAAGTTTACATACATGCTTTATCGAATAAGAGATCGAAATAACAAAACCACCGGTACATAACTTTGACGTCAAAATATAAGAAATCAGTTCATCCTGAGATAAGTGAGTGTTAACCAAAAAACAGTGAGTTTCATAAAATAACACTGTGAAAATTTTCAGCCTCCAATGTTTCGTATTTATAGAGAAATAAACAAAAATCAAAACCTTTCAACAACGACTGATTATCCGACCGAATTCGAACGACTACGAAAAAGCGACGGTTTCATACATATCAATGACCTTCTTAACTTACTCACAAGATAGTTTTGGCTAAGTACACTGAAGTAGAAAAACTCAACTTAAACAAATAAACTTGTACCTAATCTATGACGTTTTATTAAATTATTGAAGATGTTTAAAACTATATTTTTTAAATATCTGTGAATAAAGACGTGTTTGTTACGAATACC
The DNA here is from genome assembly GCA_947369235.1 of Udea olivalis. Taxonomy (NCBI): domain Eukaryota; kingdom Metazoa; phylum Arthropoda; class Insecta; order Lepidoptera; family Crambidae; genus Udea; species Udea olivalis. Next base: position 19,845,166 of record OX376350.1, on the reverse strand, counting down.
TATTACAAAAATAAACCTGCAGATACAGTTTATAAATAAAAAACCAATTAACACAACAATGAAACCATACATAAAGTATATATTTTGATTTATGCTTCAAGCAAGATGAATTATTAGCATCCATCAATACCTACCATATTAATCCCTTTTTGACATCACCTTTCGCCGCTGTTTCGCACCCATTGGCCCCGCGCTACCCGCTGCTGGCGTCGCGAGGAGTTGCTTTGTCTAGCTTGGAGTGAGTGAGACAGCTAGTAAGCGTGCGGCATTAGTGGAAAAGAGGCGGTAGATGAACGCCACTCTGTTATTAACAGTCATGCGAAGTGTTTTTTCAATATGAAGTGCGTCTGGGCCAGGGTTACCATTGCTACGGCGATTGCCGTTTTTAAGGGAAATTCGACCAAATTAAAGGGAAATTATTGGCGTACGGGCACATCAACTCTATCGCTAACTGACAAAGACTTTTCATGGGTTGTTTTTGTCTGAAGAACGAGTGCAGTTTGTCGCAAGCCAATCTTATTCTTTTTTGAATCGCATAGTTAAGACAATTACCCCCTACCAAAGACGGTAGTCAAAAATTTGGTAATGGCAACACTATTTTGCCGAGTCGGAGCTCTGTCGGACGCTTGTTAGCAACTGTGACGTCTGTGACGCTTTATTACTAAACTTGTTGTTGTTTGTTGATAAACAAACAGTTGCAGTTCTCATGGCACGTTTGTTGCGGTGATGCAACCGGCATTGATAATAAATACCAATAGTGAAATTAGAAATTAGTTGAAAGTGGTGTTATAATATTCATATTCAAATAATTGGCACTTATCAAGTTACGATGACGATCTGCAATGGTAAGTATTTAAAGGTATTGTTTGACTTATTTAGATAACGCTTACCTACCAAGTACCAATACTAAAATTTAAACTACTATTAATATTTTATAGATGAAAGTTTGTTTGTTTTGATTAGGCTCCGAAAATACTAGACCGATTTTGAAAATTCTTTCACCATTATAAAGCTAAGTAAGTACATGATTATCAGGGAGTGAATGAGACTTTTTCTTAATCTAGGCTATGTTTTGTATGTTAAGGCTATGTTTTGATGGAAAAGACAGTCGCTGACGGACATTTAGTCTAACTTCTTACTAATATTAATTTCTAATTACTTTACTAATCTTACTTAATCCTACTAATACTATACTTATTATATTATAATGCGAAAGTTTGTAGAATGTTTGTTACTCTTTCACGCAAAAACTACAGTAAGTACGAATTTAGATGGATCTCTATAGTAATACAGCTTAGACATAAAAATAACATAAAAATAAGCAATACTTACTTTAAGAACATAAATTAAGAGGATAAAATGAGAATTTCAATTTAAAATTAAGCTCTTTCATATATAGGCTCATAGGTATAAGCTTTCATTCACATTTTTAAATTTTACTCTAATCTAAGATGAGGTTCTAATTATTGCCAAAAACCGATTGAACGCGATTGTACGGGCAAGAGTTTAGTGTAATACGTCCAGTAAAGAAGGTCATCCATATGTATGAAGCCGTCGCTTTTTCGTAGTCATTCGAATTTGGTCGGATAATCAGTCGTTGTTGAAAGGTTTTGATTTTTGTTTATTTCTCTATAAATACGAAACATTGGAGGCTGAAAATTTTCACAGTGTTATTTTATGAAACTCACTGTTTTTTGGTTAACACTCACTTATCTCAGGATGAACTGATTTCTTATATTTTGACGTCAAAGTTATGTACCGGTGGTTTTGTTATTTCGATCTCTTATTCGATAAAGCATGTATGTAAACTTTTGAAACATTTTCTGACCATTAGATGTGTAAAGCGGAATCGAATGCAGTTTTCAGCGAGTTGATACAGTTTCTCATTTAGGCGCTGTGATTTTTTTTTCAGATTTTAGAGACACCTTAATTACTGAAAATGTAAGAATAATTTTCAAAATCTTATTATATGTGCCGCAAGCACAAATCAAGAGCTAAAAGTGAATGTTTATTGAAGAGACGCACATGCCATGGTTTGAGAGAAACACGATTCCGCGAAACGTTACCCCAGCAGGAAACGCAATATTTCGAAAACCTGAAGCCCCACATATTATATTTTTGGCGCACATGTTTCCCCAGAAGTAAGCTATCTGCCAATGTACAACATTTTTCTCTTTGATCATTCGTTTAGAATTTTCCTGCTAGAACAACGTTACTGCAGCAGGAATCGTTTTTTTAATTTTTTTCCAAAACCACAACGCCCACTAATTTTTTATGCCGCGCACATCCACAGCATATATCTCACTAATTTTACGTTCCACTCAAATCACTAGAAGCTACTTTCCCGCTGAAGTAACGCACTCGATAAACATACTTAAATACATTTTCTTTTGTAAATACATACTTATTATACATAGGAGACACCCAGACCAGTACAAACAGACATGTTCATGCACACAAATGTTTGTACTGTGCGGGGATCGAACCCGCGACCTCTGGTGTAGCAGCCAACTTCTTAACCATTACACCAAATCGGTCGTCGAAATAGGTCTTGGGAGACCCGGCGGCTGGTAGGTACGTAATTATTATCGCGCGCAAGTAGATGGAGTGACAGAGGCCGGCCCTTAGGGTTAAACAGAAGGTAGATCAAAAGCCAGATCAAGACGTTTTAAAAGAGAACACTGAGCCCGCGCTTTTTTAATCCGCTACGCTACGCGCTCCGGGGTCTTATTTTGACAGAGAAAAAAGTACGCCGTGGATAATACGTAGTCTGCGCAGGCCTAATAAGTACATAATAAAATGAGTTTTTCAAAAAAGAAACAGCAACATAAAAATATTTTTGTTTATTATTGTATTCATAATAGAATCTTAAATCAACATAACACTTAGTTTAAACTCCTCATTTCCAATTGGACTCAACTTTCTTGTACAGCTTCATGGAAACTTTTGCATCTTCCACCGAGCTGTGCTGACCCTGTTGGATGATCAGGCCTAGTTCCTGGCGCGCCAGGTCTTTCAGAGAAGGTTTGAGGCCTTGCCCGGATGAGTACTGAAACAAACAATGACATTCCATGATTCATGTCATACCAACCTTTAACATGGCACAGGTGTCACAGTGACATCTTGCCTTCTGTCTCCTGGTGAAATCAGTGAAAGGGGTAGGAATATATATGCGCCAGACAACACACCTCTTGTAATGGTCTCGAAGTAGGGATTAATATCCCTGTGTCACGAGGTACCACACAAGGAAATCAGCCAGGGGCGTCTCCCAGCACACCCAGACCAGAGTCAATTCAGAAAAGATAAGTTTCCTGAATTGACCCGACCGGGAATCGAACCTGGGACACTAAAGGAAATCGAGGCGAGAAACCGTGCTACAGCGCACTACGCCAATCGTGTCGTCATCGTCAGGAATACATTGTAACTAAAGGTAAAAGTGACTTAGAACGAGGTTAAACGCTGGTTCAGAATCCTTGTAATTCAGATGTCATTGGAAACAAATCAGAATACAGCTGATGTTTTTTGACAGAAAAGAAAAAAATAAAGGCTGTTGCCTGTTGGTAAATGGCGAAGATCATGCCTTTAGCGCTGATGGAAGTGGGTGTGATGAATGGGATTTGAATAGCCTGAATCCGCTATAAAATGATGATTCGGACTGTAGTAGGGATTTGTACCTTTTGAAACAGACCATAAGTGGCCACATCTCGCAGAAGGTGCCCTGGGTGCTCGAGTCCCAGCATCTGTAGGTCCACGTCAAGGGAATGTCCAATCAGGATACAGCCGGTTATTATATTTTTGACATCTTGCTTCACCTGCAAAAAGATAGTGCCAAAACAATGATTTTCCATATACCTACTTGATATGAGGGATTATAACTATACCCTCCGACCTTGAGCTACAGTTAACACATGCTTACATACAGTACAGTTAAACAAGCATGTGTTAACTGCAAATGCAGGTGGCAAATGTCACGCACGACACGTCCGACAAAATAATGGGACCATAACCCATTGAAGTATTAATAATAATCTCAATGCCTTATCCCCGCAACGCCCAAAAACCCGTGTCGGGGTTCACCGGCAAGACCGCTAATGTGGGTCTCGCTGGTAAAATGGATAAAGAAATCGAGACTTCCAATTACCTGCGAAAAACTTTTCCCACCGGCGAGGTTGCTGGCAGTGATGCCACTAACGCTGGTGCGATAATCCAGCACGGTTTCAGTGGGTTTCACGAACGCATCGTACCGCACGGAGCCGTACTCGTCAACTATAGACACGCGGGCAAGAATGCTCTTGCGGTCTCCACCATTTCGCAGTCGATTGCATACTTCATTTTTCTAGATGAAACAAAGAGGATAAAATCAATTATTGGCATCCAGATGTTGTGCCCTTCTACTTTTATTGTTAATGATTAATATTGATAATTATTGTTATTAAAAGCGCGAGTGACTGCAACCAGTGACGCTAGATACTTCAAATGAGTTAAGTACCGCGGCCGGCTCCTCGCCTCAAGCCACTATGAATAAATAGGTGTGCACCACCACTGCCAGCGGTTAGGCCTTCAGGATGGCACGTGGTTGTGAGCCTTGTTCTCTTAGAAGACTTTTTTTTAACTGAAGTACGGAAATTTAACACGTTTTAATAACAATAATTAAATAATAAACTAAATATAGTAGATAGTTCGGCGGCCACAGCCACTAGCTGCCGCACGCACCCTTGAAAATAATTTAAAAAAACTTTCTTACCGATATGAAGAAAATCCTTCTTAACAGGAAAATTGTAGCCTCACTGCCTCGAGCAAGCAAGATTCTAGAACGTTTAAAGATAAACGAACAAAGTTAAGAACTAACTAAAGCAGGTAGCACGCAGCACAATCACTCTCTTCAAACAAAAAAATTAAATGAAAAAAATATGCTTGAAATTTGTTTTTATACAGCCGGACCGGAAACCCCTCCCTGCTTCGAGAAACATCCAACATTTCCATGAAAAATTCTATGCTTCGCCGGCTATCAGGGAATTTACCCTTGATTATTGCCATTATAAAAAAGTAAACATGAGCTATCAAATAGCGAGCAACTAGCAATCGAGTTGCATTGCGAGTTAGAGAATTAAAGGCCGGAAAATTTAGGAAACACCCATGGCTATGCTATAACAGCTCAGCCAAACCAAAAAAGGTATTCAATTTAATTTGATACTTTAATTATTTATTTATATTTATATTGTGAAAAGGAAAGATTTGTTTGTTTGTTTATATTGAATAGGCTCCGAAACTTCTGGACCGATTTTAAAAATTATTTTACCAATTTAAAGCTATATATTTTTTTAATATATACCTAAATAAATTAGGGAATCTATTTTTTTTTTTATTTAGGTGATATTTTGACGAGAAAGGCAGTCTACGCGGGGGAAGCCGCTAACAGACCGCTAGTTTTCTATAAAATTCCAATTTAACAGATACAAAGGCGAATATGAAGCTTAAATCTGATTATAATATATTTTTGTGGATTAGGTACAACAAATTCCCAAAGAATTATATTTTAGGCTTTTATATGAGAAAAGGTCAAAGATACGAATACAAGTTTCATTAACTACCTACTATATTTGTGGTTAACGAAATTTGAGAATGGAGTCCTCGTTTACCACGCCACGGCGTGTCCTTCTTAGCGCGGTAGCAAACGCAAAAAGAGTTGTCGAAAACTCGAAAGACCACTGCTACGTTTTATGAAATTCTGATAAGAGGGATTATGTCATCATTCGGCATGATAATATGCTATGTGAGATCGGAGAAACTCGCCCAGCACAGAGAGAGATTAAAGTCAAGCAGGCGTCTTACATGGAAGTAAAGTGCACGATATAGCCTGTTTTTGTATCTTGAGCGGAAAAAGGAATAAATGAAATCAAATCACCACCAGCTTTCCCAATCCCAACCTCAAATGTCGTTTAAGTGGAAGGCTGTGCCGCTCGCGTATTGGTCTGCACAGCACAGCCACATATGTAAAATGTGCCTAAAACACTATGCCTCTACGTATAGGCCGCCGATGATGATGGGCAAAACACTATGTTACAGCTCGACAGTAAAAAGTTGAAAATAAATGAGGGCGCCACCATCGTTTTTGTGGCCACACTTCTGTATAGCGCACAGTTCGTTGCAACCGGTATTGATACTTTATTTTTTTGTTTTTCATTGCACAAAGAAAAAGTACAATTGGCGGACTTAGTGCCTAATGGCATTCTCAACCAGTCAACCACTGGGCGAAGCAGAAATCGTGTTGGCGGTGTCTCATAAAACCGGAATAAAATAAACTGTTAATACAAAATACATACTTTTACAAATATTATACATACATAATTGTAATACATAAATTTAAAGATACACACACTAAATATCGTACCTAAATCTTAAAACGTTGTCTTGAAAGGAGAGAGAATCAAGTAATGCTATTTCTGAGTTAAGGTTTTTCTGAGAAGAAGTTGTGGATTGCTATTTCAGAAGTAGGAAAACCTACTGGACGACAATTTAATTTTATTAGGCAGCGAGTTCCATACCCTAATGGCAGCTAATGTGAAAGAATTCGACATGTGGGAAGACGTATGAAGAGGAGTGTGAAACAGCGAAAGGCTATGCGAGCGCTGGTTGCGCGTGCTGCACTCGCCCCTATAAGTACTTAAAATTACATCTCAGATATCTGGGGAAATTGATATTACTAAGAATATTAAAAAGTGAACAGAGCGTTCGAGAATTCCTACGGTGACGAATTTTAAGCCATTTAAATTGAGACTTAAATTGAGATACTTGTATATTTTTAAATTAAAGATATATGAATTTAAATTGCAAATTAAAGCTGCATTACATAGGTACTAAAACAACAACCAACAAACAACCATTTTCTGTGATGGTACGCGATCGTCTAGTCTCCATTCCTTCCTACAAAATTAGTAATATCAAGTATGTTTTGCTAGTTCAGAGATCCTGTAGTGAGACAGTGAGAGAGACATCGTTTGTGCGGACAGTCAAGTTTTAACATTCAAAACCCGTTATTTTCGTCAGTGCATAGATCGGGCTTACTCGTTGAGTATTTCATATACTGCTTTTGGTTTATATTTATGATGGTATGAGCTCTGCGCTTTCGAGTACTTGATTTAGATAGACCATAGTTGTACTGAATTAGTGAATCGGATGGTATGAATCAAAGCGTTTAGAAAGTGTGCGAATATAGTTAGCCAGTCAGTTACTGATATAACTGACACGGGGAATCCCTACGCACGTATGGCGCTGTAATCAGCTTAGAAGGGCGCGTATTGACCTTCTATCGCTGCGAAGCGTTTATTGTATAAATACCTATGTTGTGATGTAAAAAGGAAAAACTGATGCGGTGGTTCAAAATGAGGAATTATTTATTATGCCTAAACCCTTAGAGCATAATACAAGGTGTTTAAATTTTAACCCTATATTTATCTATGTAAAAAAATATACCTAATTTATTTTCCATAAAATTTTAATATTAATGATACGTTATTAACCATACCAACCTTAAGTCATCATGGTTCATGGCTAAGCGGCTGCCTCTACTCTCTATTTCTATTTGGCACACAAAGCGTTAGGCGATGCGTGGCGATGCGCTACTTCTGGGGGGTTATAAATAATATAATAATATAATATACTCTATGAGGGTTATTCACTAACTGCGATAGCAAAATAATCGCGACTTGGAGAGCGATTATTGCTATTTGACGTCGAATAATACTTTGTCGTTGGGTGACAGACAAGCTGTCAAAATGCGAGCGACTAGCAATCGACTGGAGTTGCTAGTTAGAGAATCTAGGGGCTGTCGCTTTTTTCAGTGGTACTGTGGTATTATTTTTTAATTAATGATGTTGTGTGGGTACTTAGAGCATATAGACTGGAGCACAGATTACTATATTAGTAGCTAGCTACTGGAGACGCCACTGGCAGGCTTTACCCTCTGTCAACCGTACATGACTGCCGTTCATGCTGGATAAATAAAACTAGTTGACGCGCGATCGCAAGTCATTCTGCATGTCACGGTACACGCGGTAAGCCACGAGCAAAAAATGCGGATTTGCAGCGTGTTTTCTTGCAAAAAGAGATCAGAAACATCCAGTGTACAAAAGGATGGCGTTTCTTTCCATCTTTTAGTATAATTTCGTCTAAGTATTATCAAATATTTATTAAAATTTAGAAAAAAACCACAAAAAAATTCAATCAATAAGTGTTGCCACTTTAGTTACGATTAATCGTTCATGATATATTTGCGTAACATTTAAAGTGGTGTATGTAATTTGAACTTGTTTTTCACACTGACTATTGTCATTTATTCGCTTTATTCAACGTACATCTTAGATCTGAAATTTGTACAGTATCCTTACAAAACACAGATTTATAATACTTAACACAACTAATGAATTATAATTATAAAAATAGAAATGATCACAATTATAAAACGTAACCTAAAAGTTATAAAAACAATGATTTATAAAAATACTATAAAAACCTTAACCTAGGGTACCGCCGGCAGCGGGGCAGACAAAGCCCAAACTACCGGTGGTTAGGGCTGCAGAGTGAGGAACCTCCTGACAATACGTGCCGTGTCCAAAAGTACCGCCTTCTGTATCTGACCCTTGATCCACCTGTTAAGCGAGAGCTTCTCGAGGTGTTGGTCGAGGCTCTTTGCTATTGAGCCGTTTGCCGAAACCACTATCGGGACAATGATCGTTGAATCTACATCCCACATGGCGGTTACCTCAGCCAAGTCAAGGTACTTGCTGAGCTTGTCCTTCTCGGCCTTCACGAGGTTACCGCCATGTGGGATGGTGATGTCGACGAGAACTGCCCGGCGTTGGGATCGTTCCACCAGCACGATATCAGGCTTATTGGCTACAATAGTCCTGTCCGTGATGATAGAGCGATCCCAATAGAGCAATGCACGACTATTTTCGAAAACTGGTACCGGTGCGTACTTATAGTACAATACCTCCGACTCGACAAGGCCATGTCGAAGAGCAAGTTGCTGGTGGAGGATCCTGGCTACTAGGTTGTGCCTTTGCAAGAACTCTCCGTTCGCAAGGTGAGAACAACCGGAAATAACGTGGCGAATAGACTTGCCAGGACGGCGGCATGCCCGACCAATGTCGACCGTACCTTCCTTCATGGTGTATTTCCGGTAATTATTCACCTTGATAACTTCGTCAGCAATCGCACAGATAAAACCCTCGGTTTCCCCAAACAGGTCCCCAAAGCGTAGCTAGTTCACCGACGCTAAGAGATCCACATCAGGCCCTGTTAAGAACCGATAGGACCTCCTATGCAGCTCCTTGCTCCTCCATATTTCCTTGCGGTCGTCGGTGGTGAGCACCGGGGGTTGACGCCAGTTCTCATTTGCCAAGGATAGCGGCGTAAGGCCCTTATCAACTGCCACAACATCGCGGTGTCTCCACTCGTTGCTGAGGAAAAACCTCCTAAGGCTGCACACCTCGCGGTTATGAAGGTTCTTGGCATTTAAAAAGCCACGACCCCCACCTTCCGCGGGATATACAGTCTCATGACAGACGAGCGTCGGTGTAACATGCGTAATGTTGTGAGCAATTTTCGATCCCGTACATGCAGGGCGTCCAGCTCGATTTGAGTCCATCTTAGTATGCCAAAGGAGTATATTAATAAAGGCATCATCGTTGAAGGCGCCCACCTTATTGCCACCTGACAAAGAACTCTTGAGTACCTTTGTAAGGCGGCTAAAGAAGCGCTCCTTTTTTTTTTTTTTTTTTTGCGTCAGGAAATGCATTTAGGCATTCCCAAGGCCCTGGGTTCGGGACACCTGGGATATGTGGGACGCGGAACTCCTGGGAAAACAGAGACCCCTACCCACTAAAACCTGACGGTGGTCATCTTCGGGGCAGAATGGAAGGGACCCGGGATCCCCAACGAGGGAGAGACTCCTCGCAGGACCCTTCGGCGCGCAAGGCCGCCTGGCAACCAGCCTCGGGAGGAGCAAGCTCAACTCCAGTGCACGATAACACAGACCACTGTGTCCGAAGACACGCGTTACCGTCTTCCTCGGGATCGCAAACCGAAACACACACAGGCCCCCCCGCGTGCGCTTCGCGACCCCAAGGGCCCTTTTAGTCGCCTCTTACGACAGGCAGGGATACCTCGGTAGTATTCTCGTCCCCTAACCGCAGGGAACAAAGAAGCGCTCCCTCACTTGACTCCTCAGCTTGACGACTCCTACTGATATACCCAATGACTCTAAAATACCAAGATATTTGTAGGTTTCGGCTTCAGAGAGGGATCTGAGTGTCATCGTCTCAAAGAGCTGTAAACTCGGTGAATCTACAATCCTCCCATCCTGTACATGCATTGTCATTTATTATTATTGTAACATTTATAGCAATAGATACACAATGAATTAGCGAGAGATTACTGTTTGCATATTAGTCAATTTTATTAGGTTTTTTAACATATTTTTAAACTACATAAATACTCTTAAAATGTTAATTCTGTAATTGTATTTTAAAGATTAATTAATTTAGTAAAATTAACTGTAATTTAATAAAAAAGTCCTCATTAAAAGTTACTGTTTCGCAGTCTGCCATATTCCGAAAACAATCACTTTTAATTTATAAACATGGCCACATTCATCAAAGTTAGTGCTGAAAGCAGTACATAATCAAACAAAATATCGATATCGGATTTTTTGGTACGTTTGGTACGTACCAAGCTTGTGCAAATCTTGTATCGTGGACTCCCAAATGCACGGGCACAATTGGCTCACTGCATTTTGAAAGTTTAGCTTTTGTCATGCAAGCTAATAACAAAATGAAATTAGAACAGTGGGCTGCACCAACTTTGAATTTATTTATCAAAGGCAGGCCTGTGACACATCAAAGTTTACACTCGGCCGCGTAGGAAAAATCAGGCGCGCCACTATGTCCGAAAAAGAGACTCATGCTAAAAATTATTAGTTACATTTAAAGTTTTGTTGTTTATTTACTTTAAAGATATTTATTATTTTTGTTTTTTTCTCCATCTATTGAGATGAAAGAACCTGCATTCAGATATCTCAAAAATTTCCTGCTTGAAATGAGATTGGAACCAGGAAAATGTGGATGAAAGAACATCCTGTTCTATTATTTTTATGGTCTTCCTTTAGTTACCTACCTAAAAAGCCTGATCTGAATTCTTGAATCATCAAATAAAATTGTATTTGATCTCTACTAGTTTTTAGGTTAGTCAGTCAAGTATTTTTTTCATATGATCCGGTAATGAAAATTTAGTTTTTGACTTTAACCTAAAAAATATTATATAAATATTATAAAAATATTATATTAATAATAATATAAAAATATTATATAATAATATAAAAATATTATATTATATTCGTAAATTTTCCTGAATAGTATAGATAATATAGATTAGTATAGATAATACATGACACATAATATGTAATATCTATACTACTAATCTATACTATTACTATAAAGAGGAAAGACTTGACTGTGTGTTCGTTTGTTAGTATTGAATAGGCTCCAAAACTACTGATCCGATCGTGAAAATTCTTTCACTAACAGAAAGCTATTAAAGTCGACCCTCCTGATGGTCTGTGGAACGCAGGGCAGGGGGTACACACGGCATTACGCCGCGGCGAGATGTCTCAACACATGATTAATAAAATCTCCGTGTTAATGTTCAGGAAATTTATAACTTCAGATGTGTATTTGTTTTAGTATTATAAATAAAAATATACTAATTAAATATCAATTATTTATTAGACGAGGGGCCAAATACGGCTACCTTACTTTACTTTTTAATAGTTGCATAGACACGCCAGTAGCCTCTGAAATGGTCTTATTTACATTCATGTCTTCACCTGGAAAAATCATAAATACAACTATGTAACGAAATAGCAATATCAATGTAAAATAATCAAAACACATCGAAAGTACTATGAAAACTTTATTAACACAATGTAGAAAACAAAATGAATGCACACCTGAAGAAGGCGCTTGTTCCAATTTTTTTTTTTGAAAATTATTCGCCACATTTTAAAGCATAGACTTCTTAATTTTTATTACGTAGACTCGGCAATTCCATTTTTGTACTTTTCTCAGGTGGAGCGGTTCTCAGTGCAGACACAAGGCTGCACTGCAACCGCGCAAGCTTTGACGTTGAACCACAGAATAGGTAATAGTACTTCGTAGTTGAACGTCTATCGCTGTTGGTAGCTGACAGGTGACTGATTGAAGTGATTGATTGGCTTAGAGCATTCAGACTCTAAGTTGATTGGCCGAAAGCATCCCCTTTCAGCGTCCCGACCACCATCAGGAGGGTCGACTTTATAGCGGTCAAGCTATAAATTATTCATTTTATGCTATATTAGATTGAACAAAAAGTTCAGTGAGAAAAAAAATGTAAATCAAGTCGTAGAAAAACGGGCAAAATGGACACCAGCTGTCAAACATTTGACAGAATCGAGTTTGTTTGGGCAGCTCGTTTATTATAAAATACCTGTGAAATGAATTGCAGTTTAAGTAATCGACAAAATTTATCGATACAATCGACAGCGTCATGCACAATGTTGTTCATTTCGATCTGACATAAGATTCGTGCATGTACAGGTTGCTGCCGCTGTGTGAGAATGTATTCGTGTGCCTCTTGTTCATGCCAATGTTAAATATTTTCATGGTGTGCGTGTGTAGCGAGCGACGTCTTCGAAAAATGCATCTGTGTTGACTCTGACGCACGCACGTTACTTCGTCCCCCGCAGAAATGGTAGATTTTTTTGCATGGAAATAAGTTCGCGTGACGTCTCCGGTCTAAAAAAAGTGTTCGTACTTCTACAGTAGCAATAAACGCATTATTTTTTAAAATTTTATGCGATTCGATTGCTGGTCGCTCGCATTTTTACAGATTGTTGTCAGCCTTATTAATGTAAGCAGCTTATAGGCTAAGAGGCTTACATGATAAGGAAGATAAATTTCCCGTAGCGAAATGTTGCCGCACTAATTTTTTTTCCTACAACGTTGGAGTTTTTTGAGTGAGTGGTGAGGTGAAATGAAATAGAGAAAGATACAGTGTGGACTGTGGATAAGCGCAGCGTGAGTTCCGTAGTAGTACTGCGTAGTAAATTGACCAAATAACTGTGAGATTAATTTATTTAAAAAGGTAAACTTCCCAACAGTAATATGTGTATAAAGATAAATAATAAAGTATTATTCATATTTTGTATAAGTAGTTAATATGTTGTTAAATTCTTTTTATCATTAATTAAAAATTTCATGAAATCTAAAGGGAAGTCGTTTCGTCACGCAAAAATAACTATGCATTATATTTTTTGTCATCTTGTGATCACGGCTGCTTTATTTCAATTTTAAAGTTGTTTTATTTTAATGACTGATTCTATTGATCTATAATAATATTAAAAAGAGAAATATTTGTTTGTTTGTATTGAATAGGCTCCGAAACTACTGATCCAATCGTGAAAATTCTTTCACTAACAGAAAGCTAAACTATTCAGGAGTGTTAAGCAATAATTTATTATATTTGAACAAAAAATTCGGTGAACCATAATAGTATCTTAAAATAATAACGTAAATAATCCAAGAAGAGCTTATTAGGCAAATGAATTGTGAGCAAAGCGGTCGAATTAGGATAATGGCAGGCACCAGCTGTCAAACATTTTACAGAACGAAGTATGTTGGGGCAGCTCGTTATTTATAAAATGACGTTTTTGACAGCCATCATTGCTATCGGTTTATCTTATCATCTATCACCATTGGCTCAGGGAGGAGCTGTAAAATAATAAGCGAGCGAGCTCTTACACTTGCATGCTTGCAATTTTGCAAGTTAGATAATCATTATCATAAATAATTAATCAGTATGTGACTAGCTTGTTGGCGCAATGGCAGAGATCTGGCGTTTGGCACCGATATGGTCTTGAGTTCGTTCCTCACCCAAGAAGATAAACATTAGTGTTGCGAACAATTGTGTTTATTTTGTGATTTTTGTTCATTCATTAGGTATAACATTAGAAATAAGAAGCAGTTGTGCTAAAATTAATGACAATTTGCATTTGACGTAGCCATGACGATGACAACATGCATACATACATACATACCATCACGGTATTTGCCCAACGGGGCAGGCAGAGACCACATCTTTCCACTTGCTACGGTCCTGACACACCTATTGCGCTTCTTCCATTCTCATTAATCCTTTCATACATGCTCATCGATTATGGTTACTCCTGACCCGACCTTTTCTGAGCACATCTTGGACTTGTCCTAAGTACAACATCCCTGAGTATAACCGGGCGAAATTGCGTATGAAGGGATTTCGTTAAGTTCAGAATGTCCAATTCCCAAAATGTCCAACGATTTCAGAATGTCCAATTCCTAAATTGTCCAATTCCCAATATGTCCAATTCCCAAAATATCCAATCTACTAATTATGATGGGTTTGTTGAATAAGTCTTAATAGCCTTTCTTTCTGCCCGCGGTTTCACCGGCGTGGACTTGTGTATTTTTAGGTAGGTATTCAACTTTAAATAAATAACCATACTTAAATTATCATATTTATATGTAATTGATTAGATAATACACTCATACAAAGTGATACATTGGATCTGAAACCGTTGGACATTTTGGGAATTGGACATTCTGAACTTAAAGGGTGTAACAGAGGCCTCACTGAGCTGTGTCTTTAATTGGGCTTAGCGTCAACTATGACGAAAATAAAATCACACATCCTGTGAATCCAAACGATATAAGTTACAATAGTTTGAATCTCAGCTACAAAAAGGTTTTTGACACATGTTTCAATGCAATAATGAATGGTTAGCCCACAAGCTTTAAAAAGTCAGTGTGACTTTTATACTAAAATCATTGCGCTAAAGAGAAGTCACTCTTTAACACCAATGCAGCGGATGCAAGGTTGGGCGCACAATTGAATATGACTTACACCATATAGCCTTTTCTGAGACCCATATGGCCTGCCTTATAGTTTATCTTAGGCTTTTAGAACAGAAACAGCTTATTCAACAACAATTGCAAGATGTTTTGAAGATGTTTTCTGCCAACCCAGCAGAGTTACTTATATGTGATCAATTTGGCCTTTTCTTTTTGTCCAGATTCTGCTTTCCCTTAAGATGCAGAAGTGACACTGCAAATCTTGGGGAATGAGCAAGTAAGAGTGTATAAAATTAATAGAGGGCAATAGAATGTACAGTCAGTACTCTCTGATAAGATATCAATGTAATGCTGAGCTAAAAATATGTTTTATTCATAAAGCTTTGCCACTTGTTTTTAAAACTCTCAAGTATGCAAGAGTGGTTATTGGATGTGGTTAAATATTACTAAATGATTTTAATACAGAGAACCTTTAACTAATTTAAAATTATCCGATTAACTGCATAGCAGACATAATTACCTGTTCTCCATTGTCATTTTTAATGTCGCAGGTAAAGACTTAAGTACTTATACTTACCAGGAGTAATGTAGGTGCTAAATAATATGCAATTTATTTGTACATATATGATACTTATTACAAGTTTTAGTTGAATTACAATGCATTTATCAAAATTGGCGCCTTTTGGTCTCAATAACCATTTTACAAATTCTCAAAATGAACTATAATGGATGTCTCAAGGACAATGTTTCAAATCAATACTAGTCAAAATGTGTTGTAATTTTAGTGTTCCATTTAATTCTCCCCCATTGCAGTTTCCTTACAAAAATCTTAAAAAATATGTTTTTGGTAACCAAAAAACAAGAGTGAAATGAGGCCAATGATTCAATGATAATTCAACTCAAAGATTGCGGAAGTCAAGTCAAGTCTAGATGCACATGTGTGGCAATAAATCACTTTCATCTAGTTTTTCATTCAGATCTAGTGAACTTTTACACAACCAGGACTGGTGTGTGAAAATCTAAAAATACACAAGTCATCAAGTCATTATTGTTTTTTAAGAAAGGCTATTAGGACTTATTCAACAAACCCATCATAATTTTAGATTGGACATTTTGGGAATTGGACATATTGGGAATTGGACAATTTAGGAATTGGACATTCTGAGAATTGGACATTCCGGGAATTGGACATTCTGAAACCGTTGGACATTTTGGGAATTGGACATTCTGAACTTAAAGGAAAGGATTATGTCACATTTAAGACTTGGTAGATTTATAGTGACAGTGAGAACGTGTTCGTATAAAAACCCCTGCTTCTTTTAGGTTTTTATATCGACAGTATAGTTTGATGCAAGACAATATAATTTATTTGGGCAAAAGCCTTATAAATTCTGAAGTTACTTTACTTTAAATGAGAACGATTACGTGTAACAGCTGCTATTTAAGTAGATTTTAATAAATTCGGTAATCTTAAAAGTAATTATGTTTATTGTACTTTTACCACAAAGTGTACCATAAAAAGAACCTTTTTACTTCTGTCTAATGCTTTATTAAATGGAGTATAGGTGTTTAGAAGTGTATGTACTTAGATCAGTCCATTACACCCATTCGTCGAATAATGTAGACTTTTTACATGTTTACGAATAGCTTTGCTTTAAGAAGGAAAATTACGGTAGAAAAGAAAAAAAAACCACAGTAAAATATTTCATCAATTACTAGTACAACTTCAAACTCAAATATCTTTATTTAAAAGGAATTAATCCGTACTTTTAAATAGTCAAAAAATAAACTAAATAATAGACATAATTACTATAATAATATAAATATATAAATAAACAGTATACAAACATAATGCGACCCTACCACCGCGTCGGAGGAGTTGATTCTTACTGAGAAGACCCGGCGAGAAACTCAGTAGTTACTCTTTTAAACTTGTGGTTTTACAATGCGAGTCAAGAGTACAATTTGTTTGTTGAAAACATAAATTGGTTAAACTCTAACATTAATAACAGAACAACCTAATAAGTACATCAAAGCTACAATATAAAACAATAGGATGTAACAAGTCATTTATACTATTCCAAAGATAACAATTGTTAGTCAATAAATAATAAATATCTGGGACAAATAACACCAAGATCATCTGATCCCAAACTGAGTAGAGCTTGTACAATGGGTATATACTATGTCATCAGAGACTGATAAACATACTTAAATATTTCTAAATACATACTTAATTAGATAATAACACCCAGACACACAACAAACACCAATGTTCGGCACATGAATGTTTGTCATGGGTGGGGATCGAACCCACGACCTTCAGTGCTAAAGGCAGGATCGCTGCCATTGCACTAACAGGCCAGTCAGTCAATAATACACTTAAGTCACCGAACTTAAGTGTGGGATCAGTTAACTCTTGTAATAGTTATTAATTAAATAGGTAGGTACCAACCGATCACATTCTCGTGAGATCCTACTTGATGAACGGCGAGCTCTGTTTGCGCCGTAAGTGCAGTATATCAGTAATTTTCTGCTCATTATTTATTTGCTTTGCCACGAATCGGGGAAAAACACATGTTCCCACATGGATCCAGCACAGCGAAATGTTCTTGTTTCGAAACTGCATGTATGCCGAAACTGCATAAACAAGCACAGCAACGAAAAATGCAAGTCTACAAAAACTTGTAAAGAATGCAATACGGAGCACCATACCTTATTGCACGATATTGCAAGTAAAAATACGTCAACGGGGTCAAATGAGGCCAAAAATAACTCTTTACCTTATACTTCATCTCAACTGAGCTCCAATGATCTTGCTACTAACTACGTAACTTACAGCATTTCTCATGGATCAATAGTTACTTAGACCCCTGATATTTATTAATAATTAATAATATAGGACTGACCGGGCACCTTACATTGTATGCTGACGACACGTGTCTCTTTTATTTCGGTAAAAAAATTAATAATATTATAAATAACGCTCAAAGCGACCTGAACATTCTCAATAAATGGCTAAAACTCAATTTACTAACTATTAACTCATCTAAAACATCGTTCATGATTTTTTCCGCAAGCAATAGACAAATACCAGACTTTGCTTCGCTTACAATTGTTAACCAACATGTTCAACGCTCACACCAAGAAAAATATCTCGGCTCGTTTATAGTTGACAAACTAACTTGGAAATATAATGAGCATGTTAGATCAAAAGTAGGTAATGCCCGTATTAGGAGCATAACGAAAAGTCGCAAGTTGTATTCCGTACAATGTACGTCCGACTATTTATAACTCTTAAGTAAAGTCGCACCTTGAGTATTTAATAGAAGTGTGGGGCTCGGCCGCCGCAACTGAACTTAAGCCAGTTACAAAGGACTCAGAACAAAGTTAACAAACATTAACAATGCCGCTATTGGCAGTATTTTCTATTCTGACATTAGTACTAGTACTAATTTATCTATTTCATGTGATGCTCCTTCAGCGTCTTGTTTAAACTAGGACCTAGGACAACAGCCAAGCCCAAATACTTGAATTTATTCCACCAAAATATTCAAAGCTTGACGGGCAAAGATTTAGAAATAGAACTATTGCTGGAAAACCAAAATATTGATATTTTATGTTTTACTGAACATTGGCTGACTGATGAAAACTATCAGTCTTTTGTCCTTAATAATTTTAGATTATCAAGCGCGTTCTTTAGAAAAACTACTATTCATGGTGGTTCATTAATTTTTACTGCAAATAGTTTGAAATGTAAAGATCGCACTGACATTGTAGGCCTGTCCATAGAGCGTATTGTCGAATTGTCTTGTGTTGAGTTAGAGGGCTTTGTTGTGATAAGTGTATACCGTCCCCCAAAAACTAACTTAGATAGATTTGAGACAGTTATGGAGGAAGCTTTGGGTAGGTTAAGTGCTAAGTCTAAACCCATTATTGTGTGTGGTGATTTCAATATAGATTTGCTAGTAAACTCATCTGAAAGCAATAGGTTATTGTCGCTATTTAAATCCTTTGGTCTGGATTATCAATTCCATGAACCCACGAGGATAACAGCCACAACATCTACTTGTCTGGATAATGTATTTTGCAACTGTGTACCCATTGAAAAGGCAATAGTATCTGAATTAAAGTCTGATCATTGTGGGCAGAAGATAACATTTTTAGATATAACTAACAATAGCGTTAATTACAGGAAAATAACATGTAGACCGAAGACGGGTAATCGCATTAATAGTTTTAAAACTAATTTAAAGCATAAAGTATCTTCCATTCCTTATAAGCAGGGTGACCCTGATGCAGTCTACAAAAGACTGTTTGATTGTGTTAAAAATGAATTTGATGCTTGTTTTCCCACCAAACAAGTTACTTGCAGAGTTCAATCTAAGTTTTGTGAATGGGCCACGCCTGGAATTTACAGGAGCAGACGTAAGATGTATGAGTTGTACGGCATGAAAAAATACAATTTCGATCCACTTTTTGTTGAGTATGTCAAGAACTACTCCAAAATATTCAGAAAAGCCTGCACTACAGCTAAGGCATTGCACATTCGTGATAAAATATCAAAGTCCACTAACAAAATAAAAACCACTTGGGACGTCATAAATCACGAAACAGGTAAAGCTAAACAGCGCGATACCTCATACACTCTTAATATTAACAATAACATCTTACAATCAGAAGCATCTGTTGCTGAAGCATTTGATAAGTATTTCAGTAATATACCTATAATCACTACAGCTTCATTAAATTCCTCACCAACTAGAGCGGAACATTTGTTGAAAGATAATGTATCTTGTTGCAG
Organism: Udea olivalis; assembly: GCA_947369235.1. NCBI lineage: Eukaryota > Metazoa > Arthropoda > Insecta > Lepidoptera > Crambidae > Udea > Udea olivalis. The sequence continues at coordinate 19,825,441 of OX376350.1, read as the reverse complement.
TGTATTCTTTAAATTTAAACATGTTGAGTCACTAGATATAATAAAAGCATTCAGATTAATTAATTCAAAAGATACCGCTGATCTTTGGGGTATATCAGTCAAAATTGTTAGCCACATAATTGACGTGATTGCCCCTTATTTAGCCGTAATATTCAATGATTGTGTGGATGAAGGTGTTTTTCCAAGCTTAATGAAACACAGTAGGGTTGTACCACTTTTTAAATCAGGCAACAAACAAGACCCAGGTAACTTTAGGCCTGTTTCAATCCTACCAGCTCTAAGTAAGATCTTTGAAAAAATCATTCAAGAACAACTATTAAGCCATTTTTATGAGAACAATCTCTTACACAGTGAACAATATGGATTCACGAGAGGCCGTTCTACTACTGATGCTGGCATTGCACTTCTAAAACACATCTTTAGGGCTTGGGAGAATTCACAGAACGCTCTTGGCGTCTTCTGTGACTTGTCCAAGGCCTTTGATTGCGTTGATCACGATACACTTATACGCAAGCTTAATTTTTACGGGGTAAGGGATAATGCTTTAGATTTGGTAATTTCGTACCTTAGTTTAAGAACTCAAAAAGTTGATGTTAACAGTGTACTCTCTACAGGATCACAAGTTAAAATGGGGGTCCCTCAAGGATCCATTCTGGGTCCATTACTATTTCTGATATATATAAATGATTTACCTTTTTACTTAAAAGATATTTGTGATGTTGTATTGTTTGCAGACGATACATCTTTAGTTTTTAAAACTGACAGAAATAAAAACCTTTTTGATGATGTTAATGACGCACTTTCAAAGGTTTTACAATGGTTCACAGTAAATAATCTACAGCTTAATGCAAAAAAGACTAAATGTATTAATTTTAAGTTGCCTAATGTTAAAGATAACCCCATTAGTCTAAAAATTGATGGTAATACTATGAAGCTTGTAGATACAACAGTTTTTCTTGGAATCACACTAGATTCAAAACTGCAATGGAACCCTCATATAACAGCTCTCTCAGGCAGACTTAGTTCGGCTGCATTTGCAGTGAGAAAAATTAGGTTATTAACAGATGTTGATACTGCTCGTTCAGTTTATTTTAGTTATTTCCATAGTGTAATGTCTTACGGCATTGTACTTTGGGGTCAAGCGGCGGATATACAAACCATCTTTATCCTCCAGAAGCGAGCTATCAGATCCATCTATAAGCTTCGTGCACGGGCTTCACTTAGGGAGATTTTTAAGGAAATTGGTATCCTCACTGTAGCGTCACAATACATTTACAATTGCATTGTTTTGGTCAGAAAAAATATTGGTCTCTATGCTAAACACAGTGACATACATTGCAGAAATACTAGGAATAAGGATAAAATTGCACTTCCACTCTTTAGGTTACAAAAAGTTTTAGGATCCTTTATGGGGCAAGGTATACATTATTACAACAAAATTCCAAAAACCATTTGTGAGTTACCTTTACATAGATTCAAACATCACATCAAAACAGCTTTATTAAAAAAGGGCTATTATACTACAAAAGACTACCTTATAGATAAAAATGCCTGGGTATAAGCGCTCTTCTCGATGCGGGATTAAATAGCTCTATTGTAACAGATGTTTTATTGTAAGAGTTAATAGGTACCTAGTTTGTATGTACTGACTAACAATTTTTGTTTTTGAATTGTTTAAATGAATTCTTGTTATTATATTCTTTTATGGTTGGTTTTTTCTCTTTGTTTTATATTCTTTTAGGTATCAAAATGGCACACTGCTTGTACTTTACTAACCCCTGTTGTAAACCCAAAACAAGTTTAAAAGAGTAACTGCTGAGTTTCTCGCCGGGTCTTCTCAGCAAGAAACAACTCCGACGCGGTGGTAGAGTCGCATTATGTCTGTATACTGTTTATTTACATATCCATATTATTATGGTATTTATGTCTATTATTTAGTATATTTTGCTGTAAATTTGACGATTTGAAAGTACTGATACAGTCTATTTGAATAAAGTTATTTGAGTTTGAGTTTGAGTGATTAAAGTATTATTTCATTACCTTACTCTAACGAAACAATTGTATACCAAAACTAAAATACGAAATATCACTCAATTATTCAAATATTATACCTGTATTCTTATTATAAATATCACTACAAATAGTATTCAATCAAATATAAAACGCCATAAAAAAGAAAACACATAATTTAAGAAATAATGATAAAATTACTACAGCACGGGCTTACTGCAGCCCGAACTAATTAAGGAAAGAGAACGATATAGTCCGAAGGAGCACAGCTGTACAATAACTTACCAAACTATATTAAAAACTGTGATAGTTAAATAATATTTAAGACTAAATTCAAAGAATATATTGTAAGCACATTGTGATTTTTTAACTAGTGCCCTAGTGGCATATCATAATGTATACTTTAATTTTTAACGTTCTATTTCATTTTAAGTAAACTGTATGTTTTTATGAGAAATAAATTCTTTAAACCTAAACCTACTAAAGATGTGGAGATCTTACTCATCACCGTGAACCTGCTGCAAGTCAAGTCTGCAAACGGCACTTAGGTACGTGACTCTTCAAGCCCTCCCCTATTACTCAAGATACCGAGAAAAATATTGAATGCACATTGAATGCCAAACACCAAGCGAATTTACAACGTCATGAGTTCGCAATGTTTAAAAAATAATAAAAAAACACTTCCGGCTAGATCTAATAAATATACAAATTAGTTTCTTAAAACAAGAAAAGGTATTTAAAAATTACACGTTGGCTTGGTACATAAACAGTCGTGTCACCAAATTTCTTAGCAAAATCATTTAGTATTGACAAGCAAATTTAATACTTATTTACATAATCTTAAATCTACTAATTGTGAAAACGTTCGTGTGAGAATTACGACGCTGTGTTCCTGAGTGACACAAGCACTGTTGCCGTTACCACACTTCACTTCACCTCGGGGGAACGAGACGGCACCCTATTTTCTGGCTCGCTTGCTGCTGCACCGTGCCGTCAACGTTGACACGTGAGTCCTGCGTGACACGCGCCTAACACTTGGCTACATGAGCATACTGGGCTCACCGGCTGGATGTAGCCTTGGAGAACGGAAAGATTCACAAATAAATTTGGCAAACATGGATCTGAATTTAATGACGGCACAAGGGCTACTCTCCGCAACAAAAGGAAGAAATAAGATGACAGTGAGAACTTGGCTGTAATAAACGATAAAACTTAAATTTCCGAACTAGGTAAGGAAATTTTAAAAGTTGCTCACATCACTCACCATCAATCAAAAAGGATTTATGGACAAAGTATCGACTGATGTGAAAGATGAGACAAATAAAATTACCAGGGAACAAAATTCATTCAATAAACTCTGTTAAACTCTGTTTGAAGACCAAGTACTCGGAAACAGAGATGAAAATCCAAATGCTAGAAAGAGATGCTTTACAATCTAAGGCTACCATCAAACCATACTCCACACTAAGCTCATTTGAATCTATGATCGTAGAAATCAGAGAACGCGAAGAAAGAAGCAAAAATATAATAATTATACGTAGAAAATAGTGAGGATAGAAGGAAAGCAGAGTAAATGGAACTTTTAATATTACTAGGCGTGTTGACCCAGAATGCCCAGAGCCTGAGAACATCATGAGACTTGAAAAATATAACCCAGAAAAAAACCGACCTCTTAAAGTAATCTACAAAGCTCAGAACGTAGCTGTATCTCTGTTACGCAACAGAAAGAAGTCAAAATCGGACACCGTTAAACTATTTTCTGCTCAAACACCTCAGCAACAAGCATTTATGAGAGATTAAAAGGGAGAATTCAAGCGGCGAGTCGACAATGATGAACAGGATATCGTAATAAGGTGTGCCCAAAATCACGAAACTCTTAAAAACCAAAGGGTATTAAAGAGGCAAAATCCTCCTAAACTTTCAAGCGTACTCTTTAAAGTTAAATTATACATTTATAACTCAGCAAATTATTAACAAATAAATTGCTAGTGAATTATTATTAATAAAATAATAAAAATTAAAGTGAACCTATTGAAATCGCTATTAGGAATAAAGTGTTAAAATAATAACCAATTAGTTTAATTTTCGAATCATTAATAATAAAAAGAGTGAAAAAATAATAACGAATTGACCAAATGTATAATAGTTATGTAAAATTGTAAACACACATATAATTTTCAAAGTTAATTAATCATACAATTGAGGAATGTTATTCATTGATAATTAATAAGCACTAATTAATACAAACAAAAAATACATAGTCTAAACAAAAAAATACACAATAAATAAGATTTAAAAATATTTTACATTATTTAAAATGAAAATGACTAAACCGCAATGTCAAATCCAGTTGCGCCAGGCGTAACTTTACCCATGATGCCGCCAAGTTAAATTTGAAAATTACCGGAAATAATGTTACTTATACAGTTTTAAGTGTTTTCTAAGTTAATTGTTATGTTTTGCCCAATTAAATGTACTTAGTTATATTGTTTTTCTCATATATGTGAATTGTTGTTATTCTTATGAGAAATAAACGTTCATTAACCTGAAAAAAAATGTACCTAAAAATTTGTTCCCATACCAAATGAGGATCAATTCGACAAAGAGATATATCAATTTTGTATACCACATCAAAAACAATATAAATATCTGAGTGAATTTCTTTTTCAATCACTCAAATCCATCAAGAATTGACGAAGTTATTAAAGTTTTAAAATGGCAATTTAAAAACACGCCTGGCCCCCGCATAACATGCGATGACGTCACGTGCCACGATCGCCGGCCGCGACGCCTTGTTCGTGCGTTACTCGTCGTAGGTTGTTCACTCTAATCGTTCGTAGCGTGGTGTGCTTTGTTATTTATGTGTTAAAGTCGTTATTTCTTTCAGTTTTATAGAGATTTTAATATACGAGTAGATATAGGTAGGTAGAAAATATGGAAGTCGGATTTAAGTCCCAGGCATGGGCCAGTCGGACAATCTCCCGAAGATTGATTCGTTTACGGTTGCAGAGTTTGTTGCATGCATTGTGCAACTATCGGTAACAACTCCCTAAAAATATTTTGCGACAGTGGATTGTACAAATCCGAAATGTACATCAAGCAAAGAGATTGGATCTCGCCACCTGATTTTTCTTAAAGTTATTAAGATGTCTACAAGTGGCACTTTAAGTAACTACACAGATAATCAACGCATGAATATGAATGACGTGGCGCCGAGAAAAAGTTTCGGTTTTCTAGCTATAGCCTTTAATGTTCCTTCTAGCATATACTTTTTGAAAAAATCGTTTTCCACTTTTTCCTGTGCACGATTAATACGGTCATCTTCAGTGGAAAATGAGCCTAAGCTAATAAAGCAGAAGAAGTGTTTTGGTCCAGTAGTGGTTCCTCATGCTTCGTTTTGTGTACCACCTTTGGTTTCAAGAGCTCATACGCATCAGCATCAGTGTTATTAGCTTTGCTTCGATATTTGGCTTTATTATTAACCTGCAAAGCAACAGACTTACTGGTTAAATAATGTGGTGTGTTAGGGAGCGTGGTATCTGAAAGCCGATCTATGATATTTGTATTATTCGTATCAAGTTCAGTACCACCTTCTTGAAATATAGGTGACTGTGGTATAAGATTTTCATGAAGAATATCGGGATTAAAAGCACTTTCCAATAATTCGATTTGTTGTTTTTTTTTGTAACCGGGCTTTTCCACCGTTTTATTCTCTTCCTTGGCAAGCAAATTTGTGCGGCACAACACCTTTTTTATGATTTTTTAGTCCACCTATCATTTTAAACTTTTGATTTTTTTCCATATCCGTGTCCACCTGAAAATTAAAACGAAATGTATTATATTTTATTATGATGAAAAATAACAGGTCCTAAACACTTAGTACGGCCCTGGATATTTGGAGTAGGTAAGACTAAGAATAAAACAGATTTCGAGCTTAATCATGTCATGAAGTAAGTCCCAAACAATGAGTGCGGCCCTGGATTACTAGGAATAGTACTTTTAGGTATCTATGAATTATATCAGCGCACACTCGCACGCACACGGCTACAATACGTACACCAAACCACATGCAGTTTTGCCCGCCGGCATCGCGGCAGGAAGCGGGAAGCTTGCTTATATTTATTGACTAATTTTATACCTACTTGTACTGGCCTAGTAACTATTTAGTAATCTGTGGTACTGGTTAATAAATAGGTAGGCAGGTGCTTACATAAATTATTTTTACGTATCAAAGATAAAGATAATAATAAATAAATAAATAAATATGCGCCAGACAACACACCTCTTGTAATGGTCTCGAAGTAGGGATTAATATCCCTGTGTTACGAGGTACCACACAAGGAAAATAAGCTAGGGGCGTCTCCCAGCACACCCAGACCCGAGTCAATTCAGAAAAGATCGTTTCCTAAATTGACCCGACCGGGAATCGAACCCGGGACACTACGGAAATCGAGGCGAGAAACCGTGCTACAGCGCACTACGCCAACCGTGTCGTCGAGAAGATAAGATAAATATGCATTTATTTGTTCGAAACATGTGTGCAAATAGGTTAATAAATACATGAACATTAGGTTTCAACATGTCGTGCCTCTGCGGCATACAAATGAAGATACGTTACTACTATTATAAAAATGTCAAATCTAAGGCATTCTAGAGAAAAAAAAAATACAACAATAAGTAGGTACATGTCAAATTAATAATAATATAAAGTCAATCCGTAATTATATCAAAATTTGTCACTTAAGAAGTCCGGCATATTATAATAGCATTTTTCAATTAATAAATTCTTGAATTTCATTTTGAATTCATTGAAATTTAAGTTTTTTAATGTCATTGGAATTTTATTGAAAATTTTAGGTGCCATACCTAAAATGCTTTAGAGCTGTCTTTGATGGGGGCAAACGTAATTATGTGTCGTCGCGTCGGTTTCGACTAACAGCATCTGCCAAACGAGGGAAAAATGACGGATTGGCTTTTACAACACGGGGCTTAGCGGTGGGCGGGTGCCGATGGGCGTGGCCTAGCGGTCATCGACCCGGATATTATCAAAATAATATTTAGTCATCAAAATATACATGGTCCAAATTTTTTTTGTCATTAATAAACTCGATAATAATGTAAAAAGGCTTGTTCACTAACCACGTAAAAAGTTTGCTTTTAAACTGAGTTAGGGGCAATGACTTCATGTCACTAGGCGGTTTAATGCTATTTCTTAAACTTTATGTTTTTGGAAGAATGGTTTGCAACTATCAGTTGGTTTTAATCCAAACATTGCTCTTATGCATCGTTTCTGCATTTCAAAGATTGTTTCCTTTTCCGTGGAATTTCCCCAGAAAATAACCCTATATCTCAAATTTGACGACACCAGGCCATGGTAGGCCATGAGCAAAGAATCGATATTCAGTAGTGGAGCTAATTTATATAATGCAAAAACTGAACTGCTTACTTTCTTACTCAGATACTCTATATGGGCCTTCCAATTCAGTTGTTTATCTATGAATATTCCTAGAAATTTTGCGTTATCGACTTCAGCTATCTTCATGTTATTGTAAATTACATTTATGTCAGATGTATGTATTGTTCTTTGTCGAAATTTAATAACTTGTGTCTCAGATAAATTTATTTTTAAATTATTATTATTTAACCATGCAATTATCGATGTCAATGAATTATTAATGTCACGTTCATAAATGTCAGGTCGTTTACATGCTACTGTCAGAGTACTATCGTCCGCAAATAGAGTCATAGGGTTGTCAGTTGAACGCGGTAGGTCATTAATGTAAATTATGAATAGAAGTGGTCCCAAGACACTACCCTGTGGTATTCCATACTGAACACTCCGTTCCTTCGAAAAGTATTCTTCTTCTGTTTTCGATTTTAGATTTATGCGTTTAATTGATGTGTATTGTTTCCTATCACTTAGATAAGATTTTATCAATTCTACAACATTACCTCGAATACCATAAGCCGTATCATTTTATAGAGGTAGAATAATATGAAGGTTTAATACTTACGTCGAAATGATCTTCGCAGCAGTATAAAGTACTTTTAAATGAAAGGGGGGTGGGACGTCTTTCCTCATTAAACTACATCACTTCTTTCTATTTTTTGGGTCTTTTGGAACAAAAAAAAATTATTTGTCCGGCGTAGCAACACTTGTATTTTCGCATCGGGGCACAATACAATATTTGTAAGACGACATTATTGATTTGCGTGCACTACTAGTCAACGCCCTGCGAGAAACAGAGGTACGCACGCAGCACGGTACGGCGAACGCGACGCGAGCGTGGCTGATGACGTCATCAGCTTATCGTGTATATAGGTGTGCGTTTTTAAGAATGCGGCAGGAAAATCGCTCTAACTTCGTCATTTTTGGTCCAATTTCAATAATTCTCGCACTGAAAAAATTGTTAGTGATGTAACCGTAATTCTACAAATTTAAGTAAAATCCCCGTTGATTGTTATTGTCAGTTTAATGAAACAAAAGCGGCGGTTACCTAATGAAACGCATAACGTTTTTTGCCATAAACTAACAATGCATACTGCTAACCATAATAGTAATTTTCTCTACCTACCTAGCCTTTATAGCATTACTTCATAACGCTTAACATGAAATGGCCGACACTTGTAAAACATAATCTATCATAAAAAATCATAGTTTCGATAAGCATAAGTATCAAAAACCATAATTTTTATTTGCTAAAAGTTCGATATTAATATTCAATATTCTGAAAATCAGCGCCTGGGCCCTTTTAAAGCCCAGGCTTCATGCTGAGTGAGGTTCTTTTATTTTCTGGGTATCCCTAAAGAACTTATAGAGAGCGGTCAAAAGTGAGCACCAGTTGTCATTTTTTCAGACAAAACTTATTTTTTTAAATCTTCTTTTCTGTCACTCGCCGGCCGCTGCCGTTATGCAGGGTGGCCAGAAAAGTGACGTCCAAAATTTTTTTTTAAGTGCCTCGTGTTGAGAGGTAACTGAATCACCCCTATGTACGAGTATGTTCTACGATTTTTTGTAGTTTTCAAGTTACGATTTTTTTTATGAATTTTTCCAAAATTGCGACCAGATCCGCTTGAAAAAAATCTAAAAAAAAAGTAGAGGGTTTCTTACATTTTTTTTTCTTGCGGCTAAATTTCTGTGAACTGTGCATTTATGCATAAAATAACCAGCTTCATAACGTTATTGAAAGTTACTACAAAATTTACCTAAAGTTGAGAATTTGTGTTAAGTGAGTAATCATTTAAATTTTCAACTTAAAATTAAAAATCTAAACTGATAATTTCTTAGTTTCTAAGTAGCTTTAGAAAATGCGCTAGAATCTAAGCTTTCATAATAATAACAAAAAAGTAGTAGTACTTCATAGGGTATTTTTCGCTGAAATCAGCCATCAAAGACGAAGCAAGGTAGAATTTTTTTGAAGTTTATTAATAATAAAGTCAAAAATTAATGATTTGAAAATACTGGAAAATAGCTTATCAGGTTTGGTACATTGGATGGATTGATTCAATAAAACAAAGATGATTGTAATAAAATTAAATTTATTTACAATAGGTTTTCAAAATGCCCCCCTCCCACAGAAATGCACAAACGACACCTGCGTAAGAAATTATCCTTTAAATGTCTGAAAGCTTCACGATTTGTTCTAACCACTCTTTCGGCTTCTTCAATTTTCCGTCTAAGCTCTTCTTCGCTCGAGCATTCTCGGGCGTATGTGATTTCTTTGTAGTAGCCCCAGATGAAATAATCAATGGGATTGAGGTCAGGCGAGCGTGGTGGCCATCTGATTGGTCCGTTGCATCCGATCCATCTGTTAGGGTACGTTTCGTTAAGATAACGTTGGACTTGCGTTGCGTAATGACATGGGGCACCGTCATTCTGAAACACCATGGTTCGCCTGAGTTCCAAATTGACGTGTTCGAGCAACAATGGTAGATCGTTTTCTAAGAAATTTTTGTACGTTTCTCCATTAAGTCTTGACGGCAGTTCAAACGGACCAATTAGTTCACCATTGAGGATCCCAGACCACATGTCTACACTGAAACGATGTTGGAATATGGAAGCTCTCGCATCGTGTGGATTTTCGGTCACCCATGTGTGCAGATTATGAATATTGTATGTGACTCATCAGTCCACAAGATTTTATTAAAAAATCCAGGACCCTCTTGCTCTCTCCTTAACATTGTTTGACAAAAATCAACCCGCAATTGGTGATCTGCTGGCAGTAAAGATTGGACTCGTTGAATGTGGAACGCGTGGTATCCTTCTTCGTGAAGTATGTTTTGAATAGACGCCCTTGGAATATCCAAAGTCCGAGCCAAACTTACTAACCTTTACTTGTGGATGGATTTTGTTGAATTTCTTCAAGCACCATTTCTCTGCGATCCGGATCAACTCTAGGGACTCCTCCACGTGGCCCATCTCTACCAGGAATGCGACCTACCATTAGGGTGTTGTGCGTATTAATAAAAACACGATGGTCAGGATATCGCTCCGGTTGTGGTCCACCTCGGCGTCGAAGTTGGTCGCGATACAGTCGCGCTGCGGCATGGCCGTTTCCTTGTGCAACTCCATAAAAATAATGCATCTCTGCATATTCACTTAACGTGTAACTCATCTCTAACACCTCCAAGTAAGCACAGTCCAAATCACAATGCGAAACAGAGTCCAATAAACGAGCAGTGGTCAAATCAATCAAAAGTAGCGGAGTCCGTGGGCAAAGCGAGTGTAGTAGTGGAGACAAAATGGTGACACGAGTAGCAGTAAACACAAGGTGAGAACGACTAACGTGATTTTTGTTTATGGCTTAGAGGGGCTAGAGGGCTGCGCGGGGCACGAGCGCAGCGCCGATTGGCCAGTCGCACTCCCCCCCTCCTCTCATACGACGCTTTGCGGAATTCCGACTACTATTGTGTGAAATGTGTGATAAAGTGTTGCAGTGCCGTTCATTGTTATTGTATTTTAAAAATGTACAAATTCCAAAAATTTCCACCTCGCTGTCTTTGATGGCTGATTTCAGCGAAAAATACCCTATGAAGTACTACTTTTTTATTATTATTATGAAAGCTTAGATTCTAGCGCATTTTTGGAAGCTACTCAGAAACTAAGAAATTATCAGTTTATATTTTTAATTTTAAGTTGAAAATTTAAATGATTACTCATGATATCTCACTTAACATAAATTCTCAACTTTTGGTAAATTTTGTAGTAACTTTCAGTAACGTTATGAGGCTGGTTATTGTATGCATAAATGCACAGTTTATAGAAATTTAGCTGCAAGAAAAAAAATGGAAGAAACCCTCTACTTTTTTTTTAGAAATTTTTCAAACGGATCTGGTGGAAAATTTTGGAAAAATTTCATAAAAAAATTCGTAACTCGAAAACTACAAAAAATCACAGAACATACATAGGGGTGATTCAGATACCTCTCAACACGAGGCACTTAAAAAAAATTTTTGGACGTCACTTTTCTGGCCACCCTGTATAATTATGACAAACAATAGTATGGATTTTGATCATTATGGCTTTCATGATTATGCATTTTAACGATTCTGCATTTTTTTTTAAATTATTTTTTTATTACTTATGCTTTTTGATTTGTATGCTTTGTATGGCAATAATCGTTATGCATTTCAAAGTCCAAGCCTGTCAGTCAGAACGTTAGTAGTTGCACACAGCCGTAAAATAGTTATACAAAAAAAAAGAAAGTCAGCAGTACTCACTGTGTCATGTCAGTTGTCAGTGTCACTGCCACACTGAATCAGTACTAGTGAGTGTCATCACTAATTTTGAAGGTTAAGGTTGAGTGGTTGAGGTTGAGGAGTTCGTGTAGATAGATTTAAGCTATTCTGATTCATATCGCACTTTTTCAATGCAGATAAGCTAACTAAGAGTTAAAACATACACTTCCAAGTATCGCAGTAAAAGAAATAAAACGAAGTGCCTGACAATTCTATAGAAAATGTCTACTTTAATTGACGAGTACTTTGGAGAGGCTTTGGCCCTTGTAACATCTGCCGGAAACCTTATAACAGAGCATGTTAACGGTTGCAAAGTGTTTGATCTGAAGTCATGCGATATAGACTTAGTCACAGAAGTGGATAAAAAAGTGGAAGAGACGCTTATCAGCGGCCTTTCAAAAAAGTTCCCTACGCACAAGTTTATCGGCGAAGAATCGGTTGCTGATGGTGCTAAATGCGTTCTTACCGATGACCCCACCTGGATTATCGACCCTGTAGACGGCACTCTTAACTTTGTCCATGGGTTCCCTCACAGTTGCATCTCTTTAGGTTTATTGATCAATAAAGAATCAGTTGCTGGTATCATCTACAACCCATTGGTGGGACAGTTGTTCACTGCTAAAAAAGGCCAAGGAGCCTTTTTGAATGGCAGACAGATACATGTTTCAGAAATAAAGGAGCTAAAGAAAGCTCTAGTAGCTTTTGAAGCTGGCACTAGCCGTGATGAAGAAAAGATGAAAGTGGTATTAGCAAATTTCGAAAAAGTTATCACTCATGGCCATGGTATGAGAGCCTTGGGTTCTGCTGCCTTAAATATGGCTATGGTAGCTATGGGTGGGGCTGATGCTAACTTTGAGTTTGGGATCCATGCGTGGGATGTTGCAGCTGGAGACATTTTAGTGAGAGAGGCTGGGGGAGTATGCATAGACCCTGCGGGTGGCCCATTTGACATCTTGTCAAGGAGAGTATTGTGTGCTAGCACTCCAGAGTTAGCCCAGGAGTTGGTGAAGACACTAGTACAATATTATCCTGAACGAGATTAATATTATGAATTGCGAAATATGTCATCCTTAGATGGATGTTATACATGTTGTACTTACACTTCCATATTTTAAGAGTATAATGTGTTTACCTTATTTTTGAGAGCAAAATAATTTAGTTACCAAAGTTATTGATCTGTTATTATTACCCAGTAAACTGTTTATAAGGGAGATAACTAAGATTTTGATACACATATGTTCTCTCAATTCTACATTAGTAATTACTTAATAAAACTATGATTAGTACTTCAGTACAACTTATAAACTGAATGACAAATTTTTGTTCAAATGTCATTGTACTAGAAATGTAAAAAAAATATAATTTATATCTAACAGTGTCTATGTAATGAAACAAGTGAAAAAGGTATGTAATTGTATATTTCCTAACAATATGTTACTAAATTAAATAATAAATAGTCATGAGAATAGCAAATAAACTACAAACATACAGGCTATGTTACATTATTACTTAGTTGTATTTTATTAACTTTTAATTAATTTATTAAATTTTTACCAAAATATAGAGATTTTATTCACCGTGTTAGTGACACAAGTAAAGCATATAAACTAAACTTAGTTTCGGTGGTATGCTTCATTAATTAATAAAAAATCAAGTGAGGAGTGAAGAAATATGACCACCTTAATAAGCTAGTAGTATAAAAATATACTTGGCCTTTAAAATCTCTTAGTTCTAAATTTACTTTTTTTATTTTTATAAATGCAGACAACAAAAAAAAAAGTCTCTCTTACTTTAAAGAAAGTCAGTCGGCTTATAATATCAGTCAGTAAATAAGATTAAAACATCATATATTTTTTACATTTTATTTACGTCTAATAAAGAGAGATCGTTATAGTCATTTAGTAGCATTTAATCCAGTCAATGAGTCTGTTATTTATTACTTACGTTAGTTGTCACACCAGACCCCATCAGCCATGCATGGCCCCGTGGCCATTGCGTTCATCAGTCTATATACTATTGTAAAAGAAGTTATTAGGTAATATTTGTTATTGTTTAATCAGCTGTCAGTCTGTCAACATTGTCATTTTGTCAGTCAATATTACTGTTTAGTTTAATCAATCACACTAGGACAAGACTATCCTTACATAATCAGTTAGTCGTTAATGTCGTTTGATCAGTCAATACTATTTACGGTTTAGTTGTAAGTGAGACATTGTCATTTCGTAAGTCAGGCAGTACTGTCTTCTAGGTACCTAGTTATTGTCATTTAGTCAGTCGATACTACTGTGAAGTTGTTGATCAGTCATTCCTATTCAGTAGGACAGTACTAACGTTTCTTTATCCAGTTAGTCATTATTGTCTATTGATCAGTCAAAATTATCGTTTATTTAGTCGTTATAGCATTCAGTCAGTCAGTACAATTTAGAGTCAAACATTGCGATAACATGCTAAATGTTAATACAGACTTACTAAAGTCTGTATCTTAAAATAATAACATAACTAGAACGATAGTCTTCATACAACCTCCCCGTTAAAAATGAAGCACCAATCCGATCCACACTTGTGTGACTATTACTTGCTTACGTACGGCGCGCTTTGACATTGAACATTGCGGAGCTGTAATGAACACTCCAAACCGTTTGGAGCCATTTATGGCTCCAATTAATGTGCTTCAAAATGGGCGCGCGGACTTGGTTTCTATATGTAATTATTATAAGGTCTGTATTAATATTGAGTTGTTAAGTCAGTCATTAATATGACAAAACTGGTCACTCTAATGACAATAATTGTCATTTGATGAATTTATAGGACTATTTAGTTAGACATTGTCATTTATTAGTCAGTGCTGTCCTTGCCGGTCAAAATTTATTGTAATTCAGTCAGTTAACAGTACAGTCTAGTTAGTTATTGCTATTAGGTGAGTCAGGGCTAACTGTTAAAAGGCGTTATTTTCATTTGGCTAATCAATGCAACGGTTATGTCAGAAATTACCATTTCTCAATCAAGTCAGTTTTACGGTTAAGTTCTTCAGTCAGTTATATTTGTCATTTGGTCAGTCAGTTGTCTGGTTTAGGCAGCCATTACTAATGTAATAACTTGCTTATGTAGGTTCTAACCGTTTAGTTGTTTGGTCAGTCATCATTATAATATCGCTATTAAAACTACGATTGGTTAGACCTTTTCATTTAGTAATGCAATATGACGGCTTAGTTCTTTAGTCAATTATTGTTACTGTTAGTCAACTCAAACTAAAGTGACGACTCAGAAGTTAAACCATTGTCTTTTCGTAAGTCAAGTCGGTCATTATTTTCATTGGGTCAGTTAATGATAATAGTCAGACATTGCCATTTAGTAAGTCTTTAGTTCAGTTTTTTGTCGTTAAGTCATTCAATTCAAAGTATATTTAAAAATCAGATATGATGATTCCGTAGGTTTAGTCGGTCATTATTCTAATTTGGCCAGTCAAAACTACTGTTCGGTCAGCCATTGCCATAAGTGATTCAGTTTCAGTTTCACAGTTTATTCCGTTGTCATTGGATCAGTAAATTAAAAGTTTAACTAAAGTCGATAAATCTTAAACAGTCTGTCATTATTCTTATTTAAGTATCTAACAAAACTATCAATTCTTGTTGTTTTGTTAGTTATTTTTGTCGGTTGGTCAGTCAATATTACTTGTGTAGCTGTTTAGTCGGTGATTAATACCTACCTACTTGTTTAGTGGTTCATTCAGTCGTATGGTCAGTCAATACAACTGTTTGGTTGATGACTCAGCCATCTATTGTGTAAGTCATTTCTACCTTTGAGTTGTAAAGTTTAGTCACTGGAAATAGTATCCAGAAAAGCTGCTGTGCTGTTACTTCAGGTAGGCAATTTTAAATCTTATTCCCTGTTTCCAGTTGCTTACATTGTCATGTCATCAAGCCCAGACATGTTATTAAAAATAGTTTTTAATAACATGTAAAGTAATTATTTATAAAAAAAATTTCTTCTATCAGTCAATTGATAGTCATTCGAGTATTGATTTTGTCACTGTTAATTACGTTTTGATCTTGATTATTATTTATCTTTAAGACAAATGAAATCAAAATCAATATGGGTCTTTAAGTCATGTCGTTATTGTTTGTCGTCCAAATAGTCGGGTTACATTCACAGTTTAATAGAAGTCATTGGAGTTATTATTCATTAAATGCTTGTCTCATAGTCACGTCATTTAGAAAGGTTGATCAGTTTGTCTACCACGAGTTGCCACTTTAAATTTACGTTATCGTTGGCGTAATTTTTTTTATTGGGATTTGACATGACATGACACGACAATGTCAAATCACAATAAAAAAAAGTTACGCGAACCATAACGTAAATTTAAAGTGGCAACTCGTTATAGACGTACTGGTGCCAAAATTCTGTCATTGTCTGGCTTCCTGTGAAACTTTTGCTTAATTAACACTTAGTCGTTCAGTCAGTCACATGGGTATCTAACAAATAATCGAACTATAATAAATGAATGTAATCAGAATTTTCCTGGCTTTCGTCTTTTCAGCATGCCCAAGTCCAAAGGTCGAGGGACTTCCTTGAGTGCGTATGGGTCCACCTTGATGGACGGCATGCGCTGAGGTGGATCCTCTGAGAGGTCAGCATCTTCCTCGTACACGGCCCATTGGGATGGACTGAAACAGAATATATTTTCTTATTATGTAAAGCTACACTGAATCATATTGTTGCTACTACTGACGTAAGTATTTTAAAGGTATGCAATCCGTGATCATTAACTTCACGTATCTGTACGCATTGGTTAAAGTCCTACGATTATATGAGTTATGCAAAAGTTGCAGATTTATATTATACTTGCTTTATAAAGTGGCTTCCTTTTACAGCAATGTTTATTATCTTTATTGTATAAATTGCAGGGAAGACTTACCTGTTTTCACTTGGTATAATTTGAAACGCCACTGAAGGTGTTTTAGCGCTGTCAGCAGGCTTCTTCGTCTTAATCTTTTGTCGCCCTGGATTAGCTGACTTAGATTCTATCTCTTCCAGCAATGACATCTTGTTAGGTGCCGATCTTTCCGCCACGTCAATGTGAGCTGGGAATCCAGGGCTGTTGTAATTCTCTCGCAATATATCATCGTTGGTTTCAACAGTCTTGTCAGTCACTGGTGGATTCGTGTCACCATACTTATGCAGCACGTTTCGTACATAATAGTATTTGTCATTATTAGTCATTTGCATGTCTTTCACTTCGTCGTGTCGTCTGGTCGGTCTGTAAGAGTTACTGTAAGGTCTTGTGGCTGTCTCGTAAAGGAAGAATGTAGAAAGTTTCGAGTCACTCGTCTGGCTATCGTCAGTCACGTCAAGTCTTTTAGTTTCGTATGTCGAGAAGTCTTTACTGATTACATCATGTCTAGCGTCTATTTTGTCAGGCTTATGAGTTAGTTCGTCTCTTGTCGGCTCGTCTCCTCGGTAGGTACCTACGTAACCGAATGTCACAAGTTTGTATAAACTATTAGTTGTTGTAGAGATTTTGTCGTAGTTTTTCGGTCTGTCACTTATCGTTTTTGTCTTAGTCGTGGTTATAATCGTGTCTTCGTTAGCTCTCGCAGACGATTGAATGTTTTCTTTATTGGTTGTTAGTGCGTCTGGGCTGTTATGTCTGTAGTAGTCGTGATCATTGTCTTGTGTATGATAGTATGGTTTGTTAGGTCTTCGGTAAGTATCGTCATAGGTCTGGTAGGTCACTTTAACTACGTCTCTGTCGTGTGTAGGTGGCCGTCTGGTAGCTTGTCGCTTAGTCGTTTGTCGCCAAGATTGAGTTGCCCGCGGCACATAGTTGATAAGATAAGTGTACTTATTCACGTTTTCAGTGACAGTTATAACGGGTCTACGATTGTACGGTCTTTGATGTGGTGAGTTGTTAATCAAAACGGATTGAACATGCTGCACATTTTCATCTTCGTCGTCGTATTCATAGTCATAGGTTTTTTCAGGTTTGTTTAGGTTCTGTCTAGAGACAAGAGTCAAAGTGTCGTCGTAACGTTGGCTTTTATTTTTGAAGTCTAGTTTGTCATCTATTTTTTGAGTCAGGTTCAGGTTATTTTTGTCGATAGTCGAAATTATGTTATTCGGTTTGTCTTTGTCTTTCACAGTTGTGTTCGTTTTGGTTGGTTTTGCTTTAGTCGTATTGTGAAGTTTGGTAGTATTGGCTGTTATGGGTCTCTTTTGTGATAATTTATCTGACACGGATACTTTTTGTGCTTTTTTAGTGGTCGTCAGTCTTTTCGTCGTTGTTGGTCTCTGTGTCGTCGTTGTAGGTTGAGTATGTTTAGGTTTTTGATTACTAATAATAATATCATCTGATTTGCTAATGTCATTGTTAGAATCCGAGTGGATTTCTACCCACGGTGATAAGTCGAAGTTATTCAAGAGTCCATTCTGGCACGAGATTCTGTCATTGTCAGGGTTGTCATGGGAGAGGAAGACGAACGGTTGAATGCTGTCGATAGTATCTAATGTGCGGCAGAGGACTTGAGCGAACGAGATTCGTCGTATTTGCTGTAATTGTGCTGGCGTGAACGATGAATCGAAGCCTCCGTTTTCGTACCTAGAGAAACAAATCAAGTATTATGCTCTACTACACTTTTATTAACATATAATCTCTAATCATTTAGAGCACCTAATCTCATAATGTTTACCAAAATCGATCCCCTTTTCGAAGGTTGGAAAATTGCTGAGCAATGATGCACGCGAAGGTCGGTCCCACCAATCCGCCGACTACGGGGCGTTCGGCCATTCCTCCAGTAAATAAGTCAATGTCGTCCACATGTCTGTACAAAGTCTTCAATCTTCTTGCAGCTCTCGTAGGCATCACTCTGAATAGATCTTCAAAATCTGCAATTTCCGACAGACCGCATGGTTCCCGCCACGCCGTGTAAGATGGCACACCATGATCTCTGCCTCTTTGAATGTTGATAGCAGCCAGGTCCATACCGAAGTCGAACTGTGGTGTTTGGAATAAGTGATTGGTCAACTCTTCGGTGATGAACTCGTCGCGCTTTTGGATAGGCTGGTTCACCATGCCAAGCAGCAGACGGTCGACGGCGCCCATGCTCCAGATGTTGGACGGGTTTGTGAGCTCGTTATGGAGGGATACGTCTAGAAGATAATTTTAACTATTTTAATAACACTGAATTTAAAGTGACATTCATTATTTGCAACACGGAGGACAGCAGGTCTACCATTTGCCCATATGTAAAGGTAAATGTTGCTGTAGTGTCGGCAAAGAATTACATTGTCCTATGTGTTGTTGGATAGCTATTTGTATAAAAAGCATAAAAGTCCTTAACGGAAATTTCCAGGTAACGGAAAGATACCTATAAAATTTTGGACACTTACTGTTATTGATAGGTCTGTGGAACCGATCAAAGCGGACCATGGATGGCTGAACCAAGCTATGGCCGAACCGGAACGCTGCTGATCCAAAGGAGCTTGCTGGGCTAGGATTGATTTTAGGATTGTAGTTCTTGTAGTAGCCTTTCTTTTGAGGTTCTAACTCAAAAAGATGCATCACTTCGGTTCCTGTGAAACAAGGACTGTTAAAGAGTAATGAACATCATTTGTTATTCAGCAAAATTAAATAAAAAACTCAAATCCAATCTTATAAATGAAGGTTTGTCTTGACCTCAAGTAAGACTATTGAATAAGCTATTAAATGAACTCACCTAAGACAATAGGAAGGAACTCTCTGTACGTGATGTGCTGTATCATGGCTCCGATAATTTTACGGGTTTCTTGGTAGATTTTCTCGTCACTCCAATGAGGGTTAAGGTGTGCCAACTCTTGAGCCATCCTAAGAAAACTTTCCATTAGTCTGATGCTATATCATATCTTTTTTTCTTGTTGTATGCTGTCGGGAATATGTGTAACGATGTCCGGAAGCGAATAACTTATTTCTATTTCTATTACTTATAAAAAATATATATTTAAATCCAGAAAATCTTGAGTGACAGTTCCCGCCAAACTTACCTGTTATGCTGCCTTAACCATACGATGTGTGCAGCCACAAGGCCTGGGTGCTCGTTGACTCTGGCGTCTCCGGACTTGAAGCAGTCGGTGGAAACTGCCCCTCCGCGGCATAGCTCGTCGCGGCGCTCCGGAGGTAGGAGGGGTTTTCTCTGCTGCACACGCCCGTATTGAAGCATTCCTGGTGACAATATTAGTAAGTCATCAATCAATTATTCAATGGTGGATCGATAGAGTATGTTGATGAAATGTTTTTGCTTTTATACTACTTAAAAGTTGTTCAGGTAGAAAAGAGTTAACTAATTGTCTTTAGGATTCGGGGTCACCTGAATTCACAAAGTCTTCCTTTTTTGATCGTTGAATGTTGATTATGTTTCTGTCTGTATTCCTGATAACTATAACATACCATTCCTGAATAGCCTGAGCTTGTCAGACTGTCTTGCCGAGCTGGCGTATAATGGCGAACCGTCAATGTAAGCCGACACC
This sequence comes from Udea olivalis, assembly GCA_947369235.1. Taxonomy (NCBI): domain Eukaryota; kingdom Metazoa; phylum Arthropoda; class Insecta; order Lepidoptera; family Crambidae; genus Udea; species Udea olivalis. The sequence continues at coordinate 19,805,194 of OX376350.1, read as the reverse complement.
TGGTTCAGCTGCTCCCTCCAGCCTAAAGCGCAGTCATCACGAGGTCCTGGAGAAGACCGCACGAAGTCAAGGCACCTGATGCCGCGAGGACCGTAGAACGGGTCTGATGGGGGGACCACAATAGGGAAGCACTCTGGATGCTGTGGAAATATTGCTCTATAATATTGTATGGGAAGGCCAGTAAGTAGTCGAAAGTAGATTCGATCGGCGGGGAGTCAATCAAAATTCAGGACCAATTTATATAGTAAAACACCGCTTGTGCAAACGATCCTCTTGATGAACAAAGATCACGAGCGGATTGATGTATTTTCGGGCAATCTGAGTGAACTCGCAAGGATAGTGTTATATATAGCATGTTATGTTCATTAGGAATTTAGTCAATAAGGTACCATGTAAATAGCCACACTATCGCATTAGGTTTTGCCTGTAAGGATAGATGTTAAGGATTTTGAATAAATAAATAAATAAATAAAATAGAAAAATGTGAACTAATTAAGGAACTAAAATTATACGAAATAATTGCTTTGAATATGATGATGTGGTCCTTTATGATGAAAGGGAATTTGAGGAGACCAAAATCCTAAAACTTTCGTAGAATCCACAACAACAAAATTTATTGAGATAGATGCTGAGGTAAAAAGGTCAAAATACATGGTAAAGTTTGCTGAGTGGGTTAGGAGAGTTTACTATATTAATTAAGCTTATACATTTATTACTCACAAAACTAACTTACCATCAGCTCCTTAGGCATAAAGTCCCTCCCGCCATCTTTACAGCATCTCGGAACCGATCCATTAAATCCCCTCGACTGACTCGAAGACGTGACATCATGGTCTACGAACTGCCCCCACTGCATCAACAAGTGTGTGATTCCATGATTCTCCACATTTTCACTTCCGTGAACCATGGAACTTATTTCCCGGGCTGATGGCAGTTTGGAGCCGAAGACCGATATCCTAGGAGCTTGGAGTCCGTCCGAGTAAGAGGGTGAAAGAAACCGCTGGACAGGGGTCATGGTAGACCCCCACCGGGGACGGTTTAAGTTATTGCATGTTCCGTCGTGAGTGCGGTACCTAGAAGCAATACGACATTAAAATTCAAAGTCCTTCTTCTTCTTCTTCTTCAAAGAATTCAAAGTCCGAAATTGAAGCGATATTTCGTCGAAATCGGAAGAGAAACAATTTTGAACTAACATTACAAATAATCTATTCGTGACCATTATAGTGAAATATCCACAATTGCCTCTGTATTGGTTCTAAAGACTCTAATTACGTATACTTTTTGTGTGACCCGAAAAAAGTATTAAATCGGCACGGTAACATAAATAAAACAAAAGGTTTTACCTTTTCGAAGCAGGAGGACACTTCGGAGCCCTGAGAGGACAGTGCTGCATGAGAGGAGACTGTCGCAGGGCGGTGGCGCTGGGGAACTGGTCCTCTGCTGTGCGCCCTTCCAAGCCATCCTCAGAGCCCCCACTGTGGACAAGATATCAATAAATTAGCGTCAAATTGTGAAAATCATAATTTACCATTTCACGAAAGCCTTATTAAAATGTTCTAGTACGAGTATAACGTTATGAACTTTTGTCCATGATTTTATAATTTACCAGTTTAAATAAGAAGTTAAATACCAGCCAGAAACAATAAAGGATTGCCGTTGATCCCTAATGGCGTTTAAGGGAGAGCCGTCTTCTTGATGGCTATGTTTAAAAAAAACTCGGAAATGACAAAACGATCCCAAAAGTAATATTAAGCGAATAGACGCACAATACGCATGACACCCAGGCGTCAATAGTCTAGTTTGGCATTGGTCACCACTTGGTTACCAGTATTCTTAAAAAATAATTTTCCGCATAAAAGATAGGACAGTGGCAGAAGACCGCTGTGCTGACATGTTTGCAAAAAGTTTATTAGGTAATACGAAATAACAATGCTGCTCAGTCTTAATGAGACTGAGAAGCTGAGAATATGGGTGCGCAGATAACGAAGTAAAAGTGAAAAGAAAGTTCGCCGGTTAGTTTAGGTTATAACAAGCGCTCTATAACAGGAAAACTTGGCCAGAGAAGAATGCAAACAATCTGCTATCTTTCGCAATATTATCTGATTATGTTAACATAATGTAATTTAATGAAAATTGCATTAAAAATGCGGAAGTAGACGCCATCTTTCCGTCGTAAACTTTCGATTTCTGCCTGATCTTTTGAGGGAACAAAATTACTTTGCATAATGAGAAAAGTGAAAAGATTTATGTTAATAACAACTCGAACGCCTATAAATGTTAACACGTTGACTTAAGTGTACCTATTCCTTAGGACATGAATAATGCATTAAGATACTCAGTCAGAGAAAGTTTTGGAAAATTATTTAGCAATAAGTATTATCATTATAGATATGAGTAGGGTCTAAGACTATCTTTACGAGCTACATCACTATAAAAGTTCAGCAAAAGTTGTTTAGCACTGGGTGTAAAGTTATACCATAAGATCCCTAAAGACATCAAAAACCTCAAAATGCATTTATTTAAAAATCAAGACTCCTTAAGTGGCTTATTGAACTAAAAGTGTACGACGTTAAAGAGTTTATTGACATGAAACTTTGATAATTTTATTATGGATTTGTTCTGTTTATTAATTTATGGAGATTTCTATTAAATGGACATTTATTGACATTATTTGTGAATCTGACAACTAAATTGTATTTGATCTTTCTATTTTTTTTCTCTCTGAAATGTATGAAACATAAACTTATATTTGCGAGCTTTTTACTGTATTTTACTGTACCACCTACGAATACCATATTTTAAGCAAATAAATAATTATTATTTATTTATTTAATTTATAGTCATAAAAGCCAGTTTAGAATGAGGGAAGAAACAGCATTGAGGTATAATTTGAGGCAAAATGTACTGTAATACAAGATTCGCTATCGCTATCGCTTCTACAATGGGGAATGCTCTGACGAGTTATTCCAGCTTATCCCAACCTCACCTTTCCACTCCCGTACCACGCGTGCTGGACTACGGCGTCACCCACACACAATACAACATTTGTTGGCCCGAACTAAAAGGTTCGGTGACTCGTTTCTTTGTCGTACCATCCAGACGTGGAACGCTCTTCCAGCACATGTGTTACCTTCCTCGTATAGTCCCGGGTTCTTCAAGCGGGGCGTGAAAAGGCATTTCTGCAGGCCTTCAAGGTGAGGATGGCCAGCCCAGTGATTCGTTGAATGACTGGGCTTGTCAACCTCATATCTGGACCTCACGACTGCTTTCCATCAGGTGGAGTGAGGTAATCTTGACGGGCAACACAAAAAAAAAAAAACGCTCACGAAAGATGGAAAGTCTTTGTGTGCAACACAACACTTTTAATTACGATCACGAGTGGTTATGGTATGGTAGCTCGCCACCTAGCCAATAGGCTAATAGGCCGCAATATCAGATATTCGGAAAGCTTGAGATTTTATCGTTGTTTTTAACCGGAGAGTTGGCCGCAAACGTCATATAAACACCAGGCCAAGCGAATGTTTTGCCCTGGTTGAATTGAACCCGGAAACACAGTGACTAAAGTTGTGTGTGCCACTTTTTATTCATATATTTAGAGATAGTGCTTTTCTATAAAATAACATTTGGAAAATAAAACAAAATATCTGATGTCGTAGCCATCATACAGTATTAGCAGATCTTTGCTAACAGCACAGATACGTGTTGGTAGAAGTATCATACATAGACAAAGAGAATGAAATATTTTCAACTGAATTACCTACAGTAGAGGAATATGAAAAGCAATCGAAACACCGGTTACATGGCCAGCGGTCGTTATTAGTAGAGATGATTGGCAGCGAAAGTAAAAACGCAATTTGTTAAAGTATCTAATGGCTTGTTGCCTGGGAGTTATTGCTTTTACTCGATACTTTTAGATGGTACGCACGGTGCAAGTATATGTGATTGCCAAACCGTAATAGTAGGTAGGTAGGTACATATAAATAGTAATAGGTAACATCTTTATTTTAAAACATTCATTTTCATAGTATTATTTCGTATACGTAAGACATACAGGTCTTTGTAAAACTATAATATTGTTAAAAAAATTAAACTGTTTTTTATAATTATTCAAAGGTGCTGATCTCCTCGTTTTGAAATTTACTCGAACCACATTGCGAATGACGCTCGATGTTCATGTTACAACTTGATTTTCAAAACTAAGAACGTAACATTACATGGAAATCATTTGAGAATACTGTTAATTTGCCTGTATTTTCCAATTCGTTAAAACGTTACATTACAATGTAATGCTCTAGCAAGTGCTCTAGTCTTTAACCACCACAACAGCCATAGTTTATTCATGTAATATTCGTAAAGACACAGGTAAAAGTTAGCTTGTATCAGAACGCATCTGGCAATAGTTGAGGGTAGTTTTAAATGCATCAATGTTTATTCTTAGTTTTCATCTGTGTCTTCGACATGCAGTTGTGTACCGACCGCGATGGACGCCAAAGAGTATAATATAAACACTCCGTCAGCGAGGTATCAGTGCAGGCTTATCATCTTATATTACGGCTGGTTATCCGCGAAGTGAGATGATTAACGTGCAAGCTACGAACATTTCCCGATGTTGATTTATATTTATGGTGAACTTTGTCGTCTCGGCGAAGAAAGTGGTCTGCTCATTGTGAATCCATAGGCGGCAACTTCTTCAGCTCCACGGACCTTCGCAGATCTCGTTAAGCACTGGTGCTGGGAGGCGGAGGCGGATGTGATAAGAAGTTTGTGGAATACATATTTATGTATCACTGTCAACGTTGATTCGTTTTAGGTATTCTTTAACTATGTCATGAATACTACATTGTGCGATTCGCTATCTTGTGATAAATATTTCAATACATTTACAAATCACTCATAAAAAAATTACGAATGCAGATTAGAAAAGTCAACAGTGAAATTCCAAAATCGATTCCCCGGTCGATCCGGCCGCACCCATGCTGCGCCCGCGCCGACCTCTAGGGAAAGTGACAGCTTTCGCCGCGGGCGCAGGTCGCGTAATACTCCGTCACCGCGCTCGTACGTAACGCAATAACAATACCGCTGGGCCTTATTAGCGCATGTTAGATATGGATCGTCAATTGCGATAACCGAAAGGGAAATTTGATGAGTTGTCTGTTAAATGAGTTTGTAGTTCAATGGCGGGGTCGTTAGTAGACGGCTAATAGTTCTACATACTGCGTCGGACACCGTGGATTTGATTAAGAGCACCACCTTGTGGGAAGGCAATTGATGCGGTTCACAACTATGCTGACGTAAGTAAACATTAGTTGAAAAATTACGTAGTTTCGTTAAAGTGTAGGAGGTCAAAAAGTATAATAATAATAATACAGGCATAATATCTGAAAGTCTGAACAAAAGTATGGAAGCACTTGGAATCACCCACAATTGTGGGTGGGATGTGGGTGGAAGTGGATTTACACCCTACATAAAGCACCTATTAAATACGTCATGAATCACGAGAAAATTACTTTCGTCTGGATCAACATCAGTAGCAATGCCACCCATTCGCGCTTGACTAAGGTCCGCGTAAATGGTTAATAACATCCATTCCTTGTATTTAACAGGATGGAGAAAACATTAAGTTTGAACATAATAACAATATATAATAATAAAAGCATTTATTTTCTCCACAGCCTTAAAAGTAGGTACGATTAGAGCTATAGACATAATTTTATTGGACACAACAATAAAGTTTGTAAGAGACTGGTGCCTGAACTAGGCAGAAGCCTGTATCTCATAACACCAGATCTATACCTGAAAAAATAAATATTATACTTAGAATAACAACAAATGAACATAAATTTCGGACTTTAGGTATGTTCTAAATGCCTTGTGATTTCGCTTGGACTTACGTGAATACCCTTGCCCTGGGTAAATATATAAATATCTAGCTGTCCATCAGCGGCTTTGCTCGCGAAGACTGTCTTTCCCTTCGAAATATAGCCTAAATTAATGGAGCTTTATATTGGCGAAAGATTTTTTAACATCGGTCCATTAGTTTTGGATTTTTAGCCTATTTAAAAACAAACAATTTAATCTTTATAATATTAGTAAAGATTACCTATTGACCCTATTGTTAGAGTTTTTGGTAGCTTTTCTTTGCAAAATCGTTCTAGGTATCTTTAACTTTCGATAGAATAGCTCGTCTTACAGGGAATAATAACGCCGTTGCAAAAACAGTTAGAAATTATAGCGGATAGGTCACTGATATGTTTAACCGTAATTTGTAACGATAAGTGAAACCACGGGCGGTAAGCTAGTTGAATATGAAGAGACAAGTGTAAGTAAGAAAAGAAAAGAACTCTGATTGTATGGGCTGCTTCGCTTTCAGCTGCGTTTGGAAACTCGAAGTGAGTTTGATGGATAGCCTCTAAAAGCTTCATCGTAGGACTCGCGCAACGCTGAGAAAGCAAGAAATATTCAGTAAGTACTTGCCAAAGATTTTTTAGTTGGTCCCTACTTGGGTTTGGGTTGTTAAAGTGTAAAAAAGAATAAGAAGAAACAGAAGATAGTACTTAAGTTGTAAGGATTTGAGACATTGTAAAGGGTTTTGAAGCTGAACGAAATAAACCCAAATACAACAACAAGTATTAAATAGGTACGTTTAATTCCCCTTTTTAGATACAGTTGAAGAAAATGCAAGAAAATGCATGCACGAAAGCATGTTAGAACAGTAATGAAAAAGTAAATTAATTTTAATTAGTAAGATTGAATACAAATCGAAATTTCAATGATTATTTTAAATTATAGATTGCTTAAACTTACACTAAAGTAAATTATGTGTTTATGTTATTCTTCCCTTATTAGATATATAAAAACTTAAACAGTGCTCCAAGTGCACTTTACCATAATAAACAAACAATGTTTTGAGTCTTATTCAATATGACAAGGGGGTTAGAGTTTAATTTTTTTAAATACCTTGACGCTCTAACTTCGAAGGATTTTACTATAGAAACCTACCCCGAATCGATATTTGGGTTTGGTTAATGTCTTGTAATTCAGCGACAAGTTTTATTTTTAGTCTTTTTGAGTAAATAAAAAAAAACAAATACAAACCTCACGTCTCGCTCGTCGAGTCAAAAATTAAGTCAAGTCAATCCTTAAGTCACGTCACTGTCATTTTGTCACAGTCACCGTCATACGTCACAGTCACTGTCATCACTAGTCAGTCAGAAGATGTTTCCATTGCTCTGCCGATCTTGGAATTGAGAAGAATAAAGATTCGAATTTCGAATGACTAGAATGCGTTTTTGAATTTCGCGCGCGACGGCGTTAGTACGCGTCGAGCCGCCATGGCGTCCGCGCTGAACTGTCAAGGGGGGGAAATGCGCGCGCGTTCAAATACTACCACTTCTTCTGCCCATGTGTCGCAAGCGCAGCCGTGTGTTGACAAACGGTTAACGGAAGGCTAAGCAGCGCACCAAGCTTGTACGTTAACCAATTGGTCTTGGAACGAATCGATTTTCAAACTTAAGACATTTTCAGATAAAGAGTTCAAATAATTAGGAATGGACAGATATAAGACGTGCTTGATCCATGACGAATCCATTGTATGAGATGTAATATAAGGATAACTTAATATTAGAATACACATTACATTACAATTCGATCACATACTGAAGTCATGTTTTGAAAACATGAAAAATCACTTGGAAATAATACCTTATGAGTTTCAGTGAATGTTAGAAGAAATTTGGATTAAGTGCTGCGTATCCACCACTAAAACTACTTTTTTGTTTACCACAGTGGACATAGAAACCTTAATATCGCCAGCAGCGATACTATCGCAGTACTTTCCCAAAGACCGGTTCGAACAATATCGGAGGAAGCCGGCGATATGGCTCCAGAGCCTAACTTGTTTGAGGAGGCGGCGCGATCGCTATGATAATGAAGTAAGGTTCCGAGAAATTTGACATAGTACTTCCGTGGTTTCATATCTCAGCAACTATAGTATAAGTGTAAAGAAGCAAGAAGATTGCGAAACGACGGCCCTCGCAGTTATCAAAAACTTTTGAAGCGCAGGCACTAGCTATGCTAAGTATATTTTGTTCTGTACTTTATTTAAATGTTATAAAAGCAGCAATTTCACCGCAATCTCCGAGATCGTTAGCAATGATGTGGTCTAAAGAGTTAAATGCCGGTGTAACAACTAAATAATCACTAGCTTCTTAGAGTTTCCCAAATTCTAATACTTCGGACACCATGAAGCAGGAAGTCTTTTCCACTACTTCGCCACCATCAAAATAGTTCATCAGGAAGGCTGGAATAGCCGTAACATCAGGATGAAAAGCCAATATTTATGGATTTATTTATTAAATTTTACAAGCTACTGCACTAGTTACTGCATATCATCACCAAAATACTAGCTAGTCAATAATTAACAATCAAAAAAGCAAAAATTGGATAGATTAAACAAGTGAAACAGACAGAGGAAAAAAAACAAGAGCAAAATGTCAAGTAAATGTTTTTTATTTATTGATTGCGTCTAAGCTATTAGTCTGATGATGAAAAGGTGCTGGCCGAAATGAGTCTTGTAGCTTCTCCACACACTTACCGAGATGCATCTCTAGCTAGAGTCTAGAACATCGACAGACATTGACCTTGCGGCGGTATAAAAGTCAACACTAAGGTTTTTACTGTAAAAATCTACTGTTTTTTCGTTTGAAACAAAAAAAAAGTATTTAAATGGTTATGTCGCGAGGACCTGCCTCGCTGTCTTTCGAAACTATTGATCTTCTTCATTTTTTTCAATAATCAATTCTTCCGACCTAAAAGCCGAACGTTTAACATGGAGCAGTATTAAAAGGTCGTCCCAACTTTACCGGAAAGGAACAGAAAACCCCAGGTTTTATATTCTGTTGAACTACTTTTTTCCTTGATAATCAATGTACGTGCTGGAAAGACAGTTCTGTTCAGTGCCGGATACGATGCACGTAACATGCATCGTAAAAGTAGTAGTATTATTTGGCTATAGGATGTAAAAATGCATGTCAGCAAAACTAATGTAAAGTAAGATTACGTGACGGGCATCATGCTTTTATATAACGTTGAATAAGCTATGAACTGTAGTGTTTTTCTTTAAACAAAGCTTATAGATACTTTATTCATTTAAAATTTACTTAGTTTATCGAATTTCCTACCTGATATCGAAATCCGTTTGTTACCGTTTTAAGTAGCGAAACCTGTATCGTGGCTCAATAATGCGATGGTTTGTTACTTCGAAGTCTTATTTCACCTGTTACCGTTAGACAGTTATTAGTATGATTGTCTTTTTATCGGAAAGCATTGCCGAAAAGACATTTGTTTGATGATTCATTTGGTTGATGAAAAATGCGATGAATTTTAATGTTGTAAAATGTTGTGTATCGGAAAATTACAAGGTAATACTAGTAGAGTGGTATGGGATATCATACCATAAGTTGCTTTAAAGCTAAGATTCTACCCCACTCAACCCTGATAAAATAAAAAATCAAATATTACTGTTTTACCAAACAAAACATCTCTTCCACATATTTTATATAACATCTGAGTTGTTCAACTTATCTGAATACGTCACATGCATGAAATAATGGTAACTTTTGCCAAGAAAATGTCTTCACGAAGAAATTGCTGAGCTAAAGCAAACGGACTATTGACCCAAATAGTTTGTTGTTCGACACAACAGCGCTGGCAGAGCACTGGAGTGTGAACTATCTTCGGTACCTAGTTTGTTCTCTGGCGTAAAAATACGTGAATAGTATTGCTTGAATTGGCGCAAATCGTAGGGATTTCGGGGAGGAAAATGGTCGTGCGTTTTGTTTTTTCGGGAACGTCTGGGTCTTGGGCGATTTGTCTCAAGATTACTCAGTTGACCTCATAATTTGGAACCATTCTGTCGACCCGTTTGAAGGTTGTGTTATTTTTTTTTATATTTATGAAACAATACAGAGTTTACAGACGCTAAGAAAATTGAAAACAGGAATGAAGTTTACCCAATTGATTGACTTGAGGTTCGGAAAAAGAGGTTGAGCTTATACTTTTCGTCGTTTAAGTAAACGTTTTACTATGTTACTGAATATTTTCTATTAAACTTTTACGACATGACTTTATTTTCTACTCTTGACATTAAGTTCACAGAGCCATAGTAAAGTAACGTAATTACTTCAGCCTGTATACTGTCCCACTGCTGGGCATAGGCCTCTATCACAGTCATTAACCAAGAATTTTAACTAAATATAAATGTAGAATTTATCTCATCTGAATTATCAGATAATATGAATCTCATGAAAAGTTAATAACATTCTTACTGTTATATTATTTTGCACGCCATTTACACCGCACATTACATGTTTATCTGCGTTTAATTGTTTGTTATTTTATTATGCACATACTCATATATACAGGTGTATTTAGGTACAATTTAACACATTGCATATTATTAAGCATTAATTATTATATTTAGCCGCAATTGTCCGTGTGCCTGATAACCGAACTGGGGCCTTATGACAATCGTTTGTATTCAGTCAAGATATCAGGTTCACTTTCCGAAATTTTATAACTATTAGAAATCAATTGTTTATTGACCATATATGGCCTGTGGACAGTGAACCGGTTAATTCCCTAAGCTGAATGTAGCGAACAATTTGGTCAGTAAATATCCAGCCTGGAAAATGCTTTAGTGCCTGGTAACCGCTGACTGGATTTGAAAGATCATATTACGGAATTTCTCGCTACGCTCAGTCATAGGCTCAGTATAGGGAATAAACTTGACAAAGTTTTATGGGATTGTTTATGCACCTGTGCACACCAGAGCCGATCAGATCCTGGCATTACCAGTGTGAGGAGGTTCATTTCGGTTTTTGGCACCGTGACATTGTTGTTGGTGGTAATTTGTTTTTTGTTGTTATTTGTTCTGTTCTGCCAATTTAAGTCGTTCTGTAGATTGAAATTACATAATATTATAATTATATATGATATATATCCACTAGCACAGACCTGTTTAAAAAAAAATATACAAAATTCAATCAGTGAACGAGACCGCGCTAGGCTCCTTGCTGTCTCTTCAAAAGAATCTGGCCACTGGCTACATGCATTACCATCCATAAACTTGGGCACTTTCCTCACAGTGAAAGTTTTCGCATTTGTTTTGGCCTTCGACTAGGAGCACCGGTTTGTGAGCATCACTTGTGTCCGTGCGGGAAAGATGTCGATAAGCTCGGACTCCACGGGCTGGCTTGCCAAACAAGTGCAGAGCGGCTGTCTCGTCACGCAGCCCTAAACGATATCATCAGGAGAGCTCTTGCCAGCATCAACATTCCCGCCTCTTTAGACCCTCGAGGCGTGGTGCGTGATGATGGCAAGAGACCTGATGGTATGTCGCTGATCCCTTGGGAGAGGGGGCGGGCCTTAGTGTGGGACGCTACATGCGTGGACACTTCGGCTCCCTCCCATGTTACCGGGTCAGCGTCAGGGGCGGGGGCAGCTGCTGGTGCAGCTGAAAACACCAAGCAGCGCAAATATGAGTCAATTTTATCTGACTACATAATTGTGCCGTTTGGCGTTGAGACTTTTGGCCCGTGGGGTCCTCGTGCTAAAAAGTTAATCGGGGCACTATTTTATGTAACATGTAAATAGTTTTAACTTTTTTGTGCAGTATGTAATTCTTATGAAATAGTGTAATTGATCAATATGGGATAGGTCGCACTTATAATACACTCCCAAGCACAATACACGCAAACACACGCACACTCACACACACGCGAACCCTCGCACACACACACATACACACACGCACCCACACGCACGGGCATACGTGGTTAGGAGATTCGTTTATTGGCAAGTTTAAAATGTGTTTTTAACTTTCAAAATTTGTTTGATTTTGTTATTTTATTTGGTTCAGTTGTATTAAGAGATAATCTAAACTAATAAAAGAACGGAGTCTCCTAACACAAGCAAAATAATTGCTTAAAAGGGGAGTCCAACCACTGATATGTATTATTTTGTAATCAAATGAAATAAAATATTTGTATTTGTATTGTATTTGTAAGTAGTTCCTAGTACCTAAATTAGATTTATCAGTGTCTGCTTTAAGATGGATTGAATAGCATTGTCAATTTTGTTTTATAGGTTGTTATTTTAGTAAGTTATGATGACGAAAATTGATTTGATTGGTTTTTCTTCTTAGTTAATCCAGTGGCTATCATACTAGAAGACCCAGATCGGCCGCAACGTTGCCAGATCCATTGATGCATTGCCGTGACCATACTCTGCAATTCATTCAGCGTATTGCAGAATATTCTCAATTCGATGGTTTCGTTTTTTGGAGTCGCAATGCCGTCGAAGAAATTTAATGTTATTTGTCAATCTGATTATGTCACAAAAACAATAGTAGTCTCAAGAGTCCGTCTCATTGAGTTATGATGCAATCATCATTTATAATTCCAGCGATAAGTCAATAGACGTCATTCCCATATGGCAGAGTATGGATGCAACAAAAACCTGCAACATTTAGTAAGTAGATTATTAGCTACCTTGAGGCTATTCACAAGTTTTGCCCCAACACTCATGGATTTTTTAAACAGAAAATATTTTCTACAATAAGATAGAAACTAGAAAAATTCGACCTGATCCTGGGACTAAAGCGGGATTCGAACCCGCGACCTTTCACAATCTGGGTGACTGCTCTTTCAACTGAGCTTCCGAGGCCGTTAACAGACCTTGCGAATTTATCTAGTGTATTTTACGTTGTAAGCCAGTTGTTTCATCAATGTTATACGCGCCTTTAACACCCGAAAGAAATATTTTTGCAAATATTTGACTTAGCTAAGAAACTAGAAAAATTCGACCCCGCTTGAGTCCCAGGATCCGACCGAATTTTTCTAATTTCTATCTTTGTGTAGAAAATAGAGCATTGTTTAATGCTAAAAATAAAAAAATCACTAAAAAAATATGTTTTTTTGATTTTTGACTGGCATCATGGAGTCATAAGGTTCTATTGCCAGGTTAGACAAAGGTAGAGACGGGGAGATGTATCCTTAACCCTGGCATAGATAAATATATTAATTAATTTTTGGTACTCGTACTTTATATTTGAGTTGGAGAAATTATAAAAAAGAGCAGCTAAAGGGTTTTGTTTCCCAAATAAGCTTTCCCAAAGTCTCCCTGAAAAAATATCTATCAACGAGATAGTAATTTTTAACTAGCATATATATTTATATATAAATTGTGTGTAAAGACCGCGTTTATCGTAATTCCACAGTGTCCTATTATCATCAGCAGTCAATGTTAAATAACAGGTAGGTTTGCATTGCGGTGGACAGGGTCCATTAGATACGTTGTAGTTGTTGCGTGGAACTACTGCAGTTAAGTTTTTTGCTTGTTTAATGAAACTTCCTATGATAATGCTCATTTTAAACGATTTCTTGGCACAGTGGAAAGAGATAAGTATTATGCTTCATGTAGTCTTTTTGTTTAGAAACTCTAACTAGCTTTACACTAGACGCTTCACTTTGTAGATATTGCACAGTCATTCACTTTTGCTGACTGTTTTGTAGTGCAAACATCACAGGACTCACAGCCTGCACATATGTTCCAGCAAAGCAAGTTCAGGCATCTTCTTCGAGTAAATAGGCATTTAATGAGCATACATCAGTGTCTTTAGTGCTAAGTTTCTAGCTGTTGCACAACACGATTTCAATAGCCCTAGAACTAACTCTCATCATCATCATCGTCAAACTTAAGGAGTCCACTGCTGGACATAGGCCTCCCCCATAGAACGCCATAGCGAGCGGCTTTGTGCTAATTGCATCCAGCGGCTTCCTGCACCTTGCACCAAGTCATCGGTCCACCAGGTGGGTGGCCTGCCTACGCTGCGTCTTCCAATTCGTGGTCGCCATTCAAGGACCCTTACTCCCCAGCGGTTATCAGTCCTGCGGGCAATGTGACCCGCTCATTGCCACTTCTGCTTGGTTATCCGAAGAATTATGTCGGTCACTTTGGTTCTTTTGCGGATATCCTCATTTCGGATCTTATCACGCAAAGAGACACCAAGCATAGCTTGTTCCACTAACTAACTCTGTTTTATGATTTTTATTTTGAAAATTAATACACTTATTGCACAATTTCCATCTAAAGATAGAAATTTGAAAAAATCGGCCTGATCCTAGAACTCGAGCGGGACCTGAATCCGCGCCTTCCACAATCCGGGTGGCTGCTCTTCCAACTACCGAGGCCATTAACAAACCTGGCGAATTAGTAGCTTAACTTAGCTTTTTATTATTTTGTGAACTCGTCTGCACAGGTGAACGTCCCCAAGTAGCTAGAAATTTGCATTTTCAAGTGAAAGTTAATAAGAATGAATGCAGTGAATTAATTACAGTGACGTGCAGTGCAAACAAACTTGTGAGAAGTTACTTTGAGTGACAAGTGTTACGAATGAGGAAACTGCTTTATCTGATAAATTAACAGCTCGACGTGGTAATCTAAGGATTACGAATAATTTTTCACTGAAAATCATGCATCTAAAATTGGTGACTAATTATATTGGCGAGTTTTGGCTACGGCCGCTGGGCTACGCAGACTTCAGTTCTTCTACGGACTTCATTCCTGATTCGATAAAGTAGCGCAGTATTTATAGTTAAGCTCTTTGAGTGTCAAGAAGTTTTCAGTCCATGTCTACTAAATACACTGGTCGAGGTGGAAACTGACAAGATTATTTCAAATCTAGAGTCTAGACTAGGCCAGCACGCGTAAGGTTGCCTTAGTATTTTAAAGTTTATCTGGTATTACTCAAATGCAAGAACTATTAGTAATTCCATGCCAAAACTACATTTCCATCTTCCAGGCAGTTCTCACTATAAAAATGTTAAAGTTGCTGTTGCTGTGACTTTATTTTCTTTGAAATTTTGCTATATTTCTGTATTTTATTGATGCGTGTCGCGCTTGCGGACGAGGAAGCGCCGAACAAATACATGTGCGCACGCAACGCGTCATCTACATTATACTCGTTCACGCCACACGAGGATGACTTCTCGAAACGCCATTATTACCTCATTCACCGATATTGTTTGTGCTTAATACGATTGTGTAAGTCGCTCACTTCCTAGAAAGCGGAATGGGATACATGCATACATTACTGTCAGCTATTTGGAGTTCTAAAGTAGGTTCAGGATATCAAAAAAAACATACAATACCTTTTTTGAAGCCCGGATGTAACTTCTCGTTGGCAATTTTGGATGAAATTACCTTTCACTCACTCGACAGTGTCGTTCTTGAAGGACTTCACTATGCTGACCCTATATCCTGATACCGTGATTGGGTTACTGATATTTTGTGACTTGTATTAAACAGAAACCAGTCTCTTAAAATGTATATTTATCATCACCATCATTCACAACCAAAAACTCAGGCAATCCGTAATTTTCCAGGGCAGTTGAATGCGACCTGTGACAGCCTTTGCTGTCTGAATGAGAGGACTTGTTTGATTAGCGAAGTAGTGAAAATTCGAACCCAGCGCTTACTCGACCACCAACGCGTTGCCTCGTATTTAAATTGGTTGCTTTTAACTTCAAAAAAATCACAAAATGTGAGATCTCTTATCATCGTTCGAGCTCGAGCTTTTTACCGATCACTCCGACCAGTTTGTCATTTACCACATTTTTGTGTTATTTTTTAAACGATAGTAAAACACTTATAATTTAAATTTCATTGGCATACCTAGGTTCAGTGAAGGTGATCACATTTCATGTTTCATAACAGTTAATTATATCAGTGAAAATGCAGTTTGTGAGTCATGATTGATTTGGTTCAATCAATCAAATTATTTATTTGCTAATGTTGCTTCAAAAAAATCTCGTAAAGATATTTAGTCTGGGTTTATTGCCACATTCAGCTCCGCAAATGGTCAATAGTAACATATCTGATATGAATTTTAAGTCAAGTAACTAACTGATGAGACAATATTTTTTTTTATTTTTTAATAAGATTATTTTATTTCATTGGTGATAATATAAAACGAGTTCTATTGACTCAATTACAAGCACCATGATCCGTCGGGTATATCTGTTGGACACAAGAGCGAATACAAAATTAGTAGTAATTATATTAAATAAATTAGCTGGCTATCTATATTGTTTTCGTATACATTTCATAGTATTGTTAGGCTATTATGGTCAGCAATGTTATCTTCCGGATTAAAAGCCCATTCACTCCAATTTCGAAAGTTTCATATAAATGCTTTTCGGCCTGTCGCTTCCTTTCCCTATATGTTATACGCGTGTGCATTCTCGTATTAAAAACGACCAGTTTTCATATAAGTACTAACCGGCTACAACTTTCAAACTACATTGGTACCTACTCGTATCATAATGTACAGGTTGTTTATATTAGGAAGGCGCTTCCACTTGGAGGCTTTCGCGGCGAGGTTTCTCCGGCCACTTTGTTGTATCAATACGACATTAAAACTTGCTATTAAGTACATAATGTCTATTTATAATTCATTGGGCTTTTGTAGGATTTCGTCCGCTGTTGTCTGATTAAAAGTGCATTTAAAACAAAACTAGAAGTGTAAGATAATTTCGGATAATTAAATAAATATTTGGATACTTGGTTTAAGTAAATTTCATTTTTATTTTTATTTGAACTATGGATGATTAATAATGGCATAAATGTGCCATAAAAATGATGTTGTCTGGAACACATTAGCCCTGGATGCTATTTATTGTATATTTTTGTTTTATTGTATGTCTAAAAATATGACGTGCCGGCATTATTTGTTCAAAATTACATTTTTACGCAACATGAAATTTTGCTTGGACCCACACTATTTACTTGCTTTCGCCCTAGGTTACGAAGCTCTCAATATGTCAAGATGAGAAGTAGAAACTCTAGAAAATAAATAGGAAATGATTAACCTTACTTTCCACTCACAGGTACTGATATGATAGCAACATGTCTGGTGGTTTGACAGTTCATTATGGTTCCCACATTACGGCGTGATTAGCAACACATTACCCACTCTAGCGAAAGTCGGTAAAAGTCTGAACTGCAATCAAGTGAGAGTCAGGGTGCTGGAGCCAGTTTCTAAACGAAATAACTAGTATTTGATTGTTTGGCTATGAATACTATAAAGAAAAGCTATAGAATTCGTTACGCATGGCGAGTTTGCTGCAAAACCTTTGATGTTGATTGATTTCAGACTGACAAGACGATTTGATGAATAATTAGGAATTATTCATGAAGGCCCAACATTTTTGTGTGACGAATATTTTTGTAACTTTTCGTGCTCTATATTATTTAGGTATGTATGTTATTTATTATTTGTTTGTACGTATTTTTGTCGTTGTTCCTTAATTTTAATTATTTATTTGTGTCCTGGATATTTGAAGATACTCAGTTATTTTTATGGCTTTTGTGGTTAACAAGCATGCAGACAGCCTGTCGGTAAGCAGTTACTGCGGGCTATGAACGTGGAATCCACAAGCAATAGGAATAGGGAGTTTTAGTAGAGTTAGCTAAAATAAATATGACCCCTCCAGCTGACTAAACACAAGCCTTCCAATGAGGTAATACTACGTTAATCAATCAGCAGGAACACAGCAATGCTAAAGTTTCTCAAGCGATTTTCTAAAAGGTTGACAATTTTTATTTGCTGTTTAAGTTCAAAGATACGATAAATTTACTTTATTGTACGATAAACCATAACATTAACATTAGTAACATAGTCCTAGATTGTACAATGTAGGTCGTCTTATCGCTAGAAAGCGATCTCTTCCAGGCAACCTGCAGGTAGAGGAAATTAATAGATTAAAAAGAGAAATGAGTAAGGTAGTGAGAGATTACTACCTTACCTTATGATATAAATATACATGAAGTTATTTATTTATTTATTATCAGTGTAACATGCTGACTTACAGTTGCCCAAAATGCCAGCACGCTTGTAACGCTTATATAAGTATAAAAGATGTGAGGCGTGTTTTTTGAATTTTCTTTTGTTAATTTATGAATTATATAGTATTTCTTTACATTGTTAAACTCAATTATTACCACTCAATAAACTATACATTGACATGTGATGAGATTGAAAACAGATACGGGGTATTTTAATACAGAATATATTTCATCAATTATACGTCATCAAAACTGCTACTATATCGTCATACTTCACCAAGTTTTCCTAACCAGTATTGTATGTAACCACATAATGCTCGTCAATCACGTCACAACCCAATCTTGCTATGATATAGTCATGCTAGTATCCGCAACGTTATTAAATTGGCTTGTGCGCGTGCGCACTGAACATGTCACCGTTACGCAATTGTGCGACAAACGGAACTGAAAAATAACGCTATGTGACACTGGGGACATACATAGAGCATTTTAAAATTTAATTAGTGATTTTCTGAAAAAAAGTAATGTTAAGTATCAAATATAGAAACTAGAAAAATGGACTCGAACCCGCGTCGTCTACAATCCGGAGACCTGGCAAATTTGTCTAGTGTTTTTACGTTGTAAGCCAACGTTATTTCATCAATATTATAAGGCAAGCTCCTTTAAAGTTGATTTCGACGAGCACGAGTGGTATGAGTATGTTTGACACATTTAACCCCTCAGTATAATTATTTCATTATTTATTTAGAAAACATTTTGACACACTTACACACGCATACTCACACACGCACACATGCACACTCACACTCACATACACACACACACGCGTGCGTGTGTAAGTAAACATAGTAAGACTTTTGCATGCATTTTTCCTTTTGCTATTGTTTATGCAAAGTTGGGTTATTGTTTGGAAATTATATCCCAAATAAGTTTTGTTCCTCATAAGGTTTTTACTTTAATATGCATTGTAATGGAAGAGCGGGGCCTGGGTTATGTATTTGCACTTATGTTGAAGAAATATACAAATTTTTATTTTTTTTATTTTTTATTATGAGCAGTATTAAGTTACTGATGATAAAAAACAGCTTTATTTACATATAAGAGCTGTTCAACTAAAAGTTTGGTTTCAAAATATGGGCGTAAGTTACTTAATGTGAAAGTAAGAGTTATTATTTGCTCTCTGTGCACCACCGGCCTAAAAGCAGCATCTCGTTTACTCGAGTGAAAGCGTATTACACATATTATCTAATTATGAGACGCAGTTTTTTGCGAAGTATCTCTTTCTTGCGTGTTTTCCGTAACATGCGAGATATTTCGCGTTACATATCGTTTGACATACGCAAAGCCTTAACAGCTAATCGTTGAGGTTATAATATAAGAACCTATTGTCGTTGAAACTAATAGTGAAGTTAGGTAAGAACTTGCATAAAGCACGCGGACGAAAATCACAAAAAATAACTATGATGGAAAGACTTCGGAACTTATGAGCTGTCAACTGCCTGCACGAAACTAAACATATTAGCACTCTCGGCTAAATGGTGTAAGTTAAGCTAGTTGCCTGTAAACCCTGGTAAACACTAGAACAAATCCTTAAACACTATAAAATACCTGAAAATCTAAAATGTCAAAGTAGCAAGCGTAGCAAGTTGCGAATTTAGCGTGAAATTAGTTTTCGAAAACTTATTACAAATTCGTTAAGTTTCGAAAAGAGTAGGTGACCAGAAGAAAAGATCTGCACCGTCGGCTTGAAAATTTACTAATGTGGTGTACTGTGTGAATAATGTTATAAATAAATGCTCTGCAGGAAATGGTGGTTGATCGATCAATCAGCGTAGAAACTTATATTAGGAGACCTTTCGTATCTTTACTTACGATACCGCAATAATAAAGCAGTACCTGAGAACCCTATTGTTATATTTATGCACTTTCAGCATATTATATAAATATCCCTGGACATTATTCCACACAGCGCCATCTAGCCCCAAAGTAAGCTAATTAAAGCTTGTGTTATGGGATACTAGACAACGGATAAACATACTTAAATACATTTTCTTTTGTAAATACATACTTATTATACATAGGAGACACCCAGACCAGTACAAACAGACATGTTCATGCACACAAATGTTTGTACTGTGCGGGGATCGAACCCGCGACCTCTGGTGTAGTAGCCAACTTCTTAACCATTACACCAAGTCGGTCGTCAAATATATGCCTAGTCTATAGATAGTTAATCCAATCCAATCCAGTAAACAAACAATGTTGATAGGTTTTATAGAGTTTCTGGCCGTAGTCTTCTCGGTAGAATCGTGGTAGAGTCTTACTCATAGTCGCATTTGATTTAGGTGCTTCAAAGGTAATTTCGTTATTTTGAAAGCATGATTAATAAACTTCCTTTTTAGTTTATTTAAATTCATAATATTCATTATTATCAATTTTAATTATAAAACCGTTTTTTTACTAAACTAACCCTAAGTGCTTGTTAACGTTACATGAATGAAGATTTTCGTGATAAATATGAAAATTATGAAATTTAATATTGGTTTTTAATTAATATTCTCATCATTACTATTTAGCTAACGTGCTTTAAGGTAGTGTAATGGTTTTATGAACAAAGATGGACCGCTACAAATGAACGATCGGGGTAACGACCTGAGTATTTAATAACTAATGAGTACTAATGACCATTTCGTAATTTACAGATGTGTGATGTAATTGTCTATGAAGACTCTTTGAAAAAAGTATAAAAGGCCACAAAGTAAAAACTAACACGTCCGTTAGAAGTTCTGAAGGGGTCATTAAGAAACAAAAACGTTTAGAAAATGAAGAAGCAGTAAGAACTTTCAACATGCTAATGGTTTTCGTTAGAGGATCCTCACTCACTGATAGGGTTTCGAACAATTTGTTGTTGTCCAAGACCTATGTGGTATTGTATTATTTGCTGATGACACTTCTCTGATTTTTACCGTAGATAGACTTAAAAAGGCACATGAAGATGTAAATAATACTCTCTCTACGGTACTGCATTGGTTCACGAGTAACAATTTACTGCTTAATGCTAAAAAGACTAAATGTATCAAATTTTTAATGCCTAATGTAAGACAGGTCAATACCATTATAAGCATGAATAACGAGCCATTAAAAATTGCGAATTCCGCTGTATTTTTAGGAATTACTCTCGATGGCAAATTACAGTGGAGTCCGCTTAGGACTTAGTTCGGCGGCTTACGCTGTTAGAAAAATAAGACTCCTGTCGTATGGTCTACAGTTGTGGGGCTCGGCAGCGGACCTCAACACCATCTTGACCTTACACGATTGGCGTAGTGTGCTGTAGCACGGTTTCTCGCCTCGATTTCCGTAGTGTCCCGGGTTCGATTCCCTCTCGGGTCAATTCAGGAAACGATCTTTTCTGAATTGACTCGGGTCTGGGTGTGCTGGGAGACGCCCCTAGCTTATTTCCTTGTGTGGTACCTCGTAACACAGGGATTTAATAAAACCCTACTTCGAGACCATTACACGAGGTGTGTAGTCTGGCGCATATTTTATATATATCTTTGTTCTTCAAAAAAGAGTTATCCGCTCCATTTAGAACCTTAGACCACTCGACACGCTTCGTGAAGTATTCAAAGAGATAGATATTTTAACTGTGTACTCTCAATTTATTTATGATAATGTAAGTAGTATACCTATGTCCTTAAAAACTTGCATCTCTTCGAGAAAAACAGTGATGTTCATACTTCATACTAGAAATAAAAATAAGCTCGTAACTCCCAGTCTAAGACTGCATGAAGTAGGGAAATCATTTGTTGGTCAATGTGTAAAATATTTTAATAAGATTCCGCAAACTCTTTTTGAACTGCCTCTTCACAAGTTAAAGCTAAGTAAATGGAGCGAGGTTATTATAGTGTAGAGGATTTCCTAAATTACCAGAATTTGTGGTCATCTTAGGTATAATCAGCTCCTCTGCACATTTTTTGTTATGACTTTACTCTGTCAATTCTATTTTTGTGTAAAAAAACAAGATTGAAAAGAGTAACCATCGAGTTTCTTGCCAGGGTCTTCTCGATCGGAAACAACCTCCGAACCGGTGGTAGAGTCACATTATGTTTATTTATGATATTTACTATCATAGTATTATTTTATGTTAGTTTATTTTTATTTAGTATATTTATGCTATTTTTTTTATTGGACTTATGACAAGAACTTTTTATAAGTCTATGAATAAAGATATTTTTTGCTTTTTTTTACTATTCGGTTTATTGATGATTGGAATCCTTCCTTTATTTCTGAGTGGGTTGGCATTGAGTGTTGCAACTTTTGCAAGTGGTTCATAAAGTAGTGATTTTTATCGGCTATAGGAAATGTTATATTCAATAAGGGAACAGTAGGATTGGTCATTTTTTCCTATTTTATTGGGAAATAGTTAAAAAAAATGAACTTCGAATTTTGAAATAAAAACACAAAACATACCATCACGACTTTATCCCAAACGGCGTAGTCAGAGGCCAGTGACTATGTCGTCATGGTGAACGAAACACTCAGAAGCCAACTTTTCACTCAATGGTATTAGAACCCAACGTGGTAGGTGGCCTTCCACCGTTATCGGGGTTGATTTCGTTTTTTTATCGATGTTTTCCATCACCGGAGAGTAAGTCGGATATTTAACAAGGAACACAAAGATTTTGGTTCCGGCCAGATTTAAACTCGGGACCACACGATCCACGATCTGAGTACGGGTACTGACCCACTTGGCCACGAAGCTCTCGACGAATTTTGAAATCTTACCTAAAATTAACGAATCCTTGAATTTTTGTTATTCCTCCACACATTAATAGGACAGTAATTTACAGCGACACTTAGGTATATTCATTTGACCTGCTGATATCTATTCGTTACATAAGCTGCCTAACCCATTTTCCCACGTTTGACTAATCCTTCAGTACAAATGTTTTGTAAATAAAAACTACAACCATTGATCTGATACAATGTATTAGTGTTGTAGCAACAATCAACCACAGCTCGACTGTGTCACAGCCAGTATAAGCTGATCTCTTGTTGCCATAAACTCTCATACACCGCGTGCGTGTGTTGTCTCAACAAACTTCATAACGTTATTCAAAGAGAGAGAAGGCCATACATACCGCGTTAGCTTGAGAGCACGAAGAAAAAACATCTTGAATCGACCTATTATGCAGCATAGGAAATGGATCTAAATTCCTCGTGGCTCGATCCTGGGAAGCATGGCGGGTATTGTCCCACGAAGTGTCAACAGACTCGTTGGGAACGATTGTTAGCGACATACCTATCAGAATTGCGTAAGAGTGCAACAATTATTGGGACTGGGTAGTGTACCTTTCTCCACTTGTAAGTCATAAAGACACATTCATGGCATAATTTTTTCATAAAGAACTTCATGATTAATGCAGCCGCTCCCTGTCTTACTTACCCTAAACCTCAGGTGAAGTGAAGTAATTAGCTTAAATACCCATTGCTCGGCCTCCATCACTGAAATCAAGACTATCACTAATTAATAGACTATGTTTTAGTGAAGGTAGGAAACTAAATTAAAAATATTGTGTCTGCATCCGAAAGTCAAGGATTTCTTCTCTTTACCTCGTAATATACGTTATTTAGACAGGCTAGCTCAATTGACTAATAATTATTATACTAAGAGACGACTCTTAATACATGGGGCACACTAAAAGTTTTGCACTTCTAGCTAATCGGAACTATTTGAATTTCGAATGTAAATTTTTTTTAAACGTTGCAACCTCCTTGGCAATAAAAAAAAACAATTGGCGGGAAATCATTTGTCAATTGTTTTTTATCACACATCAAATTTCTACGTACGCAACGAAAATAGAATTAAGTCGAAAAGATTTTAGAGCGATGATTTTTTATGACTTTAAAAGTTTTCTCTCTCCGCAAGACTGTGCCGCTCGTCTTTAAAATGCTTTTGGGGGAGAAGCACTGTGAGGCGCAGGTTTGCTGTATTTGAGAGACGTCGAGTTTCTTTACATGACGAATTTCGTGAAGGGCGGCCTTCAACTGCCGTCAACGAAAATAATGTGGCTACTGTTAAGCGGCTAATTGAAGAAAACCCGCGGATTACCTATGAGACAATTCGAGGACTATTGGGGATTGGTATGAGCAAAATTCAGAAAATTTTACACGAAGAATTGAAAGTTCGGAAACTTTGTTGTCGTTGGATCCCTCATGAACTGACAGCGGAGCAGAAGCGGGCTCGCGTGGAATGGAGCTCACAGATGCTACTGAAGTACGACCACGGACATCCTAATGCTGTTTATAAATTGTCACAGGAGACGAAACGTGGATTTATTGTTTTGAACCGAAAAAAAAAGCAATCTTGTGAATGGGTGTTTGAAAATGAGAACAGGTCAACAAAAGTGAGGCAGGCGAGAAACGTTGGTAAAAAAATGATCGCGTTTTTTTTCTCAGCTACGGGTCCCATCTGTACAATTCCACTTGAAAATCAAAAGAGTGTTAATGCCGAGTGGTATTCTACCATTTGCTTATCTAGGGTGTTAGAAAAAGTTCGCGAAAGACGACCCAAAAGCCGCGTTCTCCTACATCATGACAACGCTTCTTCACACACGGCCAACAAAACAAAGTCATTTTTAGCTTCTGAAAAAGTACTACTCGTGACCCATCCTGCGCATAGCCCCGACGTAACACCCTGTGATTTCTGTATTTTCCCCAAAATCAAAGATTTGATGAGAGGTTTCACTTTTACCAACTCAGAAGAGGCAGTGATAGCGTTCAATCAGCACGTAGAAAACATACCTTCAGATCTGTGGTCCTCCTGTTTTAAAAAATGGTTCGATCGCATGAAAAAATGTTTAAAATGTGAAGGAGAGTATTTTGAAAGCAATAAACATAATATTTTGGTTGTCTCATGTTGTTTTTTTAAGTTACGATAAACTTATAGTGTGACCTACGTTTAATAATTAGTCAATTTAAATTCTCAAGAATTTTAAAGTAGTGGTAGCTTAGGGTACATAGCGTGATCATGAATGGTAGCAGTTTCTTTTACAAACTCATTTCCATTGTTCCCACAATTTCTTGTCTTTACCATGTCCAAACGGAAGCCATCCTCAGCCTTCAACACGATGTGTCAAACGTTACCTCTAGAAATCCTCCCGTCATTAAAGCAAAGTGTCTAGAAACGAATATTTTCTAAACATGGTAATTTTTTTGCTGACAATCTCTAACAATGGTGGGAACGTGGAATTGTATCGGTAAAGCATTTGTTCAGTGCTGTGCGAAACAAGTTCTAGAAAGTTGCTATTATGATATAGCTTTGTCTTAGTTTCGAGCTAGAAGTCTACGTCACGTGTGCTACGGTTTTTACCTCCATATAATGTTACAATATGGTAGCATAACGTCACAATATTTAGACGCAAGAAGATTTCCATTGAGATACATCCTCTTCAACGAAATGGGTGGTCAGGTGGGAATATCTCCGTATGAATGCAATTTTATTTCATTTTTATTTTCATTTGCTTCTGAACGAGTTAACGGACGACGTTGCTATTTAGCAATCTTCATCATCATCATTAACAGCTGGATGTTTACCCCCAATTTGGGCTTCAACTGCATAAAATAATTCTGTAATTCTCTTCATCGATCTAGCGTTTGGTCTCCATTCAAAGTCCTCTCTCCAATAAGTAAATGAGTTCTTTGCACTGCCATGCAAGCCTTCGTTGGTCCAATGATAAAGATTAGCCGTAAAATTATTAAGCAGTGGAGATTTTCTCCTAAAATACATTCCAACATGCATTTGTGAGAGCTAACCCTTATCTTCATTTGCTGAGATTCTGACACACAAATTCTGCTTCTTAAGGCATCAACAAAAATATCTTACTTGTATACCTATTCCTTACCTGCTGTCCCTAAATGAACTAATAATCTTGTTTCTTCATATTCACTAGTGTTTTTGTAACGAGGATTCTTAATTTACTCTCTCTATTGTTTTCAAGAACAATACAAGAAAGTCTTGGAAGTAGCTTATTAGTTAGATCTACTCGGGCCAAGATATTCTCATAATTGCACTCAGTTGTTGCTAGAGAATTACTCCCAACGGGAAATACATACAATGTTAAATTAAAAAGATAACTTAGAGAGTTACTTTTATTTATATTTTTTATGGTTGGCAGTTATTTCGCCTCTGGCTGCCATCTCTGGGGCATAGTCGTACTCGTATGTATGATTTTCATGTAATACCTGCTCGTATGCTTTCCTTCTTAACTATGTCAAATATTATATTTGTGTTACTACCATGACTACGTCTACCACGAGTTGCCACTTTAAATTCACATAATCGTTCGCGTAAAAAAATGTATTGGGATTTGTTAACATTGTCATGTTATGTCATGTGTCATCCCAATACAACTTTTGTACAAGAACGATAACGTAAATTTAAAGTTGCAACTCGTGGTAGACGTACTAGTATGGTTTCAGTAGTTCACTCTAGAAAGCTATAGTTGGCGCTTAGTTAAAGCCAAGGGCACCTTAAGCTGCTGACATAATACCCATTTTGCACTGTTTTTGGTTGATGCGAATTTCTCAGTATCTATAGTCACGACAGTTAATTGATAAGATCAGTTACATAGGAAGACTAATAAATCTCTTAAATTTATTTTAGAGATGAAATTACGTATTAATTTATGAAAAACATACTGGTTACTCTTCTTCTCAGGATGCAATTAATAAAAAACCCAAAAAACGACCATGTACCCAAATGTCAGTCATTTATTAACCCGTTCACATTTCAGAGACATCTAACGGATGCTCTCAGCCTTGGAATTATTTATCACAGTGAAACATGCTAGCTTTAGATAGCTAAGGAGATAACTGAAAATAAATCTAGCTTTGCTTTAGGCTGCCTCGCCGCCAGAGATGTGCTATGCTACGTTGCTGTGGATGCGTTTGACAACCACCAATCACATTCATTTTAGTCCACTTAGCATAATAAATAATAATAAATATCTGGGATAATTTACACCAAGATCACCTGACCCCAAACTAAGCAGAGCTTGTACTATGGGCGTCAGAGACTGATAAACTTACTTAAATATTTCTAAATACATACATATATAGATAATAACACCCAGACACACAACAAACACTCATGTTCGTCACACAAAATGTTTGTCATGGGTGGGGATCGAACCCACGACCTCCTGCGCTAAAGGCAGGATCGCTGCCATTGCGCCAAC
Organism: Udea olivalis; assembly: GCA_947369235.1. Lineage (NCBI taxonomy): Eukaryota > Metazoa > Arthropoda > Insecta > Lepidoptera > Crambidae > Udea > Udea olivalis. The sequence goes on along the minus strand of OX376350.1, from coordinate 19,778,051 downwards.
AGGCCAGTCAAATACCACTGACTGGTGGAAACGGGTTCTACAAAGCATGTTCGTATTATGACACATGACATGTGACATGACACTTACACATCCACGCATGCTATGGATGCGTGCTATGGATGCGTGCTAAGAATGCGTGCTATGCGTGCCTTGTGCCTTTCGTGCTGTCGAAATGTCACCGGCAATATGTATAATTCAGGTATTGTATAGTATGTAATGGATAATCATATTCGAAATATTTCATACAGTGCCTAAACGCACCCGGCATTGTATATAATGCCTGAATTATCCACATTGCCGGTGACATACGCACAATAGAGGTGGTATTGTCGCGTTATGTTTGTATACTGTTTATTTATATATTCATATTATTATAGTACTTATGTCTATTATTTAGTATATTAGATATTTGAGTTTGAGTTTGATTATACACATTGCCGATAACAGATACATCGCACAGCTCGAGCTGAACATATTCCTCGCACGTCACCTAGTCTCCGTAGCACATCTTCCTCGCTTCGTTACAGAGCATAGCATCAGTGGGAATAGTCTAATAGTTTCGTAGCTTGGCTACCACACCCTCGAAAATTATAGCACATCTCTGTTGGGAAGCAGCTTTTTTACTGCTACCTGCCCTAATGTGTTTGTTTCGAGGAACCGTACATTGCACCCTTTTACCTTTAAAAAAAGTATGTATTGACTGCTACACCTAGTGCTTCATATCTGATCATGACCCCCGCCACCCCCTGCATGGCTACTCTGACGTTCCACAGCGACTAAGGAGCCGGAAAAGCTTTTTTAAGTCCGTCTGTCCAGTTTCTGGCAACCCACCTCAAGCCAGACTAGACTTGTGGCAGGAGCAAAACTTTCCACTCCATTCGTCGCACCTGCTGAGAGTCTCTCTCCTGGCCATAAGCTGCCATGGTCGACCTTCAAATCCTTAAACAGACTGCGCACCCAGGTCTGCCGCTACAAGGACAGCCTGTGTAGATGGGGCTTCATCGACAGCGCTAACAACGCATGCGAGTGTGGCTTTTCCCCACAAAACATGAGTCACCCTTTACTGTGCCCTGCATGCCCGGCTAGTTGCACATATGAGGACCTCATGAGTGCCAGCAACAATGCCGTTCAAGTGGCGGAATTCTGGTCGCACGTAGTGTAGTGTTGCCACTTGACACGATAAGAAAAAGAAGTGCTTCAAGATTTGGTCTTCATGTATGAGACAATTGAGAAATGATAACGGTTTTTGTTTATAGCGGAACTCTAAGACCGTCAGAACCACCTAATCACCGGATAGGAACCGGAATGAACGGACAATGTTGGGTAAATAGGATGGGGTTGCTAAAGTTATAGTTAAGTTGGGGTGTTTTATTTATTTATTTAAAATGGGTTTGCGTTTGGCCTCAGTCTCGCCTGTTGGTAAGCGATGACGAGGCCGATGGTGGTACACGCTTACCCAGAAAATGCCTATTCACTCTGGCCTTGAAGACACCAAGGTTGTAAGTATCCGGAAACACAGACGCAGGGAGAGCGTTCCACTCCCTAGCGGTGCGTACCAGAAAAGACGCAGCAAACCGTTGGGTACGGACTGTCGGAAAGTCAACCACATGGGGGTGGAAGCCCTCCCGGCGTCTAGTGGTCCGGTGGTAGAAAGTAGACGGCGGTTAAGTCATTTAAAGTGCTTCCTGCAGTAATTCGGTTTGTAATGAAACGTACAGTTCGATTGAAACCCTTGTTTATTAATAAATATATTTGTCTCTAGTATCGTAAAACGTGCGTGGGTTCGCCTGTATTGTACTTCTTCTTCAAGGATCATGTGGTTAGTTCACAAGATTATATTTGCCTGACTCCGGCTGGCTTAGCTGCCTAGTTGGCTGCGACCCTGTCTGCTATGCTGTTGGTCGATCACCACCTTTATAGGAACTTTTACTTTCACATTATAGTTTATTTTGTATAATCCAAATAGTTTTACTAGTAATAAAAAGACTGATTTTTTAATTACCTCAGATAGGTACTTAAAATTTAAAATCAGTCTTTTGATCCTGATCTGATAGCAGGTTGAACAGTTGGCCTTATTGAATGTGACTGTCTAACTTTAAATGTGCATAAAACAAGTGTAAAACTAGAATCTGCATGACCCTAACAATTTAATTTAATTAACATACGTAATAGGCGAATATAATTTTAATAATTTAGAAATTAAAATATTGTATATTTGCTACAAGAGACACTAATTAATCATTTATTTAATTGTGAATATTGTATCTTATCACCAGTGAACATAATGTGTTTTCACTTCGATATCGCATTAAGAGTATAGCTATACCACCGTTTAGTTAGGTGAGGCCTGTGCACTGCAGTGTGACGTATTAAGGCTGTATTATTGATTACAAGTGTTGTCTGCATGTAGCTGCAGCGGTCATCGCTTTCGCTTTCAAGTGCAATGCCACTTTCACTCGCCGCCGGCGCCCGCGCAACGCAACGCTTTCGACTTGAGCTAGATTTACATGCGACGATAAACTTTGTCTGTCGGTGTTTTCGTAGTTTAGTTAATAACGCCAAGTGGCTGGAATTCTTGACCGGATTTTTTTAGTTTTGGGTTTGACTTTTGTTTCGCAAGATTGGTGATATCAGTTGTAGCCATCACTAGATTTTAGTGAAAGAATGTAAAAAGAAGATTCTCATATTGGTAAGACTATTTTTCAGCTGGCTGGACCAATGTAACCTAAATAATATCCCCCCCCCCCATTGGTTATGGTTGCGTTTGCTTCTGTCGCCGGGAATCTTTTAAAATATACATCGTCATTCACCTAGAGAGCGCACGATTGCTCAGTTTTCTTTAGGGAGCTGAAGGTCTGTCGGGGCAGCTAGTTATTTATTTAAAAATGACGTATAGTGGCGAACATTCCAATGTCGCTGTCTCAAAACTATGGATGCGTTTTGCGCTCCGCGACGTGTGTTGACAGTGAAGAGGCCACGGGTGTCCTACCTTAACGAATCATTATGATTTCATGGTAATTCGGTACGCAAATTACGACTTTTAAGACAAGAATAACAAGGAGTTAGAAAGGGGATAGAAAATGTAAAAATCTCCTCAAAATAATATTTAAAATGTCGTGTGGTGTGAGTAGTCTTTCGAACATACGCCCGACTGCCGTTTCCCATGTCAAGGAACTTAACTAAATCCGGAATTTGATAATTCCGTAGTGGAATACGCGGAATGAAATAGGTACCTACCAACTCACATGCAACACGATTCTCAGTTCTGAGAAATGTTGCCATTTAAATAAAATCATGCTTCTATTGAGTAGGTATCTAAAATTGGGTTGGCTTCTTAATGCATTCATTTTATATTTCGTCGTACAGGCCGGAGACAGCAGCGTTAAATACATTGTAACTGTTTCAGATTGTTCATAAGCCTCTTTATAAGATGATCAGTGATTGAAAATGACTTGATCACGAATAACTAACCAGTATTTGAACTGCCAAACCTTTTAACAAAAAAAATCTATAACATAAGAAGTTTATAATAAGCTGTTGTGGTAGACAGATAAAAAATAGTAAATGTCTGAAATGTTTCCTTCAATAGCATCATCTTTCACGGGTTCAGCAATCATGGATGCAACCGGCACCCTGGAAATCTGAGACGAGGTCTATTTTGTGCTGTGAACGTCTAATAGTCTTATAGGTGTGCATGATGACGATGATGAATAAACTCATGTGCACACATCCTAGCATTATCACTACTAAAACCCACATCTTGTCAAATATCCCACTATGAAAAGAACTTAAAAAGTATCAGAAGTAATTCTTATTCAACCCGTAAGCTTGCCTGATGAAGACATTACGGCCTGCTTACCCAATTACGCTCTGTGAACAAATCCATAGCAATGAGCAAAGTGCTAGTTGAAATGTTCAATCAAATGGTCGGATAAATAAAACGTAAAACGTGAAATAGATCTATACTAATATTATAAAGCTGGAGAGTTTGTTTGTTCGTTTGCTTAAACGTGCTAATCTCAGGTACTACTGGTCCGATTTGGAAAATTATTTCAGTGTTAGATAGCCCATATAACGAGGAAGGCTATAGGCTATATTATCATTATTCCATGCGGACGAAGACGCGGGCAGATATAGTTAGTTAGTTAATAGATAGTTCCAAAATACTTAAAAGTATACGAGAGAAAAATCGTAACACCGCCTTCTAGGATTGTCAAATCCTAATTAGAACAACGCCGTCTATTGGCAGCCTGACAATATTAACTTATGAACGGATATTGACTGTACACTCTGAATTGAACATCGCTAGCGCATGTTTTTATATTGATTTACACTACGTTTAGGTCGAGCGGCAAAGCGTGAAATTGCCTTGTTGATCTGTGAGTAGCGATTAACACGTTTTTGCTCTGAGTGAGAATATTCCCCTGCTTATTATTCGATACTTATCTGTTTTTGTCTGATTTCATTGATCAACCCACTCACGGATGAACTGGAAAGACATTAGAAAATCGATTGTTAGAACGCACGAGTTGTGCTAAGCACTGACGCCCGGATCCAAAAACGAAAAAGTTGCGCACCATTCAAACTGATGCTGTCCTGTACAACATGTCAGTTGATATGAAAGGAACAGGTATACGTTACAGATTTGCTCAATTTTGGTTGTCGTTACTCGATTCAGGCGTTGAGAGGACACAGCACGATCAAGAGAATTGAAAAATAGGTATTTATAAAATCTATTGCTGTCTTTTGCAAACCTCGAACCCCCCGCAGAGTGCAATAGGGACAACTGCGAATCGGACCAAAAGTAGACAAAGTTGGCGCTTCGTAGTCCCCTGATCCCTTTTCGATGCCTTGACGGATTGTTTTTTTTTATTTAAAATTAGAAAAGGCTTTGGCCGTGTTCCTATGTTTTCCTTGTTTTTAATAATCCAATCAAATATTTTTTATGGATGTTTGCACACAGCGGGAAGTCTGACCATTTTTTAGATTTTCGAAGTGTCATATCTCTTTTGATAATTCGTTTAAATAAAGAAAACATAGGAACATGCTTAAGGTGGACATACATTTCTAAGGAAAAAATGATTCCTCTACTAGCAATATCCAGGGAGAAAACAGGGGACTACGTTTGTACGGAAAAACGGCGCTTCTGTATCCTCATATGGTTTTGTGCTATTTCAAGATACATGAATCCACTGTTCTCTTCCTTTCCTAAAACGCCTATCCACAAACGGTTTCCAAACTAAAATCCTATCATAGCAATATTACAATAGTCATACTCAGAAATCAGAGAGCGATGTGGTGTGGAAGAGGATGTTGTCACAAAAATGGAGATGGGAATGCTAAGATGGTTTGGGCATATGGAAAGGATGGATGAAAGGCGATTAACGAAACGAATTTACAAGGCGAGGGTAGATGGAGCTGTTGGAAGGGGAAGGCCTAGACGGACGTACTTAGGGCAAGTCCAAGACGTGCTCAGAAAAGGTCAGGTCACGAGTACCCATAATCGACGAGCATGTATTAAAGGATTAATGAGAGTGGGAGAGTGAGATTAAGAAGCGCCAGAGGTGTGTCAGGACCGTAGCAAGTGGAAAGATGTGGTCTCTGCCTACCCCGTTGGGAAAAAGGCGTGATGGTATGTATGTATGTATGTATGTATACTCAGAAATTATGTCTGACAGAACGTCATACATAGAAACATACATACTCACTCTCAACTATATACTAAAGTGAGGCATACTGGACGAACGAATAGTCAGGACGATTCCCAAGCGTAAAGGTGATATAGTTGGCGAGCCCACCACCGTTATTCGAGTTAGGGCTCTTGCACACGAGCAGCACATTGACCACAGCAAAATCGACTGCAGTGGCCGTCACTTGACGGCAGCTAGCCGTCGACGTGCCCGCAGCAAGCTGTCGACACGTCGACGTCTGCCGTCGACGTGTCAATAGCTTGCTGAGACGACCGTGTCGGCGCGGCTAGCTGTCGCCACCTGCCGGCGGCAGCCGCCAACGCGTCGACAGCACGGCGGCGGCATGTCAACAGCTAGCCGTCGCCTTCTGACGTCAAGTGCAGTTACATGCGTCGACAGCAAACTACTGTTTGTGTGTAAGGGCCCTTACTTGAGTTTTTCAACTATGTTTTTCAAAACTCAAACTCAAATAGCTTTATTCAAATAGACTTTCACAGTAAGTATTTTTAAATCGTGAAAATTAAAGCGTATATCTTGAAATAATAATCATGAATCCCTACTTACACAAGACCACCGAACTTAAGACAGAAAGAAAAGCTAGCTTCCCTAAATTCAATATTAAAAAAAAATCAAACAGGACCCACTCAAGTGCCATAAAAATATATAGTAAAATTCCTGATAGCATAAAAGATGAAGGTAACATTAAAAACTTTATTAACATCCTAAAAAAGCATTTAATAAAAAAATGCTACTATGATCAGCAGGAGTTTTTTACAGATGTTTGCAACTAACAATGTATAATTTAAAGTTATTAATTTCTTAAATTTAAATGTATGATAAATGGTATTACTATTATTTTATTTATTTTAATTAAGTATAAGTTATGCCCTCCGTTTAATTTCAATAGAAATGTTTTAATTATGTTTGCTAATTTTAAATTGTACTTTTTTCTACTTATGTTTTTTTTTTCTTTTGGGTTATGATTTTAATGTGGTTTTACTGTATTATTAATCCTAAATACTGCCACACCCTAGCAGGGTTCATGTACTATCTGGACACCAAAATGTACTATCTTACAAGTGTAAACAATTATGTATGCAATAAATAAATAATTATTATAACAGAGAGTTTAGCTGCAAATACTCTGAACACTTAAATGGTTCTTGCCACATTTAAAATGTCAATCTTAGCTAAAAGCAAAAAAGACGTCGTTGTTGAAAGTAGTAAGCATTAAGTATTTGTTGTGTGTCTGGGTGTTATTATCTATTTAAGTATGTATTTAGAAATATTTAAGTATGTTTATCAGTCTCTGACGCCCATAATACAAGCTCTGCTTAGTTTGGGGTCAGATGATCTTGGTGTGAATTGTCCCAGATATTTATTTATTTATTTATTGTTTCAATATTGCTCTAAGGGTTGATGGTAGGCCCCTGATCTTGTAATGCAACTAGATAAGCAATGTCTCTTTCCTTCCTCTGCAGATGGTTACACGGTATTACAAAACTGGATACATTTTCTTGTTATTAACCCTGCAGTGGTTGCGTGCATGCATGCATTTTTTAAATGAGATTGTTTTTTTTATTATCGTGAAAATTGATGCTAATTTCAGTAATTGAACGAATATTTTAACTTTGGTAATAGTTACTATACATTCAATGATTAATATCTATGGCTATAAGATTAATTGAAGTTTAGAATACACTCACAACTATTGTTGAACGAAACATGGTTTAGCAAGCTGACTGATGCCGTGTTGCTGAGCCAAATTTTAAGAACCCTCAATCTCCAAGCGAAGTTGAACTCAATGTAATTAATGACTTAATTAGTTAATGAGCCTACCGGCGTTCGTCTGAGTTGCTTGAAGAATCAGCAGCAAATGTTTCATTTTATTTACTCTTAATCTAATAAAGATGTTTTACGAATAAATAACAAAGCTTACAAGTAATAGTAGTAGTTGTTTAGGCCTCTTGCTCACCGGATCGGAGCGTTTTCGTTCCAGTCCGCATCTGCACCGAATCTGTACCGATTGTTAACCGAGATAATATTTAATTAAATGAGAGTTTTCAGACCGACTTGACAGATACATTTAACATTACCGTACCGAAAACCTCCAGCCTCTGCACATATTCTGTGCAGCAGAGGCTGTACCAAAACGAAAACGCACCGAGAGAGATATCATGCGACCATATCTTTTGAGATGTGACTACTACAGGGTTAAATCCTTAGCTAGTATCACGATTGCTATGATCTCAGTAATAGCAGATCATTCGATACTAAGGTTTATAGGCAAGATATTTTTAGATTATACATTTGATAGCTTTGGTATGCAGGCATATAATCGTATTTAATAAATAGTTGTATGCGAATAGTGGTTGTGCTAGATTCTCAGATAACGAAGACTTCCTTTAGCCATAGTAAGAAAATTAATTTAATTAGTAAGCTTCTAAAATGGTTATGGCACGAACGCCACTTGCATACCTAATTGCCAATTTTGGAGAGGACTCTTCAAGAATTGATTTAAATAGCCCAGGTAGATTAAAGTTGATGTTTCTATTAAGAATGTTGAGTAAAGGTGTAGAGCCAGTGGTCATTCTGTTTCAGGGGTGACAGGAGATTGACAACAATCGATTGTTAACCAACGCTCGCCAGGTCGGAAATAGGATGGGTGACCGCCTCAACCAAGATTTATCTAGTCCTGGCTGACGGCAGTCGCTTTACCTAGTTGGAGGCTCGAGGCTTGATGACATCTGATAGGAAGGTCAATCACTGCTTCACATACACTTATTCAACAATCTCTTTCAACCACCCCAGAGCGTTGACCTGTGGACTGCAGTAGGACTTCAAGACTTTCATTTGTTTTAAAATGAAACAACTTTTCGGATTCTACTCGCGGAACTTATATTTTTCATTTTTCTAACCCGACGTTTCGACTCCTTTACAGCAGTTGTGATCACGGGGTGACTCAGATGTTATACGTCAAGGGAGTAATTATTTTCAATATATATAGCAACCATCACTCAACTACCATCATTTTCACTATCATCCTCGGGAATGTTCCTATCCACGCAGAAAAAACTAACCGTATCTTGAAATCTTGCAGTATTGTGCTGCCCCCTAGGCTTGATGAGTTTAATTACCGGATCCCAAGCAGGTGGTAGATTCCAACCATCTTCCCTGTTGATATTTGGTTGTTTCTTAATTTCAATGGCCTCCCGTAGCATCCTAGGAACATACCGGTTCTCCCTAGCGAGGACCTGGGGCTTATCAAATCTGATATAATGATTGGGTTTATCAAAGGCATGTTCACAAACTGATGATTTATTACTTCTACGATTTTTTACATCACCAATATGCTCTTTAATTCGTTTACCGATGCTCATTTGATTATTTTTTAATCGTTGTAAAAAAAAATGCGTTTGGCCCCAGTCTCGCCTGGTGGTAAGCGCTGACGAGGCCGACGGTGGGCTTACCCAGAAAATGCTTATTCACTCTGACCTTGAGGATAGCAAGGTTGTAAGTATCCGGAAACAGACGCAGGGAGAGCGTTCCACTCCCCAGCGGTGCGAAGCAGAAAAGACGCAGCAAACCGTTGAGTGCGGATTGCTGGAAAGTCAACAACATGGGGGAGAAAGCCCTCCCGGCGTCTAGTAGCGGGTGATGGTTTCACTCACATTTATTTTTATCAATTCTTGTCTTCTTAACCTCCGTGGCCGTTTCAGAGCTCGGACCTAAACCTGGCGGTCCCGGGCTCAATTCCCAGGTCTGGCAAAGATAACGCTAATACCCATCAATTGTAGCGATGACTTGATTTCAATGATGGAGGCCTTTGCTCAGCATTGGGACAGTATATAGGCTAATTACTTTACTTTACTTTAATTCTTATATCTGACATTTAATGTAATACATTTTGTAATTTTTTAGTAAGAGAGAAATAAATCTAATCTGAAACAGTGTTGAATGTCGAATGCAAACACCGCATCTAGAGTGTCGGTAGCCATTGCCATATCTGACGACTTGCGGTGTACGGCGGGTGGGTTTCTGCGTGGACCGGTTAAATTATGTCTCCATTGCTTTCTAGAGAAGCGCGCACGGCTTTCGATTCCACATTTATTATATATAAGGTGGATTTTTGCTTCTTATATATCACAGGCTTAGATAAAATCAAAATAGCGGAAGGGGAATCTAGCGTGTGGACCGCTTGAATCAGGTCCCCCTCACGTCCCCCCTATGAGCCTTCGCCTTGTCGTGGCGGGGGGGCTTAGTACTGGTGGCAGGTGGAACCACCGGGAAGCTAAGAGGGCTCAGGCATGGCAGTGCGGTGGACTTCCCACCCACCCATTGCCTGCCGCCGGGCGTGGTGGTGGTATGGTGCCTACCACTGCCCGCCTAAAGGGGCGCCCACGGGCGCAGCGCCTTAGGGCGCGAGGTGGGAGCCGCGGTGCACAACCGTTTGGAGAGGGTCAGTAATCCGCGGCTGCCCCCCCTGTGCACTGCGGCTCGGCGGGGCCGCACCGCCAGATGCGGCAGCGGATCCGCCTTTTAGGTGGATCGTGGTTGCGGACCTAGTAGGGTCCGCGTTCGGTGAGAGCCAGCGGGCTTGAGTACGGGGGTGCTTTTGCCCGCAATGCACGGCTTTCACCGCGACGGCAGAAGAACCTGTGTGCTCCAGGTACTTCCGTGGCCTCCCCCCTTCATTGGGGGGTCGGCTGGAGGGGGCCCTAATACGGGGAGGCACTGGCGGCGGGGCGTTGCGAAACTTTTTAGGGACCCCGCCTCGCCGCTGAAGTGTTAAGGTCGAGTACCGTGGGGTTTTAGTCGGTAGAAGTCCGACATAACCTCATCGTTCCCCCGGGCGGCGAGGTATCCATGAGGATTTCCCCACGTCAATAAAAAAAAAAAAAAAAAAAGGTCCCCCTCACCTAATTTCACTCAGCCGCAATATACGATCGACGGGAATTTACGCTGAAGCACGCTTGTCTCGCTTACGCCACAGTCTTAATAGGTGCTTTATAATACTGTGCTTACGCTATGGTCAAAACAAATAGGTTTGTCTCTGTCTTTCAATATCGCACAACGATACTCGTAAATAGAATCACAGCGGTGTAAGTATGAGTGCATGTAGTTGTGTATCATATTTGTTATCAGTTGACAATTTCAAGGACGTGCCGTATTTTCCGCTACTCATATTTGTGTTAATCTAAGATCACAGGAATATAATTATCATTGTAAAAATAGTAGATGATGCACCTTTAGGACATTTGAACCGAAATAAATGCACTGGCAATGACCCTTCATCTAATCCTCACCGAAATTTACCTAATAAAATACCAGTGACGAATTTTAAACGCTTTAAATGCTGTAATTATATCATACACAACTCATTTGTAGAATAATTATGACCTTAAACTACTGCTAAGCAGTATTGTCTTAAGCGGCCATTGATAACAAAGTTTGTGAACAAGATTACAATTAGATCAAAGTCACAATAGTGAGAATCGTCTAGTGTGATCCTAGAATAGTTGTTTTAAATATGAATTTGTTAATTGATGTAACTAAGCTTATTTGCTTCACATACGACTATAGTCTGGCCGGAAAATGAATGCAGGTTACATTGATATGACCCTAGTAACTATTACAAGACGATAAAATTACTGTAGAAATTAGAGTTGGAAATCGAAGGGTTGGGACAGTTAAAAAAAATTATATAAAAATACTGAGAAAAATACACGAAGAGCTGACCTCGAATTAGGGAGTGCTTGAACTATGAATGTCGTGGAAATAAAAAAAGTAACCACAAAAAACCTATGAAACGTCTTAATATAATCATTACTATTACTGAAAATTAAAAAAAAAAACAACAAAGAAGACGCATTGCGCCTACTATACCTTGTTTCCACGCACGAGTTGGCACGTCGCGAGGAAAAGCAAAAAAAGTAGATATCACTGACGTCACGGTGACGGCTAGCGGCGATGCAGTTTGCAAATGACATAATTCGTCAAATATCAAAGAAAAAGGTTTCATTACTTTATATTTTGGTTTCATTAAGAGAGATTTGTGGTTCCGACAGACAGACGACTAATTCAGTAACAAATGCAGACAGGTGTTATGATGGTGAATGGTAAATGGTCAGAGAAAGTTAAACGTTGACTTATGCGTAGAGAGTTGTTCAACATACCATCAATTAGGAGAAAGGGATCAAGGTTCAAATAGTAATTTGAATGAAACATACTAAAATAGATAAACTAGCGATTTTAAGCATTTTGACTTTCTAAAACTATCGATAAACAATAACATTTAGGACCTATGCTTATTATTTGATTTTCATATTATCTAAACGACACAAATGATGCGGTTTTGAAAGAAAATGCATTTTTAACTAAAACCAAAATCACTGAAACTAGAAGCTAAGTATATCCTTGTGTTAACAGTCGCGAGCACAGACACAGTAGTAGTAAATGAATATTGTGACGCTCCAATTTACTTCAGTGTCTTAACATCTTGGGCGGACTATATTCAGGCACTTTGTCCAAATTCATTGCCAGGTTATGCAAGCTGACATTGGGCCAACGTGTGATGGGTCAACAAAATAAGCCATTGTGGTGGCTCGTGCATAATAATGACACTTTTTGCATTCATGTGATGTCACAGTCGTTAATTTGAATTGTCCGTTTTGGGTCACTGCCGATTGATGAGCCTCTGAGAAAGTAATTAGCCAGTGGCAGTATGTCTAGCTACAGTGGAGTCATTGGGATCAATTATAAATAAGTTTTTGAGTCACATTTTACTGACTAACATTTTGATTATTGTGATAGTACATATTTCATTTTACAATAAATGTTTCATCAGTTTTTTGGTGAATTACTAGTCATAAATGCTGTTGCCAGCTTACGTGAGTAAAGTATTTTACGATGACACTATTGGCGTAGTGCGCTGTAGCACGGTTTCTCGCCTCGATTTGCGTGCTGTCCCGTGTTAGATTCCCGGTCGGGTCAATTGAGGTAACGATCTTTTTCAAACTTGGAGACTCCTTGGCTTATTTGCTGATCTGGTACCTCGTAACAAGGATATTTATCCTTTCTTCGAGACCATGACAGGTTAGCTGTGTGTTGTCTGGCGCATATTCATTTATTTTTATATTCATTTAACTTTCCTTCCATCCCTAGAACTTGCAGGCTTCGGTATTATGAAATCATATTTATTGAGAAACACAATTATATTTCTTAGCGTCGCAACGAATAGGAGCAGTATTGCAATGTTGCAATAAACAAAGCATAATCCCAATTACTTGATGATCACGTGGGCCAAAGTTGAATGCACACGAGCGCAGTGGGCGAGCAGGCGGAGAACCTTGGCCCGCGGGTAAGCGGCTTAGCGGTTAGAGGACGAGTATAACCGGTGACGTAAGGCGAACCCTACACGTCAGTAAATATTGTGATAAGTATCACGATATTTATTAATGTTTAGCTGGATCACAGCACACCCTACACCATCAATACGGATCGCGTCAGTACTGAAGCGTTCTTTGTACGAGGTAGATGTGATGGACTCTAGACAGAGAATAATTTTTATTAGAGCTTGTGTGGCTATATTTGAAGCCCTTTCTTAAAACAAAAGAGTGAAAAGAAAGCGAAGGATGAAGAATTGGCTACAAAAGAAACAAAAGTAAAATCATTTGAATATATTGGACAAAAATCGATTTCACGATGAAATGCACGACTAAGAAAATTACTTTCATAAGCCTGATGTCTGTTTTGATAACCTTTTGGAATTGGTAATGGCATTTTTGAGTAAACAGAAACAGAAACAGACACTGTGTTGCCGTCGCCCTCCATCGCTGCCGTCTTGCTGCCTACTGACGCGATAAATATTACGATCCAGGATCTGGGATCAGATCACAAGGATTTCTAGAAATCCAGCGATAAATATCGTAATCCTTCAGTTTATATTGATGAATCACATTATGGATCTTGCGCGTAGCGTTCGCCTTAGATCTGCGCGTTTTGTAATAGATAAGTTGTTGTGTGATATTCCATCAGTCAAATTCGAGACAGGTATTATAGTCAGCAGTAGGTCTTTGCACACCGACACTTAGCACAATACAATAGTTGACAAATAGAACAATGAAATGAAAATGAGAAAATTATTGCAAAGAAAATGAAAAACCATTTTTATTAACTCTATTACTCTTAATCTTTCTTCTTCATATCACCTATATGCAGACGATCTCCAAATATATTCTCCAGGTAGCCTAAGTGACCTTACCAGTGTCGTTCAAGTTGTTAACGCAGATTTGAACCGTATTTTGAACTGGAGTAGGTGGTTTGGCCTTATGGCTAACCCTGCAAAAACACAAGCAATAATTGTCGGCAGTTCGTGAATGATTTCTAGAGTTGATTGGAGGGAACTGCCATCAATTATATTTGACGGTGTTCAAATACCTTTCAGTAAGGTTTTTAAAAATCTAGGCATTCATATTGATAATTCTCTAACTTGGGCAACGAAGGTTGGCAGGTCAGCAGAAGAATGTTTGCATCAGCAAGCTGTTTAAGCAGTCTTCGTAATTTCTTGCCGATACCCACCAAAATTGCGCTTGTACAGGCATTGCTTTTGCCCTTACTTGATTATGCAGACTGCTGTTACTTGGATTTAAATGTGAATCTCCTGAATAAGCTTAAGCGACTTCAGAACTTCTGCATTCGCATTATTTTCGGTCTATGAAAGTATGACCATATCTCCGAGTACCGAGCTCAGCTTAACTGGCTCCCTATACGTCTTCGTCGCAATTTACATGTCCTATCTCTTCTCTACACCATCTTGTTTAACCCATTGTCTCCGCCCTACCTTTCAGAGCGCTTTGAGTTTCTGCAGCCGACCCGGGATCATCATATGATGCGATCAGATAGAAAACTTCATCTTAAATTTCCTCCTCATTCCTCTCACACCTATACAAACTCCTTTACTGTGCAATCCATACGTTTATGGAACTCCTTACCTTTGTCCATCAGACAGCCTCAGTACCTTCCTGTCTTTAAAACTAGAGTGAAAGCACATTTTCTTACTCCTACTTAAATTATCTCTTCGTCTACTTGTTTCTTTCTTTTTTTTTCCTCTTTTTGTTAGTTCTATCCTGTGTCTACTTTGGTTATTTTGTTGTTATTATCTCAATGTCCTGTCCAGTATTATATGTATATATTATGGTAATATATTTTTTGTATTTATTATATATAAAATTATGTAGGTAATTTATTTATTAGTTAAAATATATATATATATATATAAGGGTCAGCAAGTGCAGTGATATAAATATATATATATATATATTAAATCCTTTTTTATATCACTGCACTTGCTGACCCTTTCTGTCATCTTTCCTCTACCTGTAGGTAGTTGTCTGGAAGAGATTGCTTTTAGCAATAAGACCGCCTAAATTGTACATCAACTTTCTTTGTAATTCTTGATTTTTCCTGTTTTTGTGCAATAAAGAGTATCTTATCTTTATCTTAAACCAACTTTAGAAACTAAAGAAAGGCATTTGTAAAATTAAAACTACATAAAAAGCAGCTGATGAAAGTAAAAGAAAAATACACATTAATTATTAAGCAAAAATCACAGGGTCAATCAAGAAGACTTTGACGCATGTTGGGCTTCGGTTACAATAACCAGCGATTTATTATTAAATTAAATACTTTAAAATTACCAAACCCTTTATATTAGGCTGATTAAAAGCTGACACATACTTTTAGCCCAAATTACCATGATTGTAGATAAACACTGGCCTTAAAAAAATATAAATTACTTTTTGGTATGTTTTGACGATTTACAACAAAAGTTGTGTTAAACATATTCCCAACTCGAGTATTACTTATATATTATAAATACTTCAACTAAACTTCACTTTTTTCTCGTACAATATCCAAATGTGATAACCATTGACCCATTAATAATAATCAATGTGATTGCACGCTAATTCACAGACAATGATGCTAAGCGGGTCTCCAAAAAACGTATAGTTGATAGACAATGTCATTATTACAGGTAGGTAAAGATCGTGCGAAACTTAAAGTAAAGTTTTCTCAATCGATTAAAAGTATGTCAATCGCAACTTAAAAACAATGTAGAGTAATCGAATAAAAACGATTGAAAATTGACCAAACTTGAGTGACGAAAAGATCGCGTTACTCGATGTAACAAAAACAAAATGGCGTTAACACAAACGCTATGATGTCTTGCCAAACAGACAATTGCGGCATCTTTTCGTTTTTTGAATGTTTTGTTTCAAATTCTAACTACATCTAATGGTAAGATTGGTATAGTACTCGTAAAACTAATACAATAAAGTCAGCATTTCCATTTTGTACAGTGCCGGCTCATTTGCCTTGTCATTCTAACAAAGAAAACCGGTCACAGTATTTCTAGCCAAATACTGTGACAGGTACAACGAGCTCATAAAGAGAGGCTTGTTCCATAACTCTACTATGCTACCAATATAAACATAATTTAGGTGATGTTATCTTATGATTTATGGAAAATAAATTAATTATGGTGTTTTGTTTTTATTTCAGAGTCGTTAATGGGATTTTCAGGCAACCTATGGAGACAGTTTCTCGCGTTACCTATTTTAAAGACAATGTTTGCTTTATTTTATTTCGATAGTCTCCTACTGACATCCCTTAATAGTAGTTTGTATGCCTACTAACAAAATAACAATTTAAGATTTTTTACAAGATACTATACTATAATAGTACTTAGATAGATTATATTTAGTATTCAATTACATAGCAGTCAAATAATTAGTGTTTATTGTATTACAGCTTTGTTTAGTGTGTTCTAATAATAGAAATGTGAATTCATCTGAAAAGGTAAAATTTGGCGATTATACTTTAAAAGCAAATGTATCCGCTAGCAATGTACCCAAATTTATGTTCACAATAAAGTTCATTTCATTTCATTTCATTTCAAAGATTAGGCAATAACGCAGAAGTAATAACGTGATATAATATCAGTTATCACACCCATAGTGAATCAGTGTTGCGCGCGTGACAAATGACCGGAGCAACTTGCAAAATCACTGTGATTTTGGACTCGGAATGTGTTCCGCATTAACTAGGTCGGCTTGTGGTTTGTTTACGGTATTGATTTCATGCAATTTAAAATGTATGCTGTTAAAACTGAACATAAATTATGCGGCCATGTTAATTAAAATAGATGTAGCATCTGGAATTGACCTGTGCATCTGAAAATATTTAGGTTAGATTCAAAAATTACATGGCCTTGTTTGAACCAATCCCAGAAGTATCTACACTGAAATTTTACAATCCGATGAACAAGTTTTTGAGCATAACATAATTAATACTAACAGAGATTCAGCCAAAAAAGGTTTTCAGGAGACTCTGTGAACTATTAAAATACCTAGACTACAAGCATAACGACATTTTAGTCAGTATAAATTAATCACAGGAAATCACTTTATTTCACATTGATAATTTATAGCGTATGTAACATGTTTACATATTTTTACCGTCATGGTTTTAATAACAGTATTAATTATTATTATTTACCTGTATATTAATTATGCAATCGAAAGTAGCATGATCTCAATTAGACAAAATGTGAAAATAATAGCCTAAATCCACCGCAATAATAGTATTTAATTTTGCCCAATTCGACTAATTACATCTCACATCCATTTCCTCTACTCTCGTCATATTTAATTACCATGTAATACCTAATTTACCATTACCACACACAGGGACGGTACAGGATGTAGCTAATCAAGATACCTGTTTCTAGGCTCCCTAGAGTTACTAAACCCGATGTTGTTAGACCTAGGCTAGGCCTAGTACTTACAATAATGTAGATGGGTAGATCGGATGTCTAAATTGGCACCTGAAGTATGTAATTCATTAGATGCTACTGCTCTGTTAATAGCAAATTATCGACTGATATTTTTAGATAGATACGAGTAGAATGTTCTTATGAGTTATCTGCCACCTATTTGACACCCACTTGTGTTTTGATCATCATATTTTCAAAATTATTTTTTAGGGTTGGCTATGAGATAATGCATGGATCCTGACCCAGCTACGAATAAAAACTCGCCACCATGACAACAGCGCATCCTTGCACATTTTGGCCACACAGTGCGCAGAGACGACAAAAGTCTGTAAGAATTGATTTTGGTCAGGAACACCGAAGGAAAAGATCACGCCGGCGTTCACCAGCATGGTGGATCAATCAAGCGAAAAACTCATGGTCCTGCAAATTATACACTGATATAAGAGACGCACAGGACAAGAACCGGTGCAGGTAGACCATCCGCTCCAGATGCAACCCTGAAGCTAACCACGATCCTCAGATATGAGAGACCGATGAGAGAGAGAGAGATTGTAGCCAGCTAGAGGACCTTCCAGCTGACGATACGTAAGTTTCCTAAAAAGCTATTGCCTTGTGTTGCTCGTATTCATAGGCTACTGTAACCACTTACCGGTCTTAGGCGGTCCGAAGAGCTTGTCAGCCACCAACGTTAAATAAAAAGAAACTGCACCATAATTTGACCTTTGTATTCCTTGAAACTTTTTCGTTTTGTTATGTAAACGCATCAAGATGGCTTGTCATTAGTTTTACACTATTTTAAAAGCACTTTAAAAATACTGCACTTAATATTGCGTAAATAATAGATGCATCAGATATCAAGGTTCCTATAATTGCACTTATTTTGACATTGACATTTGATGCTGAAATCCTTAAATACCGCATCAATATTCTTCGTCGATCTTGAGGTGTAATTATGTTCTAACTTCTAAGTTCAGACAGGTTTAAAGGTGCAAAATACTGCATCTTAGAGTCTCTGTCCATGGAGGCATAGCTGCATGTACGCAGCTTTTTACCCTGCAAGAATTTAAAGCGCCCAATAATTCAGGGTTTCATGTGATGCTACAATATACTCGTACAAGCTAACTGACAGATTTTTTAAATTCAGTTTCTTTCATATTACATCACTGACGATATATTTATTAAACTATAATGGTCACTAACATTAGAATAGTTAATAGTTACAGGATTCAGTTATTAGTTAGGGACAGTGCCCAAATATCAGAAACTCTAAAACAAAAAACATGGTAAAAATACCCTAGGTAACCACTCTATTATATCACTGACGATGATATAAACTAAAAAAAAATTGTTAACCTGTTGTGTCCCACTGCTAAGCAAAGGTATCTATTTATTTATATTAACAAATATTAAATGTATAGTTAAAACTGATCAGTTTAATATTCTAGTCTTCTACGCATCCGTGGACAGTATAGCTCATTTGTTAAGAGGTGTCCAACGCGGCATTTGGTTCAAACGAAGTATTTACTCGACTGAATTGTTGCAATACTTAAATACATCCGCCGGTTTCGTCGGCGTGATTATGTGTACTTATTCATAGTTATGTCAAAGTTTAGGCCTAGGAAATAGTAGGTTGGAAGATATTTTAATGGATTGGGCGCTATGCGCTTTGACGTTCAGTGATACGTTTTAAAATGTCCCAAAGTACTTCAGTTTTTGATGTAGGTACCTCATACTTATCTACTTATTAAAGTTGCTATCACCAGAAGGCAGCCTTCTTCACAAATAAGTCACAGGAACTTTACAGACAAAGAAGGTAATAACATTCACGACACGAGACGACACGATTGGCGTAGTGTGCTGTAGCACGGTTTCTCGCCTCGATTTCCGTAGTGTCCCGGGTTCGATTACCGGTCGGGTCAATTCAGGAAACGATCTTTTCTGAATTGACTCGGGTCTGGGTGTGCTGGGAGACGCCCCTAGCTTATTTCCTTGTGTGGTACCTCGTAACACAGGGATTTAATAATCACTACTTCGAGACCATTACAAGAGGTGTGTTGTCTGGCGCATATTTATATTTATTCAGTTTGAGTTTATGTAATATTCTGTAGATTTTTCGAAAACCGGTATATTATTTGAGGAAACTGCATAAAATAATATTTTGTATGTAACGACTTTTATGTCTATTTGTAATACGCTCAGAGAAGAGTAAATCGGCATAAAATAAACACCATTGACTTAACATGGCTCAAGAAAAAACCGTGCAGCAGGACATCAAGAAGTAAGCTGTCAGTTCGTAATAACCCTGATGATAAAATCACAGGAAACCACGTCATTTTTTCCCTGTTGCGACAGGATACTGGAGTAGTAAATCATCGATAAGTCGGTTAAACTAATTTGGGATGTGATTTCTTAGCCCACGCTGCATGTTGCGATAAATAAGTCTATTTATGTAAGAACTTGCCGCTTTGTGTTATTTTGATTGCGGAACCTAGATTATGTTTATATCAAAATCCAGATTGCTAAAAGTTTTCAGGTTAATTTTGGGATCACAGGTCTATTTTTAGGTTATACGTTCAGTATTCAATCACTTAATTATTAATCAATTATAATTGTTCTGAAAAACAGTTGTTCCTTATAACGACCCATTGAAGAGGTTTGATTATATTACCTTTTTACTGCTTCTTTTACCGATCTTCAAGAATTTAGGTACCGCTTTTCATATTGAACTCACAGTCAAATGTTCGGCATTATTATTACACACTCTCTTAAAACCTACTTTAAGAAATCACGTTTACGAAAAACTCACTCTGAAATAAATAAATAAATATCTGGGACAATTCACACCAAGATCATCTGACCCCAAACTAGGCAGAGCTTGTAATATGGGCGTCAGAGACTGATAAACATACTCATATATTTCTAAATACATACTTAAATAGATATTAACACCCAGACACACAACAAATATAAATGTTCGTCACACAAATATTTGTCATGGGTGGGGATCGAACCCACGACCTCCGGCGCTAAAGGCAGGATCGCTGCCATTGCGCCAGCAGGCCAGTCAAATCAAAAAGTCATATGTTTAAATATATTATAATATGTACTGATAATATTTAGCTTTCCAAGAAAAAAGTCCACTGTAGGTTCCTTTTTTGTTGATGCTGAAGATTTTGCGAATAAAACGAACAAACCTGCGTTATGTGTATAGCTCGAAGTTTTGTGACGTCGTGATGCTAAAAAATTGGGTCTATATTTACTCGCATAAAAACTTTTGTCATAATTTATTCAGGCATAGTGTTTTAGAAATAATGGCATAACAATTATACGCATAATTGTATTCGCTAATTTTTATTAAGCTTATTCAGATATGGCATAAAGATAACTTAGCATAATATTCTAACGCATAAAATGAATGAGTAAAATCATCAAAATCCTGAATAATGAGGTGTTTTGGCCTCTTGCACTCGCCGGCCGCTGCCGCGGCACGCTCGCTCGGCTTCGTGCGATAGGTTCATGTACACTTAATATGCTCGTTGCTTTGCTCCTCACACCTATTAATCCATACTTATTAACCTTTATGACAAAACACTATTAATAATAAAAATGGCGAAAGACAATTATGCGTATCCTCAATAGCCCAACAAATCGCTATGCTTAAAACTCATATCCCAAAGATGCATTATGACAGAAAAAAATATGCTACAATTATTTTGCCTAAGAAAATTATGCGAGTCAAAGGTAACCCTAAAAAAAGCTATTACTAACCTGGACAGCTGCTTGAACTTGGTGGCGGCCTGCAGGGTGGCGTACCCGTAGCGGGAGTATCTGGCGGCTTCTTCGGAGGGGGCGTTGAAGGCGGCCACGTAGCGAGCAGGGTTGGTGTCGTTCAGCCACAAACCTGGATCAGAACAGATGGTAAATATTTAAAATTGCTGATGGTCGGCAGTGTTTGTATTATTAAATTAGTAAAAACTTCAATACCATTTAATAAAGTGAGTATGCCAAAATGTCTCTCTAAACTTTTTCTTAATTTAGTCATTTCGGCTTGTGTTACAGAATTATATTCACCCCTCCGATTTATTCTTGGGACCACTTTATGCAAGAATGACACAGCTGCCAATTTGAGTATCAGTAGTAGCAGTTATTGCAGTAACAAAATAATACTTCGTGTACTTACCCATAGAGTACAGTTTTGGTTCCAAAACACTGTATAGCTCATGCATTTTCTGCATTCCGTATTCTGCAGCTTCCAGGATATCCTTCTTCTCACCTCTTGTTAAATTAGCATCAGGCTTATCATCATCGTACTGCACACTATCGTCCCCGTTGTCTGAATTATCGTCAAAGTAATAATCGTATTCATTCCCATCTGTTTTTAAGTCTGTATCTTTCACATTATTAACAGATGTAGATATATTAGTTCTAGTCAAATTTTCCTCATCACAATAAGTAACGACTATTGTTGAAACGTTCTTAGTAGCTGTAAAAGAATGGTTCTTGAGATGATTCCTTTCAATTATTGTTATGTTGTGTAGCTCTTTTGTTAATGTACTGTTGAACATAGGCATCAGATGTTTCAATACGTCAATAATATTGTGTGATGAACTATTGCTTATACTTGTGTTATTGGGTTCTATAGTTAAAATTTCTACGTAATTTATTTTTTCAGTTGTTGTAGTTACTGAGGATTCCTTTATTTTACTTTTGAAAGTGTTATTTCGCGATATTGCCATATCTTTTTTCTCTTCGATGCCACTTTTAATTTGTATGAGGTTCTTTATATCATGATTTGTTGGTGTATTGTCATTGCTCGTTTGAACTTTATCAGTCTCTTTTGGCACATTTAAAATGATGGCTTCATTCAGACTTTCATCTGCTTTATTATCTTCAGATGTTATATTATTTTTGATTCTGTTAATAGATGCAATAATTTTATTAACTAAATCATCCTGACTGTTTAGCTCTGTATTTTCAGCCGTAATATTACCTATAGAATTTAAGAATAGGTTAGCCCTTTCGCTGTCTTTTACAAAGAAACCATTTTTAGTAAAATTCTTTATTTTAAAAATATCTTCTATAATTTTAGAAAAAGGACATGTGGCCATGTCGTGTTCTTTTGACTTACTGTGCATTTTCTCAGTATGGGCACAGTTGTATAAGAAGATTATCGTGACCAAGACGCATTTATATCTGAAACAAAAGGGAATATGGTTTAAAATATTGTAAATAGACAATTTTGTGAGAATAATAATGGTGGAAGCCTTGTGACAGCAGGTGACACCAAATGGTACATAATGGTGATGATGCTGATAATCATGCACCGTGTAAAGCGTGAACATTTGTTGTTCTTTTGAAGATCATGTGCCCCTACATGTTGCAGAACCTACAGCATCTAGGGGCATATGATCTTGGAGTAAGATTTTCTGGTAACATTAATACGTACGCAAAAAATAAATTACAAGGAATAACATTCAAGAAAGCAAAAGTACAGGTTAGCTCATTTCTAAATAGAGGTTTCTTCAACTAAGACCAAGTTAAAGGAAACAACAACAAAGTGTCTTTATCTATACTGATATTATAAAGAGGAAAGATTTGTTCGTTTGTATTGATTATGCTCTGTAACTACCGGACCGATTTTAAAAATTATTTCACCAATATAAAGCTACACTATCAGGGAGTGTCAAAGGCTATATTTTTTAATTAAGGCTATATTTTGACGGAGAGACAGTCTTTCGCATCATTCTATTAATAATTTTATTTTTTTACATTTTATGTTTAAAAGTGTAACTAACGATTAGTCTTTAATTTGATGCCCTGTCTCTTTGAATACCCACTGATTTACGTACAACGTATCTAATACCCGTAACATTAAAGTTCGCGTAACCTCCTGCAATAGGTAAAGAATTTTTCACGCCAATGAAATGGTTTAGTAATAGATACATTTTGGCAATAACTGATTTTTTAAAACTAAAAGTAAAATGGCGTGAAAGATTTTGGTACAAATATTTTGCAAGTGAATGTAGCATGAAATATTTCATCGTAGTAGCACTTTTATGACTGGAAAACATGATACAAAGATTCTGATCTTAATTGGTTACAACGTACTAGTTATTTATTGTTTTAATATATCGTGTAATTTTTTAATTTTGGAATTGAATAGACGCAAGAGCTTTAATATTTTTTTCTTTATTATGATCATTGAACCCTGGTCCATGTCTACCATGTATTCACACCAAGGACAGTCGCTAGCGTCCGCGTAAACCACGTTGACGTTTTTGTATAGGATTTCGGTACAGCGCCCCTAGTGATTCAAAATGGAACCAAAGATGACATACAAATTTCTAAACGCAACGGTCGCCGTTTACGTGACGGAAACTCATGGTAAATATACTGAGATGAAGCTGGCTGTGCTGTGGGTATTTTTTCTCATATATCTACTTTTTTGTGTTTGCTTATGAGAAAAAAAAATACTATTCTGGATCCTGCCTTCATCGCCGAAGTTTGTGGGTTCAAAATGACTGTCCTGTGTCTGGGTGTCTTATCTATTGAAGGAAGTTTGAATGATCATCATGTCTTTGCGCTTTGTGCGCTGTTCACTGGCGCATCGTCATTAATATTTAGGCATCCACGACTACAGTTCTTCTGGGGAGTTCTTTACTTTTGATTTGAGCAGCGTTTAACACTTTCAATGCCACGCACCGGTGCGTTTTAACAACCGATTTCCGTTTGTCTTTTTCATTTGGCAGTGAATGGGTTTCTATCGCTTACAGCTCTCTTCATAGCCTGTTAAGTACAGTATTTCTGGCCGCACACATACTGCGATTTCCTCTACCAGTATTATTACACTAACAAGTGTTTCCTTGGTAACACACTATTCATCAACGTTGGAAAGTGCACTTTCACTGTATTTACTATAGTTTCGACTTGCATGCGATGTTACTGTGATATTTGTAGATCATTATGTTTCTCATATTATAAAACAGGCAGTCCGTCCAGGTTTTGCACGGTACAATATAGAACTTCTACAAACCTTAAATTTCGTCGTAATCGTCCACTGCTAAACGCCCCACCGTTTTTTGCGTTGGAAAATGCTTAAGACATTTCTAGGGCCCTGGGTCCAAGACACCTCGGAAATGTGGGACTTGGAACTTCTGGGAAAATAGAGACCTTAAAAAAGGGTTAAGGTCTGGTTTCCTAATGGAAACCCGGTCTTCGGCGCAGATTAGAGGGGATCTTCAAAACGGGATGCTACTCTGCACCCGTCTGCCGCCTAGCAGCTAGCCTCGGGAGGAGCAAGCTCAACTGCAGTGCACGATAACACAGACCACTGTACCCGAAGACACGTGTTACCGTCCCCCCCCGCGGGCGCTTCACGACCCCAATGGCCCTTTTATGGCAGTATTCTGCTCCCCTAAACGCAGTGAACAGGTGGCCTGCATCAACTAAAGTCCTGCTGCGATTACCAACAAACGAGAGGCATGCGGCAATTCCAGAACTCCAGAACGAATGGCGCTTTATGAATAACTAGCCTTGCGACCGCGGCTTCGCCCGCGTTATGGTTATATATTACGGCCACGTTACATAAAAGCTTGGTAATTTATTGCCTAAGTGTTATTCTAATGTATAAGCTGTGTAACTGTAAAGTTTCATCTAAATCCGTTCCGTAGTTTTTGCGTGAAAGAGTAACAAACATACACACATACATACACACTCACAAACTTTCGCATTTATTTAAACTTTAAGTAGGATTAGTAGGAAGTAGGATAATAGCAAAAAAACAGTTTTCGCTTCCTACCTTTTTAAAATTTAATAAAATGTAACTTGTTCATGTTTAACAAAACGCCACTTACTTGCAAGTTTTTGTGAAGATTTCTCTGTTAACTTAACCACAGTAAGAAGTGTGTTTAGTTAAGAAATGTACTACAGTAATTCGTTTTTTCTTATTGCATTACAGCCACAGAAAATTATAATTAACTATGAAATTGCCAGTAAACAAATCTTACGAAAGTTTTCAAATGGCTAGCCGCAGTTTATCATGGTTTCTTCGTTAATTACGTTAATATAATAATTAGCTTCAACACTGAGTTCTAAGTAAGTCGTATAATCCCTTATGGATTTAGGTTACGGTTAGCATTCCTAAGGTTTTTAGAAATTACACTTTCAAAGGCATTGCATTTCTTGCAGAAAATATCTATAATTAAATCGATTTTATGGCTCGTAGAACTAATGGCCGGTTAAATAAAAATGCTAGACAAAAGAAAGATAGTCTTGGCGTAGAAAAGATATCGCAGGGTTATTTACTAACTCGGTTATCGACAAACTCGTAATATATTATGGCTATCCACCTAAAAATATAGCAAAACTGACGAACAGTTAATAGACTAATACCGAAAAGTTACTGTTTATAAAAAATCCGGATATCTAAAAATAAAAAAGGGTTAACGATCGCCAGAATTGCAATCTCCATTCCATCAAAAACTTGACAGTTCATAGTAACCATAAGTGTTAGGAAATAGTCCTTCTTCAGTTGAACCCTTTCTTTTAGCAAACACAGCTTGGATTGGTGATCTGAACATAAGAGGACATACAACTTACAACAGCACCAAGCTAGAAATTTGAGCATTATGCTTATGTTTATCTGTTATTTAGATGAAAATTAAGATGATAATGATTATCAGAAAGGTTTAAGACCAAGAATTAATTGTTGCCAAGTTATTCAGGTTAACTTTTATTTTAATTGTTGTCAAGCAGAGAAAGTATACCAGATCGATATCTCTGACATAAACTCACGAGGTTGCTATATATCTTGTTAGCATTTATATAACGTAGGTAGTATTTACCTTTTACAAAAAAGGCGAATGTGCTCTTGAGGAGTTTACGCAACCTGGCGAAAGATTCCTAAGCTCCGAATAAGGTTGCCGATACTTGAAGATAGCAGTTAGGATAACATTCTAACTATGAATGGAATGTCAATAGGAGCTAGGGGTATGGACGTTCCTAACTAGACGATATATATTACTTTAAACTCGTACTTAATTGTAGGAACTGCGAAGCAAAGACCCGATATGAATCGGAGACTAATCTTGGCTTTCGATAGCAAATTCTCACCCACGAGGAAGCCTAAGATCCTTTAAGTATTTGATATTTCGACTGGCCTCTTGGAGAGCATCCGTGAGCTAGGGAACCAACTCGGATCGTGGATCGTGTGGTTCCGAGTTCAAATCTGGCCAGAAACATCTTTGTGTTCATTGACTTCATTGATAAATCTGCGACTAACTCACCGGTGGTGGAAAACATCGATGAAAAACCAAATCAACGCGGATAACGGCGGAAGGCTCACCAACCTACCACTGGTTCTAATATCATTGGTGAAAAGTGGGCTTCTGAGTGTACCTACTCACCATGACGGCAACAGTCACTTCCCTTTGATTACCCCGTTTGGGTAGTCATGATGGTATGTTATGTAGGCGCAATGTTAGCGATTCTGCCTATATCGCTGAAGGTTGTGGGTTCGATCTTTATACAGGACAAACATTCAAGTGATGATTAAGAAGTGTTTTTCATTTTCTGAGTGTTACTAAGGTGTTTCGTTTTCCATACAAAAATCAATCGACATTCACGCACTAAATAGATGATGATGATTTCTTATGGAAAAGTGAGTATGTTATTTATATATATGTATATATTATTTGGTATGTGTATTTATATATATAAATATATATATTATTGTTTGTTGTATTATTATTTATTTATTGATATAGGTATTATTAGGTATTTTTAGTAAGTTAAAGGTTATTTATTGCCTTTTTTTAATATCTTTGTTTCTTTTATTTTCTTCTCAAACCCAGATACTAGCACCGCCAACAACATTTCTGTCCCGCCCAAAGGTTGACTGGTAGAGAATGCTTTTAGCATTAAGTCCGCCTTCTGTACTATTTTGTGCATTAAAGATTAAATAAATAAATAATAAATAAATATTAGATATGCCTAGATATTTGCGTGGGGACTTATTTAGGGATACCTATTTTCGCAAAACCAATAAGCGAATAATGTTTATATTGTCGATGTTTATATTGATGAATGTCGATTGATTTTTGTATGAAAAATGAACCATCTTAAGGTGGTATCAGTAGTATGTATTAGGAAATATTTAAGTTTGCTTATCAGTCTCGAACACTCATGGTACAAGCTCTGATTAGTTTGGGCTCCGATGATGTTGTTGTCGGGTGTCCCAAATATTCATTCATGCATTTTTATAAAATAATGAACGTCTGTAATTGTAAATACATTATTTTGTACAATAATGATCTCAAGATTATCTTGGGTTTATCAGTTCAGCAATACTTCTATAACAGCTGGGCTGGGCAGCTCCCGGAAAACTTCACCGGGTCTTCTCGTCGCCTATACCACAGTGCCTGAAGACTAAAGTGTCCTACCCTTCATGACATACGGAGCCGAGATGTGGACACTAACAGTGCGCCTAGCCCACCAGTTAAAAGTCGCTCAGCGAGCTATGGAGAGAGCTATGCTCGGTGTTTCTCTGAAGGATAAGATTTGCAACGAAGTAATCCGACAGAGAACTAAGGTCGTCGATAGCTCACAGGATTAGTAAGCTGAAGTGGCAGTGGGCAGGCCATTTATGCTGTAGCACAGATAGCCGTTGGAGTAAGCGTGTTCTAGAGTGGAGACCGCGTATCGGCAAACGTAGTGTAGGACGCCCCCCTGCCAGGTGGGGTGATGATTTGCGAAAGGTTGCTGGCAGAAACTGGAAGCGTCAAGCTGAGGATAGGGCGCGATGGCGCGCATTGGGGGAGGCCTATGTCCAGCAGTGGACTATGATAGGCTGATGATAATGATGATGAATACTCCTAGCTGAATGACGTCCACTTGATTCTAAGTTTGGGGTATTTAGATGCATTTGCGGTACCAAATGACGACAAAATCAAACGTAACAGTAGCAGAAGAGAAATAACTTTGTGATACAATCCCCAAGGTAAGTTTACGACTTCTAATTAAGACTTAGGATGTAGCGGTGATATTAGTTTATTTGAGTATGCAAATCAGATCCGCTATCACACGATTGGGTCGACCTGGCGGATACGTTGCATATTGCATCATATGACATCCTTTCAAGTTTATCAATACTGTTGAAATAATAATTGTTTATTTCATTAAACCTCTTATATTTATGTGCCCTTTCAAAATTAACAAAAGACATCGTAAAGTCTTACTAAATGCAATTCACAAATTATTTCCTTCTAACTTCAACATATTTTTGCTGGTGGGCAGGTGGTTAGAGTATTTGGCACACATTGATTGCACCCAGTGATTGCATACATGTAATGTTTCGGAATTTTTTACGAGTTTGCGATTATCATTTCTTACCGCAAAACAACGCCGGCCTAATAATATTATGGGCTACTTATTTGAATAAATTCACAATCCTGCTTCGCCCAGTGATTGACTGGTAGAGAATGCCATTAGGCATTAAGATCGCCAATTGTAGTTTTTATTGTGCAATGCATCAGATATTTATTTAAGGTATAGTTGTCAAAGACTGATCACTAACTTAGACCATAAAAATATGTAGATAAGAACAACGAGACAAGGGTTTGTCCTGGGTAAAGACAGAAGTTAAGTATTTATTTAAATTAATGAAGTATGTTTAATACTACAACTGACCTGAAGAATTCCATCTTGATCAAAATCAATCGAACTATCCTAACACAACTTGGACCTTCACGCTCAAACGCTAACGTCACTGTCACTTAATTCTATTTACGAATTCCGCGCGCTTTTACTTCCGAATCCCGGCCACAGAAATGTGTTAGTCCCGCCTGGCCGGGCTACCGCGAAGGACTAGTTGTTACATAACGACGGGAGGCTGACTTGATCCAAGTACTGTTATAAGACCTCGCCTCGAACGATGATCTCGCGTTCGCGTGATCATTTTGCGGCAAAATGAGCTTTTTTGGCGCCGTCACACAGTAACGTAACCTTTTTATTGGAACTTTTTTCGGCTGTCACTTGTTGAGTTTTTTTTCACGTAGTTATATTGGCCAGTGCTTAGCTGCAGAATTTTTTGCAAAGGAGTTTTGGTTTTTTCTTTAATAAGACAGTTTACTAAGAAATAACGAGCAGAAGCGTTAACCATAGCGAAAAAGAAAATTTAGGTTTCGTCTAGATTTTTTTGGTTCCCATTGAAGTCGTTTGTTAGCTAGTTTAAATGATTTTTGGAAAAGAGTTCGTTTGCGAACTTCGGTGTGATAAAGTTCATAACGCCTAAGGCATAATCATTAGTCGCTCGAATAGGTACGAGTACACCGGACGTGGGCGATTCGAAAGATGAGAGGTTAAAGTCCCCAAAAAAACAAACAAAACAATGATGTGATTTGAGAGATACGGTTTAACGGAGGCATTATAGAAAGTAAATGTTACCGAAAACAAGAATGGTTACGTTTGGTTTGATAAACCACATCGTGATCTTTAACTCAACCGCTTCGGTGTGAGATTCAGCCTAGTGTATTGAGTAAACAAAGGACATGCAAATAAAAATGGTGGTATCAATCATAGAAGCCTTTTATACCTCTTTATAGAGGAAAAGTTCTGTCCGAAGGGAGTGGTATTTTCAGGAATCCCTGTGCCAGTTTTTTTATTTTCATTATAACATAACAGAGCACAACCAATGGATTAGTCAATTAATTCTTAAATGTTTTCGTTTTTCTCGAAAACAGATTTGGGGATTAATCTGCTTGCGTCCGTAAGGTTTAGCCCTCGATGCCTTACACGTGATCCCTGGGTGGCGCTAAATAAGCAGAAGCTTATGTGGTAGAGCCTAGCTACAGTCTAACTGGAGCTCATAAATGGGCTGGCTCAACCGGTGCAATACCACACTCCTGCAAAATACCAGCGTGAAGCAGAGATTACTCTCTGTGTTTCGTTCAGGTCAGCATGAGCCCCGGTAGCCCCAACCATCTAAAAGGCAAGCAACGCATCGGTGACACCTCTGGTGTTGCAGTTGTCCATGGGCGGAGGTGATCACTCTCCATCAGGTGACCTTCTAGCTCGTTTGCTCCCTATTACATAAAAAAAAAAAGAAAAAGAAAAGCATCGCATCGACGTCTGCTTGACAGTATCTCGTTTGTATTTTACTCATATATAAAGTTTGTTGCTATTTTAAAAAGGATGCAGGAGAGATAACATTAGACTAATAGCTGTTGCTTAATGTCATAAAGCTTGGAACCTTACAATCTGTCTGAATCAAATTAACAAATCTAGGTGATATAGCAGCTTGAAATCTTGATAGCAAGATTAGCAAGCTATATTTATTTGATCCAAAAGAGTTTGCAAAGCCAGCATCCTTTTTGCTGAGGAAAGTCCTCGTCACTAACAGGCGGAATTGTGATCGCGTGGCTCCTAAATGTCAAGGATGAATCTTCAGTGAATGAACTGTCATGTTACAGTTCGGTGTAACTGCAGTCTTAGCGCCTAAGGCAAAGTGATTAGTGGCACCGGACACGACGGGCGACGGTTAAAGACCCCCACAAAAAGTCACCACCATTGTTGTCACCTTTGCTATTTGGCAAATCGTTCCGGACGGTTCAACGACCGGAGACGTTAGATTTGCTTGGTACGTGACTTATTTGGGCATTGTCATTAGAGATCTGCTCTCTGATTTCAAACCTTGTTCTTTAATAGTTTAGTATTTTCCTGTACAACATCTGCAAGCAGGCAGGCATCCCACCTGATGGTATATCGCAGTCCACGAACACTAAAGGTACATATTTCATGCGATAGTAGGCTTGTTCCCTGCGGTTAGGGGAAGAGAATACTACCGAGGTATCCCTGCCTGTCGTAAGAGGCGACTAAAAGGGCCTTTGGGATCGCGAAGAGCACGCGGGGGGGCCTGTGTGTGTTTGCAATCCCGAGGAAGACGTTAACAAGTGTCTTCGAACACAGTGGTCTGTGTTATCGTGCACTGGAGTTGAGCTTGCTCCTCCCGAGGCTGGCTGCCAGGCGGCCTTGCGCGCCGTTGCGCGCCGAAGGGTCCTGCGAGGAGTCTCTCTCTCGTTGGGGATCCCGGGTCCCTTCCAATCTGCGCCGAAGATGACCACCGTCAGGTTTTAGTGGGTAGGGGTCTCTGTTTTCCCAGGAGTTCCGAGTCTCACATATCCCAGGTGTCCCGAACTCAGGGCCTTGGGAATGCCTAAATGCATTTCCTGACGCAAAAAAAAAATCAGCTAGAGCAAATCCAGTTCTCAGCTGACTAGATAATATCTACCTGATGAGCTTACTAACCATGCATGCATTCATGGTTATCATAAGCTAATCTTAGCCATCAGCAAGAACAGAACACTGCTTATGTAGTGTTTATTATCTATGATTTTCCCTAAAGGATGTCTGCAAATACTTTCACTCGTGCACTTTTCTAATGAAATAATTTCAAATTTTATGTGCTTTTGATTACATACTTAGTAACCATGCAAGACTTAAAACTCAAGAAATTCATTAAAATTAAAGATTTTGACTAAATCTCAATCGAAATCGTAGTTAAAGAGATCTCGTCGGGTTCGATTCCTTAGCCGCTACTTTTGTTTCAACTGAAAAATGTACGATTCGATATTAGTTCCATGCATTTTTAAACTTGACATGTCGAAACCAAAGAACCGCGTTGCTCTTGGATTTTCCCTAGGTTCTTAACCAGTTAGCCCAGCAACTATTAGTAGCGTGAGATCTAGTGCTAGTCTGTGTAATTCCACACCATTATCATCATTAACCAGAAATCCACAGAGTTTACCAGTGGTAGGCAACTCGACCCACCCGAAACTTGTGTTTTTTTGGTCAGTAGCAAAGTACGTTCCCAATAATGGGTTCGGGAGATTCTTAGTAATTACCTCAGTCGTCGAACATACATAGTTACATTGTTAAAATTGACAGCTAGAAAAATGGAATTTCAAACATGTGGCATCCTTCAGGGTAGCTTTCTCGGGGTTTTGACCTGTAGTGAGTTAAGCAGGATGTATTTGGACACCGTTCATAAAAGCTAATGCTAGTGGTATTTTTAAGCTAAGCCAGTATATTTGATTCAACTGATTTTGGAGTGGCTATGGTCTTCTTTGGTTACCTTTACAAGCTCCTATGCATGTAGGCGTCTCAGCATCGTACTACCTAAAAAAAAGGAACAGCTTGGAAAATTCCAACACTGATTTAGTGATCAGGTTAGGTGGTGGATTCAGATTAGATGCCGAAGGCTGGTGGCCCTACTACCATTCGTATCAAACAGCTATAACGTAAACCGGCGATTTTAATTTAGTTTCTTCTTTCTTTCTTTTCAGCCTATAGCAGTCCACTGCTGGACATAAGCCTCCCCAGGGCGCGCCACAAAGCCCGATCTCCCGTTTTTGCCATCCAGTCACTACCAGCTACTTTCTTTAGGTCGTCGGTCCAACGTGCCGGTAGACATCCAACACTTCGCTTGCCGAGTCGTGGTCTCCACTCGAGAACCCGTCTACTTCACCACCCATCGGTTCTGCGCAGATGTGACCAGCCCACTGCCACTTCAGTTTGCTACACTTCTGGACTACGTCAGTCACTTTGGTTTTTAGCCGGATTATCTCGTTCCGAACCTTGTCCCTTAACGAGGTTCCTAGCATGCACCTTTCCATAGCACTCTGAGTGACGTGTAATCGGTGGGCTAGTTTCACTGTCAGGTTCCACGTCTCGGCTCCGTATGTCATGACCGGTGGGACGCACTGATCAAACATCTTGGTCTTCAGGCGTTGTGACAAAGGTGACTCGAGGATGTGACGCAACTTTCCAAATGATTTTTAATTTAATCTTATTTATTTCTATGAAAAATATTGTTTTTACTTTTGTATTGTAAGCCAAATATTTTATCGTAGCCACAATAACAATATTATATATACAAGACACGGGAACGTTAACTTGTATTTGTTTTTTTTGTCTTTAAGTTCCCTGAAACTTCGTGTTTTGCAAAGACTTTGGCTTACAGTTCCCTACAGGGTCGTAGTCCAGCAATGGACGCGGGTGTGATTCCCGTACCAGCACGAATTTATATTATTTAACACAAATATTTATGTTGAGACTAGGTATTTGTAGTACCATCGTTGTTTCTGGTTTCTATAACACCTTTATTTGCAACCAGGGCAATGTATGTGATGTTGTCTCAATTTATTTAATTAAGTATTGTTACTACAGTCGTAGAGCCGATCATAACACAACACCGAATTAGCTCACGGTCACACTTGCGACATTTCTTTTAATTAACCGCGTCACGTACGCATCAAACGAATAAGTATGCAACGTAATACCTTGACATCCATAGGGAAATGATCGTTGACACCGAAGCAGCACTCGTACTGCTACTACTGTCGTTGCTATTGCGATACCGCACTGACAGGGCCTAAGCGTACAATAATGATAGAAAACGAGTCCGTGCTGGGCTCCCTGGGTCCCTTATTATATCTAGTCCAGTGATTTCCCTAAACTGACCCTCAGTTATTTCATCAGTAAATATTCAGCCTAGAACATGCGTAAGAGTCAATTGCCAGTTAACTGCTGACTGATTGGAAAGTAAAGATCATAATAAGAAATAGCTCGCAACGCTCAGTTTAGGACATGAACTTGACAAGTTTTAAGGGATCCGCCATGTTCGCGGAGGCGTTCACAGACGGGTTCCCCGCCATCATGCGCAAGCGTTACGCCTCCTTGCTGCGTCGCGAGCGCGCATCCTGCGCGCGTTGGCTGCACGCTGGGATTCTCCTGTGCTGGCGCGTTGGATAAGATTGCAAGCTGTTAAATAACCCACTCGCTGGCATCGGAGGCCCATTATTCTTTATTGTATTTCTTTTCTTTTTATTTTCTCATTGTACACATACTAACACTAGCCATGTGTCAAATATGTAACTAACGAATATTGATTTTTGATGTCCGAAATAAATGATTTATTATTATTATATTATTATAATAAGGCCCCAGGCACCGTTATTGCTCAATTTAAAGTTCCTGACGTAAATGCTCCAACAAAAGAAAATCACAGACAAAATTTATAAAATTAGAAAACAATTCATTAAGTACGTTGTTCGCGTAAAAATTTGTATTGGGATTTGACATGACATGACATGACAATGTCAAACCCCAATACATTTTGTTACGCGAACGATAACGTACCTGGTCTAAATTTAAAGTGGCAACTCGTGGTAGACGTACAGTAATATGCTTTATATTTGCAACAAAAGATTGTTTTGACGATTTTGAATGGAACAATTTTTTGAAGTATAGTTTCTGATGATTCTATTTTATTTTTAATTGAATAATTTTCCCAATTAATCTATAGTATATTCTGAATGGTGGCTGCGGTAACTGCTTACCATCAGGCGGTCCGCGTGCTTGATTGCCACCGACGTTGCATCAAAAAAACTAATTACAAACAACTATCAAATCAGTTAATACAACAGACTAAGTAGGGAACAAGTTATATTATAAATAAATAAATAAAAATATGCGCCAGACAACACACCTCTTGTAATGGTCTCGCAGTAGCGATTAACATCCCTGTGTTATGAGGTACCACACAAGGAAATAAGCCAGGGGCGTCTCCCAGCATACCCAGACCGGAGTCAATTCAGAAAAGATCGTTTCCTGGACGTTTCGGGACACTACGGAAATCGAGGCGAGAAACCGCTACAGCGCACGACGCCAATCGTGTCGTCTATTATGACATGTTCTTCAGTGTTAAGCGACTTATGTTGCCTTCTGTGCCTGAGAGACTCATTAAAACTAACAATTTCATAAACAGTTTATTTAAAAAAGTATAAAACTAACGTACCCAACCACAGCTCGAGCGTCACACCGTAAATTGGAGAATAAACTTTATATGCTTAGCATTAAATGCCGAAGTCGATGACCGCTTGACTTGTGATTGAGAGTACAATTCTACATCACTGGCTCAATGTTTCACAAAAGTTTCCTAAAATAGTCTTATAAAATGTCTTTACTTTTTTTCAATTACCAGAGGCCAGAGCCAAGAGCAACAATCCTTTTGCCATGTTAAATAAAACAATGTATGGGAATGACATTAGCCCATAAAGTAATCGGAATGACTATTTGACGGCAGTCCTATACATTTTCAAATTTGACATGTCGAAACGATTGTGGTAGGTAGTGTGTGATACGATAGTGCTCTTGGCAGAAGGGCTTAGCCTTAGGGTGCTGAAAGATTAGAGCATTTACTTGTAACAGAACTTCGAGCATTTGTCGTTTTTAAATAGATAACTAAACATTAGTTTCTTTCGGAAAACGTTACATTACAATGAATTTGTGTGTTTTTGTGTGCATGAACATGTCTGTTTGTACTGGTCTGGGTGTCTCCTATGTATAATAAGTATGTATTTACAAAAGAAAATGTATTTAAGTATGTTTATCCGTTGTCTAGTATCCCATAACACAAGCTTTAATTAGCTTACTTTGGGGCTAGATGGCGCTGTGTGGAATAATGTCCAGGGATATTTATTTATTTATTATTTATTTATAATTGCTCGCGGTAATGCTCTAGTCTGTACCCACTTTTAGGGGAACCTAAGCCTTATTATTATCAACTTCATTTGATGTTTCATATTCCAATTATATTGCTAGGTAAGGAGGAGATCTAGGGTCCTCCGGGTTGACGTACTGCTATTATTAAATATAGTTATTTCACTGAAAAGTGTATCAAAATATTAATTGAGTATTACTTATCGTTAAATGTTAAAAGAGTATAATAAACTTAATATTTATAAATCTCTAGATAAACAACAAATCACAGTCGTTGTTGTATTATATTATTATTTTTAAATAGTACTTATTTGTTTACTTGACCTTTTGTGTAGAAAGTGCTGTACTGGTGAAAGAGGAAATCAGCGAAGTATTGTGCACGCAAGAAGTAGGGTAAACGAAGAAGGAAAAAACTATTATTACTTTTTAGGGCACAGAGGATTCCTTTGCTTGTAATTGAGCTACCCAAGTCGCTGTAAAAACCTCCACCTTACGGAAAACCACAGCAGAGTTTAGCTCTTAGATATAAACTTACAAAAGGAACGATATTCTTCCACCAGACAGAGATGCTATGCAGCTATGCTGCGAGGATGTGCAAGCTAAGCTACGAAACTATTAGACCGTTTCCACTAATGCTATGCAATGTAACGGAGCGAGTAAGATGTGTAAGGAAGATGCACATCTCTGGTGGAAAAGCAGCCCTATTGGCGGATATCACTAACACACCCATAGCTAACACATCTCTCATGAAAAGGCCGTCTAATTTATAAACAAAAAATACGATTGACCGAATGACTTCTTCAAAAAAAAAAAAACGAATAGGTAATTCCTCAGATAGTCTCTACATCACCTACTGCCTAAGTCATATCATTTTCCTGACAGAATAAGTAATCACCTAGCAAACTTTCGTTTGTTTTAAGATAATTGTGCAACAATACTAATTTCCAAAATCCATCTTATATTTTTAAGCTACTTTCTGGACGATTGTCTAAGTAATTAATTCAGTAAATTATAATCTCTTGAACAACTGTACATAATTAGATGCAAATATATTAAACCTAACTATGAAACAGGCTTAAATTACATGGTTATATTATTATAAAATAACTCTGTCTTCCGAGATCACTCCTTAGCTTCCATTTATTATTTCGTATCACAATTTCTTGTCCAGCACCTGTAATAAGAAAAAAAAAGTAAAACTAAATATTTTTGACAGTTGTCAGCATTTTTCAGGGGGCCTACTCACAAACGAAATGTCCGTGTTTCGGTAAAACTTATGCGTCAGAGAAACCTACTACAATGTGATATTCTTGAATTATTTTTATAGTTATATGACGAGTATTAGAAGTACAAACGTACGTAATGGTTGTTAAAACCTATAAGATTTCATACTTACTAAGGCCATGTGAGATTTCCGTAACTATGGACATAGCGTTAGAGAGTAGGTAGGCCCTCAGGTGCAAACATAGGACGGTTTTATTTTTATTTAAATAAACGCCATCTAACTTAAGTGATCAGAACCAGTTATTCATGAATCTTTTTATGTGTTCCTGAATGTCTCTAAGGAAGGTACGGTCAGCATGAAAAGAGCTCAACAATTTAGCATTTCGACACATAACTAAACGTTGTCTAATTTGTCATAGCAATAGTAGGGAAAATGAAAGATGGTAGGTAGAGTGAGTGGAAAACATTGCGCTAATGAACCCAAGCTAACTATAAATGTTGCTACAACTACATCATTTTTATGCTAGATTAAATTTATAAAATACTAGCGGCCCGCCCCAGCTTCGCCAGGTTATTTAATTACGTTTTTTTGGAAATATTCTGTCGTGTATGTTCATCAGGGATAATGTAGGGTTCTTATGGTAAAATATTTTCTAGTTTCGGAGCCTATGCGATGCAAACAAACAAACAATATATTTTTTAATATTAGTACAGAAGACTGCTTCCGGGCGACATCTATGTAATCAATTGAGAACTTCAACGCGCAACGTCACCGTCAGAAAACGCCACAATCAACTTTAAATCACAAACCTGCCAACAGATGTCGCTAGTGCGTCCGCCGCACCTCGCGCTCGGCCTTCTCTTGCCGCTTGAGGTCATTGATCGTAGTCACGCTGCCGAAGAGTACTTTCGCCGTCACTTGCTGCAACAACGTTCGAACGCGTCATAATGGTGTTGATGTGTCGAGTTTGACGGTATTAGGGCAATATGTGCTATGATTGGACATGTTCAAATGTTCAAATGTTTATTGCACTTCTATGACAGGGCTGCTAGATTGGGGTTTTTCCAACGTCACGCCACTAGGTCAATATTATACCCGGTAGTTGGACTACAACTTGCGCTGTTGTACAACTGTTTTCTTTGCTGATTGGTAGTTACGGGGTGTTATGACTATGACAGCTGACTGTTGTAGACAGAAATATACCTACTCGTAGTTTTAAGTAATAGCTACATTGGTAGAATAAGTAGGTACCCATCTATTTCCAATTAAAAATAACGCAAAATGAAATTCCTAATCTTAAATGTTCTATGTAAATTTCTTCGCAAGATATTTTGTTGATCACTGACTGAAAAACTGCCTAAAAATTTATCGATTAAATATAGTCTAGGAACACTGGACCGAATAACTTCAAATCAACGCATACGTGTTAGCGGCAATGACTATAACTAGCTGGCGTATCTTTAGCAATGAGGATATAGTGAGCCAAGCGAGCTAAGCGAGCGTGCTGATAGAAGCTTTGGCGAAAATTTACACAATATTCCCAAACAACCCAGTGGGTCGACTCGTAACTGCAAGGGATCCATTCACCAAAAAAATTGTGGCATGATGCTATAGTGACTTTTCCCTAATCTTAAATGAATAAAGATGCATTACATATATGTATTCATACCCTACCTATGTTCTCACGAAACATTTTTATAAAAGATTACAGCTCTACCTCTACTAGGAATGTTATGCCCTACCTGTGTCTCTACTGCTTTAAGGTATATTTAGACCATAAGAACAAAGAGCTATAGAGCAAGAATGTTCTTTCGTGATCTTTTAGTGTCAATGATAATTCGTTTATCATTTACACCAAAAAAAAATCTAACGAAAAAGTATGAGGATTTAACAGGTAGGAACGAGTAATCAAAACGAAAGAAAGACACTTGACCAAACTTAAAAAAATAATTCGCTTTAGCGAAGCGTAGCGTAGTTTTAACTACTACGATGGTTCAGTCTGTTGTTTTCCTTTTTTTGTTCTACTTTTTTTTTTTCAGTAGTTAGGTTAATTTTAGGTTAAGTTCATAGGTAAGGCAAAGTATATTTTTTAATTTATACTTCCTCGTAATTCTGTTGTAGTAAAATATTGTTTACTATTGTTAATAATGAAATAATGCTTTGTCTCTGTTTACACAAAAATAATTTACTAGAGTGAGGATAGAACGAGCGAATGCTAATGCCCCCCCCCCCCCCACTGCACTCCCAATGCCTTTACATGTTGGACGTTGTCTTTTGCTCTTATGTATTGATGTTGTCATCAATAGTAATTTGCTTTATGAGGACGTCACCAAAATTACTCGAACAGTTGTATCATATGCTCAAAATACGAAATGGCTAACAATATTCAATACTCAATACTCAATTCTTTATTGCATTTCACAGTGTAGTACAAGATCTTAAAATATATTTAAACAGTGCACCATGAACCCTGTCGGGCACAACAAAAATGAAGAGGAGGAAAACCATTGTTCATAGAAAATTAAATTATAATGCAACAAAATAATATTAAATTATATCTAATTATTATTTAGAAACTCGTCTAAAAGTTATAATTTAGGTACTTTTATAGATTATTATTTAAGTTTTAAGAATATTTATATTATATTTTTATATCAATAGTTTGGTTTTTAGTATTACTATTCAGTCTTAAATTTATGTTAAATGTTTATCTTCTAAAAATTATTTTATAGTGTAGTAGCTTTTTTGTATTAGTATATTTTTGAGGTCATTAAAAAAGTTCTTATTGTTATTTATGTTTCTTAAGGAATCTGGCAGTTTATTATAGATTTTTATAGACATTACTAATGGGCTGGAAGAGTGGTGTTTCATTCTAGAGGTCGGTAGTGCTAGTTTATTTCTGTAGCGAAGTTGATGTTTTTTAATATTGGTATCTCGTGTTGTATATAGGTAAGGGTATTTACGAACGAACTTGCATATTCAACGGAGGACTATTTGCTTTGTATGGTTGGCTGGGCCTATTTCTATAAATGAATGCAAGAATGCATCAATATCATTTGATTGGTATGAATGGATGTATTGAGGATGGCGATATTATTAGGAGTGTTTCTGCTTTCAAACTAAATGGCCAGGGCTGCCTTTACTACGCTTATTTGAGAGGAATCTCAACGAATATTATTATTTTCTCTTACATGATCCCCAGCCAACATTTATTTTTAAAGGTAGGTAGTTTTATTTGTTGAGGGTGTAAACGAAAAGCTAGAGTTACATCTGAGTTAAGTCTTTTGTTTTCCATTGTTTCTCTAGTATATTTTCTATTTTGTCTTTATAATCCAGATTTGTCCTTAGGATGTCACTGAAAGATGCTGAACCTGAATGGATATCCAGAGAGGCTATCGTAGGCAGCCTCTATCGAAAAGGATTATGCAAGTGCGGGATTCCCGCACTTGCATAAATCGTTATAATTATCTCATAAGGAAAGAATACTTTGAGACATGCATGTGAATACCTAAATTAAAGTTCATTTTCATGCTACGAAAGATTACTTGAAATCTGACTTGTTAAAAGCGAATTGAATTAAAATAGGTTGATTCGATTTGATGCTCATGCGATTTGAACATTTCCTTTAACCATTCCTATACTTTTTAAAGGTTTCTACAGGTCGAAACTTCGGTCGTCTGTTAATTTTTGTTTATGTTTCTGCTTTAACGGACATCGGTTAGTCGCGCTATGACCCATGTGCACTTCCTCTCTAACATATTCAGATATCAGGTGATACAAAGTAAGACGTTAGGCAACCCTGCCCGCACATATTGCTTTTGATTGGCACAGTTATTGCAGGACGGAATGCGAGCAATGCTGATTGGCTGCGGCAGACGCAGATCAGATGCATTATGATTGAAATGTTATGTGGTGACAACACTCAGTCATATTCTCAATAATGCTAGTTTCAATTGAAATTTGGTCGATTTGATCTTATTTTCGCAATATGGGTAATAAAAAATAACTGTTGATGGGCATAGTAAGGTGCTGAGGGAGCTAAAATGATTTATGCTAAATCAAGCATTGGTTAGTTCACCAGGTCAAGTTAGCTGACAAGAGTGTCTTGATGTAGCAAAAGACTGCCCAAACGCTAAATGTTTGTGTACTTGGGTGAGGTGAATTAATTTAAATTGACTTGACGAAATATACATACACCTACGCTTG
This sequence comes from Udea olivalis, assembly GCA_947369235.1. NCBI lineage: Eukaryota > Metazoa > Arthropoda > Insecta > Lepidoptera > Crambidae > Udea > Udea olivalis. The sequence continues at coordinate 19,736,539 of OX376350.1, read as the reverse complement.
ACCTGGGACCGTATGTTGTATACACGACAGCCCATCAAGCTAGACATAGGCATTTTATGCTTCCCAAGTAGCTTCCGTTTCGGGGATCCCGGGTCTTCTAATTTACGCCGAAGACGGCCACCGTGAGGTTTAAGTGGGTAGCGGTCTCTGTTTTCCTAGGAGTTCAGAGTCCCATATATCCCAGGTATCCTGAACCCAGGGCGCTAGGAATGCCTAAATGCATTTCAGGATTTTTATGCTGCCAACATAAGACCCATTTGAAATGGTTCTGTATAGGTGTATAGGTTGACCTGGTTGTCCGTACATCCAACATACGAAGGCACCAAACGAACATGACCTCGAGCATCGTATAAAATGTTCACTAACGCAGAACCCTATTTTTACGACCGCGACCGCACGGTTGGAATGGTGATGAAATTGGACAGTGATGCAAAAGAGCAGCCTGAAACATCGTAGTAGTTTTAGCGAATTATTTTTTTAAGTTTGGTGAAGTGTCTCACTTTCGTTCACGGTTGAAAATAAAACTAGTTTTGAAAAAACAAGCTTTATATATAACTCATTGCTTTATGTATTCTCAAACAGCAAAAAGCTTTGGTCTTAAACAATAAAATAGATACATTATATAATCGAATTTTCTGCTCACAAAACAATTTTCACTTTTTTCGGTTTTCAAATGAACGGCGTTTCATCCTAGCAGCCTATCAGCGCTGTGCGTGACTGCATTCAGCCAATAACGTCAAAGTCACTTGTCTCCATATCCAGACCCTTCATTTATCAGGGGTTTGGACTGGTTTCGCCAAAATTTGTTAAAACAATATCCTTGTTGCGCAAGGACAGGTCAACAGAATGGTCCAATTGGATCGAGTCTGTCGAAATAACGAGCGGCTCAATTAGACCGCGATTATCATTTATGGCGAAGGAGAAAGGTTGTTAAGGTATAGTTTTCATCTTTAAAAAAATTACATTAATTGCTCCGAAACATAATATTAGGTACATTGCGGAATGATAAAATGTGTGTCAGCCTGATTGCATCACGGGAAAACGACTGCATGTATTTTACTAAAAAATTGCATACTTCTCTAAACGGTACGAGTAAAACGAAGACTTTTCCCACTGTCCAGGGGTCTTATTACAATCGCTTATATCCGGTCTAGTTAGTTCCCTGAACTGAGAGTAGCGATCAATTTCGTCAGTCAATACTAGCCTGGAAGTTGTGTTAGTGCCCGGTCACCGCTGACTGGCTGGAAATGAAACATATTACGAAATTTCTCGCTACTCTCAATTTAGGGAATCAACTTGACAAGTTATAAAGGATTGGAATAAGGCCCATATAAGATCAGATCTTTCAAACTACGCAACGGATTTCAATGCGGATTTCATAGAGTGCCTCAAGAGACAGGTATGTATAAAACTTGTACATGCATACTATAGTAGAGAAGACATATTATTAGTATCTAACTACATAATTTTCTGTATTCTATAAAAGCTGGATTATAATACAGGCTGATTTTTTTATAAGCTTAGTCCACGCAAATAAACTCGCTGGTAGCGAGTTTTGATTCCGTTTTTCGATTGTGGAATTTAATACATAATCATTATTGCATTGCTCTTGTTTCGGCAACCAAAAAACTTGTCCTTAACATCGAGGCCTCATGCGGAGCCGTCTGCTCCACATTTATAATTATAAACTTACGATATTGCTCTACATAAGGCACTCAAGATTCTTGCCTTTTCAAAAGCTTTTATTTTAAATTTCGCCTTTGTTTGCTCGTAAAAATCTTGCAGTTTAATTTCCATTTTTGGTTCTGTAAATTCGAAGACTTTTTTACTGTTTTGTTTAATTTTACAATCTCCTCATTAGGACAACTCACTTTGCATTAAGATGAAATTTCCAAGGGACCTAGGGCATTAAAAAACTTATGTTACTGAGGAATTAGGAAGATAGGATAGGGCGCGATGGCGCTCATTGAAGGAGGCCTATGACCGGCAGTGGACTATGATAGACTGATGATGGTGATGATGAGGCATTGTGTTATTGAATATTCGGAGACTTGACGACTGAGAGCAGCTAGTTTATCTGTATTTCAGGATCCTAACCACAATTATTTGCATTTCGATTTCAAACAACACTTAAAAACTAGTGGAGTTAGCGGAGCTTTCCAGGTTACCTGGCGTGACTAAGCTAGATTGTCTCTAGGGAAATTTATTTCAACATACGGGAACATTCCAGTCTGTTTTTTAGTATTGTGTACCGGCCAGATTAAAAAGGTATTCGTAATTAAAGCTTTAGATTAAAACATAATGCTTGCAATCAAGCGCCATGCTTGTTCATCACCATCGTAGGATAAAAAATTTGTGACCCAAAATAGCTATGCAAAAGCAACAGTAATAACTAATTTTATCATCATCATCACGCTTAGCCATCAGTACTGTTGAATCTGCAATTCTTTTCTACAAGTTTTCTACGCTAACGGCCGTATGTTCATCATCATCCGTGTGGTCTATCCCGGTTGTGAACCCACACTGGTGTGACCCCTCCCAGGGTCCGTATTTCTAATGTTCTTGGTCTACTTCGCGCGGTCTTGTGCATCCTCAGTGGTGAGTCTGTTGGCCCGCATGTCACCCTTGACGACGTCGAGCCACCGCTTTTTGGGTCGGCCTGGTCGGTACCTGGCGCAGGCGGCTTGGCAAGACATTTGTATTCAACGTAGTTTGCCGATCTTATGTTCGTCTCGGTATAATTACGAGTAGGTACATTGTACCCATGTCACTGCCTCTTCTACTTTCCTATCTATATAATCTTTAAAAGCATAATTATTAAATTATGTATCGGTAGCACTTCTGAAAGTTTAACACACAACGAAATCTGTTACATTTTTACCTGTTACTCCACAATGTATACCGAAATATCTTAAATTGTTCGTTAATGTTTGATTAAATTATTCATCATTATCGTCGAGATTGATTGAGTGGACCAGTTATTACTTGCTTGGTATTTTCTGAGGCAGGCAAGATTTTGATGTAAAGTCGACGGGAAACTCGACTGCAGTATTACATACATACTTAATTTCTATGAATAATTGGATTTTAATTAATGCCATCGTTGCTTGGCTGTGGTCCGTTGCAATCAAAGTATCGACATGATTGGCGTTGTGCGCTGTAGCACGGTTTCTCGCCTCGATTTCCTTAGTGTCCCGGGTTCGATTCCCGGTCGGGTCAATTCAGGAAACGATCTTTTCTGAATTGACTCTGGTCTGGGTGTGCTAGGAGACGCCCCTGGCTTATTTCCATGTGTGATTCCTCGTAACACAGGGATATTTTAATCCCCACTTCGAGACCATTACAAGAGGTGTGTTGTCTGGCGCATATTTATATTTATTTATCTTACTGATAGCAGCTTGACATCTATTGGGTATTTGACATAATCAAATTTTAGAAATAATGCAATAGAATCAAAAAATAAATGAAAAAAGTGCATTAATAAACTTTTAGTTTGTTTAATTATGTACAATTTCATTTATTGGCCTTTCAAACTTGGGTGGCAAAACCCATTTTTGAAAATGTAAAGTAAATTCATATCCATTCGATATTACAAACAATTTATAGCAAGTTTTGTTAAGAAACCATATTCATACACGCAAGATTTAATATAGCCGCCGAACAAATGTTTTAAAATAATAGATCGCAAATGACGTCATTTGCAGGCGACAATTTGGATGAAGCCTTATGAGCAAGTCAAAAATTATGATTTTAAAATTGCTATGTCGGGGAGTTTTGGTGCTTTCGAAAAAAAATTTCACCATTGTTTCTAGTTTTGACAGTCGTCGACGTCCTCAGTGGGATCTGGAAATCTATGAGGTGGGGGAAATTAGCAACAAGCGTATTTTGTATCTTGGTAATGAATGATTATGATGATCAGAATACTCTATCTAAGTTGACCAAGCATACCTTCCTCAGTAAGTCTTAGTACCTTTTTGATATTTTCAGCAACGATAGCACATAAGAAGCATGCCACCCAAAAAAATTGGTGACAGGTTCAGTAGCAGGTATTTCACTACAGTTAAGAGATCTCGCGATGTGCCTCCACAGTTTTTTGTCCATCAATAGTTCGGTGACCTCTGAGAGTTACAATATAATTTGCCAATGACCTACTGACTCAATCGGTGGATCAAACTTTTTTTGGTAAGTAATTGCTAATAGTTTGTACCTACTTCCTCACGCGACGATAATTTGTGTTTGTTTTGTATCTATGGCAGAATGTTTTATTTTTGAGTTACACTTATAAATACGAGTTAAGCAGAAAATATCTTTGATTTATCTTATTAAATTTTGATTGAAAGCGTAAAGAAGATTTGCGTTAAGAAGATTTCCGTCAGCATAAGACGTCACTCAAAAGATTTTAGGTGTTTACAGGTACCCTGTAGCATTTACCACACTTTCGCGACCTGCATAAAATTTGGTAAAGCGTCCCACTACTTTTTCAGTAGATTTAGATGTGCCGAGTGTACTTTTGCGAACAAACGACGCGTGCTCCTAGTTTCGAGTCCGAACGACTACTGAACGACCTCAAAGACCAACCAAATACAGTGGCATTTTTTATGTTTTGCGTCTATATTAAAAAAATATGTTCGTGCGTGAATGCAGTTAAGAGGCGCTAGGTGGTATAGGTAGGTAATTTTTTCTTATGTGGGAATGCTTAATGAACAGTTAATCTCCAATGCTATACTTATTCCTCATAATCCACGTCCAGGTAACTAAAAGGTTCAGTGACTCGTTTCTTTGTCGTACCATCCAGACGTGGAACGCTCTTCCAGCGCATGTGTTTCCTTCCTCTTATAGTCCCGGGTTCTTCAAGCGGGGCGTGAAAAGGCATTTCTGCAGGCCTTCAAGGTGAGGATGGCCAGCCCAGTGATTCGTTTGAATGACTGGGCTTGTCAACCTCATATCTGGACCTCACGACCGCTTTCCATCAGGTGGAGTGAAGTCATCTTGACGGGCAATATAAAAAAAAAAAAAAAAAAAAGGCTAGTGTATACCAACAAAGATGTTAACAAAGTACGCTATCCGTGATAGATCGATACCATTCGACATCGTTGAAAATCCATCACACCTCTACTCCGAATCTTGCGACACACCTGTCTAGGTAGGTAGGGTTGTCAAATTCTAGTTTTCTAAGTCATTTTAATTGGCGACGTAGGCAGACGTTTGACCAGAATATTATTTGATCTTGAGTGTTGGCGTGGTATTGGGTGTTACATGCGGATACAAAAACGGCGTGTGCATTTTGCTTGAATAGTGGGACTTTGCTCAAACGCAATTTCAAATATCTTTATTTAAATAGACTTAATCAGTACTTTTAAATAGTCAAAAAATATACTAAATAATAGACATAAATGCTATAATAATATGAGTATATAAATAAACAGTGTACAAACATAATGCGACTCTACCACCGCGTCGGAGAAGTTCATTCTTACTGAGAAGACCCGGCGAGAAACTCAGTAGTTACTCTTTCAAACTTATTGTAGTTTTACAATGCGAGTTAGTAGAGTACAATTATTTTGTTAATTAAAAAAACCTGCTTAAATTCTAACTTCAAAAAATAAATAGAACAACCTAACAAGTATAGCAAGGATACATAATATAAAACAATAGGCTATTTGGTAGATTTTAGTAAATCATGATGTAACTAACACAACCCAAAAAACGTAAGCTTTGTATTCTCAGAATTAATAATAAGAAACAAAATTAAAAACACCAGTATGAAATGGACGCTGTACCTCTAGAAGTTTTTGATTTTTTTAAGTAGGTACTTCGCAATGTGACTCAAAAATAGCCATTTTCGTTAAAATGTTTCCTTTGCCCTAATAGGTTGCAGTATGTATTGTTGCTGTTTTGATTTTTTGGCTTCTGAGCCTTACTGTTTTCAGGCCAACAAATTTGTTTATACTTTTTTCCTTTTAAAAGTAGTGTTATTTAACGCGTTTTTCATACTCTATCCTGAAATCATTTTATCTTTTCATGAATCGTTTTTTGTCACTATTTTGTTTTTTTTATTGAACAGATTCATTTAAAACATAGTAGGCGGCAGCCCTGCGTTTAGTTCAGGATGCGCGCTTGGCTGAACATATGTTATAGTTGAGTACCAACAATCGATGATTGCAGAGTCTTGAGCGTTTCTACTGTTGAGAGGGTGGTGAAATTCAATTGGATTTGGTCTGTAGAGCAGTTACACCTCAAGATTGTTTTAATAGAGTTCAATAAGGGGTATTGTAGGATCGAATTTGAGGCTGAATGAGAATGTTTGCTTTCAATGAACACGCTTTCATTGTAATGAAATACCTGAACTGAACTATAAAACTAGTGATACTTGTAGTTTTTAGTATGATCGCTTAATTGCGGTAGTCATAATGACAGTAAATATACGGGCTACAGATTTCAGTGTGTTATTAACTCAGTCGTTTATTTTTAAAAATACGATGCAGGAATTGAATCTGAATTGTTTTTTAGCATTGCGTCAGGGGCAGATATGCGTAGCAAAAGTGGCAGAGCGGTCCTTTATGGTAAACGGTCATTGAATGTATTAAGAAATATTCATATTTGTAAATATATCAGTTTCTATCAATCAGAGTCCTAGTGCTTAGTTTAAGATCCAATAAACTAGTAGCAGTCAGAGATAGTAGCAACTTGTCATGGATGTTCTGATGGATAGTTGTGGCGAAATCCTCGTTGGAGGCCAGCAATACAGGAGCTGGAGCGCCGCGATTCGTCACACAATATTTAGGAGTAGATGTAGTTGTGGAATAGTTAATAAAAGATTAGCCAATCCAGTGACTTGTTTATTAAATAGGGTAAAAGTATAGGTAGGAAAGTAGAACTGTAACAAAATAACAATAAGTGAATACAAAGAGTCCTAGGTAATAGATAATCTAATAGTAATAGGTAAGTAAATAGGTATGATATGCTTACCCCGATACACGGGTTCCTGTTACTTATAACTGTTTACAATAATTGGTTATAAAGTATTTAAAAATATACCATCACGTAGGTTAAACTTAAACTGGTAATCTGGTAAAATGCTCGCAAGCTCTGTTCAGTACGATAGTTTTGGTAGGACTGACTCAAAATGCTGAACAGCGAACGTGGAACGATAAATTAAATTTTGAAAGGACAGGTACAGAATACTATTGATGGCCAGTAAGTTAAACTATGAAGTTTTCAGCCATCGTGGAGGTTCTAACGTCCACGAGACTAGAACGAAACGGCATCGTTACATAGTGACGTCACACGAACCTGGTAGTTCCCATTGGCCGCGACCGCGGGCGGCGAGTAGGTCCGCCCCCCGCACCCCTGCACCGCGCCGGGGTGGTACAGCGTATTGTTGTTGGCGTCCCGCGTCGGCGGCGCTGCGTATCTGCTCTTGCAGTTTTGGGACATTGTTGGACCTGGAACGGTTTTTGGTGACAATTTAGTATAAATAAATATAAATATGCAAAAGACAACACACCACTTGTCACGGTATCGAAATAGGGATACATGCACCTGTATTAGAAGGAAAGAGACAAGGAATTAAGCCAGGGGCGTCTTACAGCATACCCAGACAGGAGAAAATTTAGAAAATATCGTGTTTAGAATTGACTCGACAGAGAATCGAACCCGGGACACTATGTTAATCGAGGCAACAAACCATCAGCGCAATACGCTGATCGTGTTGGCAAAATAATTACAAGAACCATAAGGTTATGGGAGCTAGTCTGAAGAAACTCGCCACGGGGCTTTACATCTTTCGCTTGCGACTGAAGAAATTGCAAGATTTTTTTAATTAGCAGTGGAAATCGAAGCCATGCCGCATCAACTTCGTCCAGCACCCTGCAGAGTTATGATGCGTACCGCGACAAAATTTTCTTAAGCTTATTTTTGCGCCTATTCCTTACAAATTTGCTTACAATTTTTGACGACACGATTGGCGCAGTGCGCTGTAGCACGGTTTCTCGCCCCGATTTCCGTAGTGTCCCGGGTTCGATTCCCGGTCGGGTCAATTCAGGAAACGATCTTTTCTGAATTGACTCGGGTCTGGGTGTGCTGGGAGACCCTGGCTTATTTCCTTGTGTGGTACCTCGTAACACAGGGATATTAATCCCTACTTCGAGACCATTACAAGAGGTGTGTTGTCTGGCGCATATTTATATTTTATATTTGTGGGGTGTGGGGTATTTCGATAAGTCTACTTAAATCAATCATAAATATCATCTCAGCCCACTTAGCAGTACTTTTTAATAACTGCATTGACGCAGGTCAGTTTCCCAAATTAATGAAATTTAGTAAAGTCATCCCGCTTTTTAAATCTGGTAGCAAAAGTGACCCATCTAATTATAGACCCATTTCTATACTACCAGCTCTTAGTAAAATCTTTGAAAAAATTATATTAAATCAGCTGCTTTCACACTTTACTTTAAATAAATTACTACATGAGAAACAATTTGGTTTTACTAAACATAGAAGCACTACTGATGCAGGTGTAGCACTTATCAAACACATATTTGATGCTTGGGAAGGCAAGCAGGATGCAATAGGAATATTTTGTGATCTTTCGAAAGCGTTTGATTGTGTGGATTATGAAATCCTACTAATTAAGCTGAGACATTACGGTGTTTCGGATATTTCGTCTAAACTTATACAATCTTATCTCACAGACAGAACACAAAAAGTGAGTATAAACGGAACCACCTCTTCCGGTGCCACCATTAGCATGGGAGTGCCCCAGGGATCGATATTGGGCCCACTGCTTTTTCTTATTTATATAAATGACCTTCCCTACTTTGTCAAAGACATTTGTGAAATAGTATTATTTGCTGATGATACCTCGTTGATTTTTAAAATCAACAGAGGTAAGCAAGCATTTGACGATGTAAATAATACTCTTTCCAAAGTACTATGTTGGTTCACAAGCAACAATTTATTACTAAATGCAAAGAAAACGAAGTGTATTAAATTCACTATGCCTAATGTTAAACAGGTTGATACCATTATCAACATGAATGATGAGACATTAGAAATTACTAACTCTACGGTATTTTTAGGAATTACTCTAGATTCTAAGTTACAGTGGGGTCCACATATAACGGCTCTGGCAGGGAGACTTAGTTCGGCCGCTTGTGCTGTCCGAAAAATTAGACTCCTGACTGATATTGAAACAGCAAGACTAGTGTATTTTAGTTACTTTCATAGCGTTATGTCGTATGGTCTACTGTTGTGGGGCTCAGCTGCAGACCTTAACACCATTTTTGTACTCCAAAAAAGAGCTATTCGGTCGATATACAACCTTAGGCCACGCGACTCGCTCAGAGAAGTATTTAAGAAGATTGATATTTTAACTGTGCACGCTCAGTATATTTTCGATAACATAATTTATGTGCGCAAAAACTTGCAAATGTTCAAAAAAAACTGTGATACTCGTACACACAATACTAGAAATAAAAACAAACTTATTACTCCAAGTCTTAGGCTACATAAGGTAGGAAATTCTTTTGTGGGTCAATCTGTAAAGTACTTTAACAAAATACCTCAAAGTCTTGTTGATCTACCTCTTCACAAGTTCAAGTCTACAATTAAAACAAAGTTGATAAAACAAGGTTATTATAACGTGGAGGATTACTTGAACGACAAGAATTTGTGGTCATAGTAGGAATAATCTGCTCCTCTGCTCAAATAATGTATTTTTATTGTTCTTTTGACTGTACTCTGAATTTATTTGTTGTAAAACAAAACAAAGTTCAAAAGAGTAACTATCGAGTTTCTTGCCGGAGTCTTCTCGATAAGAAGCAACTTCCGAACCGGTGGTAGATTCGCATTATGTTTATTTAGTATATGTACTATTATTGTATTATTTTATTTACGTCTATTATCGTTTATATATATTTTTTGTGAATTTCATAAGTGCTTCTTTGTAAAAGCTTAAGTGAATAAATGATTTTTTACTTTTTTACTTTACTTTACTTTATTTATTATATTTAAATTGGACGAAAAAACGGGCGGCTTATTCAAGCGATGTTGCTGCGATGCCCGTTTTTCTAAATCCAAAAATAAGTAATCTCTTTTGTCCTACAGGAAAATTCTAAAAGAATAGCCACCGAAGTTATTCTATAGTTATCTGGAGCTCTGGGCAGAAGCCCAACTGTGCCCAGACCTGACGCCACTACTGCGTCAAAGTTAGCACTAACAAACACATATCCAGTTGTGGAAATGTCACTTATTGCTGGAAATAGATAAAATCCTGTAATGTCTATAAAGCAGAAAGAGGTTGCTATGCTTATGAAAGCTGTATAACTTTCAGAGACGGCATTGAAAAAAACTATACTCAAGCGCGTTTTCATAAAGGTTTAAAAAAATAAAATTAAACAAAAAAAGCATAAAAAATGATTTCGGCTTAAAGTGGTGGCAATTTTGTTTTTACACAAAAGGCCGCAAATTCTTCGTTCTTTGTTTATTTAAATAAAGCAGACAATTAATCGTTGAAATTTACTGTTAATTATTAATACTGTTGTTGTGATGGAATTACATGCCCTCTGAATAAAGCAAAATATCCAAAGATTGTTTGAGACTTTCAATTTAATTTTGGTGAAGGCAAAATAATAGCATTCTAGTGAAATATCACAGAATATGATTTTGCTAACTAATTAAATTAACCTGCCGTGCTTTATCATGATTTTATACGTTTTAGAAACTCCACCTGACAGTCCCTCCGCACTCTTCTAGCTATTATTCTCAATCCTTTGTTGTTCGCTCAATTCGTCTGTGGAATTCCTTGCCTTTAACCATTCGTCAATCTCAATTCTTACCTATTTTCAAATCTCAGGTAAAGTCGTACTTCCTCTCTCTCTGACTTCGTGTTTTTTTTTTCTTTGTTTACGTTCCTTTTACATATGTTTCTCTCCTAATTTAGTTCGTTACACAAGGAAACTGGTGCTAGGTAATCTAAAACAATATATGTGTGTATACATAGATGTATTTATTTATTTATTTTTATATTAGCATAATATTCAAATGTAATTACTATTTTTTTTCCATAGCTTTTGCGCAGCCTAACTCGTCCTCTGTTTTAAATCTCTCTGCCGAAGGTTGTCTGGAAGAGATCGCTCTGTAGCGATAAGACCGCCTAAATTGTACTAAATATTTACTTTTTTGTTTTTACGTGCTGTAAGTATTTGTTTGTGCAATAAAGATTATTTATTATTATTATTATTAGGTAAAGTTTATTCTAACAATTCTCTCGCACCAGAAACAGGCGATTGAACAAAGTGTCAGAATATGCTGTGACCTTTGACAAAGGTCACAAGTTCAAGTAATCAAAAGCTCGTATATCTGTCACCAGTTTAGATTTATTACGCGAATGAAAATAGGCACAGTTGGGAATTTGATTTAAACCAAAAAACTACTAGCCATGTTTGTTCATTGATAGCCAGATATTGTTGAAAAATGAAAAAAATATTCAATAAATATGGAGGACATCGTAAACCAAGATTACCTGTTCTCAAATTAGGCAAAACTTGTACTATAGGTAGCAGTAACATTTCTAAATTCAAACTAAAAAAAGACAATAACAACCAGACCTAAAATAAACACAAAAATGTTAATCACATAAATGTTTGCCCTAGCGCCCTGACAATCTTTGGCACCATAGCGAGACCTGCCATAGCGCCAAAAGCTCCATAGATTCAGTTAGCAATTATTCTACCAGATTTTTTTTTATACCACGTCGGTGACAATCAAGCATGCGGACCACCTGAATATTAAACAGATAAAAACTGAATAGTATAGGTACCTACTGATTATTTACACGGTAAGGAAAACCAGATGGCATACTCATTAAGTGATGCAGAAACTACAGAAAATACAACTGCAGAAAATCTACGATTAAATGGTTTTTTAAATAGGTTTTCATGCCCAAAAATACAATTAACTGATTGACTTTGTATACCTCAAAATAATAGTTAGTTCAAAAATTCAAATTTTTACTGATTTTTACGGTAAGGTTTATCACTGGCCGTACACTCACCTCTCCAACAATCCGCACTGAGCCCGCGTGTTGGAGAATGGCTCGTACCACCTCATAGTTGAGGTGAGGCCTGTGCCCAGCAGTGGGACGTATACGGCTGTATCTGTGTCTGTAGGTATAGAAGCTAGAAACCGTCAGCAAGAATCTTCGCCGGCGAAGGAAGCTTTCCTGCTATTGTCCAAAATTGGCGCACGGTGTCGCGTGACCCAATTCGTGAAAGCAAACTGCCCCGTCCTTTTGATCTCGTTCTGCCGGAATGGATCGGAGAAATTATTTAACGTTTTTCCGATCCGATCCTCTAAACTTGCATTCAAGAGTGCGGCTAACGGGATCTCTGCGACCCTGTCTGGATTCGATTTTATGATACAACTAGCTGTTACCTGTGACTCTGTCCGCGGGGTTTAACTTTGCCTTATTTTATCTGTAGACCCCTATGCTTAAATCAAACTTGTATACTTTATGTGTACAAAATTTCATTAAAATTAATCCAGTGGGTTTCACGTGATGCTGTGCAACATACAAGTAGGTATACTGTCAGAAGTGCATGGTATTTTTTTCGTAATCAGTCCTTTTCATAATTTGCATCGCAGCTGATTTTTCAAAAAAATTAAAGCATTTTACACCGGCTACATACATCTGCTCTGTATTTTTGCATACATTTTTCAGGTTTATATTTGTATACTAGCTTTCCGCCCGCGGCTTCGCCCACGTGAAGTAAATTTTTATGACATACGGGATTTTTTCCGACTTACGATACTTGTTATTCACAAAATCCTGTCTTAGTGAGCACTTACGTCCTAAAGAAAATCCCTATGCAAAATTTGAGACTCCTAGCACTTGAAGTAACGAAGATTCATACAAACAAACTATCAAACCCCAAAAACAGCCTTACAGGTCGAATTTCGCAGAAACCCGTCTTTCTTAGTGAGCATTCACGTCCTGAAAAGAACCGCCATGCAAAATATGAATCCAATTAATGTGTTGTAAAGGACAAAAATTATCTCCGTAAAATTAACTTGATGATGAAATACCTTGTAATCCTATGGATTGATAGGTATGCTTGTGTAGTAATAATGCATAAAATCTACCTGTGAATTAAACTATTTTTTACTTATAGCTACTCATTTATAAAAGATGTATTGTGTCGCGGACTTTTTTATGGATCTACTAAAATTTATTTTTGTAGTACATTGTTTGCACGTATAGTCAACAGTGAGGCCAGCGCACGCACGAAAAGATTTTCGATAGCGCTTTTTCCCGGATTACTCAATAAGTGTTAACTGATCTGTCTGAAAACTAATTCTTTCAAAAGAAATATATGCCTATAGCAATCAGGGATAGTTTAGCTTTTTAACAGCGGAAGAAATTTTAAAATCGCTTCGGTAGTTTCGAAGAATACTTGTTCCAAACATACAAACTCACAAACGCTTACCTCTTTATTTTATTAGTATAGATAGGTAGGTACCAATTTGCGCCCTGATTTTGAGATCGTGAGACAAACATGAATGAGATAAACATAACATTTGTCTAGGTATTTATAAACTCAAGCTCTGCGTAGTCATCATGTCTAAAGATGTCCTAGACCTAGAGATTTATTTTCTCGTCCTAACGACCGGACCGCTACAACACAACGTAAAGTTCAAAGCTCGCTCTAGTGTTCCCACTACCGGTTTAGGAATCCAAACGAAAACAGTAACAAAACGGACCACTACTATCAGAGATCAGATCTGAGTTTTTGCGGGGACTGCCGAAACCGCACTTGCATCCGACGGTAATTAAGAACTGGTCCGAACTGTAGCACCGGTACAGTTAGCAACAGTAAATGTAACACGAGCCTCGAGTTGGACAATTAAAGATGCGGCCACCATGCAGGCGGCGCAAGGTATAAGCGAAAGCGCTTTTGACAATTTTTTTTGTCACTTTTCGTATTGCTGTGTCCATTCGTGTTGACTAACATTTGTGTTTGTTGTGTGTCTGGGTGTTATGATCTATTTAAGTATGTGTTTAGAAATATTTAAGCATATTTATCAGCCTCTGACACCCATTATCATAGTACAAGCTCTGCTTAGTTCGGGGTCAGATGATCTTGGAGTAATTTGTTCCGGATAATTAATATTTATTTAGAACACAATTGTTCTACTGTGGGCAGGATCAACTACCATTGCGCCAAATAGTCAGTTAATCAGTAACTTAATAACTTAAGGCGCCAACTCACGCTAAAATCATAAATTCCGTCGTGGTTAGGCCTCTACTCCTAAACGGATGGGCAAAAAAAACTGTTGTTTTTTAATAAACTTGGGCATGATATCTTCATTCTGTACGTTTAAAACCTCAATTTGCTAAGGCTCCTAAACTATAAGTGTGATTTGTATAGTTTTTACAAGAAAATATAGGCCATCAAGTCTTCTTTAACCTGTACCTTGGGTTTTTAAAAATACCTCCTGTGTCCCAAGAAAATAACATTTTAAGTGTTTTGTCGCTAGCGTCCTCGCGCGCGGGTGTCTGCGAGGGCGACGGGCGGCACTAACGCTCCGGTATATCAGAGGGAGACAGAAAATCGACGAACACAAGGGCCTTAAATCAAATAAATTGTGCATGCTTCAGCGTGTATCTTGCACCATTATAAGTCGCTCGGTATTTCTGGCAGTCTGTCAGATTGGATTACCCATTTTTTGCCGATTATGCCGGATCTGCATAGAGAAATGTTTTATTAAATGAGTTTTTTGGAACTTAAAATTTTAGCATATATAAAATGAACCCTGTGCAATGTGCAGAGAGAGCAGTTTAAGCTTTGGACCAAATTTTTGTTCATTCGTTTTTGAAAGTTTTCATTTAGGGGTTTTGCAGTTAGCATGTCTTGATAATAATTTCAGAAAGTACCTCGATAATCGAAAAGACAGCTTGATTTATGATTAAAGAAACCTCAGCATTACCACATCACATATAAGTATAAAATATTAATAATTGCAAGTAATCTAAGTTAAATTTGTGATGTGTTTGAAGATTACGGTGCGTACGTAATTAATTGTTAAAAATATCGTGTTAGCTTCGTAAACCAATATGAAGTTTGCAATTGTATCGTGTAAATATTCAGGTATTTTGTTCTACAGGGCAAGCATGACCATTAGAACTGGATGCAAGCCAGTTCCACCAGGAAAATAGATGACCTGGTCATTATAAATAAATAAATAAAATAAATATCTGGGACAATTCACACCAAGATCATGTGACCCCAAACTAAGCAGAGCTTGTATTATGAGTGTCAGAGACTGATAAACATACTTAAATATTTCTAAATACATACTTAAATAGATAATAACACCCAGACACACAACAAAAACAAATGTTCATCACATAAATGTTTGTCATTTGTTATAACCGATGACTTTAGAGTTCTGCACGTCTTATAAAATGTTGCGAATGATGATCCTAATGAACTCGTAAGTATGAGAAAGATATTCAGACATTGCTATTTTGTGAAAGAATTCTAAAGATACTGTCAGCTCAGGCGTTGCGTTGTTGCCATCCACCTCTGGACGTATATTTTTAAACTGATTTGGTTTTGTTGCTAGGCAGGTTGGTATTTACTGTAGTACCTTCGGCAGCTTTTAATGGTAATAATTACCAACTGCAATCTAAATGACCATTTTTAATTTTTATGTGTCACCTCCCGCGAAGGTTGCTCTACAAAAGTACGGAACACGGAGGCAAGGCCCATTTCGAATTTAACTGGTTTTTGTAGTTATGCGCCGGGATTTTAAAACCTTGTTACTGAGAAATTATTACACAAGATGCTCTGCGTAATGTCTGGTAGATGTACCTGTCATAATTTATATAATGCGATGCGACCATTTAAGATAAAATTGTATATTTATTTATTACTATCTCTACACATATTCTGGTAAAGGTCGCATGAATCTGGGTGATGGAGACCGCCTGAAAGTTTATGTTCATCTTATGGCTGTGAGTGATGAAGTTGATTCCTAAAATATAACAGGTAATTAATTACCAGTAAGTATAACTTCAAATGTACAATTTCATGAGTAGCTAGAATGCGAAATCTTCCAGACAATTGTAAATGGAGCTTTTTAATTAACATACTGAACACTTTATTGCGTGGAAGTCAAAGTTGACCTCGTCCCTTAGTAACAAAGACACCTTGAGTCGCAAAGATCAAAATATTAATGTAGACCAATTATAACAAGTAGTTAGCAAGTTAATTTTTGCGGAAAACAAGTAATTTCAAAGACATTGTTATTGACACTTAGTAGCCCCCGAATAATATACAGGTTTTTAGTATTCATATTCTTTGCAACTGATTATCATCGTTTGCAGCCTTGAGTATGTTTTGTCCTTTCGATGGTAATACCATGATATTTACTATGTTGTAGTGTATGGTAAAATCGGGTAGCTCTTATCCGCGAAAAAAAGGGGACTAGATTTGTGATCTGTGGAACATTTAATCCAACCAACAATTGATCCAAAAGTAATATCCACTGGTGAGAAGCTACTAAAAGCCTGCAAGTACCAACACTGCTCCTTCTAGGGCACTCCGAAATGCTTTCATATTTATCGGTTTCTTGGGCTCACTACAGTGTACCTGCATCTTATACGCGTAAGGATACCGTTTTTGGGAATGTTACTAAGATTTAGCAGCACATGCCTTCTTTTAACTTTAATTTAATTCATTTCAGTAAAGTGAATAATACTCCGGCTTTGATCTGGACAGTATCTGACAAATAGTTTTGGATATATAATGAAAAAAAACAACTCTCACAATTGTGATGTGTGTGGTACTGTTGATGATATTCTACATTTGCTGTCGGAGTGTGTCCGGAACGAAAGACAGCGACAAGCATTGAGCCCTTTCATTTTAAATAGGATCGATGTAGGCGTCTTTCAAGGCATTTTAGCTGAACCTCTATCGGATTTAGCTAAAACGCTTTGCGAATTAGTAAGGAGTCGATGATGGCGTTTAGATGGTATATTTCATTTTAAGCAACAAATAAATACCCATGTAATTAAGACTTTCTTAGTATAAGTTACGATAGGTCTGACATGTCTGCAAAAGACAAAAGTCCTGAAAATAAATAAAAATTATAAAAAAAGTTAATAATTCCTTTTTTGAGTACTAGCGTCATCAATAGGAAAAACCCCAGGAATTGTTAATGACACAGACCTTTTGTGGTAGAAATCCCTAAAAAAAATGTGACCGCAAATCTCAATTTTATTATCAGTGACAGAACATTCGTTTGATCACGACTCACGAGTCACAGATGACATCCTGCAACAAGATCCTGGTGTGCCGGACCCACAGCCGGTAGCCGAGTGGACCGACAGACAAATTATGTATACCAAAGGACTGAGTCACCGGACAAGGATGGCGCTACTGGATCGAGTCCTTGCGGAAACGAAAGTAAAATGAGAACTGATTTATGTTGAGTTCACATATTATGTTATTTTCATTATCAATTATTGCTTTTGAACCAACTGAAACTTCTTGTCTGCAAATTTTAATGTGTTTTCGTTTTTTGTTTGTGCTTCTTTTTCAGATTGGATTGTACTCTTTTTTTCATTTCTTCTTTCTGTGGATTGTTTCTCTTAAGTTTGTGTGAGTTTATTTACACACTTTATTTTGAACATTATCATTGTATTTTTATTTGTCTGAATTGGAAATTGTGAATAAGAAATTCCAAATTAAACTAATTTATATCCCTTCGAGAGTCGTTCTAATTAAATGAATCATCATTCGCAGCCATAAGATGTCCACTCCTGAACAAAGGCCTGTGGTCAGTGGTTGATAGTGGAATCCTTCGCCTGACCGTCATCAGGCTGTCATACTCTTTGTAGTAGAAACTTTACTTATCAACATTAAAACAGCTAATTGAGTAACGTCAGTATAAGCTCGGCAAATCGAATGATTGTTTATTGAAAAATGTCCCCATTGGTGTAAGCGATGAAGTAAGTAAATACTCGGTCAGATTATCTGCTCTACGTCCCTTCCTTTTGCCATCAACTTTGCCAACCTAAGAGGATTCTATAAAGTCAAAAGGTATCTGATTCTATATTTTGTGTTTAAGTTGATAAGTTTAATCCACAATAGGTTACATTTTACTGTAGGGACAAAATGTAACTTATTGCGTAGATATTGTACATACCACTGCAAAATATTTTTCTATGTTCTTTCGCGATTTGTTTTCATCCAGATTATCCGCTCACTCTCCAAAATCTCCCAACTGAACTTCACGTACTCTCCACAATAATTTAGGATGACAAATAGCCACTGTCCACCACATGTACCTATGAACTGGCACGTCGTTCTGTATGTCGGTTATAATGAACAAATCTTTGATAGGTAACGGTTTCGCGAGGTCACGCATGGGACCGCTAGTCGGGGAAATCCGCGATGCTACTCCAATTGAGAGACCGCTATTTTTAGGGCACTTAGAGGTGGTTATTTTTCTGAAGTCAGGTCTTTAGTATAATTTAAACATAATCTGAGCTCTTTTTATCTCTATTAGCGAAAAAAACATCCTGTTCAAGGAATCAGGTGGGATTCAAACTAGCAAGCCTTCGAAGCTGAACAGGGTGTCTGATTTTACTAACTTCGTTGACCAATTGCTATTCCATTGTCTTTCTTTTTATTTTGTTTGGGCTCTTATTTATCTTATTTTAAACCTATAGATTGTCTAAAAGAGTTCCCTTTGTAGCGATTAGAACGCCGAAATTGTTTATTTAGTTCCTACTAACTGTATAACCTTTTGCATTTGTAATTTGTGATATTATTTAGCTCACCTTAATATTTGTATAGAAAATTTCAACTCGTTTGATGAAATTGGCAGAGAAGATTAAGCACAAACTATTGTTAAGCAAACTGAAACCACAACAACAATTTTCAACTCTTCCATCGTCAGAATGGCATAAGCTGGTAATACAAGAAAAACTTTAACGGAACGAAATCAAATAAATGTTTCCAATAGTCGCGAAAGGTTTCCATCAGAAGCGTTATTGTTTTCAGATTGACTGAAACAAAAAGATAGTTGGCAAACAATCAGATGCATTGAAAACGTACAGCCAGCCATCAGGTTACCACAAACTTGAAATTCTTTACTAGATTTTGAACTTAAAAACCAAGCGATGAAGTTTAAAACAGATTGGGGAATTTTAGCTTCTGGTTCCTTCTTGAGTGGTCGCCTGTATAGTTCTGTGTGAATTTTAATACCATTGGATATTGTTATGTAACACAATGTGATTCATGACATGTAAAACAAAATCCTTGTAAAGTCATCCGTGCATAACCTGGTGCATTTACCTAGATTATGTACAAACAATAAATACTATTGGATTTTAACTGTAGACATTTCTGTATGAAGAGTTATTAAATCTGTAAGAGTTAACGGTTCTTTAAAGTCGCATAATTTAACATGATCTGGCAAAGATTTTCTTCAAAACAATAAATATATCATTTCGCTCTAATCAAATCCCATAAGGTATTATAATTATTAGAACTGAGATCGCCCGCTGCACATTTAAAAAAAAAAACATTTTGAGTTCACCTTCTTTCCAAACGTTATTCCTTAGTTCACTCATTGTTTTTCGAGAGTAAGTACCTAATCAAAAATAAGTGGCAGTTATCCTCCATCAGACTTAAAAATTCCACTGTTTTTAAACCAAACTTGGATTACGTTTCAAAAGGCTTTGTATCCTAAAAAATGCTGTTATGAAATTTAAAAATATTGTAGGTTATTATTCAGTTATACTCGCCGTTATATTTTAAAAATCATACTATTATTTTGTGTCTCGTTAATTCTGTTGTTTATTGAAAACATTGTTGACAAAGCTTTGATAAAAAATATATATTCGTGATTTAGTGAAACACTTGATTAACGGTTAACGGTCAGAATACCTTTGCACTAGGTGTTTTGAGTGAAGTGCTTGAACATAAAAAATCACAATTTTACTATGGGTAACAGTTTTTGCGATACATAGGTTTACGAACGTACAAGCGGTGCATGTCCTATCTGACCTAAATCTTTTATGAGGTTCTGAGCGTTTAATGAACATGGATACGAGTAAAATCGATACTTTAAACAATCATCGGATTTTTTTGTTTTCTCTACTTTCGCGAGCCGTAGTGACGTCACCAGCTAGTCATGTTAACGGTTGCTATCGATATTCTATTAACAATTATCTGGAATTGATTATCGAGCGGCAAATTAATCAGTCTCCCTAGTCTCTGAACTCCGGATGTATGGACTGGTCCATACATTCCTTATATAATAACTCATCATGACAAATATTTATCAGAAAAGGGGTTCACTTTCTTCCCATTTCTTATGATTAGAATCGTTTACTGAACCAATCATTAGATACAGTTACGCGTTATAAGGGTAAGAAAGAGTAGGTTCATTATTTTTAGACATCCAACCCCAAGTGTAGGGTTGAGCAATTTTTTGTTTATGATTTCATTTCTAGGATCGTAATAATAATAATATATTCTTTATTGCACACAAAACTTACAGTACAGAAATAATTAACAGTAAATGCAAGTACAATTTGGGCGGCTTTATCGCTAAAAAGCGATCTCTACCAAGCAACCCACAAGCAAAGGAAATTTGTCGAAAAGGGCGAGTAAGTGCACCAAGAAAAATAATAGAGAAAATAAGTTTGATTATGAATATCTATACAGTATAGGACTAGGTACATATCGTAGTGTCACAATCTTCTTTGTTAATCGAATCGCTTATATTAAATTACCCGATGAAAACCGTCGTTTTGACAGTACCGAATTTAATTACGTTAATTTACAGCTAAGCACTTGATAGTTCATAAAAATCAATTAAATTTTTAGGAATTTGATTTCTGACGTTAATCATTAGCTAGCAAGTATGATTGCCAAACGCTTGCTATTCGACAACTCGTCAGCTAATGTCAAAAAACAAATAGTATGGAGTGAATTAGCTCTATACATAAGGGTAAGGTCGCTTCATCTAACACCACATCTCTTCTATCGGAGTAGATTTTTGTCAAGAGCGAACCCTTTGAATATAAAAAGGACTTTCTTGCAGTCGAACTTATAGAATAACCACGCGTCGATATTCTAATCGATACGGCGCATCCCTACCCGAGTGATGTTGCAGATAAATTGGCAATCCCGGCAGGCTTAGTTAATAGTTGCTCAGCGTTCGGCTTTACGCAGAATGCCCAGATAAGGCTAAGTGATGGCCGATTACAACCTCTTTGGTTTTGATAACGGCAGTTCATCAGGGCTGACTTTGTTGGCCCATTCTGTCTTACACTTTGATGCTGGGGATTTTAGACCTGAAACATTTTAGATTAGAATGGGCAACCGGCTACCTAAACTGATAAATCAAAATAGATAACGCAAATTGATATGAAACTTTCGTCGCTCATTGTGACCTTACGTATTGCGTACATATTTAAATTTTTGAAGCCAACACCCATCTATTGTAGGGGTGATGCGATTTCAATGATGGAGGCCTTTGTCCAGCAGTGGGACAATATATGTATAAGCTAATTACTTAACTTTCCTTTACATGTGTGCGTGAATGCGGTGTAGGGGCGCGTCATTTCAGATTATACAAGCTCTACGATAGTTGAAATCTCTATTTCTAAATCGATTTCAATTTTCTTTATGGTAAGAGGACTGAATGATTTTAGTATTTATCTCATTGATTCAGACATCCGTTGCTAAACTGTGGACTGAACAAAGACATTGATTGACACTCTTCTTTGACACACGAAGTACTTATATCCGCATCATCTACTTTGATTATTTTCTGTGGGTGCTTTATGCCAGCCACAGAGATGCCTTTGTTACTGGATATACTCTTAAAGGTGCTACCTCACCTGGAGCATTTTCCTGTAATGTAACGTTACATAGACGAGCATTACAATAAATAATAACCGAGCATTACAGTGCGCAATCTGTAATGTTCCAAATTCGAGCATTACGTTGGTTGGGGATATGCACCGAGCATTACAGTGCGCAAATTGATGATACAATGTGTCATATTATGATACAACTTCCCTGAAGTTTTGTAAGGCAGTATTGTAATGTAATGCTCAAAATCGAGTCTGAAATAAACCTTACAGGTTTATTTACATGTTCTTCATGGTTGGGGAGGCAGTTCTGAACTGTAATGCTCAAAATCGAATCTGAAATGTTACTTTACAGGAAAATGCTTCAGGTGAGGGACCACCTTAAAACCGCTGTGTCTAAAAATGATTATGAATACTAATACTAATATCATAAAGAGGAAAGATTTGTTTGCATTGAGTAGGGTCCTAAACTACTGGACCGATTTTAAAAATTCTTTCACCAATATTTATTTATTTATTTTATTTCAACAATGTTACAACAGCGTTCATACAACGAAATAGACAATAACATTACTTGAACATGAGCCGAACATAGAAACATACTTTGTTACCTAAAATATTAAGAATAGTACGTAGGTCATTTTTCAAGTTACAAATGAGAGACACATTGAATTGAATATCGCAAGATAACGTGCAGTGTGAGTGAAGGGTGTGCTTGTGTGTAATGTGTGTATGCGTATTGTCGTGCGTGGTTGGTTTACATGGATGCTCGAAATGAGTAGTGATAGTATTAGAAATCAATTTATTATAATATGATATAATGACTAAATTACTAACTAGACTTCGATTTATGCACTGCAGCTTTAGACCAATACAAAGCTACATTATCGAGGAGTGACAATGGCTATATTTTTAATATCTTAGTTACTCTACTTAGTTTGAGATATATATCTGTCTCTTAGTAAAATAGGAGTAATAATATCAAAAATATCTGAACAAAACCTTAACCAGACATATCTCTCCGCGAGTACGTTCAAACTCTTTGTCGACTTGTATAGATATTTGTGGCTAATGTTTTGATCAGATATTTTAGAAGGCTTTAAAATGGACAGATATATATGCTTTTGACTATATAATAGCTATAGCTTAAAGGGCTTTCTCTAAAGGCTAATTCACAGGGATTAGACTTTATTTATTTATTTATTTATTGCTTTCTCGTATGTAATACAAAGGTCTTAAAGGTAAAAATAGTAACAATACGGACCCTGTCGGGCACAGCAAAAGTAGGTGAGAGAAGGACTTACAAATATTATAAATGAGCCATCATCCACAAACATGAGGAGAGGCTATTCTGCAGTATGATATAATATTTATTTAAATTACAAATTCATTTCTACTACCTATTCTTTACAAATAAACATGTACATGTACCTACTGCAATGATTTCACTCAAGTATTGTTGACTAACTTGCAGTGAATCACAGGTGACCTTCGGCTGACAAAGAAATTGACGCGGAGGAATGTGATAAAAAATACTCATTACGGTTCAAAATAAACATAATAGCTTACTTAATTGTGCATTTGACCTTTATTCTGTTTTTATTTAAGAACCAAATTACCCTTTTTACATTCTCTGTTCACTATAGACTAGATTACCGAATTCGTAACTTCGCTAAGTAGCACAAACAAGTATTAGCATTCACTGTATTTTCAACTGATAATTAAATAAATAAATAAATAAATAAATATAAATATGCGCCAGACAACATACCTCTTGTAATGGTCTCGAAGTAGGGATTATTAAATCCCTGTGTTACGAGGTACCACACAAGGAAATAAGCTAGGGGCGTCTCCCAGCACACCCAGACCCGAGTCAATTCAGAAAAGATCGTTTCCTGAATTGACCCGACCGGGAATCGAACCCGGGACACTACGGAAATCGAGGCGAGAAACCGTGCTACAGCACACTGCGCCAATCGTGTCGTCAAAATCGGTTTATCGGAACATAAATTTATACTGGTAAATTGAACCTGCGGTCCTCTACGTCACCACCGGCACTCGTTGCCAAAGTGCTAAACATTATGTCTACTATGAGTTAACAACAATGACAGACGTTAGCGTCCGCGTAAACCGCCTTGACGTTTTTGTATGGGATTTCGGTACAGTGCCCCTTGCGCCTAGTGATATAGAGACGAAAACTCATGGTATGTACGACTATATACACTGTTCGTCTACCATGAGTTGCCATTTTAAATTAACGTTATCGTTGCCTTAAACAATTCGTACAGCGCTTCTATTAAGACGAAATGGAACTAAAAAAACGGTACCATTACGTAACCATAGCAACAAGGTACCGTTTTCTTGTTACATTTCGACTCAGCAGAGGCGCTGTACGCAAATATTTCACGAGATTACGCGAACGATAACGTACATTTTAAGTGGCAACTGATGGTAGATGTACAGGTTGTCAAGTCAGGGACATAAGTTTGCAGGTTGTCCAACTTGGCGCTACAAAAAAGCATTTTAAAGTTATTTGTTGAATCTTTACAAGCATTTTGTACTAGATATATCATGAAATGAAATGCTAGTGGTGGTGTAGAATGATCTGAAATCCCTCCCAATTACGACCGTTGTTATAACATTGTTCTGCGAAATCTTTAACACAACATGAGAAACCACTTTTAAGATTTCTGATCTTAAAAACTGTTATGGATAATGTAAAAGTTTCAAGAAATAACTTTTTAACTCGGTTATAGTTTGAAAGAATTAGAGGGCAGGCGCCAGGCAAAGTGAAGTGGTAATTTCAATAACCTCATAACTGGCGACTTTTGCCATCGTAAAGAGGGTAATGTTTAAAGCGAGTGTACACAGAAAACTAGGTTTTGATTCTTTCCGAAATAATTTTAAGAGTAAAGATATAAAATATAAAAAATCGACCTGATCCTAGGCACAAATTACGCATGTGGCGCGGCGCCTCTGACAGATAGTCCGCTTAGAACAAACCCGCAATTTTGATCACACAACAGACACGTTTGTGTTTTTGTGTGTTTTGTTTTTGTCGTACATACTTGGTGCATTTTTCACATGATGAATTTTGTTTTGGCCGGTTCTGTCAAGTAGGTATGACCTTAATACTTCATTTTAAAAATTCAGAGCGAATATAGTAGTAACCCTGGGCGGTTCACGCAAGTTTAGGGAAAAAGGTGCGAGCGGTCCTTCTGTAAACTCTTTATTTTGTGTCCTAGGGCTCAAACCCGCTTCTTCCACGATCCACGTGTCTGCTCTTCCGAGTGGTTGAAGACGCGGGTTCGAGTTCTGCTAGAGCCGTACGATCACATCGATTTTTTTAATTTTATATCTTTAGATGGAAAATAGAGAATTATTATATTGTAAGTTTATAAACTAGGCATAGAACAAATAAATGAGCGAATGAAATGTTTCATAACTTTATGAAATGGAGATCCTATCATATCACTGAAAATACATTTTCACTTATTTATGCTCGCTTGAAAGTTTCAAAGATGAGAATAAGGGTAAATTTTGGTTTATGATTTTTTTTATCATCTTAAATATTGAAACTTTTGTTTAGTTCGCCATTTTATGTTACCGACCGAAATAATCGAACTAAGGTTACCTAACAAACCATGAGTATCAAAACGTTGTCACACAATAGACATAAATACGTCAAAAATCTGAATACAATTATCCGTTGACATGTCTATCCGTTTTCTTGTTCAAAGACGACTCTCGTATCGTGAGAAGCAAGACCTAGGTCGGAGAAAGTGCATAGGTCTCTGAACCTAGAAAGCTGACTCCGATAGAAAATACGACATTGCATCTTGCCACTTGCATAATGGTGAGTGCATGCATGCAAAGATACGGAGGATCAGAACTACTGTAGAATAGAAATGTGAGCAAGTGCCTTACAATGATACTCAGTTATTAAATATCCAGTTTTATTAATAGTAATCATTTGTTCGAAAACGCTCTCTCAGTCTAACTGGTGTTTTTTAAATTCAAATTCACTTAGGTAGATTCTTTAACACCTCTATATCATTTCTCTAGTGGTATGAAAAAACACAGTATATTGGACTATTGTCAAAAGTAAATGTTTGCTTTTAGCGCCAAAGGTCGTAGGTACGATATTTATTCAAGTCTGTATTTAGAAATAATAAACAAATATTATAAACCCTCACTCTGTCCCCTCCTCACTGTAATTTTGTCACTATAAAGTAAAATAAAATAAATAATAAATATGCGCCAGACAACACACCTCTTGTAATGGTCTCGAAGTAGGGATTAATATCCCTGTGTTACGAGGTACCACACAAGGAAACCAGCCAGGGGCGTCTCCCAGCACACCCAGGCCCGAGTCAATTCAGAAAAGATCGTTTCCTGAATTGACCCGACCGGGAATCGAACCCGGGACACTACGAAAATCGAGGCGAGAAACCGTGCTACAGCGCACTGCGCCAATCGTGTCGTCAATAAGGTCGACGAGAATAAGATGAAAAACAAATATTAAAGTACGAGTAAGTATGTTTATAACATATCCATAGTACAGGATCTACTTAACATGGTAAAGGACAATTACCATGATAACTAGATCCAGTACTATGTTTCGCACAAACATAATTTGACTCTACCAAACCACTGTTGGATAGTTGTTGCTTTATTAAAAGAAAACTAGAGTAAATAGAGGGAGAAGCTATTTATGCTGAGTGCGTGACATAATCAAAGTGAATTATACGGTACACGTCCGAACAAAGTAATAAATATCCAACGTTACTATTACGACCTAGATATACTACAGCAACCGATAATCTCTAACTTAATTGTTCAATCTATGTGCTTCGTCTAGTGATGTACAAGGCTCGAGGCTTCCGAGTCCTTTTGTCTAGAGCTCGGTGTCGTTTACAGGGCTCGCCAGTTTGTGGGAAACTCGACAACACGGGAGTCTTTTCCAGAAATCGAGCCTTCTTGAGAGCTCGATCGATCTCTAGGCTTTTTCAGGGCTAGAGTCTTTCTAGCGCTCGAGACGTTTTTACGTGGCGATTCGCGATCAAGTTAGTTTCCGTTTGGAGTCTTCCTTATCAAAGCAGGCAATAAAATATGTGTTTGTAGGGATGTAATATATTACGTGACCAGAAGGGTATTTTGACAAATAGAGGTTAAATTAACAGAAAAAGACATTTTAATCATCATGAAAAATATTATGGTGAAAAGGTTTAAGAAGACCCGAGCTCTTTTAAAACTCGAGTTCTTTTGAAGGCTTGAACTCTTTTGATAGGTTCGAGCTCTTTTGAAGGCTCGAATTCTTTTCAAGCCTCGAGGCTCGGCTCAGGGAGCTCGCGTCTCGGTTGGCCTCGGGTCTATGAGCCTACCTACCCAATCCGCCTCGAAGCTTCAAAAGTAGAACTCGACTCCTCGAGGTTTGCGCATCACTAGCTTTGTCAGAAGATTACTGAATTCCTTTCTTAGGTAATTTGAAATATGGTCTAAACTTGAACAAGTTTATATTTTGAGTCGACTATAAATGGAGTCGTAAAGATCAGGAGCAATAATGCGATTCTGTGATGCGATTATCTACGGTACCTTAAACGACACTGCAGGCGAAAATAACATGTTCCATGTTTCAGACATTATTGAGCTGTAAGATCGTATACTATGCTATTATTACGACCGACTTGGTGTAATGGTTAAGAAGTTGGCTACTACACCAGAGGTCGCGGGTTCGATCCCCGCACAGTACAAACATTTGTGTGCATGAACATGTCTGTTTGTACTGGTCTGGGTGTCTCCTATGTATAATAAGTATGTATTTACAAAAGAAAATGTATTTAAGTATGTTTATCCGTTGTCTAGTATCCCATAACACAAGCTTTAATTAGCTTACTTTGGGGCTAGATGGCGCTGTGTGGAATAATGTCCAGGGATATTTATTATCAACCAATAGCTTTTGCCCTCGACGACCAGTCTATTCCCCATTTTTCAGCATTTTATTTTTGCGACGAAAGGTAGCTCGTATTACAAATCAAATTACAAAATTTGATTTTGTTGCCTAGGGCGTTAAACGTTACAGACAGTATATTTTGCATGTATAATATTTACAAAAAATATATAATTGAGCATAAGTAATCTTGGTTCTAAACTGGCATATGTTTCCCCTGAAGAGGTGTTGTCCGGGGTAAAACAAATTTATTAACGTCACATGGATTTGTTCAAGCCGCATGTGGCCAATAAAATAGCGGTTACACAAGCTCACCCTAGAACGCTGTTTATCAGACCAATATCTAAAGGAGAGCTTTAAAATAAAGCAGAATTATAGCTGTAAGATACTGATAGTCATTAGTGATAGAACAGAACTAAGTGGCAGTTATAAATATTTTTTAATACTACGTCAGTGACAATTAAGCACCCGGACCGCTTGACGGTAAGCGGTTACCGCAGCTTATGGACACGTGCAACACCAGGGGCATGACTCAAATATTTATTATTAGGGTCAAAATACATTGACAGCATCTGACTCCAAACTAAGCTGAGATTGTAGTTTGGGTGTCAGGGACTGATATGTACCTAAATACATAAATATTTCTAAATACATACATACATACATTAAAAAGAGAATAACACTCAGACACCTATCAAACAAGAAAGTTCTTCATAGGCAGGATCGAACCCACGAACTCCAGCGCTAAAAACAGTTCGCTACCATTGGTTCAAAAGTGAACTTGTTAACATTCACACGAACACGACATATTACAGGATAGCATCAGTTTTTATGGTGCTTAGCCTTAAATTTCAGAATTCGGATTCGCTTATTTAATGGCCCCACAAACATTTATTGTCACGAAGTATTCCCAAATTGGGCCAATGGGGGCGAAATTAAAAGTTGCTTTATTGCCGAAGTTAATTTATGTTTGAATTTGGTGGACACATGCAAACCTTCATAAAGGCCAAATATGTCATTTACTGCTGACTTGTTAAATGGTCCGCTTTCATTTTGTGTCTTTTTTGCAGCATTGCGGAGCGTTTTTTCAATGAAATTCATACTAAAGAACCCCTTATACAATGCTTACTAAAAGCCAAAATACTAACCTAAACCACAAAATAAAGTTTTTACAGAAGGACCGCTCGCACCTTTTCCCAAAACTTGCGTGAACCGCCTAGGGTTACTAATATTTTTAAATAAAGTTATACCTACTCGACAGAAGCGGCCAAAAACAAAATTTATCATGTGAAAAAGTGCACCAAGTTCGACCAAAACAAAAACACTCGCGACAATGCGACTTTCCGACTCACCGAAGCTCACTGACTTCGCTTGTAAACTCATGTCTCTGTGTGCGTGCGTCAAAAATGGCGTGTTGTTCTAAGCGGGCTATCTGTCAGAGCGCTGCGCATGTCTAATTTGTGCCTAACTAAACGCATGCAGAATTGAGGACAAACGATACAAGTTAGGTACGTTTTTAATATTGATGTAAGTTCATTCAAAAGCAAACATATCTAAATGTGTCCAAGGTTTCAAAAGTATCTGGGAAAAATATTAGCCACTAAAATCTGTATCAGAGTTCCTTTAGACTTTTTGTTGACTTGTATAGATGTTAGTGACTAATGTTTTGCTCAGATATTTTTGAAGCCTTGTAAGCGTTTAGATATTTATGCTTTTGTCTGTACATACGACTATATCAGCAAATGAATTAGGTTACTACAAATTGAAATATTTTTACTATAGTAGGTATCCCTTGTATCCCTAACTTCATTAAACGAATAAACTTTATCGAGTATATTTGACAGTTAATAGTACGAGTAATATCATCGTTGTCAGAGACCACTAGTTAATGACTAACTCCTCTGCGAACAACAACGTACTACACGCTACAAACACCTAGGAACAGCACAGATATATGTTTTATTACCAGGACGTGGTACATACGGGAATCGAACGAATTTGGACCACTAAGTGAATGAGTCATCAAAAAAGGGCCATTCGCATAGACATAAGAAATGACCACAGACAAGACATTTGTTAAAAAGTTGGTCTCTTTATCTAAGATATGTAGCAATACGTAAATAGTCCCAGTTTGAGATAGTAATTATTCGCTATAACGCCGTTGCTATCAAACTTAATCGCTAATAATTTTATTAGACCGTTTAAGTAATTGCTTCATGGCAAATAATTATCATCTATAACAAACCTGAAGTAAAAATATCTTTATTCAAATATGCTTATGATTATGTCCCGACTAGGAACTATTACCCTAGTTTTTCGGTGAGTGTCCTCCTGGTCAGGCCAGTTTTTATCTTATTTGGGGCTCTGGGCACATTAGGATAAGATAAGATGAACTTTATTGCACGAAGAAAATATTGCAGTTTCAATTTAAATTAGTCAAATAAGGTGTACAATTTAGGCAGCCTTATTAGTGATGTCAGGCAACCTTCGATAGAGGAATATAAGATTTGAGAAAAGATAAGTTTTAACGTCGGGTAACAACGGAACCTTTAAATGAATGCACCTGACTGAGCCTCCTAGTGCCCGAATCATTGCAGGAATAGAGTTGAGGAATTAGGCTAAGTTCGACCGTCAGGTTCCAAGTTAGCCCCCAAATAAAAAAAGTCTTACTAAACCAAGGATTAAAACCAAGTTTTAAAGAGAAAATCCTCAGAAGAAACGCTAAGTGACCGAGACTGACATGTTGGACATAGCCTTAAATAGGGAATTTACGATGAGCAGCAGGGCATACCACGTAGAACTCATTTTCGGGCACATTAATGAGAAAATAAATAAATAAATATGCGCCAGACACCACACCACTTGTTATGGTCTCGAAGTAGGGTTAAATATCTTTGTATCACGAGGTTCCAGACAAGGAATTAAGCCAGTGGCGTCTCCCAGCACACCCAGACCCGAGACAATTCAGAAAAGATCGTTTCCTGAACTGAACCGACCGGGAATCGATCCCTGCAAACTACGAAAATAAGTGGATTTCATAATACGTACGCGGAACTTCTCTAATAATTCTCCCTGACGACTTTAAAATTTAAATCATAAACCGGCATTTCACACATGTTGCGAATCGTTGCAAGATGTACTCTTGTAAATTTAGCGGTATGCGGTTTGAACACTTCGCAATTACTTACTTTTAATTAAGCAATTAACATTTATTTTATCTCTAGCCTATCATCATAAATCATGGGTAGGTAAAGGTTACATAAACAGTAAAAGCAGTAGTAAACATAGTGACATTGCCTAACAACTTGCTATTGAGAAAAAAAAACCAAACACGCAATTCCAAAATTAAAAATACGAAACAAGTCTTATATACAAAAAAAACTGGTTCACTTGTAACTACGCACTACATAACAACGCGACCTTATTATATTTATAAATTTCTAATATTATACTAATTGGTACATGAAACGAAAAATATCATAATTTGCACTTACCTTTATTTCCACTGGGAAATTTTCAGTTTTGATATCTCAGTCTGCCTGCATGAATTCACGAAAAAAAAACAAAACAGAGAAAAGCACAGTCGGGAAATGGCGCGCAAACTGACAGCTGTCAGGGAAACGAAATGGATCCCGGCACGATTTGGAGGGAATACTTTTTGAAATTTCAAATTTGGAACGGCTAGTGTCGCGGGTGCATCGCGGTTGTGAAGGCAGTGCGGTGCGGCGTAATGAATGGCCCGTAGTGAGGTGCTCGCTGAACGGCTTTGTCGGTAAATGTGTTGCTTAAAAATGTAGCCTGGCCGGTACGAGTTGATGCTTTTAATTAGGCTTTAACTTCAATTGATGGAAACTCTTTGTTGTATCTTCCTCGGGACGCAGTAATGCCATAGTAAACTGAGTGGTGACGTGATACCTCGAGTTCTTTAATTTAATATTTTTTCTTAAAACAGTTGTAACTTAAAAGATAAGTCTTCATAAAACGTTATGTTGTTTTAATTTGATCGTTACATTAACATAATAATGAGTTTATTATTAAAACCGATTTTACTAATTGTAATCAGAATTGAATAAGATTAAGAAAAAGCGTTAAAAAATACTAATAAGCATGTTATTGGACTAGGTGAAAAGCTACTTAAGATTAGGATTAATCAATATTTGTTCATACTTTGAAAGATGTTTGAGTTTACCATTGTTTTGAAATCAATATGCATGTTATGAATCACGAAATACCTTTTTGCAAACATTTTACTCAAGTTTTCAAATAACATAGTTTACACCTGAAAATCAGAATTCTGTTATTTTGTATAGTAGTTTTTAGCCGAGTTGCTGAAAACAGTCAAGTATCAAGCCTTAACATACGCAGTACAAGGTATAGCGGTTCGTAGATTCGCACCGAATCAACTTGGCATTTCGGCTGACAAATGTTTGTGAGCCCCCAGCTCATCGGTATGGAGGAGTTTGATTTATTAATTGTTGCAAATCGTTAGAAGATCGAAGTATCAACGTAAATATACATCGTATCTATGTTAGACTGTGTACGAGTACATATTTGCATACCGGATCCACGGGAAAGGTGTGGGGTGAGGAGAAAATAGCTACGAGTGAATAGAACATGTTTGTAGTGTAATTGACCTAATAGGTATTTGTGTTCAGCAAAAAGTTATAAAAAAAGTAAATGAGGTAATTCATCGCCTATTACAAACAGCGGAACTATGTTCAACAATGTTACTTTTCCGATTTATGAGCATTTAGGCACGTGAGGCATTTTTTTTTCAAATTTGAATGCATGGTACTTTGCTACCATGGACTATCTCAGGTAGGTATATCAAGCGATAATCAATTATATTTGTCAATTATATCATATTTCATGTACGAGTATTTTTGCTTCTCGGATCCCAATCCACAAGATTTTTTTATCAAAGTGTTTTCATAAATTGTTTGACCTTTTTTCTCCACCTTTGCTTTACATGATAGGGTCAGGTTAGTGTTAATTTATACTATTACTAGCATCTGGCCGCGACTTTCTCCGCGTGAAATGGTGATAAATTGTAGCCTATATAAAATATAGCCTTCCACGATAAATTGGCTATCTAATCTAACACTGAAAGAATATTTCAAATCGGACCAGGAGTTCCTGAGATTAGCGCGTTCAAGCAAGCAAACGAACAAACTCTCCAGGTTTATGATATTAGTATAGATTCATAGTTAGTACCGACTCAAATATGGAACTCTACTGCACAAGAAGATACCACATTGACAGACGCCCTATAACTGTCACAGGATTTCAATTGACGTAAACCTATACTCAGCTACTCTAGAAATAAACAAGTAGGCATATGTCCAGTAACAGCATACAGCAGCTAATCAAAAAACCCAAAAGACGTTAAGCGTTCCTAACTTCACCCCTTAAACCTCGGTTGAGCAAATTACTCTAGCAGTGTATCCCACATAGACGGGTCTGGCAGGGCTGTTGTGGCAAAAATATTCAGTCAGGAAACCATTAGACCGAAGTTTTAAGACGTCTGCGTTAGACAGCATGGTGTGGGATAATATGGAGGCGGGTTTTTCTGGCGATTACCATAAGAGTTGGGTAGACTTTGTTTTGAGCTGCCGTTCTATCGGGATTTAGATATAAATATACTTATATTATTTTTAAAGTAATTTTGATTTAGAGAGTAACCAACTTTTCACGGAAACAGGGTCGGTAACGCATAAGTGGTCTCTGGTCGCTTCAAGAATTAATGAATGTTTGATCTAAGGGAAATGAGGGAGCCTTTCATCTAAGGTTTTTTTTATGACTGGCCTGTTGGCGCAATGGCAGCGATCCTGCCTTTAGCGCCGGAGGTCGTGGGTTCGATCCCCACCCATGACAAATATTTGAGTGACGAACATTTGTATTTGTTGTGTGTCTGGGTGTTATTATCTTTTTAAGTATGTATTTAGAAATATTTAAGTATGTTTATCAGTCTCTGACACCCATATTACAAGCTCTGCTTAGTTTGGGGTCAGATGATCTTGGTGTGAATTGTCCCAGATATTTATTTATTTATGATTTCTCATAATATTTCATACCTTGTTAGAATCTGAAAAAACAGATATTTTCAGGCACATCTGTAAAATAGCTGCCATAGACTCTTCTTTGAACATTCCTTGAAAGAAAAAAAGCTTTATAATGATTTCTTTACTTTTTTGCAATTAATCGTCTCCTTAACTACGACCCAGTTTATTCATTGACGTGTAAATTTGTTAATGAAACTAATAACACCAGTCATCAGCTACACAAAAATTGTATGAACAAATAAAGATAATTCACGAATTACAAAATAAATGGACAAATAAAAAATAGTCAATTCTTATAAAAAACTTAAAAGTTTAATATCTTGAAAACGGATGAGCTTGGGCAAATATCATAGTTGCTTTGGGTTATGGTATTTTATAGTCAAATCAGTTACAAATGATATATACTACAACCCCTTCAAGGATCTATGCCGACTTAATCCGTAACCCTGTATTTATAAGGTTCTAAAGCAGCTCGGCGGGGATCCCAGATGTCTACGGTTACTTGTTTGTTTACGGGTCCCCCATTGCTAAGAACTCACACAATACACGCGATTGGTACTCAATCCAAAATGAAGTATTTTTGAGAGAGGCAAGGCACCGCGCACAATTGTGCTGTGTCAGGTCTGGGTACAAATAGGTGTTTGAGAGAATGCAGGAGTTGGAGCTTATACTTGTAGACAAACACACCGCCTGGGCAATGTTGTGTTCCTTTTGGTGAGGACGGCAGCCAGAGCTAACCGAGGAAATGTTCTTTGTTCAGAACAAACTGAGGGACTTAATTTCTTTTTGTTGACTACACGAACGTTCCCCTTAGCCATAGAGCGTTTCCAGACTAGCGTTTTGTACGTGCGTATAAGCTCGTTTTTGGAACTGAAAGGGTCGGCAACGCGCGAGTTTAGCTCTAGTGTTCCTATACGTCTCTACAGGCTTCGGTAACACCTAATGAATAATAAATATGCACCAGGCCACACCCCACTTGTCATGGTCTCGAAGTAAGGATAAATATCCCTATACTATGAGGTACCAAACAAGGAATTAGGCCAGGGACGTCTCTCAGCACACCCAGACCCGAGCCTATTTAGAAAAGATCGTTTACTGAATTGACCCGTTCGGAAATCGAACTCGGGACACTACGTTAAGTCAAGGCGAGAAACCGTGCTACAGCGCACTATGCCAATCGTGTTACTACTAACCATTAGGTGGTCCATATGATAATTTGCACCTGACATTAAAAAAAGTAATGTCAGTTACAATTAGAATATTAATTTAGTAGAAACAAAACCTTTTTAAGCGGTTAAAAGGGAAACGGAACGTCGTACAGTCTATTTGCATTTAAATATTAGGGTGTACCATTTATGAAAAGGGTTTCCTGAAAATTTACGGGCACGCTGAGGGGGATTCCCTGGCCAGTTGTCAGTGTTGTCACAGTGATTTAAGGCCACGCGCCACGAGAGTAGGGAACAGTATCACGTGCTTTTGTAGCAGGCGGACATTACCTGTTATTTTAACAGTCCTAGTGCGGTTATTTGACCCGTAACGTTAAAACCAAAATAATAACTACTTATAAGGGCTACTCGACTTTGATTACCGTTGCATAATTTAGGCTTTTTCTAGCAGTTTCAAAGGGAGCGTTAGTACTTTTAGCATTGGTTGAATATTGTTCAAACAATGTGATAAATATAATTGTAGACCAACTTAAAACTAATAATTTTTAATTTTCTAAGTAATTTCTCATTAGCTCAACTTTAACCCAATCCCTGTCCCAACACTTATGATTTAATTGAAGATATTAATTTTCTATTGATAATATTTTTTCCGAAAATACTAAAGTGCTATTTAAAATATAGATAATAACCCTTCTCCAAAAATCAGCTAGTAAAAGCAGTTTGTGAATATATTTTTTAGCTCTTTATATATTTTTTAAGTACCTATATAAAGACATCGATATCAAGTGTCTTCAAGTGGCCTCCCCACTCTAATGCTGTCGTTCATTAGACTTTACCCTGAATACAAAATAGTATTATCTTCAGAAACTGGGCACACTTGCTGGAATAAAAAAAATCAGTAAGTCCATTATATGACCAAGGTAAAGGGCTCTTCTTAGGAAAATAGTCTGCGCTATTAGAACTAAGAAACTTTTTTTTTAAGTAGGCATATAATGTAAGTCTATGTCTATGATAGAGACCGTTGTGACCTGTTAGTTAGCACTCCCGCTCGGAATCCGTGTGATCTCGGGTTCAAATGGCTGAAACATTTTCAGTGTGGTAGTTGTAAAATTTGCGGCGAATGATCACCGAACATTATCCAACTGAACAACATCGAATAACAACGTAGGCTCGCTGCCTGCAACACCGGGTTCTTACGCAGCCTGTTGATGATGATGAACTTATTTTGTTATGTCATTCCACGCATAGTCATCTGAACCTAAACTCAAAATGAGATTATTACTTTGTTTATTTTAGTATTTTACTAAATGCTAAAATACATAAACAACGCTGCATGCTTCCACTATCCGGGTGGCAGCTCTAACCACTGAGCTACCGTAATCTCAATGGACCGAAAGTTTTCTATCTTTTAAAAATGGATTTCTTCAAGACCCTGAAACTGTCTAAACATGGTCGGCAAATCCTCGAGTTATACCACTTGTGTTGCTTGTTCTGTCACTTACAAATATTTACCCTTTCATGAATAAAGGGGTAAATGAGTGCCTCATCAATAAGAACGCGTATTTGAAAGCCTCCTCCACACCGGCTTGCCTCTCACTGTATGCGTTATAGCGAAGGTTCCCACGGCGCGGATCGCACCAAAGTCTGATGCAATTCTAGTGTCTAATGTCAGAGGTTCTCGTTTTTTGTACACCGTTAGCCCTGTATTGACGAGGCGTGGCCTAAGTCAAAGGATAAGTGAATTTTTTTGGATAAAAAAATAAAATAAAGACACGTTATTGGTCTCGGCTGACGTCGCAAGATTTCAGCAGTTGAGCCTAGTCGAATGCTTCAATGAGACATCTGGCAGTAAGGTTTATCACTGGTCTTTCATTAATCTCTCCAACAATTCGTACTGAGCCCGCGTTGGAGTATGGCTAATACCATCTCACTCAGATTTGACGTGAGGCCTGTGCCCGCTTTGGGTTAAAAAATGTTAAAATATAAATTCCGCGAGTAGAATCCGTAAAGTTGTTTTCTTTCAATGTGTCGTGTTCGCGTAAATATAAGAAAACAATAAACATTTTATTCCTTACCTCAAATATAACTCTATATGATACACATTAGAATTCTATATTTTATTACATTTGCTATCGCTCCAATGATCTGCTGGGAGGGACAGTAAGTAGACAGGTATATCCCTTCAGATAACTTAACCCCCATGACTTAAACCACCCCCTCTTCTGGTAGAGATCGCAGCGATAAGCCCGTATTGTCTGCAGCACAAAGGTCTGGCGGTCGCTGCGATTGTTACGCTGACTGAGATGACGAACTTAGATGTACACTCGACAGCACATCAAGCTTCAGACGCACCTTATGCTGTTTACTTAAGACCCATTTTGCATTGGTTTTTAAGGGTGACCTACTGTCCTCCAGACACTAAGTGCGGCTGCACGCTAGCCTTCCAGTTGCGGCCACAGATGGCCGCCACAAGCTCGTATGGCATTGGCGCAAATTAAGCTTTCGAGTGGTCGCGTCCGAGCCACAAAAGCTTCTTTGGGCCCTGTTGAGTGGCCCGTCTCCCGCGCACATTTGGCCACAGATACCGGCTTCACGCGGCGCACAGTGATTCGAAAATAAATCTAACTGGACATTAGAATTCACAACTCTCTTAATTTAAAGCTTACCATACACTGACAGAATTTTGAGTGACAAGCTTTAATTAATTAATATTAATTGGTAAATTGTATAATTATAACCATTTCGGACATTCTAATCTTTTTTTAAATTAATATATTAAATGAAATGCTTTGAAATGACTATGTATTCTAACTGTATTTATATTTTTTTAATTGAAAATTGGTATGCCAACTAAGTGAACTATAGCACCTTGTATTTTTCCACCTATGTTTTCACAAATAAATTGATTGGATTTGATTGATGCTCATTAAAAGCGAAACTTTTTTAAAAAACTATTTTTTTTAACTTACTTGCACTGGCAATTCCCATAGAAAAATATACATGAGGTGGCTCAAGCTTCAATGTCAACTTTTTGTAATTTTCGGACTACTATACTACTAGCTTGACCTCAGTTACTAGTAGTTGCGTTTGATGGCCACAAATAGTGGCCCACTGTGCGGCAGCACTTAGCGCGACCCGCGGGTCTGTACGCTGATTTAGGTCATTTGTTTTACAATGGAAGCTTCGACGAAAGCTGGTGGAAAGGATTTTTGGCATAAATGATGTAAAATTGGAGGGGGCGAAGAGTTTTATATAAATTATAATAACATAGAGTTCTTAAGGTTTTGGTAGCTTAAATTAAAAATTATATTGAAATGTGGCAAATTTATTTCGGCTTGATATAGGTATTGATCAATCGATTTTATGTAGCATTTATTTCTTAGATGCAAATTAAGGATTATAATAAGACAAAAGCTGAATAACCAAATTAAATGAGTGCTCTGCCTACATGGTGGTCAGTCATAATAAATAAAAAAATAAAAAAATACTGAGACGTATAAACACATGGCCACCTCATTCTAAACTAAGGAGGTCTCGACTGGTGCTACCAGGTAAACTTATCAGTTTACCTGTTATCAGTTTTTGATAAACCAACATAAATATTTGTCCAGGACGGGAAGGCAACCTTTGAACCCCCGCGCAGGGGCAGGATCACTAACCACTGTGACAATGAGCCAGTTGTTACTGTTCAGCATTTTTTAGATGACCTACGACGTTCAGATTGATATGCAGCATCTACCCATTGCGCTATCAGGCTAATCAAAGTCAGTGTAGGGGTGAAATTAAAGTATTCATAAACCCCTTATTTTATATTTTAGTTAAATTAAATCATATTTTCACAGGTACTCGTACTTAGGTAAGATTATAAGTTTAGCAATTGATGTATTTCATAAGATAAGCTCCTAAACTCTATAGAGAGCTAAAAATGTTATCATCCATTATAATATTATCATATTTTGATGAGCTTTTACATAAATGGCGACTTTTATACCATTGCAGTCGCAATGATAAATGCGTTATTAATTTGCACATCTTGACATAAATAATGGCAGTCGCCTAAACGCTTAAAATGACAAATAAAGCTACCAAAACTCATTGCTACCCTCAAATGAATTATCAAAGTTGAAACTAGGAACTGCTTCATCATCAGTCGTCTCATAATTAGTTAAATCAAATTTATCAGCCAAGAAGGCATCAGCTGCGTAAGTTGTTGCCTTTTCAGTTGAGAAGAAGTTGTCCAGCCAGCTGGTAGAAGGTGCTGTACTCTTGTCTTCTTCTGAACTTCTATCTGTTATCTTCGAACTGATGGAGGGAGTAGTTTCTTCCTCCTTACCTTTTGTGGCTTTTGTGGCAGCAATGTAAAGATTAATGTCTTTTCCTTTTCTTGCTTCTGTGGTAGCTTTGGTAGATGGACTGATATAAATGGCGGTAGTCTCTTCCGGTTTTTGATCTGGGTGACAGAACCCGTCCCAGAAGTACCAACCGTGGGGGCAGAGGAATATTTGGGGGTAAAGGACCTGCTTCTTGCGAAGACAGACGTAGTAGTGGTTGGCGCTGGTCGTCAAGGGACCGGATTGACCAACGGATAAGCATATCGGCACGTGCTTTTGACTGCATTGGCCTTTGTGAAGTCTTATCTGAAATCAATTTTTTCATTTAAAGGAGCCCAGATAATGAAAAGGAAAATAATTCTCGCCATGAAATTTAAAAAAAACTATATCAGTCGAAAACAGCCATCTAGTTAATTGTGTTGAACCAATCTCTAGTGATAATGCTTAGCTTTTTAAAATGAAAAAAAGGCAAAATAGAGTCAATGGCTGCTGAAGATAATATGAACTCTCTGACTGTAATTTCCCGAAAAAGATCATTTGCCTGAATATGGTGTTTGAAAGAGCAGTAATATTTAACAGGTACAAATTCCATAATTTCGACTTACCCTCAAACGGTTTGCATGTTTGCTTGCTACCGATCAAGGACATGAATGATACAAATAACGCCAATGATGTAATTTGCGTGCAAGAGAGTGCTGATAACAATGGCGATTTATGTCTGAGCTACCAACCGTGAAGAAAAACAAATACAGTTCTTACAGAACACTGGGCCGTCTGGGGGTTGTAGCCGTAGTGACGGGGGCACAGGGCGGTTCTGTGGTCGGCTGGTCTGCCGAAAGGGGTGCCCTCTGGTGGCGAACACAAGTGGAACTTCCTGCAGTCGTGTGCGTCAGGGAATATGCCCACCTGGAAGAATTACAAATTAACAAGTCATTCCTGGGATCTTTCAGGTACAACGGTATCATGTTCGCTAACGCACCTTAAGAAAACTGGTGTTCCCTAAGCCAAGAGTTCCAAAGTTACAATTTCTAGATAAATAAATTGTGCTCCACTTTTGAGTAAATTTGGTGCAACGCTTTGAAACCGGTATATTTTGCAAAACTTTTTCGTCCTTATTTTTCGTTTTTGTTCGAGAATTGAATGAAACGTATTTGAAGAGGAACAAAATCTAAATTTTTCGGGGAAAATGATATAACGTTAATTACCATTAATAACAGTTTCTTTCAATTTTTCTCTTTCGCACAGTTTTTAATTTACTGGCGTGCATCTTAGTCACGCGTCATAAGCTACAAACCGATTTTTGCAGTTTCCATAATTTAACGTTTGGTTTCAAAATCGGTCCAAAACGTTTCAAAAAGGTGATTTTTATGAACGGTTTCCAGTCCTGCATGCCACATCCATAGATTAGTTTTTTTCTCTTTATAAATAACTAGCTTCTGCCCGTGACTTCGTCCGCGTGGAATAATGATATACAGCCGTCCTCATTAAATGGGCTATCTATCACTGAAATATTTTTTAAAATCGGACCAGTAGTTCCTGAGATAAGCGCGTTCAAGCAAACGAACAAACAAACTCTTCAGCTTCATAATATTACTAGCTTCTACCAGGGCTTAGAAGCCGGTTTATTTTTCAAACCGGTTTCGTCAAAAATGCCTAAGAACGTATTGGTTATGTTTACGTTCGAACGAAAACGTAATAAAAACGATTTAGAAGAGTAACGAAATGTAACGTTCTTGCTCTATATACCGGTTTTAACCATTTTTAACCGGTTTTTTGTATTAAATAGGATCAATACAAAACTAGGAATAATAATTCACAGTCACGCAGCTTAGACACGGGTCGTGTCGTTAAAGTTTGAACTGATGCATTAATAAGGGTTTTTTTTATCTGCAACGTTCATATTTTGTCATCAACTTGTATCATCTAACGAATAGATCCATCGCCACGAAATATTGTCATTTTAAGATAAATAAAAAATGACGCTATGTATGAATTTTTGCTGTCACGCCACGAGCCTCTGTTCATTGTGGAATAAACCGGTTTTTACCGCTCTCATAAAATGTTCCCATTTCGTTCGCGTTCTGAACAAAATACTTGCAAAGAACCGTTCGGAACGTTTTTAAACCAGTTCCAAGCCTTGGCTTCTACGAAGTCAAGGACTTTGTCCGCGGAAAATAAGGCTTATAGCCTTCCTCGATAAATGGTCTATCTAACACTGAAATAATTTTTCAAATCGGATCGGTAGTTCCTGAGATTAGCGCGTTCAAGACTTCAAGCAAACAAACTAACAAATAAACTCTTCAGCTTTATATTATTCTAAGTATAGATAAGTATAGATGAAGTAAACATGCATGGGGGTCGTTCGGTGGGAGGTGATCACCTTTGCCAGTGG
The DNA here is from genome assembly GCA_947369235.1 of Udea olivalis. Taxonomy (NCBI): domain Eukaryota; kingdom Metazoa; phylum Arthropoda; class Insecta; order Lepidoptera; family Crambidae; genus Udea; species Udea olivalis. The sequence goes on along the minus strand of OX376350.1, from coordinate 19,694,740 downwards.
CCCACTGTAACACCTTTGAATTTACTGACTTTTAAAATCTCTAGCCGATTACAGCTTAAATTTTGAGAATAGAAAAAACTGTTCTATTCTACTTCAAGTCAACACAATTATTATATCTTTAAATTATTACCTGAACGTGTGGACAAAACCGTGCGATATGAGGTCTCAAAACGTAACAGTCCCAACCAGGAAGCGAACCCACTATCAGATTTATTATGCATTTACTAGCTCCTTGACCTTTTCACGTAGATTGTGATCTTTGTGCAAGTAATGTTATTGTTTAAATTCTGTCATAATACTAAATCTGTATATCAGTCGTATAATGAGAATTTTGCAATGATGGACATAACTAAGTGAAAATACCTTCCACAATCCGTTAACAGACCCGGCGAATTTATCTAGTGTATTTTACGTTGTAAGCCAACGTTTGTTTCATCAATGGTATACCCGAAAGAAATATTTTTGCAAATATTTAAATTTCGATTAAGATGAACCTAGCTATAGGATAATTGAATTTGTATTTATAGCATTTAACAATGCACTATTTTCTACACAGAGATAGAAACTAAAAGAATTTGACCTGATCCTAGGGATACCGCTTGATCCCGCTTGAGTCCCTAGGATCAGGTCGAATTTTTGAAATGCTAGAAATATAAAATTCACTTGCCCACCCGTAAGTTCGACTGAACCTGCCTGGCTAAGATGCGCAACATAAGGTAATTTCTCGTTTCTCGTCTCGGAGAGTCGACAAAAGAGGTAGACAAGACATGTTTCCTCGGATGACAAAGGGGTGTAGACATGTTTAACACAGATTTATTGATATCATAATCGATATTATCAATTGTACAGATTTGAAGACACGATAGTATCAATATGAACAATCGATACATGTTATCGATCAAACTTAACGATTTAAATAATCGATGTAATCGATGCAACTAAACGATACAAATAATCGATATGATCGATTAAACTTATCGATTTCACTAATCGATTAAACTACTCGATTCAATTAATCGATTTGGAAAAATAATCGTTAAATACTTAATTATTTGATTAATTGATAAATGCCAATCGGTTTATTGAAACGAAGAGTCGATTAATCGAGACAAATAAACGGTTTAATCGATACCAATAATCAAGATAAATAATGACATCGATACTATTGATACGCCAAACTATTCATATAACACTTGTTTTTTTAGAAACTAATAGATACCTAAATAACTTTTAGATACCTAAATAACTTTTTCGCAAAAATAGTTTTTTTTTTTTGTAAAATTTACACTCTTAATTTGCTAAAATAGCGACGGCTCACAAATGCATCGCTTTTTCACTGCACTTAAAAAAAATACAGTATTTTGACGCACCGCGACGCCTGTTTTCATGTTATTTTAATGCATTATTGGTTTGTCGTCCACAAAAATGACCGTCGAGTTCACACACGAGACATCTCTTCTAAACCACGACAAAAATAAGGTGCCATGATTTGTCGACAAAATTGTATTTCCCATACAAAATATAAATTCACGACAATTGTTGCCATATTAGGAACGGTAGACAAAATAGAGAAATCGAGAAATGGCAAAATTTGATTGGAGAATTTTTTGTCTACTCTTCTCGTAGGGCGCGCATCTTAGCCCCGCTGGTGATGATTGCTGATTTTCGCTAGATGCAGAAATAGTAATAACTTCTGATAAGGTTTTTTAAATTCGTTCATTCCCAAACATTATTTTAAGTCATTATTTTTCATATTATTTTAAGGTACTCATGTTATTGTTACACCTAAGAGCGTATCTCACCCTGTATAGGATCAGCAAACGGTACGAATGTTCTGTATATGACAGAAATCAAGTTCAAAAATGGCACTGACTAAAAGCTACGCGTACCTTTGCAAAGGATCAAAGCCGCCGAAACTGCCCGGTAATATGGTATGTTAACAATGGGTCTGATTGTTCTTGTACTAGGGTGTAACATTACCAGAATAAGCTGAGCTCATAATACTATGAATTGAAGTAGTGCACGCGGACAGTACAAAGTCCACAGTGAATATCTTGAGTTGTGATAGGTTGTGTTTAAAAAAGGTTGCAGTTATAGGTTAGGAAAAGTTCACATGCAGGTTTAGTAACAGGTGCATGGGAATGGTAGGACCATCCCTATACTGATGCATTTCAGGACTTCTACGTGCTTCGGATGGCAACTACGCAACAAAAATATGTAACTAATACCTGCCAACCTGCTATAATCGATGAGTTTCTTGGACCTACCGTTGATAAGGTCCCAGCGGGCAGCTATACCTTCTGAGCCCTGTGCTTTCACGTCTTTTCCTATCATTTATGAAACGTACCTGTTCACACGTGTGCTGGTACTTCTGGCTGGTCTCCTCGCATTCTGGAACTGGCGTATCCGAGCACTGGCCTACATGAGCGTTGCAGGTCTGGCCTCCAGTGCATTCCTGGAGAGGGACCTGGAATAATTGGTGTGTTGGTTAGTTTGGTGTTATGAAGATACTAATGATGTAGCTTGCCTCGGACTTCCCTGTTTGGGATATAGTCGTTATGGTATGTTATATTATGATGATTATAAGATCTCCTCAAATTGAGGAACTAAATTGGCATTAGTCTGGTCACGTGTATGACGTAGATTGGTTATAAACTAAACATTGGTTAAATATTTTTCTTGCAACAAGATTGGGTCTCAGCAAGCGTAGTTTACGGCACCGATTGGTTACGAATTGCATAAAGCTGCGGACAGGAATTTAATGGCACCAAGACACGCATAGGAGGAAGCCTATGATTAACGGTGGACTTAAAGGCTAATGGGGATGGTCGGGGCTGATCTAAGGACGTTGTCTTATTTAGGCAAGCTGGCATCGCCAATGAGTCATTTTAGAAGGTGATGTTTATATCTCCCTTACCTTCAGGTATCCTACAGGTAGAGGTATGCAGGTGACCGCTAGAGTGCAGTTAACGCATGCAGTACCAGGCTCTGCGCAGATGCCCTCGACGTCAAGCTCACCGTTGCCCAGGGAACGACCAAGTGGAACTCCTGCCATCCGGTTCCCGGATAGAACTCCCCCGAGATCGGAAGTTGTTAACTGCAATAATTTAAGATAAGGATCGTTTTGAATCAGGCAGGAGATAATTGTACAATTCTCTTAACTATTTAACTGAACATAAAAGTACCTCACTGTCCAGTGAATATAAGCCGGAATATTTTTCCACAAAGTCAGGCCGGGCGAGGGTCTCTCTATAATCCTCATTTACCGTCCAGTGCCACTGCATACCAAAAAGATAGGCGTGAGTCCAGCACATTTTACTAAAACTTAAGTTTAACTTTCCGGGTGACTACGTTGCTTCTTTGTGGACCAACTTTTTTTTAATTTTATGTGTCATGGATATAGGCTGAAAACAATTTAAAAGGAGTTCCAATGAAAAATCAGAACTCTGTGCCAATCTCACTTTGACATGATAACTCCTTCTCTTAACTAACGAAGTCCCAGAAATCTACGAATAATGGGTATAATATCAAAGCCTGTGAATAGGAAGATCCAGGAGTGAATCGGCCATGACAAGCAGCAGCGTGTCTTTGTGAGAAGGTCCTGCGCTCGCCAACGCGCCTGCCAAGGATAGCAACTATCGGCGATTCCCTCCTAATGATTACAAATCTTTGGTTAATGTATGGTCCAGCAGTGAACTCTCATGGATGACTATGATGATGCTGTGACATAGCTCATCAAGGTGGCTCTGGTCTCTAGTTCAGCAGCTCTAACGGTAACGTAACCTCTTTCCTATTTCTTTTTGTCAAAAAACTAATCAAGACTGAAAATTAGATTTGGACTTACCGAACTCCTTACTCCAAGAACACAAAAGAGAAAGAACTTTAACCACATTTTAACACAGTATTCGCACTTGTAACACGAATGTGCGACGTTCACTAGTCGGCTGAATCTGGCGCTTCACAAAAATTGTAAACACGTAGATTTGGGGGGCCACAATACTTGACCCCACTATCGAACCGTTGATAAGTAGTAATTGGGTATTTTTTGCATGGAACTATAATGACCGAATATCAACAGAGTATCTGATTTAACTCTACAAGTTGATTAAAAAGTCGCATTCTTGAATTCCAATGTAATTTCTTGTCTTGACCAAAAGTTTTAAAACTAAAATGCATCGTTATTGAGAACTAGATAATGAAACAAATTTAGTTACTGTAGTGTTTCGATCAGATATTTGATTAAAATCGAAAAGGAACTGTCATATTCCTACAATTTTGAGCTTTTGAAGCACTCTAGAAGTGCTTCTAAATTATTGGATAATATTATTTGGACAATAATCTGTTACGTCGTGTCGATGATCCTATTAATCACATGACGATGACGATTTATAATAATAAAAATACCGTTACAAATTAGTAAGACTCGGCACAAAATGAAGAAACACCTTTATGTTCGACTCCCTTGGTCACTTTTGCTAACATGCTTGAATTAAACAAAAAATACAACCAAGCAGTAAATTGTGCAGATTTTAACTGAATTCCCAGTTCGTTATATGAGCAAAATTTTCCTTAGCCGCCAATTTTCCTACATGTATTTTTCACGGGTTTTTGAAGTTTGCTTTATGAGTTATGAAAATTACCCTTTTGTCTTTTGATATTTTTTAGTCCTGACGGTATTAAAATGACTAAGGACTTTGGCCAACGTGGTGATTTCACTTCGAAGTTGACTCTCACCATAAGTTACACCGACGACAGTCACTAGCGATTTTGTATGCGATTTCGGTACAATGCCTCTAGTGGAAAGCTATGTAACTAAACATGACCTGCAAATTGCTGTAGTCAACTATGGTATTTACGTGCAAGGGGGGGCCGGGGAAATGGGTGAAATGGTCCACCACAAACGGACCGATCACCCGGTCTACTGCCAGCGTCCCCAGTTGAAAATAATAATAATAATGGTATTTAGGTGACGGAAGCTCATTGTAGAAACACACACATTTTTTTTCACTACATAAATTCTTTTTTGTTATATTTTCAGGAAGTTTCACAGGAGACTGTAATTTATTTACTCGCACGTAAATGTCAATCGAAGTCGACCCACACGGAGCTAATACACTAAAAGGGTGTGCATCCCGACCTCTTGGGAGACAAGGAAAATGTATCAGGTACTTTAGTAGTATTTTGTTAGGCGTCGCGAGTTAAATTTTGTTTGAACATCCACGACAAACGTTGCTAGTGTATAACAAAAATCGGTTAGGTTGGTATTTTATTTAAAACTAGCTGCCCCGACAGACTACGTTCTGTCAAAAGTTATTGAACTCAAACTCAAATAACTTTATTCAAATAGACTTTCACAGTACTTTCAAATCGTCAAATTTAAAGCAAGATATACTAAATAATAGACAAAAATACTACAATAATATAGATATATAAATACACAGTATACAGACATAATGCGACTCTACCCCCGCGTTGGAGTTGTTTCTTGCTGAGAAGACCGGGCGAGAAACTCTCCTCATTGGCCTGTCGCAGTCAGTTTGTCTGGGAAAATGAAACTGTTGTTTTCATTATATTCCGCGTAATTTTTACGTTTTTATGTGCTTAGGAACTTTCTTTATATGTACCTTAATAACTATCCCAATTGGTCTAGCTATTGACGAAATGGTTGACGTAGTGCGCTGTAGCACAGTTTCTCGCCTCGATTTCCGTAGTGTCCCGGGTTCGATTCCCGGTCGGGTCAATTTAGGAAACGATCTTTTCTGAATTGACTCGGGTCTGGGTGTGCTGGGAGACGCCACTCGCTTATTTTCTTGTGTGATACCTCGTAACACAGGGATATTAATCCCTACTTCGAGACCATTACAAGAGGTGTGTTGTCTGGCGCATATTTATATTTATTTATTTATTCTTTAGTTTTGCGCTTAGCAACACATTTCGGCGATTCATTTTTATTCTTATAGACTAGCTACCTGCCGTACGTTCGCACAGTCATACACACATTATTGCCAAATTGAAAGAGATCTATATTGCTTGCTTTAGTGATATACAGCTTTAGAGGTAGTAGTTGTAGCTTTTATGTAGCTGTAGGCAAAGTGTTTCTGAAATCAGTAAAATATTTTTTTGATTTTATCCATTACAAACAATTTGAAAAAAAATATATTTTGCTTTAATTAGTTAAGAAAAAAGTATTTTTACTTCGATATTATGCTTTAATAATATGTAAAATCCAATCTAAACATGATTAAAAAAAAATGTTCATAAAACTCCTACCACATAGTAGTTGGCAATGTTGAAGTTAGAACTAAATTCTCAAAAGTTAAGTCAAGTCATGCCTTGATGATGCCTTCTTGAGGCCAAAAAGCGACCTTCAAAAGTCATCGAGGCCATTAAAGTCAAATGAAACACAATGAGTGCTCATAAATTTGACAGGCCTTAATACAATCCCTTATAACTTGTCAAGTTCGTTCCCTAAACTGAGCGTAGCAAGCAATTTGGTAACATAATCTTTCATTTCCAGCCAGTCAGCTGTTACCTGGCACACTAACGAATCTTCTAGGCTGGATAGTTACTGATGAAATTGCTTGCTACCCTCAGGGTAGAGAATTGACTTGACTGGATCTAAGCAATTGTAATAGGGCCCCTGTTAGCGTAGTGGTAGAGTCCTACCTATAGCGTCCAAAGTCGATCTTCTCCCAGGACAAACATTAATGCGAAAATAATTAAGTAGTTGGCATTCTGGATGTTGACGACACGATTGGCGCAGTGTGCTGTTGCACGGTTTCCCGCCTTGGCTTGCGTGGTGTCCCTGGTTCCATTCGCGGTCGGATCAATTCAGTGACAATTTTTTCTAAATTGGCTCGGATCTGGGTGTACTGGGAGATGCCCCTGGCTTATTTCCCTGCCTCGTAACACAAGGATATTTTATCATGCTTCGAGACCATGACAAGTGGTATGTTGTCTGGTGCATATTTATTTATTTATTATTTTGTGGTTGGGAGTTGTTGTTATTTTAGCTTCATTTTAGTCCAAGACGTGCTCAGAAAAGGTCAGGTCAGGAGTACTCATAATCGACGAGCATGTATGAAAGGATTAATGAGAGTGGAAGAAGCGCAAGAGGTGTGTCAGGACCGTAGCAAGTGGAAAGATGTGGTCTCTGCCTACCCCGTTGGGAAAAGGGCGTGATGGTATGTATGTATTTTAGTATGATGATCGGTTCCGAAGAACAAGCTCAGCCTAGTTTAGGATCGGTACCCTTACCAGGTCTCTTTCACTCCATGTAATTGCGCGCGATAATTACCTTTCAGCCGCCGGGTCTCCCGAGACTCATTTGGCAGTTGGTTGTCAAAAGCCGCGTTAGCATTTGTACGCGGATCTTGCGGTTGAACTGACGCGATGACGCGATGACGTACTGTAAGCACCGACTACTGACACAAAATAAAGAGTTTACAGAAGGACCGTTCGCAACTTTTTCCTGAACTTGCGTGAACACTCTAGGGTTACTACTACATTCGCTCTGAATTTTTAAAATGAAGTAAGTAGGTTATACCTACTCGACAGAACCGGCCAAAAACAAAACTCACCATGTGAAAAATTGCACCAAGTTCGACAAAAACAAAAACACTCGTGACAGTGCGACTTTTCGACTCACTGAAACGCACTGACTTCGCCTGTAAACTCACGTCTCTGTGTGCGTGCGTCAAAAATGCCGTGTTGGTGTAAGCGGGCTATCGTTCAGAATTGCCGCGCGCCACATGCGTAATTTGTGCTATTGACATCGATATCGAAAGTGGAAGCCCTGGCAATATATGCCAGTGACATGACAGCACGCATTTACAATTGACAAAATTGTTATTTTTTTGTAGTGATTTATCTGTTTTGTAGTAACTATTAAGTAACCTGTGCCCTTACCATGAGTTACACCGACGACATTCGCTAGCGTTGACATTTTTGTACGGGATTTCGGTACAGCGCCTCCAGTGGATGGTAATGGAACTGAAAATGGAATACAAATTGCTGTAGACAACTATTTTATTTCACGTGACGGAATCTCATGGTAGACACACAGATGTTCTTTACTGTAAAGTTTCTTGGTTATTTTTGTTTTTTAGGTAAGTTTGGTATCAGGTAGTAGATCTCAGGGGTCATCTCTCAAACACGATCCAGCATAATTTGTTGGCTCGGACTAAAAGGTTCGGTGACTCGTTCCTTTGTCGTACCATCCAGACGAGGAATGCTCTTCCAGCGCATGTCTTCCCTTCTTCATATAGTTCCGGGGTTTTCAAGCGGGGCGTGAAAAGGCATTTTTGCAGGCCTTCAAGGGGAGGATGGTCAACCTTAGAATAATAACGTACAGAAGGATAGGCTCAAATTTCCTTCTCATTGCTCACACTCCTACACACAAACCTTTACTGTACAATCTATCCGATTCTGGAATTTCTTACCCCTCTCTATTAGGCAATCTCAATCCCTTCCTATCTTTAAGGCGAAGGTCACATCACATTATCTTTCGCTGTGATTATTCACAATATATTTATCTTTTTTCTAATTTTCTAGCTAGCTTTGGTGTATTCTATATCATCTATGTGTAACTTGTTTGTTTATATTCAAACTATTGCGTAATATGTATCTATTTAAATATCCCTATATGATTATGGTATATTATTAGGTTTATTTTATTTATGTTACTTATTAAGTTTACTTATTTGTGCACGTACTTGCCATTCTTATAATATATTTCCTCTACCTGTAGGTTGCCTGATAGAGATCGCTACTAGCGATAAGGCCGCCTAAATTGTGCATTGTTTTGATGTAATACTTAGCATTCAGTTCCTTTTGTAAATGTATTATCTATATATATCTTCATACAACCGCCCCGTCAGAAATGAAGCACTTATCTGATCCACACATGCGTGACTATTACTTGCTTACGTGCGGCGCGCTTTGATATTGATCATTGCGGAGCTGTAATGAACACTGCAAAGCGATCCGTTTGGAGCCATTTATGTCTCCAAATAAGGTGCTTCAAAATGGGCGCGCGGACTTGGTTCTATATGTAATTATTTTAAGTGGCCATCCTAGTGATTCGTTCGTATGACTGGGCTTGTCAGCCTCATATCAGGACCTCACGACCACTTTCCATCAGGTGGAGTGAGGTCATCTTGACGGGCAATATAAAAAAACACGTAATGCTAAATAATCCTATAAGCGATGTTTTTGTATGAATTGGACATGTAAGTACCTAACCTACGCATATAACTCGGATTTGCTTGAAAGGCGGTGCCCATTATCCGTTAACTTCTGGACTATTTGTGTTATACTCGTACTTACCAACCCACATTTTAATTTCTCATGTAAGGGACTGTATTTATTATGGTTTTAATGAGAAATAAATATTCTTTAAACTAGTTGGTAATGGCAAAAAGAACAAAACGCTTTATGATTTGGGCACTTAGGGCCCATCAGGCCTGACGGTTTGAGGGACATTTGTTTCATTTGAGAGTGTTGAGCTTTTAGGGATCAAAGGTTTTGAAACGCGAGAACACTAAAAAGACTGATATGCGCTCGCGAGTCGCGACTTCGTTCGCATATAACTTTAAAATAGTGTAACGGCTAATGACGATGGAGGCCATTTTTTATAATTTTTAAAGAGTCGCTGAAAATAAAAATATGATTTTCTGAATGGCTTTAGCGGTTTCGGTTTTCAATGCGACATTTCAACCGGTTAAGCTGGATTTTTAATAACCGATGAATCTTGAAATTTATACCTTGATATAAGTTTTGATTTTCATATAACAGCAACAGCAAATTAATTTGCCATGTTGAGTTTTACACTCGTTAACAAAAAATATTTACTAATAAAATTTCACTTTGAATTTTAAATATTTCCTAACTTATTCTCAATCACGCTTCTCAGTATAAGGACGTCTTTTTCCACTTTCCAGCTTCATCTTCTTTTCAGATTTTCTTAACCAAAGAGTAATAAAAAACATCTGAATCTATGAAGTACAGTAGCTACCTGCGCCAGGGGGCACACTCCCTAACATAAATCCCATGTCCGTAGTTTCTAACGTGAGCTTAATTAGGATGTCAACGAATAATATGACTTACACAACCATCAAGTATGTTTATTCTTTTAAATATAACCATCATAGAAAAATAAACATTGAAGAATACATATGGCATTAGATTTTTCGTTTGTTTATTGCAATGTAGGGAATCCTGGCAAGGTAGCCATCCAATGTGGAGTACTTAATGAAAGAAGTTGTTGCGTCGATGTCTGATTTATTATAGCTACCTTAAATACTAGATATAATGAGGCTAGGGGTATCATACACTACATATTTTCACTAGCCCTTCATCTTGAAGGCCTGCAAAAATGCCTTATCACGCACCACTTTAAGACCACGGGAAAAACATGGTTTTCTTTCAGAGAGCATTCCTCGTCTGGCCTAGTTTTACCGAATCAACGGATATTTCGTCCGTGAGTAGGCCCCCGGTATTCAACCCCGCGCTTCGACGTGACGGACGGTATCTCTAATAGGATCTGCCGCGGCTCGTTACTCGCAGCGGACATGCTTCCAAATTTTCTTAGCCGTGAGCAGGGTTGAAAAAAAATTGTTTACTCACCCCATCTTTTTTTGCATAAAATTTTATTGGAGTATTTTCGGATCGAATGATTTAAATACCTAACTTACCTAAGAAAACTCCGCTAGAAACTTGTATTTTTTTGCTTGAATTTTTTTAAGATGCAGTTGAGTAAAATCATTTTCTTTTGTTCTTTAGTCTCGCCTGGTGGTAAGCGATGACGAGGCCGATGGTCGTACACGCTTACCCAGAAAATGCCTATTCACTCAGGCCTTCAATTTTATTCTTCTACCAAGTAAAACACGTAAAAGCTGATTTTTTGTTGTTTTTTCTCAATTCATTTTAGTAATTACTGAGTTTCTTGCCGGTTTTTTTATTATCAGCTGTCTAGACCAATGAGGCAGACACGGAATCTCGCTCCGTCTCGCCACGAAGGACATGTCGGTCACAGGCTTCGTGGTGCGCTCGGCGCACATCGGGGAGCTAATTGCTCTCCGATACCGGTGGTAGTCTCATTAATTCATCTACTGTAGATTGGTATAATATAAATTTTAATTACAAATAGTATATATATGTAGGTTATATATTATTCATGTTCGCATGTGCTTTCAAAACCTTAAATCCACATACAATTGGCCAACCATATTTGAAACTTCAAAGAATAAATATAGAAATAGGTAGTATCAGATCACCTACAATCTGCAGGTACTTGCTGATCAATAGCGCAGATAACTTCCAGATATTGTATGTTGGCATCAACTTGGGAAGGTGCCAACCCTGCGCTCGGCGCTGAATTACTCGATATTCGCCTCTGACAGGCGCCGCATAGAAAAATATATTTTTGCTAGGGATAACAATTGTATCGCCTTTGGGCATGTATGCCTTAACCAATTGCCTTTTTGAAAATGGTTTGATACCATTTTAAGAGTATACCTCATAATAGTATACTTTCTGGCTTGACTTCTATCATTGGAAACAACTCATTACTACACTTGATCGGTATCAGATCAATCACCACGCTGACCCAAATAATGGCCATGTTCGAAAATCCGGATCCGGAAATACACCTTTGCTCGACCTGAGAATTTGATCCTCCGGGTTTCAAGCCAAATTCTTATTCGGCCTCTGAGACTACAGTATTTCGAGATAGCAAAGCTACGAATCAGTTGATTAGTACCTTTGTTGTTAGATCAGTGACTGCATGCAGGTGGTATTAATTTCAAACCTCTCGCTCGCTTTCACAACGTGGACTGCTCTGACAAATTATTTCAGCTTATTCCACCCTCACCTTTCCACTCCCGTACCACGCGTGCTGGATTACGGCGTCATCCACACACAATTCCGCATTTGTTGGCCTGTACTAAAAGGTTCGGTGACTCGTTTTTTTGTTGTACCGTCCAGACGTGGAACGTTCTGCCAGCACATGTGTTTCCTTCATCTTATAGTCCCGGGTTCTTCAAGCGGGGTTTTCTGCATTTCTGCAGGCCATAAGATCAGGATGGCCAGCTCAGTGATTCCTTTGCATTACTGTGCTTGTCAGCCTCATATCCGGACCTCACGACAGCTTTCCATCAGGTGGAGTGAGGTCAACTTGACGTGTTATTTAAAAAAACTCAATTTGAACCATCTTAGTGATTAACACCTAAGTAGCCCAAATAATGGCAGTAGGCTCGCCAACCACAACGTTGAGTTCTCAAACGCTTGAATCCGGCTTCTGAGGATTCCGTTTATCAGAATGGCAATAATCAACTTGCCTCAAACCTCATTTTGAATATAGTCGCGAGCATGTGTGTTATTTTACGATTTGGGATTAACAGGATCAAATTTCAAATGAATTCTTACTACTTGCCCATGGCGTTGCATATTATTTACCACTTTCACCGTTTTTACTAGCTACGAGTATATATATTGACTGCTAAAACTGACATAAACTCTGTCACGATTGGGATAGTCCGAAGTCGGTAATAGGATGCATGAGTATATAAATGTGTATGGTATGGCCCTCAGAAGACTTTATCCCCTGACTAGAGGCTTTTGTTTCCTTGCGTTTCATTTTTGCAATCGTGTTCAATTAAACGGCCCAAGTTACACCTAAATCACCTAACTTCAAACTAAGCAAACCTTGTGCCTTGGGTGTCAGAAACGGATATATATTTTTTAATATTTCAAAATTATATCCTTAAATTGATAATAACTGCGAGACACGGGACAAGCACGAATGTTCGTCACAATAAATGTTTATTCTGTGCGAGGATCGCCAACGACCAACAGGCCGGTCAAAGTCGTCAATTTTTTTAAAGGTTTAATAGTATTGTTGTTAAATCTCATGTCAAGAACTGATTGCCAAATATTTACCACCAATCTTACCATTTACTAGTAACAATATCTGGCTAGTAAAAGTCTTTTTCAATCTATTAGAAACTGGGTTCAGTTCTTTACGTTTTTTAGGACTAGGCTTGAATATCCTCAACATGATACTTCGACCTATAACTTGGTTTTCACGAGCTCGCTTTGGAAGTGGGACTCATGGCGGAATAACTCTGAAAGGAAACGTATTTCAAGCGAATTTTCGTGAAAAAGTTGAAAGGACCGACAGATCGTATGAGTGAACGATTCGTTCTGGAATTTGGGCTAAGTGGTAAGCTAAGAGCGGAAAGATTAAGTAACTGACCGTAACTAAAATAACAACTCGGTAACTAACACGGTCTTGTACAGTTGGTTTGATCTATGTAAGCTTACGAGTACTTCCCTTGACGCCTAAATCTTGAAAAGAGCACCAGCTCAGACATCCTCTGTAAAGTTTGAACTAGAACTAAATCAAGTATGGAAATGTTCTTACTTGAGGTAAGCCCTTCTTAGGATCGTGCAGATACATTTTTTTGTGAATTACACTTCCCAGATTTCACCACAAAAATTGGATTCAATGAACTCAACTCCCTGTTCATAATAAATTGTTATGTTCAATCCGGACCCATAATGTTCGTATACGTTCCTAATTTTAAGACCTCTTATATTCTTGTGGAGTGCAATAGACTGTTTGAATTAATTAGGTACTAATTGTAAAAAATTTGAAACACTTATGCTAGATTTAAAAGTTATTTTTTTAAGGTATTTTACCCTGTATTCCTCTGAATTGAGATACAGTGACAAAAAATATACCAGTTTCTTTTCGCTCAGCGCCACCATCGATCAACGCGGGTCTCGTTACGTCGCGGACTCCTTCCGCCGAACGGATGTGTCGAAAATATGCGAGTACCATTGCGTCTCTGAAAAATATTTCTACTATTTTATTTACCATATGAAAAAAATAAATTCTTTGCGGAAATGCCCACAGTTCACTGTCCACCCATAAATCATTTATCTAGTATTCATCAGCTTTTGCGCCCCCACTGCAAAACTCAAATGAAAATGGGCAGGCCGGAAGTGGTTTACCAGCAAAGCGTTTATATTATAGCCTTCCCTCGAGTGCCAAAACTAGAACCCACATTGAACAGTCGGACCTTCTTCTGACTTTTCCTAAAAATACAGCTGAACACATATTGCAGATACGACAACAGACACACATTCTGACAGACGTTCTGACAACCATTTAATTTTAAATTGCCCTGACGCTGACACTCGGGAAGGTGTTCCATCGCTACCTACCTACCTACAGACCTTCTGTCGAACAAACTTTCGTACTCAGTTACAAGATTTCTTTCAGGAATCGTTATGTAGGTGAGTCACCGGAGAAATAACAGGAGAACCGTTTCAGGCGATTTGAGCTTTCAGCTGAAAAGTTGCAGTTGGCACCGCGGCCACGACCACAGTTTATCGCGTCGACAAGCGGCAACAGATACCCTGCCAAAATTGTTTGGCGAATCATCAATTGAATTATGTAAAAGGGTCAAAGGTCGTGGCGTATTTTTTTTTGGAATTTGCATTTAAATTTTGATGAAATTTTGGATTTGCCTAACTAGAATAACTTCTATGTTATAGGTTTTGGTGACTGTGTAATAAAAAGAACAGATTTATTAGACTGTACAAACATGGGTGCCTGCCAATCTCCTGTTTGCTTTGATTAGTTTGTTTCAAGATTAAAAGAAGTTTCGACTAATTCTTAGTCAGTATCAAGGCTTGTAGCAGCTTTGAGTCAATGTCGCTTCAATCAATCAATTATCTTAAATGTTTATCTCACATATACAATGGTTTGATATGTTATGACAGATTAACTACTTCTTCCGGAAAAGGGTATTGTGTTCCTTGTTTTGTACGCTCTAATCCAAAAGTAATTTAGGATACTTGGCAGTGTTTCAGATAAGTTAATCATGCATATTGCTTGAACAAATGTTATTGTAGAAGATTGATGGACCGTATGCGAATACAGCCGTGAGCTTATGGGATTAAGGAATCATGGTTTTATTTACAGAAAAATATCACCATGAATAAGATAAGTGTAGAAACGGCCAGGGATTATTCAATTGTAATATTTATTCAGCTTATCAAACCCAAATATCTGCAAAAATAACCCGTCATTCGCATCTCGTTTGTTAAGCTCGATTCGAAATGTTCAACGAAAACAAAAGCTTTTTCCATTGACGTCAGCGTTCCGGTTTGCATGTGAAAAATTAAACAATCTAGTCTTGCAAAAAATATATTTTTCATTTTTGATAATCGATGCATTTTTATATCCGTACCCCGTTGAATGTTTTTTTTGTAAGCTACGGTACGGCTTAGCATCAGAAACAGAAATATGAGGTACTTACATCCCCGCCGACTTTGTTTAGAGATATCTACTTTGGGAATTTTAGTAATTTAAAGTAAATTAACTTACATATTGACATATTGACTGGCGTATTATGCTGTGGTAGGGTTTCTCGCCTTGCCTTGTGTGCTGTCCCGGGCTCGATTTCCGGTCGAGGCCATCCAAGAACCGATCTTTTTTAAATTGACTCTGGTCTGGGTGTGCTGGCGACGCACCGGGCTTAATTTCTTGTCCAGACAGGGATGTTTATCCCTGCTTTGAGACCATGACAAGTGGTGTGTTTTCTGGCGCATATTTATTTATTTATATTGTACAAACTCAAACTCAAACTCAAATAACTTTATTCAAATAGACTGTATCAGTACTTTCAAATCGTCAAATTTACAGCAAAATATACTAAATAATAGACATAAATACCATAATAATATGGATATGTAAATAAACAGTATACAGACATAATGCGACTCTACCACCGCGTCGGAGTTGTTTCTTGCTGAGAAGACCCGGCGAGAAACTCAGCAGTTACTCTTTTAAACTTGTTTTGGGTTTACAACAGGGGTTAGTAAAGTACAAGCAGTGTGCCATTTTGATACCTAAAAGAATATAAAACAAAGAGAAAAAACCAACCATAAAAGAATATAATAACAAGAATTCATTTAAACAATTCAAAAACAAAAATTGTTAGTCAGTACATACAAACTAGGTACCTATTAACTCTTACAATAAAACATCTGTTACAATAGAGCTATTTAATCCCGCATCGAGAAGAGCGCTTATACCCAGGCATTTTTATCTATAAGGTAGTCATTTGTAGTATAATAGCCCTTTTTTAATAAAGCTGTTTTGATGTGATGTTTGAATCTATGTAAAGGTAACTCACAAATGGTTTTTGGAATTTTGTTGTAATAATGTATACCTTGCCCCATAAAGGATCCTAAAACTTTTTGTAACCTAAAGAGTGGAAGTGCAATTTTATCCTTATTCCTAGTATTTCTGCAATGTATGTCACTGTGTTTAGCATAGAGACCAATATTTTTTCTGACCAAAACAATGCAATTGTAAATGTATTGTGACGCTACAGTGAGGATACCAATTTCCTTAAAAATCTCCCTAAGTGAAGCCCGTGCACGAAGCTTATAGATGGATCTGATAGCTCGCTTCTGGAGGATAAAGATGGTTTGTATATCCGCCGCTTGACCCCAAAGTACAATGCCGTAAGACATTACACTATGGAAATAACTAAAATAAACTGAACGAGCAGTATCAACATCTGTTAATAACCTAATTTTTCTCACTGCAAAAGCAGCCGAACTAAGTCTGCCTGAGAGAGCTGTTATATGAGGGTTCCATTGCAGTTTTGAATCTAGTGTGATTCCAAGAAAAACTGTTGTATCTACAAGCTTCATAGTATTACCATCAATTTTTAGACTAATGGGGTTATCTTTAACATTAGGCAACTTAAAATTAATACATTTAGTCTTTTTTGCATTAAGCTGTAGATTATTTACTGTAAACCATTGTAAAACCTTTGAAAGTGCGTCATTAACATCATCAAAAAGGTTTTTATTTCTGTCAGTTTTAAAAACTAAAGATGTATCGTCTGCAAACAATACAACATCACAAATATCTTTTAAGTAAAAAGGTAAATCATTTATATATATCAGAAATAGTAATGGACCCAGAATGGATCCTTGAGGGACCCCCATTTTAACTTGTGATCCTGTAGAGAGTACACTGTTAACATCAACTTTTTGAGTTCTTAAACTAAGGTACGAAATTACCAAATCTAAAGCATTATCCCTTACCCCGTAAAAATCAAGCTTGCGTACAAGTGTATCGTGATCAACGCAATCAAAGGCCTTGGACAAGTCACAGAAGACGCCAAGAGCGTTCTGTGAATTCTCCCAAGCCCTAAAGATGTGTTTTAGAAGTGCAATGCCAGCATCAGTAGTAGAACGGCCTCTCGTGAATCCATATTGTTCACTGTGTAAGAGATTGTTCTCATAAAAATGGCTTAATAGTTGTTCTTGAATGATTTTTTCAAAGATCTTACTTAGAGCTGGTAGGATTGAAACAGGCCTAAAGTTACCTGGGTCTTGTTTGTTGCCTGATTTAAAAAGTGGTACAACCCTACTGTGTTTCATTAAGTTTGGAAAAACACCTTCATCCACACAATCATTGAATATTACGGCTAAATAAGGGGCAATCACGTCAATTATGTGGCTAACAATTTTGACTGATATACCCCAAAGATCAGCGGTATCTTTTGAATTAATTAATCTGAATGCTTTTATTATATCTAGTGACTCAACATGTTTAAATTCAAAGAAAACACTGCAACAAGATACATTATCTTTCAACAAATGTTCCGCTCTAGTTGGTGAGGAATTTAATGAAGCTGTAGTGATTATAGGTATATTACTGAAATACTTATCAAATGCTTCAGCAACAGATGCTTCTGATTGTAAGATGTTATTGTTAATATTAAGAGTGTATGAGGTATCGCGCTGTTTAGCTTTACCTGTTTCGTGATTTATGACGTCCCAAGTGGTTTTTATTTTGTTAGTGGACTTTGATATTTTATCACGAATGTGCAATGCCTTAGCTGTAGTGCAGGCTTTTCTGAATATTTTGGAGTAGTTCTTGACATACTCAACAAAAAGTGGATCGAAATTGTATTTTTTCATGCCGTACAACTCATACATCTTACGTCTGCTCCTGTAAATTCCAGGCGTGGCCCATTCACAAAACTTAGATTGAACTCTGCAAGTAACTTGTTTGGTCGGAAAACAAGCATCAAATTCATTTTTAACACAATCAAACAGTCTTTTGTAGACTGCATCAGGGTCACCCTGCTTATAAGGAATGGAAGATACTTTATGCTTTAAATTAGTTTTAAAACTATTAATGCGATTACCCGTCTTCGGTCTACATGTTATTTTCCTGTAATTAACGCTATTGTTAGTTAAATCTAAAAATGTTATCTTCTGCCCACAATGATCAGACTTTAATTCAGTTACTATTGCCTTTTCAATGGGTACACAGTTGCAAAATACATTATCCAGACAAGTAGATGTTGTGGCTGTTATCCTCGTGGGTTCATGGAATTGATAATCCAGACCAAAGGATTTAAATAGCGACAATAACCTATTGCTTTCAGATGAGTTTACTAGCAAATCTATATTGAAATCACCACACACAATAATGGGTTTAGACTTAGCACTTAACCTACCCAAAGCTTCCTCCATAACTGTCTCAAATCTATCTAAGTTAGTTTTTGGGGGACGGTATACACTTATCACAACAAAGCCCTCTAACTCAACACAAGACAATTCGACAATACGCTCTATGGACAGGCCTACAATGTCAGTGCGATCTTTACATTTCAAACTATTTGCAGTAAAAATTAATGAACCACCATGAATAGTGGTTTTTCTAAAGAACGCGCTTGATAATCTAAAATTATTAAGGACAAAAGACTGATAGTTTTCATCAGTCAGCCAATGTTCAGTAAAACATAAAATATCAATATTTTGGTTTTCCAGCAATAGTTCTATTTCTAAATCTTTGCCCGTCAAGCTTTGAATATTTTGGTGGAATAAATTGAAGTATTTGGGCTTGGCTGTTGTCCTAGGTCCTAGTTTAAACAAGACGCGGCATTGTTAATGTTATTTGCTAACAAAGTAGCTAGTTTCTGCTTAGTCCTAATGGGAAGATACATAGTATCTTCAGTTAACCTAAAGTATGGTACAAACAGATTTGTATCAAAAAAGTCAATGTCACTATGACGACATGTCAGATTATACAAAGTTAAATTAAGGTCTTGGATGACCTTGTTCTGACTTGAAGTACTTGAGGTACTTGAGTATGGGAATGCACACAAAATAAATTTACACTTGTTCTTTGATTGAATGCCCATTATTGTTTCAATATTTTTAATTAACCCTTTTTTTGTCAATGATCGGCAGTCTCCATGAAAGACAACCACAGTGGAGTTTACCCCTAGCTTCTCTTTCGAGATGTTACTAACTAGGTCAGAATAGGACATACCTGGATGGCATAAATTTATTACTTGTTGATTCGAATTTTTAGACAACAATATGCCTAATCCTTGGCCTAGCTTGTCAGAAAATATAAAAGTATTATTTGGAGCAGCCTGTGGAGTATTACATTTATCCACCTTAGCAGGCTCTGATAAGTCAGTTGGCGTGGCCTCAACACGTGACAATTCAGTATCCATCTCCACTACTTGTTGATAACAATTATTGCAAGTGATTTGTTTACTTATAAGCGAATCAAACCTCTCTGCATTGTAAGTTGACATCTTTAACAATTCTGTGGCAGCTAATATGTGTTCACTGATCTCTTTTTGGGATATATCATACATTTTTTTGGTGTCCCTCAGAGAACTCTCTAAGCAAGCAATCTTATGCTCAAGAGCCATGGTCTCATTTTCATAGGAGGTTTTAGTACTATCTAATAGTAAGCTACCTTGTTCTAATTCAGAGATTAAATCTAACTTTTCTTTTCTTAAAATATTATATTTCTTGATGTCCAACTGTTTATTAACTAATTTTTTAGTTTTGTTAATGTATTTATTAATTTTAATATATTTCTTTAACTTTTTGTTGCTATTAAACCTATAGAATCTAGTTTCAGAGACTGAATCATCACATGTGAGGTCAACCATAGGAATTATTTTAGGACATATATTTGGATCAGCTAAAGCTAACTCATCAAATAAACTTTGATTGCCACTCTCAATTGTACAATTTTTGTCACTCTCTAACTGTCTAATGGTTTTTTGTGACTCATATAAACTAATTTCCAAGTCATTAATCCGATTTAGTGCTAGCTCGTGGGTGTTATTGCATGCATTATAAGAATCAACAAGTTCCTGCAGCTGGGTGCACCGATCAGCCATGTTCAAGTACTTGATCTCCAGTTCGGCAAGGTCACACTTAAGTTTGCTGTTCTTGTCGACAATATTTCTTATTTCCAATTCACTATCTGCGCGTTCTTCAAGCAGCTGGACATTGTCGCTCCTTGCGACCTTGAGGTCATGGCATGCCTGCTTGTATAACTCAGCGAGTTTACTGCGGGTCATCATCTTGAAGTGGGCTTGATGCAATCCTCTAACTGAAATTGTATGAAGCGGGGCCAGCAGACACCAAGGTCACTTATAGGGTGCGAAGAGTCTTACACTGTCACCCTGAAAGCAAGGGAAGTGGTGTCAGTATACTAGCAAAATAATATGAAAGAAGTATATAGAAAATACTGTTCCTAGTAGGACACTTAACCAGGCAACAGTTCAACTAGTAACAAATATGTTAGTCCTAACCTAGAGAAATAAACATTGATAGGTTAAATTGAATAATTCTCAAAAATAAACTATGTTTTTCAGTTAAATAAAATCTTATTTTTTTAAAATAAATAGTAGGGTAGGAAATGAGTATCTATGCTAACAAGTAATGATGAGTTTTGTGTGTTATTGGCTAATGAAGTATTCGATGTGTTAGTTTGAAACAATATTGTTTAGTGTAAAGTGTAAATTGACTGAGGCGGGAGGTTATTTTACGTCAACTTTGCTTCCACTTTAGTCAAGCGAAGAGACAAACAACAATGCCTAATCGTATTGTAATTTGACGTGTCTCACTTTAATGAGCAGTGTGCAGTGTTTAATGTTTTAAAAAGTAGATAAATACTCAGGATCTACACCAATGTAATCAACTGAAAGTCAAAATACACAACCTAATTCTACTGAATAATTAACAATCTTATGAGTTATACTTATAGAAAATTCACTGTGGTCTGTTTATAGTATTCCACTGTTGTTTTAGAAAGTAAAATTGAAAAGTACTACTGCTAGAAGGCCAGCATCATGTCAATAGATAGCTACTGAGTCTTTCGCCACGCTTTCTGAATGCGGGTTGTTGATTCAAGCCTAAACTTATGTCAAGATTTCGGACAAAGCTCTGAGTAACCACTCGCCCACGAAGGAATAATACGAGTAAAATACAAAACTAACGCAACATTTAAAGCGATTTTCAAAGACTAATGACTAGTCAGAGCCTTTAACCGAAATAACGAGGCACATTTGCGCATAATGTTCATGAAATTACCGCCGCCCTCATCAGAAACACATCGGTCCACCTCATCGGCGTCATTACTGCAATATGGCCGCCGGAATGGGGAATTTGCTGAAAATTATCGTAAACTCATTTCGTTTAATTTACCAATAAGCACTGGTCGAAACATAGAGGAAGAGGAGAAAAAAAATGTACTATTGTCTACTGTATCTGATCATAATAATAATAATAATAATATATAATATTTGCGCCAGACAACACACCTCTTGTAATGGTCTCGAAGTAGGGATTAATATCCCTGTGTTACGAGGTACCACACAAGGAAATAAGCTAGGGGCGTCTCCCAGCACACCCAGACCCGAGTCAATTCAGAAAAGATCGTTTCCTAAATTGACCCGACCGGGAATCGAACCCGGGACACTACGGAAATCGAGGCTAGAAACCGTGCTACAGCGCACTACGCCAACCGTGTCGTCACAAAACAAAGCGATAAGGAATGCAAGGTGAAGTTAACTCCCGAAACTGAGGGTAGCTATCAAATTTCGTCATTTAACAGGTCCAGCCGCGTCAGTGCCCGGTAACCGACCGCTGACTGGCTGAAAATTAAAACCAAAATGGCTACTACTACAAGTTTAGGGAAAGGACTTGACAAGTTACAAGGGATTTTATTATGGCCCCAGTACCTACAGAACATGTTATTATTTTCACAGATCTTATTTTCAACGAGCATTAAGTAAGTATTATTGTTCATATTAAAATTGAATTTCAGGTGGTCATTTTCTCACAGTACCATTGGTGAAAGGTGAGCTTCTGAGTGTTTCGTTCACCATAACGACACAGTCACTTGCCTCTGACTACCCCGTTTGGGATAAAGTCGTGATGGTATGTTATGTATCTCACCAAAGTGAGTATTTAAAATGACTCCTTCGTTCCTGAGTAAATGACAAACAACGCACACCCGGAACTACTGGGGCCTTATTTCAATCGCTTAAAACCAGTCAAGTTAATTTTCTAAACTGAGCGCGGAGAGCAATTTCGTAGGTTAATATCCAGCCTAGAAGATGTAGTGCCAGATAGCTGCTGACTAGATGGGAATGAAAGTTCATATTATTACGAAATCGCTCACATTGCTCAGTTTAGGGAATTAACTAAGGAATTGTAATAAGACCCCTGAGCGTAGAAAGCTATAATTTGGCATGTAGGTTCCTTGAGGAGTGTAAGCGAGCGCACATAGGATTTCCGGAAATTCCTCAGGTAACTAAATACGAAGTTACCGGCAGAAGCTAGTCCAGTGATAAAACTTAAAGTTTATCGATTTGCCATAACCTCTTCCACCATTTTATTTATGCTAGACCCACTTTAGAATGCTATATACTTTCCAATTAGTATAACTTTTTCATTAGGCGATGTTAAGTTAAGTACAGTCATACGAAAAGCTTTTATTTGCCTCTGCACAAGTGATGATGAAAGTATTTAAACAGAAGTTATGCGGACATTATTTGAAACACTAAAGCGACAACTAGCTAAATAATAATAATAAGCTTCCTGTTGACATAAAAACGCAAACCATAGCAGCTATCTTTTCTGAGGTGCTTCCCATTAGCGTTTCCTTTGAATTCACCACTGTTTCTTGTGACGAGGTTCGTAAGCTCATTCTATCCATTAAGTCCAAAGCGGTAGGCTGTGATGGTATCAGCAGAAGCCTTTTGCTGCCCATCCTTGATTGTATTCTGCCAACTATAACGCATATTATTAACTTTTCTCTTCTTTCTGGGACTTTCCCCTCTATCTGGCGCAATGCTATCATCCGACCTCTCCCGAAAATTTCTAGCCCTAGTCTGCTCAGTCATTACCGCCCTATTTCAATTCTCCCATTCCTCTCTAAAGCACTTGAAGCCGTCGTTCATAAACAGCTCTCCCATTTCGTCTTCACCCATAACCTCGTCAGTGAATACCAATCAGGCTTTAGGCCAGGCCACAGTACGACCACTGCTCTCTTGAAGGTTACTGAGGATATCAGAGCTGGCCTGGAGGCTTCCAAAATAACTGTTCTCGTTTTAATAGATTTCTCTAATGCCTTTAACATCGTTGACCATGACATTCTTCTTGCCATGCTCTCTCATCTGCACATCACTCCACAGGCATTGGATTGGTTTTCCTCATATCTCCGTAACCGGAAACAGGCAGTGCGCATTGACCAAACTTTTTCTCAGTGGTGTGACCTCGATTCTGGAGTCCCACAAGGAGGAATATTGTCCCCTCTCTTATTTTCTATATTCATTAACTTTGTAACCCATGTTCTCTGCAGCTCTTACCATCTGTATGCTGATGATCTTCAGCTGTACGTACAGACTGACGTGAAGGGGTTTGATGAGGCTATTTTCCAGTTGAATGATGATCTCAAACGCTTACTTGACTGGTCTATCAGCTTCGGGATATCGGTAAATCCAACTAAGTGTCAGGCAATTGTGGTAGGCACCCCGCGGCAGCTGGGTAGCCTTGGGACTGATTGGCCGGTGTTAACCTATAACGGCACTGTTATACCTTACAGTCCTCACGTCAAGAACCTTGGCCTGTTTATGGACAATACTCTGAGTTGGGATAAGCACATTATTGAAACGAGCAGAAAAGTCATTGCGTCCTTACGCTCCTTATATAAATTCAAAAACTTTCTTCCTCTCGGCACTAAAATTATCTTAGTACAAGCACTCCTTATGCCCCTCATTGACTATGCAGACGTTTGCACTTCTAATCTGTCCCAAGGTCTCCTTGATAAACTTGAACGTCTGGTAAACAGTTGCATTAGGTTTATCTATGGTGTACGAAAATACGACCACATTTCTCCCTTTCGTTCTCAATTAAAATGGCTTAAAATTCGTCACCGTAGGAATTCTCGAACGCTCTGTTTACTTTTTAATATTCTTAGTAATCCCAATTCCCCTAGATATCTGAAATGTAATTTTAAGTATAGGCGCGAGTGCAGCACGCGCAACCAGCGCTCGCATAGCCTTTTGCTGCTTCATACTCCTCTTCATACGTCTTCCCATATGTCGAATTCTTTCACATTAGCTGCCATTAGGCTATGGAACTCGCTGCCTAATAAAATTAAATTGTCAACCAGTAGGTTTTCCTTCAAAAGAGCAATCCATAACTTCTTCATAGATAAACCTTAACTCATTTAACCAAACACCCTCCTTTCAAGGCAATATTTTAAGATTTAGGTACGATATTTAGTGTATGTATCTTTAAATTTATGTATTATGATTATGTATGTGTAATATGTATAATTTTGGGATAAGTATGTTTTTTGTATTAATAGTATATTTTATTTCCGGTTTTATGAGACACCGCCAACACGATTTCTGCTTCGCCCAGTGGTTGACTGGTAGAGAATGCCATTAGGCATTAAGTCCGCCAATTGTACTTTTTCTTTGTGCAATAAAGAATAAATAAATAAATAAATAAAACTAGCAACGTGGAAACTCGTGATAAAAGATAAAGACGGCATAGCTAAACATAAACGCCTTTAGCTACGTTTAGCAAATAACAAAATCCATTTTGACTTGTTACTTGGACTTACAGAAGTCTATATGACAACTCAGAATCTAAAGGCAAACTCACTTCACGCGTATCTCTACTATATTATTGCAAATAAATGATGCCTATAATATTATTATATGTAGTATATCATCAATGTAAGAACATTCTATAGGGAGTGTAATGCTCTTCTTTCGACTCTTTTTCACCACCCTTCACTTTTATGTTAACAGTGGTTAAAATTCAGTAGATTTACTTAAAAATCGAATTAGATGTTACGAATATGTGGAAGTATTGAATCATCAAAAAATAAACATAATTTCTCGATGATCAACAGGTCCTTGATGAACTCTGGCTACTGCACAGAATCAAAACGGCTTAATCAGTCACTTGCCATTTATCTATGGTTTTTCGTAGAATAGAGTTATTTGCTTCCAGAGTCGTTGTGCCTGCTAACGATTACATCAATGTATAAATTATCTTTACTACATTTAACATGTATTTGGGTTCTGAAGCAAACTTACTTCGCAAGGCTCCTTCGGACTTTGGCCAGTGACACACGACTTGAGCCGGGCAGTGTCGGCTCAGCCCGTACACACACGTTAACACTCCATTTAACGGCTCGATCGCTGTGTTACTGATAAGAGTAGCTTACGCCGTGAAATATACGGATTGAGTACCGGACCCGTAAGTCCAGGGTTGGCGCTCAAAATATCTGTACGCCTCTATAAAAATAACACGTCCCGCTACCTGGCTAAAATGTGCTTGTCCCATAACGTGGCAATACTTAACTTTACTCCAAAACCAACTCTTTTCAATTTGTATAAAATTTCTACTTAAATAACGTAATATTGTTTCACAGAAAATAATTAACAACTCTGATGTGTACACAAACTATTTATTGAATATTCAAGTCAAGTCTTCGTAAGGACAACACCACGACGTTCAGCCACGCAGCAACACCTACATAATACACACATCAAAAGTGTCTAGGGATCAAGCCTTTTTATGCGGATTTCTTGAGATTGAGATGTGGCTTTGTAATAAATTTATGATTTTATAAATTTATATGGATCCTTTTTGGTGCATTTCATAATTTGAAACAGGAACTGTCAATCAAATTCGAGTAAAAGATGAAAATCAGCTGTCAATATTTTCCCTATAAAAACATACAACGCATTGAAGACATTATTAGTGCTACTGTTTCCCTACTACTGATTAAAACCAACGTTATTATGGAGCGGCGACGTCATTTAAGCAGGGAAGAAATGCTCAGAGCCGTGGGAATGATAGAAGCTGGTTCCCGGCAACGTACTGTGGCTTTAGCTCTGAATACAAGTCAGAGTGTTATCAGTCGACTTTGGACACGTTACCGAAGCACTGGTACCGTGGCTGAGCGCCATGGAGGACGGTATCGCTGCACCACACGGAGACAAGACCGATACATTCAAATCACAACTCGAAGAGCTCCAACAATAACCGCCATGATGTTAGCCATGAGGCTTCATCACTCTTCAGGGAACTTAATTAGCGACCAAATAGTCAGAAACCGCTTGCATGAAGTGAACCTTCATTCCCGAAGACCGCTAAGGGTACCACCTATAGCAATGCACAATCGTAGGATTCGATATCAATGGGCTCTTGAACACAGAAATTGGGCAGAAGAACAATGGCGTTTTGTGTGCTTTTCTGATGAGTCTCGTTTTGGTATGAGACCGGATACAAGACGTATACGACACTGGAGAACCCCTGGACGCCAACAGCGATTAAAATCCTGCCAGGAAGTCCATCCTTATAGTGGTGGAACCATCATGGTATGGGCGGGTATTTGGATCGGCGGAAGAACTGAGTTGATTTGGATCAGAGGCAACCTCAACGCTCAAATTTATGCTGAGACGATTGTATCAGACGTCATCGTTCCTCTACAAGTGCAAATCGGTCCCTTATTTCAGTTAATGCATGATAATGCACGACCGCACACCGCAAGAGTTGTAAGACAGACTCTCGCCGCAGCTAACATCAATGTCCTGCCCTGGCCTGCTCAGTCGCCAGACTTGAACCCGATTGAGCATGCATGGGATATGCTACAGAGAAGAGCTCTGCCGAATATGGAGGGTGGGTATCCAGTCGCAAGAAGATCTTTTTTTGTTGTTGCAACGAACATGGGCGGCCATTCCACAGCGTGATTTGGATGAACTCATGTTCTTGTGTTGTTAGTGTTCGCGGTAGAAACACGGATTATTAATTGTTTAAGTTACCCAATAAAATTTTAAAGAAAACTGTTATTTCAGTCTTTTTTTCGAACTTTAATGTTAGTGGTTCAAATGTCAAAAATCCCTTTGTTAGGAAAATGGCAAATTTCTTTATTAATGCAAAGGTGACTTGGTTTATCGTTACTGTAGACAAACGAAAACACTTTATTTGATGAATCCTTAAAGAAAATTTTAATTAATATCAATCAGGAGAAAAGTTATTGCAAAAATATATGTTGATCCCTAGACACTTTTGATGTGTGTATATTAACCCCTAAGCCCAGGGATCAATCATTCCTGCTAGCCAAATATTTCAAGGTTGGCAAAGTCGTCTAGTAAAATATCATAACGTAATAACAGAATTTCGGGTTGCTTTTTGAAACTCTCTTTCAATTAATGAGCTTTCCGTCCTTGTAAACTTTTGCCAGCCCTAACTCTAGCGTGCATTCGGAATCTCTCCTGCAGCGACCATATCTTACTAAATATCTTCAGACGGTGACGGTGCCTTAGGATTTTTCTACGTCTGCAAAATTTCAACGCCTGGATTTAACACTAAATCGGTTTTGAGCCTTCTAAACGACAAACGGGTGTGAATAGATGGAGCTTAAAATAGAAGATTTTTAACCGTTAAAGTTTTGTTAAAACTTTGTTGGAATTGATTTCAGGAAAGATATTAGGTAATAAAGCAGCTTTATACTTATATTCAATCGTTTCAGTAAAATGAAAAAATGAAAAAAACTCCAATTCTCAATATAAACTCATAATATTAGTGAATATATTCCCAGTGCTCAGTATACGACGTGAATTGATTGTGTACCTAACTATAGTAACCAAAATCCCATGCTCATATCATAATTGCCTAGTGATTTCTTGTACTATTTTTTTTCAATGTTCAATATGATTATGGTACTAAGATTCAAAAAAACAACTTTTTGAATATCTAGAGTACTGTTCCGAGTACTGTTCCTTCATGTGACGTTCAAACTTTTCCCCCTTTAGACCAATTCATTACTTTTTGGACCCAACAAAACAACGCGAATAACAAATGAGTTGCGTAAGTTGCAGACCCAACCCCATTGGTTGATGCCCTTCAACAATGTTTTTCCATCAAATCTATACTTCTGTTCATGCATGAAACATAATAACAGGCCAATTTCCATTGGGGGTATCTTGAGGCACATAAATCGTCCCAAGACAGGAGAAACAAAAATTTATGGGCCAGGCAGTGCCAGGGACCAACTTGTGACACCACATAGGGCTTAAGGAAAAGGAGTGTAGAGATTTTTCGATCTAAAGTGTCTTATGTGCAGCACATTAGGTAACTTCACGTAACTTTTTGGACCATTAGTAAACGATTTTTTCAATGTTGCCTGTAGCGTCCATACCACTTTGCTAACTTTAATTTATTAACTATAAAAGGGCAAGCAAAAAATATATAATAAACTTAAACATGTTATCTTCATTCAGTATGTTTAAAATTGTGTATATATATAATTTTTTATACAAAAAATAACCTTGAAATAGGGTCTTTATAAAACTTCAATTTGCTAAGCCAAGGCTCCTAAACTTTAAGTGTGATTTGTATAGTTTTTACAGTGAATTATAGGCCATCAAGTCTTCTTTAATATATACGTTGGGTTTTCGAAAACACTTCCTGTGTTCCAAGAAAATAACATTATTAGTGTTTTGTTCCGAGCGTCCACGCGCGCGGGTGGGTGTCTGCGGGGGCGACGGAGTAACGCTACGGTATATCAGAGGGAGACAGATAATCGACAAACACATGGGCCTCTAAGAACAAGTAAATGCTTATTTAGGAATAATTTCTGCCATTCTCAATCGCTGGCTCTCTTAGCTTGCCCTGCCTCTTATAGTCCAAAGTTGCTGCTAACTTAGTTATTGGTGTAATAATATGAAGAAGCTAGCTTGTTTTACTGTGGGTCAATGCCTACTTACTATTCTACCCTCGCACTGGAGCTCGTCTCCATTAGTTGAGGTTTGATGCATTAGCTGGGATTTCGCTTTCGTAGATGCCTATAACTTAACAAATTGGTATGAGAAAGTACTTTTTGTGTTTATTGTGTTTTATAAAAGTATTGAATCTTACTGGACGAAGGATTACTACTCGTAAGAGATGGATGGAGCTACCCATTTTATCGTTTTCAGATTAAGTTTTTAAACATCTTAAAGCAACTAGTTCATCACATTTGTAGCCAGGAGACGTAAGTTGCTGCTATGTTCAGCTTGTAGCTCGCAGCGGATTGGCTGGAATATTTTCTTCGGGCTCTTACAAACACACACGGAACTACGCGCCGTGCTATACTGGCAGTTTAAATCAATGTGGGAATGGTTTGTGTGCAATGGAATGTAAGACTGAATGATGAACGTATGAACGGAGCGGAGTGAGTGGGTAGTCTTTAGTATATAAGCTTGCGGGGTTCGCATTTGAGGGAGATTTACGTTGGAGTTTTCTAGAAAGACGAAGTAAGAAATAAACAGTTATTCTCCAATCCGCTGCTTATCATTTACTCCACCCCATATCAATATGAAACTCTACATCACTGTTGGGTATATTACGACGCGACGTAAGAACCCATAGCCAATGATGAAAAAATGGGGTTTCTTAGTTCAACTTTTCAGTTTTACTACTAGTACTATTCATTTCGTTCATTTTATCATCATTATTCGCAGTTCTCATCCCACAGCGACTGGCAGAAAGTGACGAGCATCCAGCAGGTGGTACAATGTGTTCGCAATTGCAATAATTTGTACAATCTCTTGGTGATATTCATTGCAATGCGGATGATAGCACGGTTCACGCGCGTTATTTCGAGCGCCCTGGGGCAAAGCAGACTGACATCGAGGAGAAGAGACGAAGTCTTGTTGTTGAATTTGACGGAGTGTTGGACCGCATTTCAGAATAGGGTGCATGCAATCTTGCCGAGTTCAATGCCAAGAAAACGCAGGTTTGTGCATTCACATTTGTGGTAGATTCGCATTATGTTTATTTAGTATATGTACTATTATTGTATTATTTTATTTACGTCTATTATCGTTTATATATATTTTTTGTGAATTTTGACATTTCATAAGTGCTTCTTTGTAAAAGCTTAAGTGAATAAATGATTTTTTACTTTTTTTTTTACAGCAAAGGCGTCGCCGTTCCTTTACCATCCCACTCTTCAGAGCAGCCCGCTACCGATTAAGGATAGCGTAAACATCCTTGGCATGGATGTTCGTAGCAACCTAAACCAGCGGGACTACATTGAGAGCGTCATTAGAAATGCATCCCGTAAACTCGGACCCCTGAACAGAGTGAGACGATTCTTTACGCCTGGGCAGCTCTGTCTTTTGTATAAGACACAAGTTCGCTCGTGTGTGGATTACTGCTCTCATCTCTGGGACGGTTATGAAGTTATGAAGAAATCAAAAACAATAAGGCTGCAACAACATTCAACCAAATCAGCGCGGAAGGCAAGTAATTTTGACTGGTCTGTTGGTGCAATCCGATCCATTCACGTGACGAAAACTTGTGTTTGTTGTGTGTCTGGGAGTTATTATCTATAAGTATGTATTTAGAAATATTTAAGTATGTTTATCAGTCTCTAACAACCATAGTACAAGCTCTGCTTAGTTTGGGGTCAGATGATCTTGGTGTAAAATTGTCAAAATTGATGTATTAAGGAATTGTATGTATTGTCAAAATTGATGTATTTAAACGTGAGGCATAGTCTACGCGGGCGAAGCCGCTGTCGTACAGCTAGTCATAATTATTATGATAAAAAAAGCCAAAGTTTCTAGTGAGACTGATCGCATATCTTCAACTATCCCCACTTGCCCATGAGACACCGAAAACAAATGTAACAACTCTGTAATTTATCACACACCAAGGCTCCGTGCTTAGCCCGTTTCTGTTCAGCGTAATATTAGACGTTCTGTCAAACAGCATTCGAAACCACCACGAGCAACCACCCTGGTTGCTCATGTATGCTGATGATATTGGGCTATCAGATTCGGACAGGGGACGGCTGGTACAACGGGTGAATAAGTGGAAAAATTCAGTTGAAAACGGCGGTCTGAAACTTAATGTGGCGAAGACGGAGTACATGGCCTGCAACACCACAGATCCCCAGTCCGTCCGCATAGGCGTTGACGTGATCGAGCGCACGGACCGTGTCAAATACCTGGGATCTGTGTTAAGCGCGTCCGGGGACATCGACCGCGAAGTCAGAGCCCGAATTTCCGCGGCTTGGCGTGAGGTGACTAGTGTTATTTGTGACCCCAAAATGCCGATCAAGCTGAAGGAGCAGGTCTATAAAGCCATAATTGTGCCTGTCCTTTTATATGGCAGTTAAACATGGCCGTTACTAGAGCAACACAAGCAGGAGCTGCGCATCACGGAAATGAATATGCTGCGGTGGATGTGTGGAGTCTCACGCAAAGATAGCGTGCGGAACACCCACATCCGCGGCGGCCGCCTTTGTGTTCGTGACATCGCAAAAAAGCTGCAGGAGTGCCACCTATGGTCATGTCTCACGGAGATCGGCAAACTACGTGGGCAACAAATGTCTAGCCATGCCACCCTCGCCAGGTACCGGTAGAAGAGGTCGACCCAAGAAGCGGTGGCTCGACGTCGTTAAGGGTGACATGCGTGCCAACAGACTCACCACTGAGGATGCACAAGACCGCGCGAAGTGGGCCAAGAAAATAAGAAAGACGGACCCTGAGACCCCACACACAACCCGGTTGTGGGATCACAACCGGGATAGAACGCATGGATGATGATGATGATGTAATTTATCCACTTTAAACTATGTCAGGTATTCCTCTTTCCTCTCTCATAAGAAGATTATTACAGGTATTCTTTAAACTTGAGCGATTCTTTCAGCCGGGTTTATCTCGGCATGCATTACTACCGCAATATCCCCCATCCGGCTCTAATCCGGCGACTGGACGGGACGAGACGGGGTAATCCGGTTATTTTCTCGCAGTGCTGCGTTCTGGAAATTGTTTCCTAACTTGACATGATACGAGACTTACAAGATAATGCGAAGAAAATTAGCTTCCATGTTGGTGGTTGAATTTATTTTCTGTAATACCGAAAATGGTTTTAATACCGAGTAAATTGACTGTATAAAAAAATGGAAATGGTCAGTTTTTGCAGTATTTTTGAGCAAATTAAAATGAAGTAAAAACATTAAAAAATATAGTACGAAATTAACACACTCGTAGCTTCTTCATCACCTATTGAATATGCTGTAACATTTTCCTTATGGCATAATTAATCGACCGGTATAAAAATCTTAACCCCCCCAGTGTTTTTGTATGTTAATACGTATTGAAATGGAACGACAGCCATGAAATGCTCGGCGATATGGGAATGCTTTCACCCTAATGAGAGGCACACACTTATTTACCGCGGCATTTGGGGATTGGTCACGGGTGCAGTAGTACTGGATGAGTCTCTTCCGTTTTTCTGAACAATTTTTTTTTGCCCGTCGTATTGACAGTTGTAGTGAAAAATGATGAGAAGCGGGCCTGAGATTGATAAGCACAGTAATGCACTCCTGAGCCCCTAAGTGCACCTTAAATGTGCTCTTTGTAGCTTAAAATGCATAGGAGAAAAGTTAAAGTCGTTTCTTATGAATCTTGAAAATCTGCATAAATGGTTTTATAGTCCCTGCTTGAAGACCCAGGGACGAAAAAGGAAACAAGTGTGAAGGAAGACCGTTACACCTTCTTCGGATGGTACGACAATAAATAAGTTACTATTCGTTTTGATAAATAAATACTCATTATTCTTTTTTGGCAGGGTGTCACAAAACTAGGTTAAATAATATAAATTCGAATAAAATCCTAAATATATATTTATTCGTTAGAAATCACTATCCACATTATTACTGACGAGACGATCGGCGTAGTGCGCAGTAGCACGGTTTCTCGCCTCGGTTTCCGTAGTGTCCCGGGTTTGATTTCCGGTCGGGCCAATTCAGGAAACGATCTTTTCTGAATGGACTCGGGTCCGAAAATGCTGAGAGGTGCCCCTGGCTTGATTCCTTGTCTGGTACCTCATAACACTCCCTGTGTTATGAGGTATTAATCCCTACGCTTAACTTGTTACGCAGAATTATTGATTCGCCTAACCGATGTTTTCGCACTATTATAGATTGGACTAAATATTTAAAGTCCTAATTTGATAACTTCTAATATTCAATGGCCTAAAATCCATTCGCATACATTACTTTTGCATAACAATAACAAAGCTGCCAATTTTTTTACCCTAATTTTATCAAGATGAGTATCAGTTTATGTAATTTATTTGATGTATATTAATAATGCATTTATTATCAACACATGAATCTATTTTATTTCATTCATCTACAAATTTTATGAGGTACCTATAAGGTCAGTTATGTAAAAAATGGTATGTTAAACCGAACTGGCCGTGGTCCTTCGCCGTGATACTAGTCTGCCCTACACTAGAGTGTATATCAAGAGCCGGAGAAGAGGAAAACCTATGTGCTGACATGTGTGCTTGCCTGAATGACTGTTTTCATTTGCATGGTTGGTTGTATGTTTGCTTGGGTATAGGTAGGGGTTATATGTTTGCAAAGAAAATAATTTGATTTGCTACACAACAATGATTAGGCGTTACGTCCTTATGCGAATTGTAATTTAGGGTTTGTGAGTATTAGGGATTATGCATTGTTCGGCCTACTGATGAATTTGAGAAGTGATGATACGGCGATAAAACTTTAGGCGAAATGAAATAGGCCAAACTTGTTTAGGACGTGTGATGATTGTGCGAAAAAAATTTAGGCCAATAGTTTGTGTGCGAATGACAATTAGGGCTACAAAAAATTAGGCGTTCCAATATAGACCCAATGCCGAAGAATAGATACCGAATACCGAATTCACTACCGAACATAATTTCTGTAGTCTAAAATCTAACCGTCGCCGACCCGCTGTTGCCACTTAGATAGTCACCATTCCCTAAAAATAATACAAGCGCTTCCACCATTTCTACATCTTCAATCAGAAAAGCTTGCCACGACCACATTACATGAGGGACAGTCCAAACGCGCCCTGAAACTAATGGGTGTAATGAGCCTGTGTTTAACCGTTGTGACCTCGTGGGCCCACTGTAACGTGCGCAAGTCCGCTATGACCGTGTGTGAGCCAGATCTGACCATGTATGAGTCCGCTGTGACCATGAGTTACTTAGTGACGCCACTCTATAGGATCTATCGATAAGTGAATTGTGAGAATATTAATCAGAAGCAACACTATCGATATTGTTAAAGTCTTCTATGGGTAAGACAATAGGGTATTTCAGAATTTCATTTGTCGAGGTGTTATCGAAAGACTTCTCAAAAATAGAAACATTGGTAAAGAATATTTCGAAAGTTTCAAAACTCCCTGAGATATAGCAATTTCAAAAGTAAAATTTTTAGACTTGCCTAAAACGTTCCCTGCAAACTGCCGCCTTCAAATGACGTCATTTGCCGTCTATTTCTTTACGTTCTGCAAACCATTTGTTTGGCGGCTATATTAAATTTAGCATTTATGAATATGGTTTCTTTACAAAAGTTGCTATAAATTGTGTAGATTGTCGAATGGTATATTATTTTATTTACTTACACTTTCAAAAATGGATTTTCCTACCGTAGTTAAATTGTAGGGGCCGGGCCTTAAAATTAATTGTACATATTAATAAAAACAAACTAAAAGTTATTACTTATTGTTAAAATTTAGCGATCTAATAAAGTTTATAACAAAATAATACGAGTTTGGATCAACCATTCAATAACACAGAAAATAATTGACAAGGTGTAAAACAAAATATACGTCATGTCATAGCAAGTATCGGCATGGATAACTGTACGAAGGTTACATCATTTTCATTAGCAATTTCACATTTAACACATAAAGGGCCCTTTTTAATGTATTGTTTGATTATACTAGACTATTTCTAGAATCTGATGATGTTGTCAAAAACCACAACCCAGGCATTGTAGAGCCTCAGGAATGTGTGCTGGGGCTCGCATTGACGGCCTTAATACGTAAGCGTGTCGCCTCGCTGATGCAGCGCATAAGGGACAGCACGAACAGCCTCCTGGGCACTGTAGCAGAAAGGGTGGATAGCCCGATAGTTCGTCATCTCACGGCTACTCACGTTGTTCCTAACAACTGGGAAGCTAAGTTATTAAGTACCTACCTACACTGTAATTCAAATTTAATAACTAACAATAACATAGAATATAATTGTTATTAACACATATGGATCATGGTCCGAAATAAATGATATATTATTATATTATTTTAAAAACAATATTGATATAAACAGTCAAAAAATAATATAATATAATGAACCGTTTCCAGGAACTGTTGGGCGTAATTTGTCTGTTGTTCGACTATTCGGACTGCGTGAGCAGGTCAGTCCAGTGTAACCGTGTGAAGTCCGCAGTGATTATGAGTGATTGAGTCTATGGGTACAGTCAACAGCAGAAGTAGGTGATACTTTAACGTACAAAAATTGATGATTTTACAAAAACTATTAAGTTAAATTAAACACTAAGAATATAAATGAGATAATTAATTTATTACAAAGAATATTTGCTGCACGTGTTAAATTTTTTAGGTAGTTTTCATTCAAAAACGAATTGGAAGTTTGTTCCATCATCATTAACTTTTGCTGTTGCTGTACTGTAATGTCAAATACTAGCAATAGTGGTGAGTTACTGATGCCACCACCTGATAGGTCACAACAGTCTATCGGAAGCCTTCCAACAGGAAGATATGGATTTTTTAAAATGTGACACTCATATATACTTGTATGTATAATTTTCAATGATTCTGTTGTTGTGTATTAATAATGGCGTACTCCACTATCGTTACAAAAGTAAGACATCAATCATATTGTCACAGTTTGCACTATTGAATCAAGTTAAATATGAAGGACCGTAAATAATAGAACATATATAAAGATGGTCGAGGAAGGTCGGTAAAATAAGTAACCGATTTAATATTGTACT
The DNA here is from genome assembly GCA_947369235.1 of Udea olivalis. Classification (NCBI taxonomy): domain Eukaryota; kingdom Metazoa; phylum Arthropoda; class Insecta; order Lepidoptera; family Crambidae; genus Udea; species Udea olivalis. The sequence continues at coordinate 19,658,502 of OX376350.1, read as the reverse complement.
GTTTACTTACCAAAATATACAAACTTTAAAGGAACTCACAAAACACGTCTACTATTCTCCACTATCATGACACAACAACATTGTAAAACAAAACATGGGAAAACATATACAAAGTTCTAAAAAATACATTTCTAAAATAAACAAAAAAACAGTATAAAAAGGTTGACTGTCGCCAACACCATCAATGTTATCGATGTCAGAACTATCGATGGAACGGCAACACTTTGGTGTGAGTGAATTCTCTGTGAATGCGATAAGACTACAATAGTTACGATGGAGGGTTGGCGATCTTTGGAAGCTTTAGGACTTAAATATTTTAGTTGAGAGCTATTTAGGTCCCCAAGGGGCTCTGCGTGCGTGTGTGTTGTTTATAAGCTGTGTGTGATTTTTGTGTTATTCAGCAGGTAATTACTGTTATTTGGTGGAAAAAACAGCAATGCATATTTTCAAACGACTTTATTCACGAGGACTTGACCTTTTTTGTCAATTTATTGATCTAAATTACCGCAAATCCAGCTTTTATAGTGCTAAAACAAAAATAATTCAATGCAACTTGGTAGTTTTCACGTAATGCTGAACCTTCCAAGCAGAGTTTGGTCTCTAATCAGGGTTTTACGAGTATTAATAACAAAAGATGCCCTGACGATTTGAAGATGCAAACTGTTCCCCTTAACCGTTAAATCAAAACAAACCCACTTGCCAAGCCTCCGGTCGTATATCACAAGTAATTCTCATTTGTCCGCTAACAAGGCTAGCCAATCAAAGCGCAAGGTAATCCGGCAACAAATTCAGATGTTACCTGCATCATTAATTTCCATTTCACATAATCGCGGCATCTCTTGTGATTAATGACGTTTTCATGAGCTGCGGTCTGACTTAAAGCGGAGCGAATTGGACAAGCTTAGCCCTAAATTCGGTAACGTTTTCCGAAACGAAAAATAAGTATTCTTCGAACTGAATTGCTGTAGAGCTATTCTAAAAAACTCACTTCGAACACTGTAAGATCAAAATGTAGAGAAAGATATTATTGTTCTGTAAAACTGCACAACAAAGACGGGGGGCTCTAAAGAATGAAATGAATTCAATTAAATGCTGTTCTCCCATTTAGTATTTTTTTATCTCTGCACTTGCTTACCCTTTCTGTCATCTTTCATCTACCTGTAGTAGGTCGTCTGGAAGAGATTGCTTTTAGCAATAAGACCGCCTAAATTGTACATCAACTTTCTTTGTAATACTTGATTTTTCCTCTGCTTATGTGCAATAAAGAGTATCTTTATCTTTAAGTTAATTGAAACTAATAATTGCATTAAGGGTGTGTTTCGTCACCTGAATGAAAGTAAAAAAGTAAAAGTAAAAAATATCTTTATTCATATAGACTTATAAAAAGTACTTATGACATGTCATGTAACAAAAAAAAATTGTAGCAAAAATATACTGAATAAAAATAAACTTACATAAAATAATACTATGATAGTTCATATCATAATTAAATATAATGTGACTCTACCACCGGTTCAGAGGTTGTTTCCGATCGAGAAGACTCCGGCAAGAAACTCGATGGTTACTCTTTTCAATCTTGTTTTTATACACAAAAATGGAATTGACAGAGTAAAGTCATAACAAAAAAGTGTGCAGAGGAGCAGATTATACCTAAGATGACCACAAATTCTTATCATTTAAGAAATCGTCAACACTATAATAACCCCGCTTCATTAACTTAGCTTTAATTTGTGACTTAAACTTGTGAAGTGGCAGTTCAACAAGAGTTTGCGGAATCTTATTAAAATATTTTACACATTGACCAACAAATGATTTCCCTACCTTATGCAGTCTTAGACTGGGAGTTACGAGCTTATTTTTATTTCTGGTATTGAGTTTATGAACATCCCTGTTTTTCTTGAAGAGATGCAAGTTTTTACGGACATATACTACATTATCATAAATAAATTGAGAGTACACAGTTAAAATATCTATCTCTTTGAATACTTCACGAAGCGAGTCGCGTGGTCTAAGGTTGTAAATGGAGCGGATGGCTCTTTTTTGAAGAACAAAGATGGTGTTGAGATCCGCTGCCGAGCCCCACAACTGAAGACCATACGACATAACACTGTGAAAATAACTGAAGTACACTAATCTTGCTGTTGCGATATCAGTCAGGAGCCTTATTTTTCTAACAGCATAAGCTGCCGAACTAAGTCTTCCTGCCAGGGCAGAAATATGCGGACCCCACTGTAACTTGGAATCGAGAGTAATTCCCAGAAATACAGTGGAATTCGCAATCTCTAATGGCTCGTTATTCATGTTTATAATGGTATCGACCTGTCTTACATTGGGCATAGAAAATTTGATACATTTGGTCTTCTTAGCATTAAGCAGTAAATTGTTACTCGTGAACCAATGCAGTACCTTAGAAAGAGTATTATTTACGTCGTCAAGTGCTTTGTTACTTCTATCTACGTTAAAAATTAGAGAAGTGTCATCAGCAAATAATACAATCCCACATAGGTCTTTGACAAAATAAGGCAGGTCATTTATATAGATTAAAAACAGCAGAGGACCCAATATTGATCCCTGGGGCACGCCCATACGTATGGTGGCACCGGAAGAGTTCGTACCATTGATACTCACTTTTTGTATTCTATCAGTGAGGTAAGATTCTATAAGGCTAAGTGAAATATTTGAAACACCGTAATGCCTCAGCTTAATCAGTAAGATTTCATGATCTACGCAGTCAAATGCTTTTGATAAATCACAAAAAACTCCTATTGCATCTTGCTTGCCTTCCCACGCATCAAATATGTGTTTGATGAGCGCAACACCTGCATCGGTTGTATTCCTATTTTTAGTGAATCCAAATTGATTACTATGTAATAATTTATTCAAAGCAAATGAGTTCAAGTTATATTCCTTCAGATAATCTTCCTACAGTTCTGATATCTCTTAGGCTATTCAATTTTAAGTGAATTTCAAAATTTAGGTGTTCAGTGCTTATTGTGTAATAAAGAACATCTTGACAACCTTATAAGCTCTCTCTTCCTGTGCAACCGCTGTCGCTTATAAAGTGAAGAGGCCCTACATCGTAGCTATAACTCTATTATGCTATTATGACCAATCCCGGGCGTGGTTTTGTGTATTGTTTTTGTGCTGTTCCTACAAAACGCGAAAATCTGCTTTTGTTGCGAAAACATTTCATCCAGCTAAGTGTATCTATCTGTTTAAATCCTATATAAACAAGTTAGGAAAGCGAACCAATTCGAGTCCACTGAGTTTCATACAAATATTGTACACAAATTTATGTTAGTTACAAGAAGAGTAAGAATAAATTTATTTATTAACTATTGTTTAATAATAATGAGAGCGTCGTGGCCTAGTAGTTCAGCACCCGAACTTAGATCGTGGATCGTGTGGTCTCGAGTTCAAATCCGGCCAGAACCAAAATCTTTGTGTTCATTGTCAAATATCCGACTAACTCTCCGGATATGAAAAACATCGATAACAAACCAAATCTACCCGGATGACGGCGAGAGGCTCACCACCTACCACGCTGGGTTCTAATACAATTGGGGCAAAGTGGGCTTCTGAGTGTTTCGTTCACGACGGCACAGTCACTTGCCTCTGACTACGCCGCTTGGGATAAAGTCGTGATGGTATGTTATGTTATGTTTAATGATTAAATTTTAGTTTCTCTAAATGTTCTTTTTTAATTTAATAAACCTTCATTACTTCTCAGTAGACAATCGTATTTTCTTTCCTGTTCCAATTATACCTAATTCAAAATCAGAATCACAACTTCTGTAGTTGCCATATTATTTGCTCTAGACACGGGGAACATTTGCAACTTAGTCACTCAGCCACTGATAACACAAAGTGACCGTTCCTGTTAGCTGTGATGAAATAACACAGCGCTACTAAGTCCAGCCTGACGTGTCATAAAATACTCAGAGTAAAACATACTTGGACATACAACAACAATTTTTCACCAGATATGTGCTATGCTAAGTTGCTGTGCTTGCGTTTGATATCATGCGTGCAGTGAATGCGAGCTGAGCGTGGCTTACCCTACTGTCGATACATCGGCATCGGCTAGCTCGGGCTGCGCATCTTCATGGCACATTTTACTCGCTCCGTTACATAGCATAGTGTTGCGGACCCCGACGTGACATCACGTCGGGGTCCACCACTGTTGCAGTGCTGTCGAGGAGACGCAATAAGACACAGTTGGACCTTAAGAGTTACTTTATAACCACAGACGGAATGGCAATGAAATGAGACAACAGTTGGTAATAGTCTGGTTTATTATAATTCTACTAAAGCTTATATACGAACTCATACACGTACACTGTGTGTGCCTAATCTTACTACCATCCGGCACACATAGCATCAGTGGAAACGGTCTAATCGTTTTGTAGCTTAGCTTACACATCCTAGCAGGATAGAACATCTCTATTATAAAAGTAGCCTGACATTCTTACACACAGTGGTAATTTTAAAGTCGCTATATTTGGACAAACAAGGGATTATTTTATCCAAAGCTATAACAGCTTATTAATTGTTCGTAGTGGAGTAAACTAGATCTCCTTCTTGTTATTAATTTCACAGTCATAGCGTTCACAATAACCTTTACAAAACCATTTCAAAATGGGTCTTATGTCAGCAACGTAAGGTAATCCTGTGTAGTTGATGTGAACGCCTCTGTACATCCAAATCTACGAACTGAAAAAAAAAATAGTTTTATAAGTAGCAATGTGACGCACCAACAAACAATACGAGTTCTGCATTGTTTTGTAGTACTTAATTTTTTACTGTACTTAATAACTATTCGTTTTTAATTTTTATTCAGATACTTTTGCGTTTTGTTGTGTAAGCTTATTTTGGTTTATAACAAAAATGTCTTTCTCAGCAAGTGATTTGTTAAGGAGTTCTTTAAGGGAAAAATAAAGATCTTAGACAGTAGGTATTTACGATTCGTTTAAAGTATAATGTTTTAATTAGATCAGATTATTTATTTGTTATTTGTCAACTCCAATTTTCTACATTATTATCCTAGCAAAATATGCCAACGCTTTTCAGGTATGAAACAAGTCCAACCCTTCAATATGTTTAGGCCTAAATAGGATCAGAAATCGTTTATTCCCTAAATCCTACTCCTTTGTAGTAGAAATAGGCGGAATTGGTAGGGTCTGACATCAGTTAGGCTTACTAAGTAGTAGGCTTTGCTCATCACCTGATATTTATTAGGGTCTAATATTTAATTGATCTTCCTAAGACCTCGAAACCGTAATTACATTTGAGGGTGAGCAGCAGCTTAACCATAACTAAGGGCATCATTAAAAACGTGGAAAATTCTCCATCTTGGGAGACTTCTACCGAAGTTTTCCACTATTTATGGGAGTCAACACTTGCCTCTTATGGACCTCTTATGAAGGGGCCTCTCGTCACGAAAGCACCTAGATAAGAGTCAAATAGATAGGCTTTTGGAAAAGCCCTTTCCCCAGTCCATGGCGGAAAATGTAGCGATCAGTCTGGCCTCCCATATTCGAGTTGTACCAAAAAACCCTCTCATCAGTCGAAGTAGTTTCACATTCGTCGAGCTCCCTAATAGTGGCGGTTGTGAGTGTCCAGCTTAAGGCATAATTGTTGTATTAAAAAGATAAATATCTAAGTCCCATTCGGCTTAAACTGTTCAAGGGCCGGCCATTACTCCCAATCTCATTTACCAAGTTCGGCTCCGGCGATATTTTGTATTTTATTGTCCAGCTCAACTTCCGAGCATAAAGTTTCATTGAATATGAATGAGGGACTTTGTTTAAGGACCCACGATGTACGAATACGAGGGAAAGGAATATGGAATGATAAAGGAAAGTGGAGCAACAGATATTATACGTAATTGGATCGCTGCAATGAGCGTAAAAGTATATACGTTTTCGACTCGCGACGCTGAAACGGCAGGTTGGCTTGATTTTGATTGAATCTAAGTCTCTGTTACAGTCTTGTTATTTTCTCTTATTCATATTACCCCGTTAACTTAGTAATGGTATTTTTTTTATATTGAATTATATTCATCTTAACTTTGAAGCTAACCCTTTTTTTTCTTAACGTGGGGAAATCCTCATGGATACCTCGCCGCCCGGGGGAACGACGAGGTTATGTCGGACTTCTACCGACTAAAACCCCAGGGTACTCGACCTCTACACTTCAGCGGCGAGGCGGTGTCCCTAAAAAGTTTCGCAACGCCCCGCCGCCAGTGCCTCCCCCAACTTATTATTGGGGCCCTCTCCAACCGACCCCCCAATGAAGGGTGGAGGCCACGGAAGTACCTGGAGCACACAGGTACTTCCGCCGTCGCGGTGAAAGCCGTGCATTGCGGGCAAAAGCACCCCCGTACTCAAGCCAGCTGGCTCTCACCGTACGCGGACCCTACTAGGTCCGCAACCGTGATACACCTAAAAGGTGGATCCGCTGCCGCAACTGGCGGTACGGCCCCGCCGAGCCGCAGTACACAGAGGGGGCCAGCCACGGATCACAGACCCCCTCCAAACGCCATGGGCGCCCCTTTAGGCGGGCAGTGGTAGGCACCATACCACCACCACGCCCGGCGGCAGGCAATGGGTAGGTGGGAAGTCCATCACACTGCCATGCCTGAGCCCTCTTAGCTTCCTGGTGGTTCCACCTGCCACCAGTACTAAGCCCCCCACCCCCCCCGCCACGACAAGGTGAATGCTTATGGGGGGGAACCTTGAAGCTAACCTGCTGTAACAGAAGAAAGATCCCAAGCAACTTGGCTGAACGTGGTTCTACTCTTACCTTACCACCGTGTGTTAAAGTATTTAAATAAAATATAATTTTAACAGATGCTTAAAAAGTCTTCAACATACCGGGTGATTATCAAAATCCTTTTTTTTTTAAGGTCAGATAAAATCTTGTTTATTTTTTAGTAAATAAACAGGTAACATTTATCAATACAATATACAAATCTTAACCTAAAATTAATCTAACTAAAAAAAAAATATATATCTATTTATATAAATAAAAGAAATTAAAAATACCGTCAGTCGTTGAACAAATCCTGTGAGTGTGGCATGGCAGCAAGGATAGAGGCAGCATTTCCACGCTGAACGGCTATGCTTAGCCGTTGAGCGAGGAAAGAGCCAGCTCTTTGGTCTCTTGCTGCCATGATCAGTAGAGGGTTTTTTTTTTTTTTAAATACTTACAAAAACGATATGATATGCTCCGTAAGTAACCGATGTAAGTCAAAATTTGACTTTTTCAATCGACATTAATTTTAAGGTTTTGATACAAAAATACTGACTGTTTGACTGATTTTGTTTGGTGACCATGAAATGAAAGCTAATCATAGTAATTTAATCTCACTTATATAGCTTTTATATTGCCTACTGAATATTTCATTTTTGTGAGGCCGGGTTCCCCACTATGATAACTAGATTGACCAGCACGGTAAAATTACCAGAAGAGCTAGTGGCTAAATAATTTTGGCTGTGCCGGATCCGGCAAAAACACGGAGCCCGGCATTTTACGTATAAATTTGCCTTTCCGGCAGTTTTACCGACCCAACGCCGACGCGGCTTAAGTCCTCAGATAATCACCCGGTATAAACCTCTTTTCTTTGAATGATAGTTAGAATTAAATTGTTTATCTGTAACGAATAAACAAATTCAGAACCTCCAAAAAACAATTCGTTTCCTACATCCAAACGCCATGTTGTAAGTGTGTTTAACTTTAAGGCTGCTGTTACTACAGTTTTTGTTTTCATGAAAAATTCAAATTAATTGTGTGCGCGCCCCGAGTTTGTTCCGCAGCGCAGTTTACGGCACACTAGCGGTGCCAACTGGCTATGCTTGCGTATCGTGCGAGTACGTTTCAATTATGGAAGTAGAGCAGTGGTTCTCAAACTATCGTGAATGGACCGAGGAACGGTTTCGTACGATTTGAACTTCTTCTGCGGATAGTAACAAAGATTCAGATGCGATGCAATTTACAAGTCTTGTACTAATTACATGTGAGATTCGCATTGCGAAAAATTATAGCAGTGTTCACGTCTATTTAACAACAAAACTAAAATTAAATCAAAGTACATAGAACAATGGATAGCAGATGTACAAATTATTAAAAGAAACCAACAATGAAGTTTTCGAGAAACTTGCTACAGACTGTCCGCCCTTAAGTTGTGAGTTAACCTACAATCTGCACAAAATATGAAGCTGTTCCATAATAACATCAATAAATTAAACTTTCTTGCACCAGTGTTACCTGAATACTAAATTGGGCCCTCCAAGTTTGAGTGAATAAAGTTCAAAAGGTAGATAATGTGGCACAGTTGTTCTATAGAGGACATTAAATACTATGATGTAATTTATTCACGACATAAAAAGTATTTGGTTTGACAGGCACAGGTTTAGTGAAATAGGTCGAGGTATCACATTTAGCACCAAAGACCCAGCAAAACACTAATGTGATGGACATTTTTAATCGGACATATTTTGTCAGAGGGTTATTATCTTTATTAGTATGCATTTAAAAGCAGCTTTTTCATTCCATCGACTTATTCGACTTCTACGAATACACCTTCGATGGGGTTTAGGACCCGATGTCGAAAGACATATAAGCGAAAGCCATTTGTGCGACGCCAGATAATCGAAGTGCCATATGAACGAAACGCCAGTTAGCCGATGGGCCATTTAATCGAAAAGACAAATATGCGAATCTACAGTTGTGCGAATGCCACATCATCGAAAGTAAAATTTCTTCTAGTGGATAGCCTATTCATATTACAGAGATCTGTGCAGAGCAGTGGGACAATTTTGAGGTGATGACGATGAGGCTATAGGAAAAATATTATACAATCAGGCTTTCCTCTACCTGTCCTAAAAGGGTGTTAGATTTTTTCGGGCATATTTTGAGAAAAGAGGGCCATAACTTACATACGGTAGACGCCCGAGAGGCCATAGTCCAATGAGGTGGTCCGACCAGATTTGGGCAGCAGTGGACACGAGACTATACAATGCGATCCACAACGAAAATAGGCACAGCTGGCGGAACATCGTTAAGCAAAAGCGGATAAAACGGGGTAATTACGACGCTCAGTAATGAGGAACAAGACGCAAGGAGTAGAAAATAGTGTGACCTTAAGAAAGACAGTGTATTCATTGCGCCTAATCGGCTTCGTAAATGAAAACTTATGTAACCAACGACAAAAAAAAATCCTACGATTCGACGCTGGTTGTGGAATAGTTATCGATCTATTAAATGCAGTTTTCACATATTTCCCTTTGTTAGTTCCATTTTCATAGAGTGCCAATTGCTTACTGTAGTTGTTTTTCTTTTCGATTAAAATCAATATCGAAAATTCCGATATTCAGAAATGTAAAATCGATATGTCATTATACTGATTTGACTCCGATATTTCGATATTTTCGATATCCGATATTTCAAACCCTAGTCAAAAACACCATAGAACCCGCGTTGGTGTTGATAATAAATGAAAAAGTAATTATGTAACTAAAAGGTTACCATACTGGTCGTTTCCACAGCTCAATTTCTGTCTTTACTGCGCCATCTATTGAGCTTCATTTTCCTTTTTTTTTCAATCCTCATTGCACTATTGTTGTAGACATGTAAATCGGGTATCAAGGATACACGAACCTTTCTGTGTAAAATAAAAAGTACCTAGCCTATGAGGTGATAATTATTATCATCATCACCTCAAAATTGTCCCACTGCTTTGCACAGATCTCTGTATTATGAATAGGCTATCCACTAGAAGAAATTTTACTTTCGATGATGTGGCATTCGCACAACTGTACATTCGATCTTATGGCTTTCGCATATTTGTCTTTTCGACTAAATGGCCCATCGGCTAAATGGCGTTTCGTTCATATGGCACTTCGATTATCTGGCGTCGCACAAATGGCTTTCGCTTATATGTCTTTCGACATCGGGTCCTAAACCCCCTTCGATGGGCTATTATTATAATGACAAGACATGCAAAATAGACAGTGCCGGATTAACCCATAAGGAAACTAAGCAATTGCTTAGGGCATCACGTCTTGGGGGGCACCAGAACTAGCAATGAAATTAAAATACTATATTTGCTAGCAGTGGCAAGGCTGTTTAAAATCTGCGCTTTGTAACTGACCATAGACGTTTAAAGCTCAATTCTTTATTAATATTATACTTATCAGGATGGCCCTGTTTCAGTGGTCCAAACATTTCTTAAAGCGATTTCTCCAAATGATGACTTTGGAAGATCGTACATTTTCCATCGAGTTACTTTGCATGATGTTATTCAAACTCAAACCCAAACTCAAATATCTTAATTTAAATAGACTTAATCAGTACTTTTAAATAGTCCTTACGCTAAAAAAAAGTCAAATATGCTAAAAAAAAACTATTTTCGTGAATTTAATGCCCGAAAAGTCGCATTTCAATGAATAAATAACAAAATCTGTGGTTTTTATTGTATGCAGTTAATATCTACCTACTTGACGTATATCCTTCGTCCTTCGTACATATTCTTTATGGATAAGCACCGTTGTATTACTCAAATACTTAGTTTTTTGGACATTTCTACTTATGGATAGGGGGACACTCAGCCGTGGATTGCTTAGGGCAATCACAATCATTCGCAGTGCCGGATCAAGTAGTCTTAATCCGGCACTGAGAATATAATGCAAATAGGTAGAACATGAAACATCAACAGATTTGTCGTAAGTGGAGTAGTGCTTTTCCTTGCTCAATAGGCAGTTTTCGTAACTATCACATAACTGAGGGAAGTTAGAATCTCTGGGGGTCGCTAAAATGTTTGGAGTCGTTTAAGGGGTCGCTATCCGAAGAGTTTGAATATCTGTGTAATAAATAAATGTTGGAAGTAGTAAAATTGTACAATTTTGTCAAAGAACAGTTAAATACTCACGATTCATGAAATGTTAAATAATAGCAATAATATACGAGTATAAAGGTCGTTCATATTCGGTGATGTCTGATTTCTGGCCCAGGTATAGATGAATCATACTCTAAGTATAGAAACTAGTAACATTCAACCGAGTTAGATACTTCAAATAAATAGCATTCTGAGAATGCTTATAATAAAATTCAATTATCCCATAGCTTTAATATCTTTAAGGAAAGTCATTTGCAAACAATATGGAGCAAGATTGCCTAAACAAATCATTAATTTCAAACTGTAAGTATTTTTTTAACTCGTTAAGATTCACGTTACTGCCTGTTATTTCGAAAGTGAGTAGAGCCCTACAGGAAGTTCGAAGCTTGCATGCATTTTGAAATATCCAACATACGGAGACTTTTCTACGTCCACTTCCGTCTGAATACTGCAGCATTTCAATTTGTTTTTAAATTCTGGATTTAGCGCAATTTTGTTTTCCAATTAGCGATGAGCGAGGGCTGCGAACTAACGCAAAGCGGGACTTTGTTTCTTTTGTTTGCTACCAGTTTCCTGCAAAGTTGTTCCTATGTTAATAATTTAACAATTTGCTCAGCTCAGTCCCAGGAATCAGTTTATGAAAAACTGGCTAAGTTGCGTTAGAAAATAACCTTTTACTGGGTAATTGTTCCATTACTTTTTGGTGAATAAATAATGATTTGTTGAGAACTCGGTTCTCTACAGGAAATCTGGACGGAAAAATCTTTTCCAAATATGATGAGAAATGTAGGCATTTTTTTTCTGGTATTTCTCAGACTTCCTAAAGCCTCGTATTCACTAGGCAACAATTGACGCGCAACACGTAATTCTCAACACGATCGGCAACAGTGAGGACAGACAACGTTGCTGAAAATGCTTCGGGTTGCTGTTCAACAACGTTGTGCAACATGTCATGCGTCAAATGTTGCCTAATGGATACGAGGCTTTATGCTATACTTTAAGGGTTTTTAGTGGTGATGGTTTTGTAACTAGTAATAAATTAGTTAGTAGAGGGACAGTAGACGACGCCAGAGTGAAGTCCTTACGAAAACCGTCAAACCGAATCTTTTTGTCAATTTATCTCCTGAATCCTGACATCAATGTAATCTGGACCCTGCGCAGGTACGACTCTACACGTGCTAATTTCCCTTGCGGCGACGATGCCCGCGTCACGCACTACACACAGATTAGCTGGTAATCCGGAACGGGAATATAGACCTTACCAACCGTATATTGCCAATTCGGGCTTACCCAATATTGTGCTGGGAGTTAGTGTCGCCATAATGTTTGGAATTGGGAGATTTGATTTTACATTACATATCTTTTTCTTTTTTTCTTTTGCTGGGTAGGCGTTATTATACATCGTCAGCCTACTCTATTGCTTCTCTATACCGTATGACTTTTAATACCGCGAATTATAATGGAGAAATAATCATTTAAATAGAAGCATTTTAAGCAAACGGTTTGAAAAATAAACTTTTAAATAGTGATTAATTTCAGACAGTATGTAAGGTTTTCTAAATAATTAACACTCAATTATAAATAGCACTTCAAATGTTTTGATCGAGTACAAGAACTGCCATTTGGACACTTTCAAGATTTACTTTAAGTATGAATTAAAACTTGTTGGCTTCTTAATTTAGACATAGCCAGTAACGACAATCTTGTCACCTGTCAGTAGAAATGAAAAGGACAGCTTTACATGTAAGGGCTGCTCAACTTTGACTGTCGTTTCTGTATTAAGGCGTAAATCACACAAGGTTGATTTTTCTCCAGAGATGTGCTATGCAGCTATGCTGCGAGGATGTGCAAGCTAAGCTATGAAACCATTGGACCATTTTCACTGATGCTAGGCTTTGTGACGGAGCAAGTAAGATGTGCTACGAAGATGCGCCTCCGCAAGGTACTCGTACCTGTGCGAGGAATATGCGCAGCTCGAGTTATGCGATGTATCGACTAAAGGCCCGCACAGCGGGTATCCATGGCACGATTCCATAGCACACATCCGCGGCAGCCTTCGTGTTCGTGACATCGCAGACAAGCTGCAGGAGTGCCGCTTTCGTTGGTATGGTCATGTCTCACGGAGATCGGCAAACTACGTGAGCAAAGAATGTCTGGCCATGCCGCCTCCGCCGAGGAGAAGAGGCCGACCAAAGAAGCGCTGGCTTGACGTCATCAAGGGTGACATGCGTGCCAACAGACTCACCACTGAGGATGCACAAGACCGCGCGAAGTGGGCCAAGAAAATAAGAACGGCGGACCCTGGGAACCCACACCAGTGTGGGTTCATAGACCGCATGGATGATGATGATGAAGACATGCACAGCACGCATCCATATGGCATGTCATGAATCATATGAAAACATAGCTTAGTAGAACCTATTACCTCTAGTGCTCTGCTATGTGGAACAATGAATGTGATTGGTCGATATCAAACACAGCCACAGCAACGTAGATTGCACATCTCTGGTGATGCTTTTTGAACAGAGATGTGCTATTATTATTTTACACTTCCTCTGGTCACCCTACATGCCCCTAATTTGCATTGCGATATGGGATAGAGAAGCACAGTACAGGTTTGAATAGCAATGAGCACTTGATTCGGCTTATGAGCAAACAGATGGATAATACCTACCACTGTTTTTCTATGCGAGAGTTAACAATTGGGTCTTTGTCGGAAGTTACAATAGAGAGAAGAATGTTCTAGGTAATATTTCTTGTGAAGCTTCGGTAGAGCTGAACTGGAGGTTTTCTGAATGCTTTTCCCTGCGATACTAGGTCAAATGAATAGGCTTAGGTTCTTTTTTTATAGTGCCCGTCACGATGACCTAACTCCACCTGATGGAAAGCAGACGTGAGGTCCAGATATGAGGATGACAAGAACAATAATGCAAAGCAATCACTGAGCTGGCCATACTCATCTTGAAGGCCTGCCCTGGCACCGGTTAGTGCAGTGTTGATCTCGGAACGCGATCTGACGGAGATAGGTCAGAGTCACTTGGTGGGTTTTACGCAACTGCATGGTGGTAACATCAACCGGCCGACATAATATGTCTCCCACCTGAAGAGCAGATGGTCTGCTGCAGGGCTCCCTTATTCGCCTCTTACGACACCCACGGGAAGGAGATGGCGTGGTGGAAAGTATTATTTTAAAGTGTCGCCACCAGCACGGTATTCTGGTATTCTGTACAAGTTGTAGGAACAATTAAAGAGGCCGTAGGAGTAATGCAGTGTACGCTGTGAGAACTCTATGCTTATCCACTACTAGCTGCCCGTCAGCCGCATAGACTGTTTCTCCCGTTTGAAGAAAAAATAGCCTATGTTATTTGCAGATAATGTAGCATTGTATCGGTTAAAGAAGTTTTGAAATCAGTCCAGTAGTTTCGGAGCCTTTTCAATACAAACAATTAAATATTAGTATGGATGTGCCGGAGATGGCGGTAACTTTCGCAAAATAGTCAATTTTTACAGGGCTTCTGAATAATAGACATACGGACACATGAATATAAGAGTACAATAATAAATCACTTTAATAATATTGTATTTGTAAAATGTGACACTACTACTGAGAAGAAGTGGCCTTCTTTCTCCTTTGTGAGTTTAAATATCATGAAAGATTTTGGGGCTTATGTTAATCCATAGATTTGGCACTAGTACAAAAAGTCTTTCTTAACCGGAACGAACACGCAGAAGCCCACTTTCACCAACTTAGAACCCCTTCTAGCTAGCGTCCTCATCGACGTTATTGTATGGGATATCGGTACAGCGCCCTTGGTGATTATAAATCGTTTCATTCCCTTAAAAATGGGTAATCAGGGATCATACGTCAATTTGTGAACGAGTGCCACTTTCATGAACTCGACTGCTCAGGTTCACTAATCGTTTGTGTACCGTAATGAAAACTATGTTATTGGTGTCAGGTGGAGTGACTTGAGGTGATCTTGACGGGCAATAAAAAAAAACTGTATGACTCTAGCGTCACAAGGGCAAAAATTTACTGACAAGCATTGTAAACCACATCTTTTTTCAAAGAGTAGGGAACTACTGAGTTTTTTTGCTAGGTCTTCTCAACGGAATCAGCGTTCCGACGCTCGCGCTGGTGGTAGAGTCACATTATGTGTATCTATTTTTTTTGTAAATTAGATGGTATTGGTAATATAATATTGGTTTGTTTATCCTATCGCTAAATTTAAAATGTTAAATGACGATTCAAAAGAACTGTAATCTTCGGTCTATTAAATAGAACCAAAATTGGCATAAAGTACAGGTGTTGCCTTATGTACTCGTATGGCATGGATAGCGTATGGATTCAAAACGAATTAAGTATCTCAGTAATTGCATCGAACTGTGTTTTCCTCCTTTTTATTTTCGGTTATTTCAATTGCTATTGTTATTTGAAATATTACACACAAAATGTATTATGTTATGCACGTACAAAGTTATTTTGCATTTATATTGCGTAGGTTGAAATAAAGCACTGCCATTCTAACTGTTAAAACTTTATCTGTGAAATAATTTACGGGTGGAGTGAACTATTTTCTGGTGTTCTCGGAACATAGCTATGGTTTTGGTGAAAATGTGAATTTGGCAAGAGTGGTTATCATAATCATCCATTATTAGAGTGGATGCCTGTATTTAGTTTCTAGGAATTTAGTAAATAAGTACAGTTACGAAAAAAATATTTCTTAAAAGTCATAGTTAATTTTACGGTGCTGAAAGTCATCGTAAAGAGTGTGGACAAGCCAATAAGCATGTAGCTTGCTGAAAATTGGGCTTCTGAAAATGCTGCCTCAACGGCGCCAATTATCAGCTCCTCTATTTAAGACATATACGTGACGTAATCATTGTCTTCATTAAACAGGAATAACAGAACAGCTACTGTAGTTAACCCCCCTTCGGCCCGCAAAATCTACCTTATTGATCATTCACGTACGGTTCACCTTGTACCGTGTTTGTTGCGTTCGCAAGTTTTTTTCTTACTCTTTTTTCACAACCATAACGTCTTGCGCTAGAACATTCAAACTGAATTATATCGTTTGTCCCTTTCCCTCCTATGAAGGTTAAAATCTTTTACTTGAACATGACGTAAGGTCAAACTTTGTTACGTGAGTTTGTAGTTTGCCTAAGTTATTAATTTCAGATACAGTTAAGTTGTTAATTGGTGAGCGATGACAGTGGACTTATGCTGTTTTAGCATGTAGGCGGTTGTTCTAATATTCGAATATGTCTTTAAATAAGCAAATACACTGATTGCCACGTTTTTTTTTAATTTACGCATCCAACACCATTTGTACTATTTATATTTACAGAAACTAAAAAAATATATTGTTCATGCTTCCTGTCGGTTTTAACCAAACAAGCGACTATTATTTTTTATGTGCACTTCAAGGTTTCCTTTTTTTTTATTATCGTTAGGAAATCCTCATGGAAACCTCGCCACCCGGGGGAAAGACGAGGTTATGTCGGTCCTCAACACTTCAGCGGCGAGGCGGGGTCCCTAAAAAGTTTCACAACGCCACGAAGCACTAAAAAGTAAAGAAATAATTGCGTATTCTTCTAAAACTTATACAATAATATAATGTAGGTACAATTATTGTTATTGTTGCAGTCGATGTCAGCCAAGGAAACACTACAATATACCTAGCAATATACCTATTTCTTACATATCACGTTTACGTATATATGTAGGTAGTTACAAACTTACATTGGCTGACACCGACTCCAACAATAACAATTATTGTACCTACATTATATTATCGTATGAGTAGAATATATATGGAGATAGAATACGCAATTATTTCTTTACTTTTTAGTGCTTTGTTTTGGAATAGTTTTTTTTGTTCAAATTTTTGTTTAATTCTTGATTTTTAGTGAATAGTTCTTATTTATTTTATACATCGAAAAAGTATCGTCCAATTGCTCCTAAAAATTGAAGAGTTCCGGACTTTGTCATGGATCCCATAATCAGAACCTAACCAAACACTCATCAAACTACCCTTGAAGTATATCCTTTCCAATAAAAAAAGAAGCATTCAAATCGGTTGGCGTGATAATGAGTTATTCGTCCATTTGTCGTGCATATGGTTTATCTAGATTGAAGACTTATATGGATTTCCCTTTGGATTCCACTGTCAGAACTGGACCAAATTAAAATGGGACCACACGGGCACTATCAGCTTTCAAATAAAAAAAGAATTATCAAAATCGGATGGCATAATATTGAGTTATTCGTCCATATGTCGCGCATTTTGTCTATCTAGATCTAAGACTTATATGGTTTTCTCATGGATGCCACTGTCAGAACTAGACCAAATTACCATTCCCATTCGAAAAAACAGTCAAATAGTCGAATTGAGAACCTCCTCCTTTTTTTGAAGTCGGTTAAAAAAGAAGTAAACACAAAATAAATGATGCTATATTCAGCTTAATATATCCACTACTGAATCTAAATCACCTCCAAAGGTTGAGTAAACGGAAAACCTGGGGGTAGAGGGTTTTGATGTTAATCCAAAAAAAAATGACATCCACACAAAAGTAAGGAAATTTGGCAAAAAATATTACACAGTAATTATTTGATTTTGGATGAATTCAGATAATGTTTATTCGCAGAGAAGGAACAAAATGAGGGGCGCTCAAAATGGCACAGTATTTCCAGGCTAGCAATCAGATTCATCGTAGCTGAACGAGCTCAGTGTGGATCAGCTTACGCAACGACGAAGCAGCTTTTGCCAAAACAACTCGTCAATACGTTGACTTGTTAAATCCAGATTTATTTTAATAGGCAGCTGAGTAATCCGTGGCCGGATGCCAGAGGACTGATTGAAAACGGCCTGTGATCATGTATTTGTTTTTTCAAATATTTTTTTAGCATAAAAACGGAGCCGGTTCCTTTAGGAATGGAAAATTGGGAAAAGGCACAAAAGTGCACCGGAAATCTGATTGAATATTGAGAAAAACATTCAATTTGACAACCATTTATTTTTGTCAGGGATTACTACTGAAGTGAAAGTTTATTATATGTATGTACGTAGGTGTATCTAAAAGACGTTTTTTTTTATTGTGAATAGTGTTCCAATTATTCCCTTGTTTTAGGATTGTTATTTTCTTTTTTGGAGTAATGCTTTCGGCTTGTATTTGTAACGCCAAACCATCCTGAAAATAAGTTTTAGTCAGTCAAAAGTCTCCATTAACACGAGGGTTTCATTCAGTGTAAGTTTTTGTTTTTGTATTTGGGAACTGTAATAAAAAATATCGTCTAGCTGATTTAGCTAAGTCTTAAAATAAAAGTTCAAATCTGAGTAATTCCTCCAAACAAATGTTACCTTTCCACCAAAAGAATGATGACCGCTAGAAAATATCCACCAGCTAGCAACAAAAAGGCTGGAGATGCACCCCCTAACGCCAGAGCGCTCGGGGAACTACCCTCACATTTAAGAGAGGGGGATAAAGTGCGGCTCTGGATGCATTTCACTATACCTCGTTCATAGAGTCGCATGATGCTGAAAGTGAAGGAAATCATACATAAAAACGCTCACAAATACATCCTAAATGCGGTCATGGTAAACAAAACACCCAGAAGCCCACTTTTCACCCAGCGTACAATTAAAAAATTGGATGTGATCTTTTCAGAAGCCGAAAAATTCCAGATTCTACTAACATTAAAGTAATACTTTACCTCCAAACAAAAAACTCCTTATACGGGCTGTTCTTCTGTAAGCATGTATACAGAGGACTCACTTCCATGGACTGCAGCGAACCAAGCTCACACAGCTCCGATTGAGTGAAGGTCTCTGAAATCAGTCTGTTGGCACTGTCTGTATTCGTGTGGAATGCAAACCCTGAAATGTTTTATGAATACAACAACATTTCCTATCTTCTTCTGAGGTTGTTACCCATTGCCTCACAACGTTCTCTTACCACCAGCTTTTACCAATTTGATTCCTTCTTCTGCCGACAGCAATAGTGGAGCACCCTCCTTTTTATTCAACACTTTTTTCTTTCTTAATTCGTTTTCAATGTCAGCGTTCCTTTTGTTGAAGTAGTATGTTGGTGTCTAAATATAAAAAGCAAATGGTTTAGCGTAGTTTTTGTAGCTTGGATCATAAACCTTGCGAATCGATTGAAAGAAAGGACGTTCTCGCATATGTTTTTAGGCAAAGATGCGGTCGACCGTAGCCACAAGCAAAAATCATGCCATAAAGCGCAGGACAGGACGGGGCAGTTTATGACGGGAGCGTTTATGGGGTTAGAATTTTTGCAACATTTAGGTTGCTTCACACCATTACTAAATAAATAAAAATATGTGCCAGACAACACACCACTTGTCATAGATAAATATGCTAACCGTGCTACAGCGCACTACGCCCGTCGTGTCGTGATCGTCACCATTCCACACAGAGATTGCCTACAGTGGTTTGGTGGTAGTGACGCCTTATTTTTATCTACGCTTCCTGCAGGTCGTCCCCAGACCGATCCGGTCCCAGAAGAATCTGATCATGAAGCAGCAACATGATCAAAGTTCCTAAATGTTTCTGATCCCATCAAACAAATATTTTTTACCTGCAACCAAGAGCGTGTATAGCCGACATCCTCAAATATAAGCTCAAGAGGACTATCCAAGAGTTCCTGCAAGGAGTTAATGGAAGGAGGAGGTCCGTTCAGCAACCAGCTCACCACACTGCTGGTGTAGTAGTTGTAGATGAGGACGCAGAATATGCCAGTGACCAATAAAGTTAATTTGGTAGCTAGAAAGAAATCGAACAACCTCATCTAAATTATATTTGGAAGAAGCTCAAAATTTACAAATTAAATGATTTTAGAAGGGCTCTGCTTTTTAACACAACATTATTAACATTAATAGCCAGAACAGGTTGGAAAAAATGGGTTAAAGAAGTGTCTTCTTCTTTCTTTTCTTTTCAGCCTATAGCAATCCAATGCTGGACATAAGCCTTCCCCAGGGTGCGGGTAAAGAAGATCAAAGAAGAATACTTACTAACTGATTCCTTCCTATCTTCTACGGTGTTATCTTCAAAACCTGAAACAAAACCACAAACATATTTAACAGGGTGGGTCATTGAATTTGAGCGATACTTTTGTGAAAGAATGACCACAAGGCGAATTGAGTAGACTGTTTCTTTCGGAAAGGTTTTATCATTACACGGATGACTTAGAATAAATAAATGTCTTTATTTATTTTTATTGAGTATTATGGAAGTTGCAATATTCAATAAGGAATATCTTAACACTTTATTTAGTACTAGCTTTTGTGCTCGCGAATAATTTCTGGATATCTTCTCTACTATCCAAGGATAGTGTAGCTTGGGGTGCACCGGGACTACATAAGGAATTTCAGTTTTCTACGCCTGAGTAGATTTGAGTATGACATTTTAAGATTGATTAATATTTCGTCAATACTATTATTGAAACAGTGCCAACATACATTGCTGGCAGATAGTGGCGACGACAGAGAACACGGCATACTGAGAGGACGATGGACGTCTTTCTAGATGAGCTGACAACCGAAGCACCAATGCACATAAGGTTGTTACCACCACCGCGGATATCCAGGTCCCAGCACTGAGTGGCCGAAGAAATTGGTTCTCGAATTTGCCAGCGCCATAGGTTGGGATGCGGTAGTAGTATCTGATTCTAAAAAGATAAATAAATGAAATATTGCGCCTCACACCATTTGTCTTGGTCTCGAAGTAGAATATACTAGTGTTACGAGACAAGGATTCAAGCCAGGCGCGTCTCCCAGCACAGTCAGACCTGAGCTTATTTGAAAAGATCATTTCCTAAATTGACCTGACCGGGAATCGAACCCGGGACACCACGCAAGTCAAGGTTAGAAACCTTGCTACAAAGCACTACGCCAATGGCCATACGCCGCACTTTCGTCAAAAAGATAATATTTATCATTTTAGGTTTTTTGTCACATTCGCCATTTTGCAAGACAGATACAATAATATATCGCGTTATCTTCTACGAGTGCAACGATGTCTTGAGGTGCCTCGAATCCATTTTAGGTCACTAGACTTTCTGACTCTCTCGTGCTAACGTTGAACTTCGTTGTAACGTCTCGCTCACATTTCACATTCACTTTTGACATGAATGTTTGTCATGGGTTGGAATCGAACCCACGACTTCCAGCGCTAAATGCAGGATCACTGCCATTGCACTAACAGGCCACTCGAATGATGCAAGTAGAAACGTATGACGACACGGTTGGTGTAGTGCGCTGTAACACGGCTTCTCGCCTCGATTTCCGTTTCCGGGTTCGATTCCCGGCCGGGTAAATTTAGGAAACGATCTTTTCTGAATTGACTTGGGTCTGGGTGTGCTGAGAGACGCCCCTAGCTTATTTCCTTGTGTGGTACCTCGTAACACAGGGATATTAATCCCTACTTCGAGACCATTACAAGAGGTGTGTTGTCTGGCGCATATTTATTTATTATTTATTATTGTATCTTTGCTCTTGCTTTCGTCGGAGTCTAAAGTAAACTTCAAACCACATACTCTATGGACGTAACAGGGGGATGTACCACATCGATTCTATCGTGTGTGTCTCTCATGAACCTGGCAGCAGGCGTTATATCTTGCAGCTTGTAGTACAGCGAGCTGGAGGCCACCACCTGAAAGACATCAAACTGAAATGAGGATCTAAAAAACGGGATCAGGAAGGGGAACCGATAACTTGTCCGAAATTTACTTGTTCGAATTTCATTTGACCGAAAACGGTTGAACGATGTCTTTTTTGCTATCTGTATTAATTGCCAGATTTTTAAACCATCGAAATAACATTTGACTTATGTTTCATTCAAATGCTTGCTTGCTTGCATGTTTGCTTGCTTGAATGCTGGTTTACATGCTTGCTGGCATGCTTGTTTGCACGCTTGCTTTCATGTTTGCATGCTTATATTCAAAATGTTTAATTGCTTGCATGCTTGCTTACATACTTGCATGTATGCTTAGTAAAAAAAAAGTATGGTGATCGGTAGTTATTATGCAGGTTTATTTGTTCAACCTAAATTACATAATTTCTTTGATTGTTTTAGTTTCACAGTGCTTGTTTTTGTAGTTCAATATTTTATAGTTTTGAATCTTTAGAAATACTTAATAACATTACTTTTGAAAGTTCTATTAAATATTTTATTTCACTTAAGTAATAAAACAGTGGTGTAATTAATGTTCGGAAACATAATACTTTGAACAAAAATGTTAATTCGGCCAAGCATAACTTCGGTAAAAAGTTTTTCGACTAAGTTAAACGTCGGAGTAACAAAAAAAAACCAATTGATAATTGGTCAACTGATACAGTAGCAAACTTGCTTTCGACGAAGTCAAAAAAGACTAAACAAAAAGAGTCGAAAAATTTTCGGTTAAATAAAATTCGGTCAAAAAAAAATCGATCTTAATATAGGTGACCTTAAGAAAGACTATGGTTTTGTTATCGAGCCGATAATCGCACAAACCGAAGGAACTTTTATGAGCCACAGAGGCTTTAAGCTTTTCTTTTGTTTTTTTGCAAAGTCATTCAAAAGGAATGAGCATCTGTGTAGGTAGAAGAACATTTAGGGCGTGCGCACGCGTGTGGTATCGAAAAATAGTATGAGCAACCCGTTTAACGCAGCCGCGCCATAGAGCGCTTCTCAAGGCGGTCCCTCCCCTGGAGCATTTTCCTGTAATGTAATGTTTCAGATTCGATTTTGAGCATTACATTACAGTACTACCTTACAACACTTCAGGGAAGTTGTATCAAAATATTACACATTGTATCATCAAGTTGCGCACTGTAATGCTCGCTGCTTTTCCCTCACCAACGTAATCCTCGAATTTGAAACATTACAGTTTGCGCACTGTAATGCTCGGTTCTCCTCCCTCACTGATGTAATGCTCGACTCTGTAAGCACGCGAGGAAGCACTTTCATACTATTTTTCGTGCGTGCGCCCCGCGCGAGTCTAAGCATAATGCCCTCACATTTTGTGTTCGTTGAGCATGTCCCATAAATTTATTCATATTTTGATATGAATTAGAAAATGATACTACCTTAGAATGGTTTTGATTGAAATCATCGAGCCATCTGTCTCCTATTGTATGGACGAAACTGAAAAGGAAGGGTGTGATTTCGTTTGATTGAAAATTACGGTAAGCTTAATTTATTTTATTCGAAAGCAATACAGTTTTTCGATCAAAATAAATTGACTTTACTTGAATGTTTTTTCTTCCTTCAGCACTTATGCCACAGTTTGATTTTTGAGTGTTACAAGTACAACCTTTCTATCGATGGTAATAATGGCAAAATTTCGAGCCTAGATGTCGAGCGGGATTCGAACCCGCTTCTTCCGCAAACGGCTAGGGCTGCTGCTTTAACTTTGTTTTAAGTAAAGCTACAAGCCCGAAATTTTCTTGTTAAAAAAAGTTGTATTAATAAAAGTGTAGTTTCGACATTGGTTAAATATTATACCTATTCCTCCCGAGCACACACTGTAATAGTTACATACAGCTATTAATCCTTTCTGCTCACGTCTCCCTTACTACATTTCTCCTGATTTATGATCTCCGAACTGGCGGTGATTGCAAAGTTCACTATATTACAGACAACAGGATAAATCGCCTTTGATCAGATACATGAAGGATGCACCAGAAAACCGGAAGAGCACATCCTTATTACGTTCCTAGATTGACTTAATCGGATTTATTTTCTTTGCTGGTAATATTCAGTGTTTTAAATTTAATATGAAAAATTTCCAAAGTGAAATTTCCGCCTCTGGACATTCTGCAGGAGATAATTCGTTCGAGGTAATTTTCGAAGCCATTTACGAGGCCATTTCAAATTGTGTGTTTTTTTATAAAAGTTCGGAATTGGACCCTTAATAACTACATCTCTTACTGAGTATACTTTATCGTTTTTATAAGTCTTTTGACAATCACCTGGTATAGTGTTACTTGCTAGTTTGTGTTAAATGATGTAAGTCACTTTACTTCCAATCCCTACAAGAATGATTTAGTTACATTTTTGTATTTACCTCAGATTGTGAGTATCGGCAATAACAGCTAAAATCGTTGCTGAGGTTTTTGTTAAGGTAGCTACGCCAAGGGTTGGTGTTCGGTCGGTCAGAATCTTGGGATCTAATATTTTTGGAGCTGGCGATACCTGAAAAAAAGTTGGCATTTATTGTGTTTTATTTACTATATTATATTCTGATTCCAAGTTTGTAGGGGTGAATTCGTTTCAAAAATGAGGTAGTGAAAGGATTTAGGGTATGAGATAAATCTGCTTAGGAAATTTGCTTACCACACTGATCATTCTCATTGCCCATTGATTGAAATTCCATCTTCGATAGTATTTGTATTTGTTCAAATTGGAACTGAAACCTTTAAATAGAACAATATTACAAATACAACTTATTTTTATTTCGAAAAGGTAATGGGTTTTCATAACGTATTTGTTACTGACCCTTTTCATAAGTCCACGAGATAGATTTTTCGATTATTAAATCGCCTCCTTGGATTTTTCCAAAATTGTACATTTCATGGAGTTCGTATTCATTACAGTCTAATTCGGAAACAAAAGTATTAAGGTTAATTAGCAATAATATAAATAATAAATAAATATCCCTGGACATTATTCCACACAGCGCCATCTAGCCCCAAAGTAAGCTAATTAAAGCTTGTGTTATGGGATACTAGACAACGGATAAACATACTTAAATACATTTTTCTTTTGTAAATACATACTTATTATACATAGGAGACACCCAGACCAGTACAAACAGACATGTTCATGCACACAAATGTTTGTACTGTGCGGGGATCGAACCCGCGACCTCTGGTGTAGTAGCCAACTTCTTAACCATTACACCAAGTCGGTCGTCATAATATATATATATATATATAATATCTAATAGTAAAGTAAAGAAAGATATAAGATTTACAGCATTCTTGCTGTAAACCTACATATTTTATCTAAAAACTCAAAAAGAAAAACTAGTTTGTATTTATAACATTCCTATAATCATACTCCCATAACTTTGTTACCATAACAGAGTTGTATTGAATTTCAGTTCGATGTTATTTCAGCTTTCGCCGCCCAGGTGAAGACCGTGCAATGCGGGTAAGAGCACCCTGGTGCGTCTTACCTACCATACCTTATACCGTATACCGTACTCTGACCCAACTAGTACATTTAACTACCATGATTTTACCTAAAGCTAACTACAGTGATTTGACCATGGGTATTCACTTGAGTCGCTGTAGCGTAATCCCATAGAATAACTGGACAGCAGCAGGCGCTAGTGACTGTCAGCTGACCTTTCAAACAAATGGTGGGGCTCCGCGCCCCTAATCTCTTTTTTACAGACAACATGAAGACAAGATGAAGTCAAAAAGAAGATGAAGGTTCGGTGACTCGTTTCTTTGTCGTACCATCCAGACGTGGAACGCCCTTCCAGCACATGTGTTTCCTTCCTCTTATAGACCCGGGTTCTTCAAGCGGGGCGTGAAAAGGCATTTCTGCAGGCCTTCAAGGTGAGGATGGCCAGCCCAGTGATTCGTTTGAATGACTGGGCTTGTCAGCCTCACATACCTTACGACCGCTTTCCATCAGGTGGAGTGAGGTCATCTTGACGGGCAATGAAAATCGACCAGCCCAGCGGATGCTTTACATAACTTTGCTATTGTATCAGCCTTGTATCTTGACGTCACGGCTGCTTGAGTAGAGCAATATACAAAATATAGCAATTGAGACCTTACCTTGCTTGATCGCCAACAAAATGTCTGCATCAACACTTATATTCAGGTTTTCAACAGTTTTTATTGTATCCTCAATGGAAAGATCATTGTTTTTAGGTGATGTGTTATTTTTATTTGATACAGTATCGCTTTCATGAATCATCAACCATAGGTGTGCTGAATCCAACAAAGAATTTGTCGATGTCTAGAAAACATTAAAAGTATTGATTCAGTGGCAAATTAATAAAAGGAATTAGCGTTATTACACTTTGTAAAATTTAGAAAAAAACAAAAATCTGCACCTGTTTTATGATGACCATTGGCTTAAATTTTTTCAAGTACGAAGAATTTTGAAGTAAAAAAGGTTTGGACTATACCAAAAATTCCGCAGAGACTTTCATTTAATCATAGATAAATTAAGTTTTCTGTTAATATAAGAGTGTTTGAGGATTTAGAAACGAGAGATTTCCGTGGTCACAGAGTATACAATCATTGCACGATTCATTAAACTGGTAACCATAAGTTTTCCAAACATTGTATAGTTATATAATAAAGGTCAATAACTGATAAAGATAAAATTACACCTTATATTATTTGTAACGAAGTTTACAACTAATTATATGTGTTAACTTACATAATACATAACCTGCTCAAAGTTAGAGCAAGTCGGGTTTATGAGAACCCCAACCGAGCTGTATCCTTGCCGCAAACAGGAGTCCAACTTAGCACTGCGTAATATACCTAAGTTCTTGACCACTGACACACGAAAGTGAGCTTTCGAGGCTTGCTTCATGAAGTTGTGGGTCCCTGAAACGGATAGACATAGTCTAAATATGTAGTAGTACAAAATATACTTGACTACACTTTTTGACTGGTAAATAAATATTATTTTTCCCGCATATTTAGGACTAAAAGTCCGTCGCGTATACTGTTCGATCCCCACCCATGACAAATATTTGTGTGACGAACATTTATATTTGTTGTGTCTGGGTGTTAATATCTATTTAAGTATGTATTTAGAAATATTTAAGTATGTTTATCAGTCTCTGACGCCCATATTACAAGCTCTGCTTAGTTTGGGGTCAGATGATCTTGGTGTGAATTGTCCCAGATATTTATTTATTATTATTATTTAGTTATACTATGTATCCCGTTTAAATATAGCCTATAGAAAAATATAGCCTATGTTACCCGTTGATAATGCAGTTTGATTTATATTTTAAAGATTTTTTAAAATCAGTCTAGTAGTTTCAGAGCCTATGCAATACAAACAAACAACCAAATAAACAATCAAATCTTTCCCCTTTATATTAATACTAGCTGAACGTCAGCGGCTTCACCCGTTGAGACTGTTTTTGCCGTCAAAATATAACCTAAATTAAAACCAAATGTAGCCTATGTCACTCGCTGATATTGTAGCTTTATATTAAAGTACTGACTAACCATTTTATTTCTTAATTGTTTAAATGGCCTTAAGTTTATATTCTTTTGTTTGTTTTTTTTTCCATTGATTTATACTCTTTAGATTAGACACTCAGTAGGTTTATTTGTATCAAAATGACACATTGTACTTTACTAACGCCTGTTGTAAACCCAAAACAAGTTTAAAAGAGTAACTGCTGAGTTTCTCGCCGGGTCTTCTCAGCAAGAAACAACTCCGACGCGGTGGTAGAGTCGCATCATGTCTGTATTATTAAAGTAATTATGTCTATTATTAAGTATATCTTGCTTTAAATTTGACGATTTGAGAGTACTTACTGTGAAAGTCTATTTGAATAAAGTTATTTGAGTTTGAGTTTGAAAAGAAATAATTTTAAAATCGTTACAGTAGTTTCGGAGCCTATTCATTATAAACAATCGAATCTATCCTTTCAATAACATTATTAAAACTATGTAATATTAGTATAGAAGTATAGATAACTATAGACAAGAATCTAATCTAACATAATTAAACATTAAATCAATTTTTATTAAAATACTTCATTGACAACACTCATTGAATTTTAACTTTAGGCTTGTATTCACTCGAGGGTTAATTTTATATTTAAATTTTTTGGGGAGACGCAGATTTCACAGTCAAACACAGTCAGTGGAATTTCGTAATGTAAAATGTTGAACAGTTTTTTTTTAGTAATCATAATTGATAGGGTTTTTACAATTCAAAAACGCTGTATCCGTGCCATTAATAAGGCCTGGTTCTTAGATAGCTGCCGACCACTTTTTAAAAAATGTAATGTTCTCCCACTCCCATGTATATATACATTAGATATGTGTGTCTTTACAAAATTCCACCCAGAATAATTTCTTAAGCGTAGTGACATTAAACGACAGAAAAGAGATAAATTTATCAACATGTTATACCAACCTGCGTGTCAAATATATACAATCTGTGCATTTCTATATACAACAGCTTGCCGAACGAATTAAAAATATTAAAACCTAATGTATTCAAGAAAAAATTAACGATATGGCTATTAGTAAAATGTTTTTATTGTGTTAAGGAATATACAGAGTTTTGTTCAAAATTATGTAAAAACCAGCTAGTTTATTAAACATTTACACGTCTGCAAGCAGACCGAATACAATGGACAATTTATGCTATATTTTAAGACCTTTTTAACACGTATTCTCGTAGATAAAAAATTTTTGGATTTTGACTTTGACTAAATAAATAGGCAGCAGCAGAACTAGGTGGTGATAAAACAAATCAAAACTGATAATTAAAAACAAAGTACTAATAATTATTTATATCATTATTTATTTTATCGACGTGAAATAAGCTTTGTTTGTTGATTAAGTTTTCACACTCAAAGAACTGAAGCAGTAAAATAAAAAAAATATAAAACACCTTGCAATCATTTTTAAACCGCATTTTTTCAAAAACCAAAAGAACAAGAAAAACCAAAGTAACACTGTGTATCAATAAACAAGTACATGTTAAATGTCTAAAGTTTCAAAATATAATCTCAATTTCAATTTGTGTAAGTGTGTATTACCAAGCCCTTGAGATAACAAAAGCCTCCTTGCTATTGCAAAGATTCTGACTACTGTGAATAATTAATTGTTTAATCTTACAAAGTTCCTCTTCACACGTCAAAAAGCATATACTATTAACTTGTCTGTGTCTGAAGTACTCCAGAGAAAACTCCCGATCGTATTTATCCCACCCAAGAATATTAGGTGGAATAAATATGAAGAAAAATATAGCAAGAGACCACATTATGCTGAATGTTTCTATCGAATGATGTTTAGGAAATTCGCAAATACGTAGATATTATGAGCTTTGATTAAATATTCAAAACCATGAAAAATATAAAAGATAAAAGAAGCCAAGTTCTGTTGGGAGCCATTTTAAAGGCAATGTTTATGAAAAAAGTTGTTTTTGTTAACATGCAGGCTCTCATTATAACGTTTATTATCTTATGAAGTTAGAAATAAAAGCCTAGTTAGTGAATCAAGATGATTATGATGTAGAGAAATTATTTAATGACTAGATATTATGGTCATCTATTATGGTAATCTATTGTGTTTTTGCACTTTTACACATTTTTTCAGAAACTGGTGCAAATGATTTGCCGCAATAGTATTACTGAATCTTGACTCAGAACTTGGCCCGTGTATCACCGTGCTGTTATTTATCGTAAACCAATTACATTTGACGTACGATGTCGTTATGATGGGCCGATAGAACCGTCCCATTTTAGATTGATGTCTCAAATTGTAGGCAATTGACATCAAACTGAATTTTATTATGCTTTTTGCTCTGTTATACTGTGATGGCCGTTTGATAAGTAAATGACGTCATCAAACACTAAACGGCAAGGGAGCTACAGACCATTAGAGGATGAAATTGACATAATAATTGAAACGCCACGATTTTAACATGTTCAAAACTTTAAAATGAATGTTAAATTGAAACTGACTAACGGTTATGATTTTGTGCCTTCTGACATTTAATGTTAATAGTTAACTTACTGAACTCTAATAGTTTACCTATTTGGGGTTCAATTGAAATATAGGTATCTCATCGACATTCAAGTTACGATCAAATATTGGTTTGTAACATTCCATTCAAGTGTTGCTATATGTACTTGGTTGTTTTTCATGCTCACCCTACACTTTCTATTTAGTGAAAGGTCATCATACTCCCATCTCGTGTAAAAGGACAGTCTCATAGCATCTCAGCAGAAAAAGCTTGCTTACGATTGGAGTGTGTAGGTAGACAAACCACACGACAGAGAAAACGCTTCAATAGCCACTCTGGCGATAGCAATGGCGGCCTCGTCACCTACGGAGAGAGAGTATGTTTACCATGAGTTCCGTCGCATATAGAAATAGAAATATAAAAACATTTATTAACTTTATGGACATCGTTACATTAATAAAGTAAACACAAAAGAAGTAGGCATTAACAACAAAACATATAGGTAACAGGAAAAGAGAAGATCATACCATCAGACAGCGGTGTCCCGATGCCCAAAAAGACAAATGGACCTCACTCAGCATATAGCCTGGGCTTTATGGGCCCAGGCGCTGATTTTCAGTAGGCCCAGACTGAGATGACGCACGGACATTTGTGGCGGACATACGTGTGTGCATATACATATAAGTATCATAAATACTATAGGATAGATAAAAATAAATGGTGAGTGAATATAATAGAATACAATCATTTATTTCAGGTAATAAATTACTTTTAAAGATCTTAACTAAACATAATCGGCTCATAGATGAATACCATAAAAACGAACATACATTCATGTGTGTTATTACAATATAATTAAATTATTTACTAACACACGTAAGGTCCGTCGGCGACGTGCGACGCACCATGGTGTCCGGTAACCGACTTCGAAAGCGCCGGTAAATGACACCTTTCGGCCAAAACTCCTTTTTCATGTGGGTCGATAGTTGTTCAGACGGCACCCTAAACATAAACGGCGATCGTTGCGTTCAGTTTGTACGCCATTTCTGGGTCCACTTTAAATTACTAGGCCAAATGCCATACAAAAACGTCAATGTGGTGTACGCTTACGCTAGCGGCTGTCATTGATGCAAACGCATGGTATTATTTATTTAATCATTAATTCACAAATAGTGGTGGGTGGAACAGAAATGCTGTTGGCGATGCGGTATTAATGAAAATAAAAAGTAACAAAGACACCAACAACGACAAACACTCGTAACCTATGCTTAACATATAAAGAAGATGAAGGAAAATCAGTGGTAATAAAGTGGAATTTCTCAGATAATCACAGGTGGATTTTTTGAATGTGGCTTTAGTTTGAGAGATTTTAATAGTGTCAGGTAGCTTATCCTACAGTCTGATGGCTGTAAGAGTGAAGGATTGGTACGTGGCTGGTCTTAAGCGCGGAACGAGTGGTCTACGTAGATAGTCTTATGCGCGAAAGGAGTGGTCTACGTGGCCAGTCTTATGCGCGGATGGAGTGATCCAAGTGGCTTATCTTATCCGTGGGAGAAGTGGTCTACGCGGCTGGTCTTAAGCGTGGAAGGAGTGGTCTACGTGGCCAGTCTTATGCGCGGATGGAGTGATCCAAGTGGCTTATCTTATCCGTGGGAGAAGTGGTCTACGCGGCTGGTATTAAGCGTGGAAGAAGTGGTCTACGTGGCTGGTCTAATGACCGGAAGGAGTGTTCTGCGTGGCTGGTATTATTCGCGGAAGGAGTGGTCTACGTGGCTGGTCTCATGCACGGAAGGAGTAGTCAACGTGGCTGGTCTTATGTGCGGAATGAGTGGTCTACATGCCTGGTCTTATGGACGAACGGAGTGGTCTACGTGGCTGATCTTATGCGCGGAAGGAGTGGTTCAGTCTTCAAACAAACAAACTAGTATAGATAGTAATTGGATGTGATGACAAAACTAGACATAGTGCAGCTTAATGTTTGTATCATCTATCTTTGACAACTGGAACTAGCAGTTAGTCCTCTCCAGGAAACATTCAGATGTGACTGAAGATTTCCGGCCTGAGATATCGGTAAGTCCCCCATGCATTCGGGTAAGAAACCGGAGCACATATTTCTTGATTTAAGTATACCAAATCTGTTAAGGTATTCCACATCAGAATAGATGTATGTTTAATTTTTCAGTATTATTACACTAAAACTTAAATTTTAGCAAAAAATATGATTTTATTTTAAGATAAGAAAAACAAAGTTAGAGAAAGAAAAAACAAAAACAAAAACAGTCTTAAAGCCAGTCAGTAGGTAGTTATTGGGAATTCTACCCCAGCTTCATTCGCTCGGGCTTAAGCCCTCTCTCACTTCGCTGTGGTAGCATTCCCAATAACTACAATGTCTGAGAGCAACTTTTATAAATAAAATCATGATTGGTTGAAAGCACCGCGGCAAACAGTTTGAGGCGAGGTTTGGCTGCTGGTTATCATCGTTTTTACCTTCAGGATATCACTAATAAGGCTTTTTAATCATTTGTCATAATCCATTAATAACCATTTTCTTACAAACCTTTAAACAGGACAGTTGAGTTTGATAGCTGCTATGAAATTTCTTAAACAAAAAGAATCATTAAAATTAGAGTGTGTCGGTCCTGCATTATTAAAAGAACCAAAGCGTCATGGAAACTTATTACCAAACACAATACGTAGCATCGTTTGCGGACCTTCAAATTGTGGAAAGACCAACTTAGTAATAAGTTTATTGCTACATGAAAATGGCCCACGTTTTTGTAACCTTTATGTGTATTCCAAATCATTATATCAACCGAAATATATTTTTTTAGAGAAGGTGTTGAATAAGGTTCCAGATATATCCTATAGTAAATATAACCATAATAACGAGATCATAAGTCCACATGAAGCATTACCTAACTCAATAATTATTTTTGATGATGTAGCATGTGAGAAGCAAAACAACATCCGAGATTATTTTGCCATGGGACGTCATAAAAACATTGATTGTTTTTATATCAACCAAACTTATTCCAAAATTCCTAAACAACTTATAAGGGATAACTCTAATCTCATAATATTATTTAAGCAAGATGATATAAATTTAAAACACGTTTATGATGAACATGTAGGGTCTGACATGTCATGGCCTCAATTTCGTGAAATGTGTTCAAACGTTTGGAGTAAACCTTTTAGTTATTTGGTGATTAATAAGGACTGTGAAAAGAACAAGGGGTGTTATAGAATGATGTTTGATACATTTATAGTGGTAGATTGATATTCATAAGTAGTGGTATTAACAAAAAAAGGTCATTCTTATTTTCGCTTTGGGACTGAGTAGAATCCCCAATAAAAATGGAAAAAGATCTTAAACAACAAATTGTGAAATCCGCATCAGCTGTAAAAAGAAAAGTTGAAATGATAAAAGATATCAAAAATTCAAATAACATGACCTTAGAAACATTGTTCAAACCTATATCTGACCCACTTAAACTAATAGCTAACAAGAAAAATCAGATTCATCACAATGAAGAAGAAGAAGAAAGTATAGCAAAAAGAAGTAAAAATAATGAAAGCCAAGTATCTTATTCATCCGGTGAAGATTATGATGTATCTAACAGCGAAGAAGAACACCATTCAAACAATGAATTGTATGAAAAACCTAACAAAACTCTTGTAGAAGCACCAGAAGACCTTAATGCTAGTGAAGGGTCATTCAAATCTCTCCAGTCATCACCAAGCATAAGAAACCGATCCCTTTCATGGTCTGTTTCATCTGAAGTATTCGAAGATATCCCGTTTGGAATCAGAAATAAACGTGGAAAACTTATGCTCGGTAAAACTCGCGTTTATGATGATGGAGCTGTTTTGAAAATTGGAAATCGAAAAGTGAATAAGACCCTTGGTTTGAAGGAGTTATTGTTTAAAAAAACACCTAATCTAGATGTAATTACCGATGAAGACTTACAAAATTATAAATTACTGCTATTAGAAACCAATGCACATAGGCGCTGTTGTGATCCATGCAGGCAAATAAATAGCAACAAAGGATTTAAGTACATGCATATTATTAAGCCCTTGTTTAAATACGCTAGAAATAAAACTGTTAGTTTAGAGAGTCTTAATCAAGGAAAAGGGATAAATATTTTTAAAAAAGTCAAGAAAGATTCCGATTATGTTTATTGGGATGATCCCAATGAGTTAGTAGATCGATTAAAATTACTATTTGCTTCTCGAGATGCTGGTAATACTGGTTTAGAAAATGAAATAATTGCAATAATCGAGGAATTGAGAGAAGCTGGTATCATTAACAAAACCTAATATAAATAAGATTTTATGAAAAAACAATCAGTACTTAACAACAGCTGTAAAAAACTAGCATGAATATAGATAAATTTGGGCATCATGTACATAAGCGTTTACGATTAGCTGAATTAACTGATACTTACCACGAGACTTTAGTGAAATCAGAAACAGGAGATTACGATGTAAAATCATCGAGACTGAAAGGTTTGGTATCTCCTGAAAAAGACGATGAAGCTGTGAATAAAGCTTACGTTGATAACATTATTCAGGAAGTTAATAACGAAATTATCAAAGTTCACAAAAACGTTAAACGTTATCTAAAAGACTTGGAAAAATTGACTTCTGAGAGATTAAGTACTTTGTGTTACTCAAAAGAAGAAATAGATCATATGATTAAATCAATTTCTAATAAAAATGAGTAAACAAGATATAGTCAATGAACTTCATAAAGCAGCAAGGAGGAATTTTCCCCGTCGATTTACAATTATAAAAGGAATTGATGATTTGTGGCAAGCTGATCTTATAGATTTACAAAAATATTCTCTATTTAATAAAGGATATAAATATGTGTTAGTAATAATTGATGCTTTATCAAAGTACGTATGGGTTGGTCCTTTAAAATCGAAGGCTAAAGATGCAGTCATGACTGCAATGCAAAATGTTTTATCTCATTCATCACGAAAGCCTAAAAATTTGCAAACAGATATGGGAACTGAATTTTACAATGACGTTTTTAAACAATTAATGAAAAAATATAAAGTTAATCATTATTCCACTTACTCCATTAAAAAAGCTTCAATAGTAGAACGCGTAATAAGGACAATAAAATCCCATCTTTATAAACTTTTCAGTTTATATGGACAATTTAAATGGCTTGGAAATAATTTGAGCTCTGTTGTACAGAATTATAATAAAACTATACATCGCATTACGAAATTTAAACCTGTTGATGTTAATAAATCAAACGAAATAATAGTGAAGTTTAATATAATACAATCTCAGAAACAAAAGCCAAGTACGAACTATGCGTTTTGTGTTGGGGATCATGTACGTATAAGTAAATACAAAGGTGATTTTTACAAAGGTTATACTCCGAATTGGTCCACAGAAATATTTCGGGTAGTAAAAGTTAACCAAACCAACCCAAAAACGTATCAGATAGAAGACCAAAATAAACAACAAATTTTAGGACTCTTTTATGGATACGAATTACAAAAAACCAAGTTTCCAGACCTGTACCTCATTGAGAGAGTAGTAAAAAGAAAAGGAAACAAGCTTTTCGTTAAATGGTTGGGATTGACAGATGACGAGAACAGTTGGGTTGATAGGAGTACATTAGTTTTATAATATAAAATCGCTGGATTTAGTGCACATTAGCACTTTAAGCTTATCAATGAAGGAAGGAAGTGGTATTATCAATAATTTAATTAACAATTTACCTTTCGAATTACATTTACCTGGATATCAATTTTGTGGTCCCGGAACTAAACTAGAAAAACGGTTACAAAGGGGTGATAAAGGTATAAATAAATTAGATGAAGCTTGTATGCACCACGATATTGCTTACAACAACAGTGATTTAAACATTCGACGAAAAGCTGATTTAGATCTTTTAAATATGGCTAAGAAAAGACTAAAATCAAGAGATTGTAAAAAAGGGGAGAAAATTGCTTCTTGGATAGTCAAAAATGCAATGAAAGCAAAACTCAAAGCTGGCGCTGGTACGCGTTCATTTATGTCAGTTGTGAAGAAAATAAGAGGTCAATTAAAGAAAC
The DNA here is from genome assembly GCA_947369235.1 of Udea olivalis. Lineage (NCBI taxonomy): Eukaryota > Metazoa > Arthropoda > Insecta > Lepidoptera > Crambidae > Udea > Udea olivalis. The sequence goes on along the minus strand of OX376350.1, from coordinate 19,622,830 downwards.
TGAAGACGAAAGACAATCGAAGTGCTATTAGCTATGCTTATGCAGCTGCAAAAAAGCAATTTAAAAACAAAAAAAATACACGTTTGCCACGCTGCATTCCTATTCCAAAAAGTGGAGGGCTACTACCTTTAATTCCAATTTTCGCTGGGTTGTCAGCTTTGGGCTCTCTGGTAGGTGGTGCAGCAGGTATAGCAAAAGCTGTTAATGATTCTAAAGCAGCACAAAAAAGTCTTCAAGAATCAGAACGCCATAATAGAATGATGGAAGCAGTAGCCCTAGGTAAAGGGTTGTACATCAAACCTCATAAAAAAGGTGCAGGATTATATTTGAATCCTTCAAAAAACTAATTAAACGGCTACCCAGAAGACCGCTTACAGATGAAGATATACTAGAACATGCGATAGACATTCCATATTTCCGTGGAGTTTTTATGCGAGATACATTACCATCTAAACCAAAAAAGATTGAGTGCGGAATTTTAAATTTAGATAGTTCTGATCGTCCTGGAACTCACTGGGTAGCGTACGTTAAAGATAATAATTATGCTGAATATTTCGATAGTTTTGGTAACTTAAAACCACCTTTAGAGTTGATACATTATTTGAAAAACTTATCCTTAAACTATAATTATAATCAGCAGCAGAAGTTTGGTACTGTTATTTGTGGCCACCTCAGTTTAAAGTTTTTAAAAGACTATTGGAAAAAACATTTATATTAGGATTAAAATGAAAATCTTTGTCAGTACAAAAATGTCTTTCACTGTATCAATTACCGGAAAGGGAGAATCTTTGGTAACAAACTACACTCCCACTTTGGAACTACCTGGTGAATATGAGTGTGGACTCCTGTACTGTTCTACATTCAATTCAATTCCTAATGTAGACGAAAAAAACAATAAGTTTTACTACGGTGAAAATGAAGTGATTGAAATTCCAGAAGGATCTTATGAACTTCAAGATATTTGTGACTATTTAATAAGTAACATCAAGAATGCTGTTTTAAAAATTTATTGTAATAACAATACACTTAAGACTGCTATTTTCTGTTCCGAAGATGTTCACTTCAACAAAACTAATTCAATTGGTAAAATTCTGGGTTTTGGAATGATCACAATAAAGGCCAATATAAAAACTGAATCCCAGTATCCTGTCAGTATTTTATCAACAACCATCGTGCGCATCGAATGCGACGTAGTGAGTGGATCATTTGTGAACGGGAGACCAAGTCATATTATTTATGAATTTGTACCTAATGTTCCACCTGGGTACCGAATTATAGAAATACCCAAAAACTTAATATATTTTCCAGTAAACCACAGTTCAATCAGTGCAATTAATATTCGTTTACTAGACAATAATAATAAGCAAGTTAATTTACGTGGTGAAGAAGTGCAATTGTATTTACACTTTAAGAAAAAATGATAAACTTCAATAAAAACCCCTCTACATCTTGTATTCTAATCAGTTCTAAAAGATCAACTCTAAAAGGAGCACCGCTTCAATTGAGAAAGAAGCTTACAAAAAACAATAAGGAATTTCTTAAGCTAATAGGTTTATTAAAATGAGTATACTAAATATATCTCAACAGACATCATACGATAACAGCATTGAAAGTTTCGAATTTCATTCATACAAACCATACGTAACAAGTTTTAACAAGAATGATGAAATACGAATACCAATTAACCAACAAGACCTCTATGTGTTGCCCTCAGCCAGCACTCTTTATATCGAGGGTAAAGTTAGTGTTTACAACAGCAAGAAGGAAAAAGTATCACATGTTCAATTTGTGAACAATCCGCTATTATTTTTATTTCAAGACATTCGATATGAATTAAATGGTGTAGAAATTGATAAAATAAAAAATGCTGGTGTTACAACAACAATAAAGTCTTATCTATCTTTAAATGAAAATGAATCTAAATCGGCAAAGGTTTGGGGATGGTCAACTACTGGAACAGTGCACACTGGTGATGGGATTTTCTCTGCATCTATACCATTAAACAAAATTTTAGGCTTTGCAGAAGATTATGAAAAAATCGTGATGAACTGTAAGCATGAGTTAGTGTTGTTAAGGAGCAATACTAATATCAACGCCTTGAAATTAAACGCTGGTGAAGTTGTGGAGGACATAATAATTAATAAAATAGTTTGGCGAGTTCCACACATAAAAGTATCAGATCGTGAAAGAATTAGTTTACTAAAACATCTAGAGAAAGATCGAGCTATCGCACTATCTTATAGGAACTGGGATCTGTATGAATATCCACTACTTCCTAAAACTCGTAAACATTCTTGGTCTATCAAAACTTGTTCTCAAATAGAAAAACCACGCTTCATTGTGATTGCTTTCCAAACTAATCGTAAACATAATGCAAGTTTATCAATGGCAGAATTTGATCATTGTCATATTCGTGACATACGAGTCTTTCTAAATTCAGCATACTTTCCCTATGAGAGCCTAAACGTCAGCTTTCCAGATGAAAAATTTTCTTTAATATATGAATCTTACATAAGATTTCAACAGTCCTATCATGGCCGCCGACCAGAGCCATTGATGAGTTTGAAATAGTTCAAAGACGTTGCTCCTTTATTCGTTATTGACTGTTCGCGACAACACGAGACTTTAAAGGGTTCTATTGACGTGAGAGTTGAAATTGAATCGGACCAAGAAATACCTGATCAGACAGCTGCTTACTGCTTGATTCTAAACGATTGTATATTTGAATACAAACCTTTGAGTAATATTGTTAAAAAAGTATCATGAATAAAAATACAATAGTTGTGGATTTGCAAGGATTTAAGGATTATAAAAACCAGTTCATCGTTAAGGAATTGGCATTGTCTACAAAGGAATTCACTCAGGTTTGGTTAGTAAAACCACCATTTCCATTTTCAAAGTTATCTTCTCAAGAAAAAAAGACTGTAAAGTGGGTCGAACGGAATAGAGGAATAACTTGGAGTGAAGGAAATATTGACTATAGAGAATTCAAGAAATTAATCTATCCAATTTTAAAAGATAGAACCATAATCATGAAAGGTCTTGAGAAACAAAAGTGGATTAAGGAGTTATGTGAACAGTGTGTTTTGATAAATATCGAGGATAGGGGTAGCCCTAATTTTTCAATACTATCTTCATCATTTTGTGAATTCGAATCTAATTTTAATTGTTTAAGTCATAAAAAAGAGTGCGCATTAAAAAATGTTATGTGTATTAAGAAGTGGTACTTAAATAATTGTATTGAGTAAGTAGTGTAAGTAATTAGAGTTAAGTAGGAGGTTTTTTAAAATAAATATTTTATAGATAAACAGTTGTTTTTAATTTTCCACCTAACACCTAATAATGAAATATACATATAATCTATATAATGAAAGTAAATAAAACAATTATTACATTAGATAATACATTTATTTTATGATTGTAGTTGCAGTACAAAACTGTCTTAAACTTAATTTCTTAATCACTTTGATAGAATAAAATTTAACAAAAACATACTTGATAATCACATTCAAATAAACTAGTACAACTTTAACCGCATATTTTCTTAAAGATATCGCTAATTATTTTCTCATTCTGACACATAAATGAATATAGTTGCAGTACAAAAATATCTTAGACTTAAATAATAGAATAGAAGAAAAATAATAAACAATTAATCAATATTACTTATCCACTTTAACAGAATAAATTTTAAATTTTATTACAAAAAGATACCTGTTAGTCGCACTAAAATAAAGTAATATAACTTTAACCACATATTTTCTTAGATATTGCTAATTATTTTCTCATTGTGACTCATAAATGAATACAGTTGCAGTGCAAAACTATCTTAGACTAAAATAAAAAAATAGAAGAAAAATAATAAACAATAAATCAATATTACTTAGCCACTATAACAGAATAAATTTTATTACAAAAACATACCTGTTAGTCGCACTAAAATAAACTAGTATAACTATAACCGCATATTTTCTTAGAGATATTGCTAATTATTTTCTCAGTCTGGTCCATAATTTCGTCACCAATGTCTTTAACCACATATTGAGAACTTAGTAAAACACTGTTATCATTAACACAGTCACTAACACGTTGCGATGCATCCAAATCCATAACTTGGATTTTGATGAGACGTAATCCTTTTGTAGGTGCACTATTGATCACGAAGGAATGCGCGCCGTGGTATTTGGCTGATTTTAGCACAGTTGCACTTTTCTTCGTTTTGCACTTGGTTTTGCGACGTGGTTTTCTCGGTGTTGAGGAGCTGAGAGGTTGAAAAGGTGTTGTTATTGGTGTTGAGAAGTTGAAAACTTCTTGAGTAAACCCTTCAAGTGGATCTTGAGCACATTGAAACGAGTCCAAATAGCCTTGAGCATCGTAGTTGACGCATTCATCATCCGAAATGGTAGTGATGTTCTTTGTGCTGTTCATCTGTAACAAGGAAGAAAAATATTAAAAACGGTACTTAAAAATATAAAATAGCAGTTTTAATAGCCACATAGTTGTATAACTTACCGTTGTTGTTTATTTATTGATCTGAATTTATTTTTATCTTGTGAAACTTTTAAACGTACGATGTCTGAACTCTACTACAATTATTGCAATAATGAGCACCAAGGCAAATTAATTAGTAGGTAACAAAAGAACGCATTCCATTTTGCATATTGGTGGTGCCATCTATGGTTTCAATATATTATGAAAGTGTCGTCATCTAGTACATATTAACTAATGTGATTATGTCGATAATCATTCTGTGTTTGCCTCCGTAAGTAATTCATAGAGCTTGCAATAGGTGGCAGAGAGCAGTAAGAAATCGAGAGCGGTTGGACATACTCATATTACAGTGAACAGGAACCTGCACGTCAATAACAGAAAAAACAAGTTTTAACTTGATTTCACTCTATCTCTTGTATCAACTATTGCTCATGTTTACGTTTATGTAGGTTTATGCGAGCATCATGGACACGGTGGTGCCATCTATGGTTTCGATTTATTATGAAAGAGTCGTCATCTAGTACTTATTAGCTAATGTGATTAAGTCAATAATCATCGTGTCTTTGCCGCCGCAAGTAGTTCATAGAGTTTTCAATAGGTGGCAGGGAGCAGTAGAAAGACGAATAAAAGAGATTATTATTACCCATTTACCTATAACATGGAAGACTAGGAATGTTAAAAGAAACAAAATCCAAGTTGAATTTCATATTTTTATTCCATTATCTACTAATTAGATTAAACATATTTTATTTTCTACTAGCGACCTGCCTTAACATGTAAAGATTACAACACAACAAAGAAACAAAACAAGTAAATCTTACTTGATAATAAAAGTCAAGATAAGAAAATATTTAGGATTGGTTAGTGGTCTGATACATGATCGAACTGGGTTAACGGGTAGACTTACCACTAGGACGTAGATGTCTACTTGAAATACAATCACATCACTCCTACATAATTATCATTACACATTTCACAAATAAGTAGATGAGAGTTGCCGCTATTATGTTGTAGGCGCATGAGTTTATTTTTACTTATAACATTTCAAAGAGAATCATGTTTTTTTAGTTTACGTCATTTTTAAAAACTATTAAAAAGAACCTATAAATTAAATATGCTAGTATGTTCCCATGTCCTAGTAGATAACTTATATAACTTTATAGACAAAATAATGTGATTTTAGCTATTACTTACATAACTAATTTAAAAAATGACTTAAAAATTAAATATGCTAGTATGCCCCCATGCCCTAGTAGAAACCTTATTTTTAGATATCATGCGTTTATCATCATTACCAGACAAAGCTATTTTATTCACAGCACATGTGAAAATTTCATGTTTAATTGACTTAAATAAGATGTTTGTTTTTCGTACAATTTCACCTTTGAAAAGTGCATTTTCATAATCTGTTACATCGAATTTATGAATTACACTTTTTTGAATACCTTTCGCTTTTTTGATTGTGCTGTCTACAGTTTTAATACAATACAGCTTTGAACGAAGCCCTACAAATTCAGATATTATTTTACCCCCCATTTCGTCTTTGAATAAGCCAGGGACTTTTTTATGTTGTATTGGTAGATTGTGTTCATTATCTTTAGGGAAATTACTTGTATCAAAGTAAGATAAAAACTGTTTTTTTACATCATAATAAAAGTCAGGGCTTTTCACTAAATAAATAAAACTATCGGTGTCCGTGTAACACATCTGCACATCATTGTTATAAAAGGGTTTTACAACTGAGTAGTGGAAATCATACATGTGACTCTTTGATAGCTCTAAAACCGTAAACCCAATGTATATTGGTTTGTTTAAAATAATTTCCTCCGGTTTTAACTGCACTGCAACTAAATTTTCAGAGAATACTGTTGCACTATGGAAATTAGGTCGCGCAATAAGCTGTTGTGCACTTTTCCTTTTTTTGGTGATGTTGTTTTGGTCAGACCACTGATTAACTAGATCAACTTTGACTCGCTTTTCATTGTTTTCTAATGTTTTTCCAAATACACTATTATTTAAGAGTTTAAAAAAATCTTGTTCGAACGTTGATGAACTTTTCTGTCGTAAAGTTGTATTTAAATCAATATATTGTTTCAAATATGTGCTCTGTCTAAAACTTATAACTCGATGAATTTTCTTGAGTACTAAACCATGTTTAAGACAAGTTTTTAAATGGACATAATGTATGACATAATTAAATTTATCATACAAATTTGGAACGAGTTTACTATCTTTACCTCCGGGGGAGATGCATTGTTCAGGACAAAAAGGTAAATCATTATGTATGTGATGTAAGTGTTTAGGATACACCAAGTCTACCTCAAGTATATAACCGTTAGCAGCATCTGATGGAATTGCATTCACATCGAAAATTTCAATTTCGTTCTGTTCTAAAAATCTAAAATTTGATAAAGGTAAGTATTGGCACATACTATAACCATAAAGATTATTGCAATCAATATAAGTTATGAAAGAACTAGGTTTAGAACGGTCATGGTCTGGTAGAAATTTATTATTTGCTTTGGCATATCTATGAGAGCACAAGCACACTCCACCTCTAATACCACTTTGTAACATTCTCACCATAGACAAATCATCAATAAGTTCGAGTTGTACCCCAGTTTTCAACAACATCGCGTCGAAAGATAAACTAGGCGCAGTTAAATAAAAAGTCGGATCTAACTGATAATGTAATTTACAGGTGTGTCTGAAATTCTCGAAAATATCTGCTAGTAAAAGCACATCAGTTTTCAGATATAAATCTGTATAACTTCCTAAGTCTTGTATCTTAAAGATAGACCAAATTAAATGAGCATGCTGATAATCATCAACAGAAATGTCTTGATCCGAGAGTAAACTATAAAAACATTCTTTTTTTGGGAGAGATTTTTCTTGATAACGCTCCCAGGAGTTCATATACTCATAAGGATAAACACCTTTACGAGTGAGTAAACTAAATTTATGTTCACTGGGAAAAAAGCTTTTTAAGTGTTTGAATTCTTCGGGTTTTAGGGTATCTGCTAACTTACTTAAACTGGTTCCCAAGAATTTGAACGAGTCAACGAAACGTAGTTGAAAAAAATTATTATCTGAAACACTCACAAACTTTGTGAATGAGATGTAATTTTCTTTGGTTTTTGGTATTATTTTAATACCACCAGACACCTCACCCAACGCTTTTATAAATAAATGGCAGTCGTACCCAGCCAAATTGTGAAAAAATATAGGAACGAATGACGGACGTTTATAATGCAAGTTACAATATGGGTGCGCGGCTCCACGGTACTGTCCCGTCACGTGACAGTGATCACGAACTCTATCAGAAAAAAGAAAATTTTGGCAAATGTGACAAACCTTTGCGTTTTTAAAATCATGTCTGTTTTCCTCAGTAAATGTCATGGGAGTGATAGTATTCAACTTTTCATAAATTACCTGCACATCTTTTATTACTGAGTCAACAAATTTATCAACACAATCAGGACCGCGATGTGAAACATATCGGTTATAAGTAGGATTATCACGACAAACAATGTAATATGCAAACGCGACGGGTACATGGTGATGCAAAAAAGTAGTGTTTGAGGAGCAGCTGGGGGTAGAATTGGGTTGCAACATCGATTCAAAATCTGCATAAATACAGAATGGTACATTTTGTTTACGGTCATAGTTTTTAAACTTAATAACCGAACCTTTTTCAGGTAATACTGTTACTATACCACTACATAAATGCTTATCAACTTCCTCTACAGTGTTAAAAAACACAAGACACAAATCACAAAAATACAGCTTTCCATGGTGAGAAGTAACTTGGCTTCTAAAAAGTCTAGAACAGTCTTTAATCAAACAGTAATGGGTGGTGTCATTATTTTCAATCAATAACAAGTGTATAATTTTATTGTTGTGTTTCCCTTTAATATCTGATTTATATAAAGGACCTATCAAAGTTTTGTTATTTTTCAAACCATAAATAATAAATTTAATGTTTAAGTTATTATTTTCAAAGATCTTTATATCTTGGAAAGTAACAGGAAAACACATTCCAGAAACATCAAACAATCCCCGGAAATTCGGATATGATGAAACTCTTTCTGGATGTTTCCTAGCAGGATAAAGAGCAGCGGTCACACACCATAAGAAACAGCACTGATCTTTGTTCTTGATATTCAAACACGCCTTTTTTAATTGAATTGATTTAGGCAACGGAATGAAACTAGCACCTCCAAGTGGCTGGTACTTATTAAGATTGACCTCTAAATGTGAATTATTTAAAAAAGCCCACCCACTATCACGGTGCTCAAATTCCTCAATACATGTCTTAAGATAATTAACTATATCTCGAAAAAAAATATCGAAGTCGTAATTAGAAAACAATGCTTTGTTTTTCGTTCCAAAAGATTTGACCTCTTGTGAATTATCGTTAAATTTTAAAAATATTGCAAATAGCTCAAAATTCACTTTTACACATGTATGTGTTTTCAGAAAGTTGTTTAAGAGAGACTTTACTTTATCCCATATTTCATCAAAAAATCTGTCCACTGACCCTAACTGAAAATCGTTTATAGCTACTATTTTATATGTATTAATACGACTACGAAATGCAGATGTGATGATCTCTACCCCATCACTATGTTTCAATGAAATATTATTTTGTCTATGCAGATTACTTCTTAAATGACCCACCCATGATTTATTAGGAACAGTTGTGTTACACGTCGCACAGAAAGGCATTTTACCTACAGTGAAACTAAAATACCACTATAACTTACAAGGATACAAACATTTATTTAAATTTATTTCAACACTAAATACTAAAACATTTTACCTACTTATTTAAAACTAATTTTGTCAGAGTAGTGGACAGGGTCCGAATCTTCGAATACCGTCCACGCCTGACTCAGAAAACGTTGTAGGGCTTCCCACGACGATGAAGAGTCGTCGCACTGCAACTTCACCGACACCAGCGCCGTCTTGTATCGAACGTTAACCGGGTGGTTATTGTAGTCCGCCGTTTTGTAAACCTTAAGGTCTACAAAGAAATCGCCCGTGGTTGAGGTGGTGCGACGACTCGTCCCGGTCGAGACCCTGCTGCTGAAACTAGACGTTGCAGTGCCGCCAGCTCTTGGTTCGCTACTCGCTGCCTCCTCCGACTGCAGAATATGGAACAAGTCTCGCTTCTTGTTCACTCTGTAACAAACAAAAAAAACATTTTAAACCATTATTAAGATAGCATAACTATCATGAGTCTATGTAACGTCATTAATACATAGGTACTTATGTTAACACTTTAACGAAAGTCCCGATTTAACTACAATCTAAGGTTGAAGCGGAAACTACAACACAAATTTGTCAAAGTACAATATTTAAAAATGTGTTACATACTTGTTAAACGTGGGAAAGTCAAATGGCGCTGGTGAAGTTGCTCGTGGCTTCGAAGCCTGGGAAAGACGTTTGCCCTCACTGCTCTTGCGCTTGCTGGTAGCTTTGGCACCTGTGTTGGTTGAGCCCCTCTTCTTTTTCAGAGGTACTTCTGAGGTTACTGAAGGCGCTTCGAACTCAGAGTCAGACCTGTAGGAATTAAATTTGGTTTTAAAAATAACTCACAGAACAATGTTAGCAGAATTTAAGTTCTTTTAAAAAACAAAGTTACTTACTTACATTTTTATAGACTTTTTTCACAATCACTTTACACAACTACTTATAATTCTATGTAGGCACGAGCACTGTGTGACTGAAATAATTCACGAGAAATGATGAAGTTTCCCTCAGTGTTCGTATTTTTATGCAGAAAAAAAGACTGTAGTCATCAAAAAACATTGTATAAGATAAGTCTCTATGTGTGTATGCGTGTGTTTGAGTGTGGTATTTTTAGCAGAAAAAAGAGACTGTTGTCATCAAAAACATGGGAACAGTCAAGTGCGAGTTCATTATTGTGCAATAATATATTATCTTTTTTTCTATTTCGCTCTAAAGCAAATCCAGTCATCAATGCTTGGTGAACACCCAAAATTCTAAAAACAACAACCTTGATCAGGATTCGAACTCTTGTCACTAGATGATTACATCGAGGTGAGTTAAGTACTCTTACCACTTAGCCATGGATGTTTTGATATGCAAGTAAAAAGTAGGTAGGTTTGTTGGCTTGAAAATGTAGTGTGTATGTGATCATTACCTCTTCAGTAAGTGATAAATTTACTGAGTGCCTCTAAAAGGGAAAAATAACCACTGTACTAGTCGACGTAAACATACATAATATTATTATTTCTAAGTATGTTCTGTCTTTGTGGTGATAAAGATCTTTAAACCTAAAACCTAAACCTAGGTAAAGCTATTATTAGTATTCGCATTCTCCCTCTGCTGAGCAGAGGCTCCCTATTGAAATCATGTCATCATCATCATGTCATACTTTGTGATTCCAAACTGTTGCAATAAATCTAATAATATACTTTTGCTAGAACTCACGACCCTAGATTGTGTGTTAAATCCTCTAACCACTCATCCACACAAGCATTTTGTTATTTTTAAGAATAACGTCAGTGAAATCAAATGATTTTATCGGTTGAATTTTAAACCTTATTGACCAAATAATTCTACATGGTAAACAAGCAGATCCGAACGCAGCTACTAAAGTATGACAAAAAATTATGAAAACGTGCTGAAATGATTCCCTTCATTACAATTCTCAACCTTAACAACTATAAGGATACCAATGAAATCGGTTTGCAAGCAATCAGACTTACAGCATTCTGATGGGTAAACATATTCTGCAACAATGTTGCATTACAATACTTCGTAATAGAATCTCCTTAGCTGTTCAAAGAACTGTCGATTTTGCTTACGTTGCTGAGTTCGTGTGAAGCGCCATGGACGCGCACCCAGTGGAGGGGGAGAAGGAGGAGGTGAGGTAGTACCGCACGCCTCCCGCCGCGCCGTGTCAAGTCCAAGTCCACGTGTTGTTGCAAACCTTACACGTACTTATTGAACACGATCTCTCTCATTTACAAAGAACGAGGCTAGAACGATGGTATGGTTCTCATCATCAGTAGACATCAAGTTATTTTTATATCAAAGTGTTAAAAGTGAATATGGTAAGTACGGGGCAAATAATGTGAGTACAATTAATTATAATTTATCTCGGATAGTATAATCATTTGAATATTACCATTAAAGTCTACTCTTTTTTGTTTTTAGAAAAGACTAATTGAATTGAATTTCTTAACCTCTAACCTAAATCAATTTATTACAAAATTAGCAATTTTCGTTTTATAAGAATAATTATTTGAATCTGTGTATATATATATTTTGAATGTTAAATTTATTATTCGATAGATGAGATTGTTAAACCTATATCAAATAGTAGAGTAGCTGATTTTAATGAAAAACAATTCTAATTTACTGAATATAGAAATACCAGAAGGATTGCGAAAGACAAAGGTTCGATTTCTGTTTGAGCCTTGACTGATTATTTTTTCTGGTATTGCAATATTCAGATAAATATAGCATTGTGAATGCAAAATAAATATCGCAAAACTGTGTAATTCTTATTTTATTATTCTTATTTCAGACCTTCATTCGGGTGGAGTTGAACGAGCAAAACAGGATGAAAAGACTGCATTATCTTATTGTAAGTAGATGTGATCGTTATTTTAAAGTTCAATCGAAATAACCTAAATGGATCTTGAAACCCATTATAGATACGTCTTTTTCCCAACAGGGTAGGCAGATAAAAGCTCAAAAATATACCATTTTCTTAAACGATTATTTTCTTTTACAGAATACCGGAACTACCATCATAAGATGTCTCAGAAGGGAGAAAGCAGTATTTATTTTTAAAATTTGTGTGTTTTGTGTTAAATAAATATAATTCCCTATTGCCTTATTCAGCTAAAATGTAGACTTTCACATACTAAACGGCGTTCGATTGGTATGTCAAAGTCGAGGTATGAGATTCTTAGGTGAGGTAACAAAAGGTTTTGTACTTATGTTATGATGTAGGCTTCCAGATACTATCGTAAGTATGTGATAGCTGAGGTAACGGGAACGGTATTGGTAATGGTAACGGTATTGGTAATAGTTGATGCATAAGGTAACATTTTTAGCGTAATTTAGTAGCATTGATAGTCTTTGTAGTCAGAACATGAAAAGTAAGTAGAGATCAGTTAAGAGTTGGTTTGGTGTGTGATCTGACCATAGGCTCGCAGGAGGCTCCTTGCAACAAAACTTGGGGCTTCCAACCAAACATGATAGGAATAGGTTTTGGTGCGTGATCTGACCATAGGCTCGCAGGAGGCTCCTTGCAACAAAACTTGGGGCTTCCAACCAAACATGATAGGAGTAGGTTTTGGTGCGTGATCTGATCATAGGCTCGCAGGAGGCTCCTTGCAACAAAACTTGGGGCTTCCAGCCAAACATGATAGGAGTAGATTTTGGTGCGTGATCTGATCATAGGCTCGCAGGAGGCTCCTTGCAACAAAACTTGGGGCTTCCAGCCAAACATGATAGGAGTAGATTTTGGTGCGTGATCTGATCATAGGCTCGCAGGAGGCTCCTTGCAACAAAACTTGGGGCTTCCAACCAAACATGATAGGAATAGGTTTTGGTGCGTAATCTGACCATAGGCTCGCAGGAGGCTCCTTGCAACAAAACTTGGGGCTTCAAGCCAAACATGATAGGAATAGGTTTTGGTGCGTGATCTGACCATATGCTCGCAGGAGGCTCCTTGCAACAAAACTTGGGGCTTCCAACCAAACATTATAGGAATAGGTTTTGGTGCGTGATCTGATCATGGACTCGCAGGAGGCTCCTTGCAACAAAACTTGGGGCTTCCAACCAAACATGATAGGAATAGGTTTTGGTGCGTGATCTGATCATGGGCTCGCAGGAGGCTCCTTGCAACAAAACTTGGTGCTTCCAACCAGACATGATAGGAATAGATTTTGGTGCGTGATCTGATCATGGACTCGCAGGGAGGCTCCTTGCAACAAAACTTGGTGCTTCCAACCAGACATGATAGGAATAGTTTTTGGTGCGTGATCTGACCATAGGCTCGCAGGAGGCTCCTTACAACAAAACTTGGGGCCTCCAACCAAACATGATAGGAATAGGTTCTGGTGCGTCATCTGACCATAGGCTCGCAGGAGGCTCCTTGCAACAAAACTTGGTGCTTCCAACCAGACATGATAGGAATAGGTTTTGGTGCGTGATCTGACCATAGACTCGCGGGAAGCTCCTTGCAACAAAACTTGGTGCTCCCAACCAGACATGATAGGAATAGGTTTTGGTGCGTGATCTGACCATAGGCTCGCAGGAGGCTCCTTGCAACAAAACTTGGGGCTTCCAACCAAACATGATAGGAGAAGGTTTGGTGCGTGATCTGACCATGGGCTCGCAGGAGGCTCCTTGCAGCAAAACTTGGGGCTTCCAACCAAACATGAAAGGAGAATGATCGGAGTGTGATCTTGTCTCAGGCTTGCAGAAAGACACTTCACAATGCTTTCAACTGTTCATGTTAGGAGTAGGTTTGGTGCATGATCTAACCATGGGCACGCAGGCAGCTCCTTGCAACGAAACTTTAGGGCTTGCAGCCAAACCTCGCCTCAAACTGTTTGCCGCGGTGCTTTCAACCAATCATGATTTTATTTATACAAGTTACTCTTAGACATTGTAGTTATTGGGAATGCTACCACAGCGAAGTGAGAGAGGGCTTAAGCCCGAGCGAATGAAGCTGGGGTAGAATTCCCAATAACTACCTACTCCAGTCAGTCAGTCAGTTTTTAAAAGTGGACATAGTAATTATTCACATGCGTGGGTGTTAAGGAATAGTGAACAATCAAACTGAAACAATATTTTTTTTCTAACTCCATTTTCTATCCAAACATAGAAAGTAGAAAACTACGAATTTCGGACCTTTAAGAAATCAGGCAGGATTCGAACCCGCGTCTTCCACAATCCGGGTGGCGAATCCTTTTGATTCCTTTTGATTGATTTTTTCACAGCTCCAAGGGACAATAGTCTTCAGTATTTGATATAAATACCAGCTTGATACCTCCTCGCGTTCCTGACAAAAAGGGTCTTGACAGACAGACAGACAACAAATTGATCCTATATGGGTTCCGTCTTATCCTTTCGAGGTACTGAACCCTTAAAAGCATTCTAAAATGCTAAAATAAACAAAGTTCTAACATTTTCTATTTCTACCGGGGCTCCTTACCATTAAGCAAAACAAAAATAACCTTAGGAATTGTTATTTCATTGTAAAATAACTACTGTTATTTTGTAAAACGAGATAAAATTCAATGGCGGAAGTACCTACATTGTCACATTCAATTAATCGTGCATACAGTGACCTACCAAAAAGGTCTACTATAAAATCCCTCGCGGAAAGAGGTTCAAATCTCTGAGGTTAGACCACGGACTCAAGCGGAGCGAGGTTTTGTTATTAAGATAACTGGTAGTTTTGCTAAGAAATCATCACGTTCAGTCTATTATCAACCGTTCAAATCTTCTGCTTAGCCGAACATTTTACTTCTTTCGTGTCGATGGCAACTCTATATTTTATTACATCAGTATTCTGTCAATTCTTTTAAGAACGGGTTTTGCAACGAAACAAAATTACGATAAATTGCGGAAAATTACGGTAAACGCCAAAAGAAAGCGTCCAATTGCTGAACGAGTTAAGGAACACATTACAGCGGTGAAGAATCGACAGACGACCAAATCTGCAACAGCTGAGCACCTGATGAATTCAGATGTTAATCAACGGATGGAGTTGCATGACCCGAAAATCCTCTCCACTGATCGGCCACCATAACAGGATTGTGCGTGAAGCCATTGAAATTAAGAAATACAAGAATTTCAATAGGGAATATGGATTAAAGCTATCGTCTGCGTGGAACCCAGTGATTACAAAGTGTAAAACGCAAGTAGGACCGTCTGGAAAAAACCCGGACACTGTGAGTGTATTTTGTCGACCTGACTGTACTATGGACAGAATAATTGAAAATGTGCGGCTGGATGAAGATCGTTCGCCGCGCCCAGCTAGACGACGCCGCGCACCACCAGTCCGCTCGTGACCACGGTGATATGCAATTGTCATCGAAACGTCGAGAAGAATAGGTAAAACAATTTACTGTAATGTTGTTTCGTTGCAAAAACCCGTTTTTATTAGAATTAGTTAGAAACAAGAAAGTTTAAAATGTTATTCAGTATTCTGCCACCTTTACAGCATCTGCATTGGCACTTAAGGTCGTCATGTGTGCATCAAACTCAAACTCAAACTCAAATAACTTTATTCAAATAGACTTTCACAGTAAGAACTTTCAAATCGTCAAATTCAAAGCAAGATATACTAAATAATAGACACAATTACTATAATAATATAGATACATAAATACACAGTATACAGACATAATGCGACTCTACCACAGCGTCGGAGTTGTTTCTTGCTGAGAAGACCCGGCGAGAATCTGTTCGGACTGCTGTTCAATCGGTCACTGTGATAAGCCCAAGTACCTGGGTGTTGTGTTGGACTGGTCTTTAACTTACAACACAGAATTTAAAAAAGGAAATAAAAAAAATAATAAATGTAAATGCATTTTTTTTGGATATACTTTACTTTGGGATACCTTTTACTCGCATAATTTTTTTTGACTAATTTTACTAGGCATAATTGATGTCTTTATAATTTGGATCACCTACGGACTAAAATTATTATGTTTTGCTTACCTTTTCTCGAAGTGCATCAGGTTCATGATTGTGTTTCTTGAGAGCAATTTTTAAGACGTTTGATTAGTATGCCGCTAATTATTACGCTAAGTTAATGTTATGCGTTTCTTATTTTATGTGTTAGAATATTATGCTAAGTTATCTTTATGCCATATCTAATTAAGCTCAAAAAAATATGAGAATTCAATTAAGCGTAGGTATAGTTATTATGCCATAATATAATTATTCCTAAAAACACTATACCTGAATAAATTATGACAAAAGTTTTTATGCGAGTGAATATAGACGCATTTACTTCTACCTGTACTATTTATGTTTTCATAAAAGTTAAAGTACTTGTGTTAGTGTTTCACCGAAAAGCCTCATGGCACTCAGAATTCCACTTGTTCTAACGCAGCGTTCGCCATTTTTGAATTTCGCTCAAATATTCTTAAAACTTTATCCGCTACGCGCGTTCATGACTTCAACCCTAAAATGTAAGCAGGGTACAAAACGTGCCGTTGCATACGGGGTTGCGCGTATCTTCATTAAACATTTTATACCCACCTCTGCCTCTGCTCTACCAGGTTTCAGCTTATTGGAGCTCTTGCATTGAGTTAGTGGGGAACTTGTTTTTAGAACGTGCTGAGGAAAATTCTTATGGAGCCTCTGTCATTGATATTGTGCAATTTGCCTAGGCCAACGGGTGGGTGATTTCTACCCAATGAGTTTGTTTTGTGTCTGGTTGTTATTAAGATAATAATAAAATAAATGTGTTCGAAAAGAAAAGGTCAACTAATAACTTTAAATGTCTATCAGGAAATATATATTCTATACATACCTATGTTTATCATCCTTTAACGCCTCTTTGTAGAAACAATAGAAAAGTGACTAAATTATGATATAACTTCAACTGAAACCAAAAAGGTATAATCTATTCACAACATACATATATTAAGGAACTGAATTGAAACTCTAAATATATCTTTCTAAATACATCTTTCAATGTAGTAATACTTTTCTATGCATTTACCTACACAAAACTACACACATCAAAAGTGTCTAGGGATCAACATATATTTTTGCAATAACTTTTCTCCTGATTGATATTAATTAAAATTTTCTTTAAGGATTCATCAAATAAAGTGTTTTCGTTTGTCTACAGTAACGATAAACCAAGTCACCTTTGCATTAATAAATAAATTTGCCATTTTCCTAATAAAGGGATTTTTGACATTTGAACCACTAACATTAAAGTTCGAAAAAAAGACTGAAATAACAGTTTTCTTTACAATTTTATTGGGTAACTTAAACAATTAATAATCCGTGTTTCTACCGCGAACACTAACAACACAAGAACATAGGTTTGGCATACTCAAAATGAGTTCATCCAAATCACGCTGTGGAATGGCCGCCCATGTTCGTTGCAACAACAAAAAAAGGTCTTCTTGCGACTGGATACCCTCCATATTCGGCAGAGCTCTTCTCTGTAGCTTATCCCATGCATGCTCAATCGGGTTCAAGTCTGGCGACTGAGCAGGCCAGGGCAGGACATTGACGTTAGCTGCGGCGAGAGTCTGTCTTACAACTCTTGCGGTGTGCGGTCGTGCATTATCATGCATTAACTGAAATAAGGGACAGATTTGCACTTGTAGAGGAACGATGACGTTCCCGAAGACCGCTAAGGGTACCACCTATAGCAATGCACAATCGTAGGATTCGATATCAATGGGCTCTTGAACACAGAAATTGGGCAGAAGAACAATGGCGTTTCGTGTGCTTTTCTGATGAGTCTCGTTTTGGTATGAGACCGGATACAAGACGTATACGACACTGGAGAACCCCTGGACGCCAACAGCGATTAAAATCCTGCCAGGAAGTCCATCCTTATAGTGGTGGAACCATCATGGTATGGGCGGGTATTTGGATCGGCGGAAGAACCGAGTTTATTTGGATCAGAGGCAACCTCAACGCTCAAATTTATGCTGAGACGATTGTATCAGACGTCATCGTTCCTCTACAAGTGCAAATCGGTCCCTTATTTCAGTTAATGCATGATAATGCACGACCGCACACCGCAAGAGTTGTAAGACAGACTCTCGCCGCAGCTAACATCAATGTCCTGCCCTGGCCTGCTCAGTCGCCAGACTTGAACCCGATTGAGCATGCATGAGATAAGCTACAGAGAAGAGCTCTGCCGAATATGGAGGGTATCCAGTCGCAAGAAGACCTTTTTTTGTTGTTGCAACGAACATGGGCGGCCATTCCACAGCGTGATTTGGATGAACTCATTTTGAGTATGCCAAACCTATGTTCTTGTGTTGTTAGTGTTCGCGGTAGAAACACGGATTATTAATTGTTTAAGTTACCCAATAAAATTGTAAAGAAAACTGTTATTTCAGTCTTTTTTTCGAACTTTAATGTTAGTGGTTCAAATGTCAAAAATCCCTTTATTAGGAAAATGGCAAATTTCTTTATTAATGCAAAGGTGACTTGGTTTATCGTTACTGTAGACAAACGAGAACACTTTATTTGATGAATCCTTAAAGAAAATTTTAATTGATATCAATCAGGAGAAAAGTTATTGCAAAAATATATGTTGATCCCTAGACACTTTTGATGTGTGTATATTCTAGCACGATGTTCTCACTGCGACGAACCGACGACGAATCAACCCCAGCTGCCGCTGTCCAACCGTTTTATCCAGCGACAAGCACGATACCAGAGTGTGACCAGTACTCAATTAAACTCCCTTTTTTAATAATGTTGAAAAATATTTCAAAACTACCCCGATTTAGTGAAAATACATTCTGAGATTTATGAATCATGACACAAAGTAAAAAAATAGTATTTTTTTATCCGCTGTAAAATGAATAAAGTTGGTTTTGATAAGCTTAGATTGAACTCCTGACTATTGACTTACCAGGTTTTCTCATTATCCGACAGAAACGTAAAGAAAGTCAGTAACGATGTTTAGGGGGGCGGAGGGGATCGAAGAATTTGCGCCGAAACTCGTCCAATTAGACCCGGAATGCTGCGAATAACCCGACTGACGCCGAGCTCTTGGTAGGGGTTCCATGACGGAGGGGTATGGAACAAAAAATATTAATCTCGAGAGATATACTCGTATAAAGATACTATCACGACTATATCCCAAACGGGCCGGCGGAGGCGAGTGACTGTTGCCGTCATGGTGAACGGAACACTCAGAAAACCACTTTTCACCAATGGAATTAAAACCCAACGTGTAAACTGCTGAGCCTTCCGTCGTTACCCGTGTTGATTTGGTTTTTATTGATGTTTTTCATCATCGGAGAGATAGTCAGAAATTAAACAAAGAAAACATGGTTTTGGCCAGATTTGAACTCACGATCCACGATCTCTGTTGGTGTGCCTAACCGCTAGGCCACGACGCTCTCAACGAATTTCGAAAAAACCCAACCTTCGCGCCTTCCGCAATACGGTAGGCCGCTTTTCCAACTCATCTATCATAGACCATTATCGGATATGACGTATTTATCTAGTGCATTTTTACGTTGTAAGTGTCTAAACACACTATGCGGAAAGTACGCGAGCAAAGTTCCGCGGCTGATTTTACGTTCCGACGTATTCGGCTGAAATGACACACCTTAAGTGCCGAACTTACGCGGCAGAAATTCAGTTGCTCAGAGTCTATAATTGTGTGCTCTACATATAAGTTAACGCTGAACTTACGCCCAACCGTAGTTACGCTGTACGCCATAACGCAACGTAATTTCGGCATAATGTGTCATCAGTAATTCAAACAGCATTGCAGGCGTAATTATGCGGAATTTCGGTCACGTAACTTCGGCATAGTGTGTTAAGACACTAAACCTACATTATTTCATTTAATGTTTTAACCAAGCGCCCTACAACATCCGACATATTTTTTTTTTTGAAATATCTGGCTTCCGATAAACATGAAATTAGCATAGGGCAATTGAGTTAATTTTTATTTTTTTCACAATGCTTTACTGAACATCTTGACGACACGATTGGCGTAGTGCGCTGCAGCACGGTTTCTCGCCTCGATTTCCTTAGTGTCCCGGGTTCGATTCCCGGTCGGGTCAAATCAGGAAACGATCTTTTCGTAATTGACTCGGGTCTGGGTGTGCTGGGAGACGCCCCTGGCTGATTTCCTTGTAAGGTACCTCGTAACACAGGGATATCAATCCCTACTTCGAGACCATTACAAGAGGTGTGTTGTCTGGCGCATATTTATTTATTTATATTTATTTATCTAATCATCATCTTAACATTTTCAACAGGAGTGAACTGATTGTGATCTGTGAAACGTGCTGGTGATCTGTTAAAGGTGGACTAGACTAGAGCATTTCATTGTAATGCACTCTTAGATGAACTCAAACTCAAACTCAAATAACTTTATTCAAATAGACTGTATCAGTACTTTCAAATCGTCAAATTTACAGCAAAATATACAAAATAATAGACATAAATACCATAATAATATGGATATGTAAATAAACAGTATACAGACATAATGCGACTCTACCACCGCGTCGGAGTTGTTTCTTGCTGAGAAGACCCGGCGAGAAACTCAGCAGTTACTCTTTTAAACTTGTTTTGGGTTTACAACAGGTGTTAGTAAAGTACAAGCAGTGTGTCATTTTGATACAAATAAACCTAAAAGAATATAAAACAAAGAGGAAAAACCAACCATAAAAGAATATAAGTAATAACGAAAATTCATTTAAACAATTCAAAAAGAAAAATTGTTTGTCAGTTCATACTACGTACCTATTAACTATTACAATAAAACATCTGTTACAATAGAGCTATTAAATCCATTTATACCCAGGCATTACTATCTATAAGGTAGTCTTTTGTAGTATAATGAGAATTAGTACTCCCCGCCGTTCCCCGCGCTCGCGCGTTTCTTTGATAGAATGTCACTCCAAATCGCTCCCTGGTATTTAAAATCAAGTTGTAACAAAAATCGAGCATCATGTTCGGAATGAGGTTCAAGAAAAAACAAAAAAGATACAGGTTCGATGTTCTGATACAAGTTAATGGTCTTATCTATCAGCACCTCAATGTAAAGCGCTGGAATGAATTTTTTATCTTTTATTATTTGCCCAACACTAAACTCCCGCTTTTACGATTTCATTGCGATCGAATCCTTTCGTATCCGCAATCTTTCAATAAACTCATGGACACCCTGCAATAGTGTCTCAGGAATGTATCCAGCGATGAATCGCTATATTGAAAACTATTCACAATTTCATATAGCTATCCGTTTCGTTCCAAACGACGTGTAATGTAATGTGATGTGAAAGGTATTATTACCTTTTGTATTACTTAAAATAGTATTTTACAAAGAGTTTAAGTGTCGATCAGATATTAAAGCAGTTCCATTTCAAGTTATAAGTAATTAAAACAAAACCATTTTGAAAAAAAAATCTGCTTGGACAATAATATATGTTCGTAACTACCTGTCTCTGTGTTGAGTTTTCTAAAACAAAACAATGTTTTCTTTCTTTGTAGTTCATTATTTAGTCGTTGTTTTAATAGGTATTTCATGTATACCTTTAGTAGGGTTGTATTAGAGGCCTACCTAGGCCCGTGGGTAGAGCATGGTTCGAATAACATGCGTGCTCATCAAGAATCTCTGCCTTTGACGCATGATCCGAAGTTTTGAAGTAATTAAGGAAATATTTCGCTGTGCCTACATGTTGGTGATATCTTAGAGTCTATTTAAGAATAGTATGAAATCTCTAATTGTATTAATGACTTATAATCTTTATACCAACTTACTCGTACCCCCTCTGAAAGTTGTTAAATTTGTATTTGATACAAACTCAAACATATACACTATTGTTACAATACAAAAATATTGTTATTCAAATACACCACATTAGTGCTTGATAATAGTCAAATCTAATTAACTAGTAAATATTAATTTACAAACAATAATCCTATGAACATATTATGAATACAATGCATGAATGTAAGGCGAATTTACGACTGAAGTCGGAAATTAAAGTTCCTTCTTGACTGAGAAGAACTAAGCATACATTTCTCAGCAGTTACTCTTTTTCAAAAAAATATTTTTTACAATGTAATTTAGTACATTGTTACAAATTCTTTTGGAATTACTTGCTATTTTAACATAAACAGCAAGAGCAGCCTTGTGATATTAAGGTGGCCCCTTACCTGGAGCATTTTGCTGTAATGTAACATTTTAGATTCGATTTTGAGCATTACAGTACTGCCTCCCTGACATGACGAACATTTGCCTGTAATTTGCATTTCAGATTCGATTTTGAGAGAGATTTTTCGAATTTCGAATTTGGAACATTACAGTTTGCGCACTGTAATGCGCGGTTCTCCTCCCTCACCGATGTAAGAGCTTTACGTTTTATGACAGTACATTATAAGGTTGCTTTTACTTTGCCATGACTTATCGCCAAAAGCGTTCTCTGCAACAACAACAACAAACCATGTTTGCAAGAAGCGCACGACGAAAAAAATCCTTTAATAAATGTCTTAATTTATTACGTGCGTACATTTTCTTTTATATTTCGCGGTAGGGCGCGGAAATGTTGCCAGGGTCCTTTGAGCCCTGGAATTCTTTAGATTTATTTCTGGGAGCGTTTGGGAGGTACAAAAGGGTCTGTACAATGAGGCGGTATTCGAGGAAGGGTCTGTTTACAACTGCAGTGATGGCGAGCTTTGCGACCACTTTGACGATGTATTGTACATAGACAAACGTCAAAATGGTGGCCGTGGCCTAGCCAACGATTCTTTATTTTTACCAAGTAAAAAACTATTTATACTTTGATTTATTTATTAAATTAAGACTTCGTTGTTAATTACTTGTAAATCAAAAGATAAGTAAATTTTGATAAATGTTTTGAACATAACACCAGAATGTCCAATCATTTTAAGTAAAAGAGACAAAATGCTTATTTTTAAGTATGACTGTTTTTGATTTTATTAGTCTGATTGCAGTATGAAATTTTCTACGTAAGTTTAATACAAAGACTGGTAGTGTTAACCAGATCACCTCCTTATCTATACTAATATTATAAAGATGAAAAATTTGTTTATTTGTTTGTTTGTATTGAATATTAGGTTACGAAATTACTAAACCGATTTTTAAAATTCTTTCACCAATATAAAGTTACATAATCAGGGAGTGACTTACTTGACTTAAAGTCTTATGTCCCTGAGTGGGGGCAGGCGTCCACAGTATTTCGCCATCTCGTTCGGTCTTGAGCTTCGCGTTTGATTTTTTTTTATATTGCCCGTCAAGATCACCTCACTCCACCTGATGGAAAGCGGTCGTGAGGTCCAGATATGAGGTTGACAAGCCCAGTCATTTAAATGAATCACTGGGCTGGCCATCCTCATCTTGAAAACTTGCAGAAATGCCTTTTTACGCCCCGCTTGAAGAACCCGGGACTATACGAGGAAGGAAACACATGTGCTGGAAGAGCGTTCCACGTCAGGATGGTACTTCACTGCAAGTCTTGCTGATCCTCTTCGCCTCTTCCGCTACTGTACGCCGCCAGGTTTATTTAGGGCGGCCACGTTCGCGTTTCCTTTGGGGATTCCTATCCAGAGCCTGCTTGGGGATGTGATCGGGATCCCTTCGGAGGGTGTGGCCAATCCAGTTCCACTTGCGGCGTTTGATCAGCTGGTCGATCGGGGTTTCGTGGCAACGTTCGAACAGCTGTTCGTTGGAGATTTTCTCGGGCCAGTACACACGCTGCTGACAGACCGCTAGTATTTATATATATATATATATATATATATATATGTATATATATACACATACTTACAAGACTCTTTTCACTAGTGTAAAGTGATCTTGAAGCACTGTTTAAGTTTTTATGAATGAGGGGTTTTCATCTAAAGTTTTTTTATTTGGGTCCCAAAATGTTACGTTAATGGCCAGAATAAAATATATTGTAAGAATGAATATTATTCATAAAGAAGGAAGGCTAATGGAAGTTCCTTTGTGCTTGCGTAAATAGTCACAAAATAACTATTTCCTCTTTACTTCTGTATTTTTCCACGAGATTGAATCAGAAATGAGGGAATCCATAGAACTACGGTCACAGACATATGGAGTGGGTGAGAAAAACTTTGTTTGTACTATCTCAATAATAAGTTATACTAGCACAGGATCTAACAGAGCTTTCTCTAGGCAATACCCCCTTTATATTAAGCGCATCTAGGTGGACATTTTCGTAAGTCTACGTCAACAGGGTAGTGGGGAAGGGTCCAAAAACCCTTTAATTCTCGGAACTTTAATGTTGCTCGAAGTGAAAATATTTAAATGGAATTTATGTACTCGTATGCACTTGTATTTATTATAACTAACATTACCTATAACTATTCTTTCACAATAAAAATAACAGGCCATTAAAACTGTGGAATTTAACTTTTACTTAACAGTAGCCCTTGGCACTAATCTAACGAAAAACAGCATCAAAATATTTATTGATTATGTGGGAATAATAAGAAGAATGAATGATGAGAAAGGGCCCTATCGTAATCATTTGTTTTATTTATATATTCAGACACAATGCTTGCTTATACGTAGTAGTGCTTTTAGTAGTAGTTTCAGAGCAGCATTCAATATAAACGAATATAAATATGCGCTAGACATACCACTTGTCATGGTCCCGAAGTAGGAATAAATATCCCTGTGCGTAACACACTAGACAAGCGATTAGACCAAGAACGTCTCCCTCATTTAGGAAAGATCGTTTCCTGAATTGACTCGAACCGGGACACTACGTAAGAAAAGTCTAGGCGCGAAACCGAGATACAGCGCACTACGCCAATCGTGTCGTCTAACAATGACAATGATTATAGCAATACGTCTCACTGATATAAGGCTTAGGTAAACATTAAGACGTCATTTCCATGTAAGACTATTAATACATGGCGTGGAGGCAGAAAGAGTTATGAATAGTCAATATGATTCACTTTTATTATATTCTAAGTAAACAACTTATGTGAATTGCGAATTCTTCGTAGCGATCTCAAAAACTTGGAAGACCTTCCATAAATCATGCTAAGTAACAACACGGTTAATATAAATGCATAGAGCAGTATTTCATCGCTGTCTCATGTGAATACAGAACGAAACTTTAGTTTTCGAAGAAATACCCAACTCCACGGCGCTTAAGAAGCAGACAAACCAAATTTAGCTTAACTGTCTGGGAATCAAAAATAGTGAGTGTAGTGAGCCTTCCGCCGTTACCCGGGTTTATTTGGTTTTTTATCGATGTTTTTCATTACCGAAGAGTTAGTCGGAAATTTATCAATGAACTCACTGTGTGCGAATGAGACAAAGATTTTATAGGCTCTATTTTATTTTAAAAGTTTTTCATACGCCAAAACCTACTGGTTAAAGTTAGATTCTTTGTTGCAGTTTGAAAACTAAGATTGCAGAAATTGTGGGAGTTCCTAGCGCAAATAAGAAAGCTCTGCTACGCAGGAATTTATGAATTTGAGTCGTTAATATTATGGGAATTTATGAAGCTCATGTAGAGCCTACTTTATAAACAGTGGGACTCTGAATGAAAAATTCATAATAAAGGCTCTCCGGAAAATTTACACATCCTTCAAATATATGTCTGTTAAACAAAGTATACAAGGTTATTAAAACGAAAATTGTGTAGAGCGTGTACAAATGAATGTCAAAAACTAATGTTTTTTGAGGTTTTGTAGTGGTCAATTATACAAAAATAAATAATGTCTTATGTATGGTCGTTCTAAACCAAGACCAATTGCTAAAGCAATTAACATTTTGCATTGTGTCCATAATTCTTATCAAGAAAACCTTATTCAGTGAATCATTTAAATTGTCCACAATTCTTGAAAACTTAGGACTCATGAAGATTAATAAAAATATATTTTTTTGGGTTAGGAGTAAAAAACGAATAAAGGCGTTAAAAGCAACTACAAGGTACAAATCTAAATTGCCGTAAAAAAAATCAGCCAGGTGTTGACTTATTTAAAAATACTACTAAAAATGTTTGTTTGATAAGATTTTCGGTAACTTATTTCTTTGTTAAGTAGTGGAACGAGCGTTCCTGGAAGATCTTCCAGCACATGTTTTGTCGTCTTCCTATGATCGCGGGTCTTCATTTAAAGGTGGTTTACCAGCTCAGTAAGTGCTACATCACTGTGCTTGTCAATCTCATATCTGAACCTCACAGCCACTTTCAATTTCGTGAACAAGATCAGTTTGAAGCGCACAGTATAAAATATATTTTATTCGAAAATATTTGTCATGGAAAACTTCACGCGTGGCAACACTACTCACCAACTAAGGTTAATCGTAGTGGAAAATTCGGTGCTACCAGCACTTTTTGAAGACCGCTGCTATAGAGATTTATGAGGTACATCTGAGTTCGGACCACTGTGCACTGATATGGTTTTTCTACGAGCTTTTTTTCTTGATTTATGGCTTTGGTGCGGTTCTTGGATATTCGGGGCTTTTCATGGCTAAAGATGTTTTTATACTTAAAGGGAGGAAAATAAATACAAGACCCAAAGGAAGGAAGGAAATTCTTAACGATAAATTTATGAAGAAATACCGTTTTCTAACTTCGATGGGCAAGTCATTATTTCAGCTAACAGCCACATTAAAATATTATAAATATAAATTTAGCTGATTTCTTGTTTTCTTTCATAAAAACATACAGATAGATTTGATTTTCAGGAGTCACAGACTAACTGCCTTTTCTAGTGAAAATAAAACTATTAACGATTCAGCCCTAGTGTTTGAACTAAACTATTTGGAAAAAAAGACTATAAGCTTTATTACCAGTATTGCGATATTTGATATTTTATCGCCAAATCGATTCACTAGTCTTTTTCGGTGGATAACCGTATTTTGTTGGTAAATGAGTTAATCAACCTTGCTTAATGTAATAACAGTGTTACGGTTCACGTTTAACTTCCAATATTCTTAGTTGGCACGAACCTTTAATTTGTTCGGCTTCCACTGGTTACAGTAACTTCAAAGTTTCATTCTTCAGAGTCTTCACAAAACCCTTTGCCTTTTGGAAAATATTTTCAATTGAAATTTAAGAAACGATTGTTCAGACGCTTATTCTTTGTGAATTGATACTCAAACTTTGTCCCTAATGGAAAGTGGCTTCTTACCAATAAATGCTTTGTCCATAACTTTCTTATAATTTTTTCAAACTCTGATACTAACCAAAATTTATTTTTCAAACTGAGATAGCAATATTCACTTGTGTTATATTTTTCATTCAACTATCATTGAAATGCAATTATTGTGTTTTGTTATTTTGTGTTCACAATAGACCAAATTAGATCAAAGAAAATATACTTTGCCCCAGGAATGAGGCCGCGGACTTCAAAGCTCAGCTTTCTTGACACGTGATCTTGCAAATTGAAGGCATTACCTCCGAAAGGAAAGTTCCGTCTGGTAGGTACGAGCATACCAACGAGAGGATAGTCTACTCGTATGGTACGTGTTAGTGATTTACAAACTTCGAGGCGTCGAGTCCTACTTTTGAAGCTTCGAGGCGGATTGGCCGGACTCAGTGAGCTTGGTAGGCTCGTAGGCTCCAGCCCAGCCGAGCCGCGAGCTCCCTGAGCCACGCCCCGAAGCTTCAAAAGGGTTCGAGCCTTCAAAAGAGCTCAAACCTAATAAAAAAGCTCGAGCTTTCAAAAGAACTCAAGTCTTAAAATAGCTCGAGTCAAATTATTGATCTACCCAGCTTAAATGTGTTTCTTTTTTATCCCATAAATTCAACTTGTTCCCCACCACTAACCAATCGTAATTAAACCAGCACTCTGCAATTAAAATATCGGTTACCAACAGAGTTGTAAATTTGGTATCATGAAGAGAGAAATTATTGCTTTCCAGTCTGGGGCAGGCGGCGGCTCGGATTTGGGCGGATCAAGCTGGTGAGTGTCTCTTTGAAACTTCATTTCGGTGCTGCTAGGTAAGCTTATTCTTGATTTTGCTAGGTGAGAGTTAGACTACTTTCTTAACTAATTTCAAGGTTCTTAGACAACGTACTGAGATGTATGCTTTCTTTCAAACAAAAACAATAATATTATAATAAAAATTATTAAATATTTACATTATAACTTATGGCCTGTGATCAATGACATTTGAATAACAAGGATACCGAATTAGAGCTTATTAAAAGGAACAGAAAAAAAGTGCCTTCATTCAGCACCATTTTTTCCTCACCTACTTATTTTATTTATTTATTCATTTAACACAATTCAACGGGATAATCCTAGTTACATAATTATGGCAGCTACAGGAAGGAATACATTACACAAATTTTTCGACTTTGTTTAAAAGCGATTGAGGACTGTCAATGAATATATCCAATAATAATAATAGCTTATAATCCCTAAGATACTCCTCATACGAGTACATGTCAGAAAGAGACAGAAGGCAGGATCACTGTGACGTGTGTGCCATATTTTCATTTGTATGATGTGCATTATCCAGCTATGGAAAATCATTGCGTGTGTAAGATATATACATTTTTTTTAAATGAGTGGAGGTGAAATGCACTCATAAATATTACTTAACACTTACTTACAGTCAACTCTATCCGCAAAATATAAGATATAAATTCGACTTTAAAAGAAATAAAAACTTTAAACTGCGCCACCGAACATACTAAAACTTATTTTTAATGATTTCCAGTCCCTTTGCGAATTGGCAGCGAGGCCTGGCTTCTTGCCAAGGAGTCTCTGAAGCCTGATTGCAATTTCAGGCTCACCTACGTGACGAACAAACTACGGAGTAATGCTTATTTTAAAATAACTCAGCGGACGCCATCTTCTTTAGCTCTTAGTCAGCCATTTCGTGTCTGCAATACCTCAAGACATAATACAAAACGTTTCAATGTGACATTGGATTGCTTTAAAAGTTTGCAGAATCTTTAACAGTTGTATTGACTAAGAATACGTTGTCCACCTTCATCGTTCGCAGCTATAAGAGTATGAACCTTTCCGTATACTTATTTCTAGAGTGGTACGAGTATAGGTGGTTTTCACCGTAATCCTGAAATACCAGTCGCTTAATCATCTTTATTTATCATCTTAATTTGACTATGCGGTTGACTTGAGGGACGAATTTAATGTTACTTACTCTGGGAAATGGGCCCCTGGGCATATACATAAAGATTTTAGGAAAGATTTATTTACCAAAACAACATTTACATTAGATTTTATTATTAGCTTAGAGTATCAAAAGTTGTTTAAGGTCGGAAACCATTTAATAACGGGCCCTGCACTGAGCACAGCTTGAATCGCAGGGACCCGGTTTACGGATTGACTGTAGGTTTACAATGCAACAGTGTATTCAACGCAGCAAAAGGATGGATAAGTGACGTGATGTGGAGTGTGCTTGCGTGAGAAGATTGTGTGTGGAATAAATGTAGTGTAGTGTAGGAATGAGTGAGTATGTGTGTGTGAATGGGAATGTGTGGGGGGGGGGGGGGGGGGGTGAGGGTGAAGAAGTCTAAGTCCACATAAACGTACTTTATTTTATGTTGCCCGAATTCTTAACGGCCATTCAAAGTTAGACAGTCTTAAAAAGTTTGCAGTATACAAATAATTGTATTGCTTTAGATTATTTAAGAGTGGTTCTTTCTGTAGTTGTCACTTTCGGTACCACTGAGATCGGACTGAACTGCATCAATTTACAGAAATTTTTACAGGTTTAAGGAAAATTATCTTTTACAATTATTTGCAAAGTGAATCTCTCGTTATGAACTCTATTTTCTTAATTTTTTCAGTCATACTCATCTATTAGTCAACTGTAGAACTGTTTCGGGCTGGTTCAGTTGTACAGGGTATGTGAGCTGTTATGACGACAAAAAGCATCACTACACACCGTAAAGCAACAAAATAATGTAGTATTCAAAAAAATCGTTTGTGACAATGTGATGCAGATTTATTCGTTAAGTTAAGGAAATTTCAGAGGACTGATTTATTGCAAAAGTTCTGATTGATATTTTTGTTTTTCTTACTTTAATCACCTTCTGATATTTCCTTCTAGCTCTGGTCGTTTTTTATTCTGATATATTTTCAACATCTTACCTGATTCCTCTCGTCGGCTCTGTTATAATTTTATCGCACCATCCGGTGTGATGTCAAGCCGCTTGCGTAGATGATTTATGTTTTTTCATTCTGCTAGAGCATTTGCTTAGTTTGACTGAATGATTTACACAAACCACTGTTAAACTATTCATGCATTGGTTCATTTTAATTGGTGATCATTTAGGTTTTGTTTTATGTGGCTTTGACAGGCTGGAAGAATTTATTCTGTAATTATACTTTCATAAAAAAAAACATTTTTTTTTAATTTTGAGCCTAATCTTATAACGTTGTATGCAATAACGATACTATTTCTGTACACATAACAAATTATGAAACATAGATCTCTAACTCCATACTCCTTTATTGAATTTCACAGTGTAGTGCAAGATCGTACAATAATATATTATGTCATGTATTCAGTATGGTGTGACGGACAGCCAAATTGGAGTTTGATTAATATGTTTTCATTCCTTTTTAGGAATCCCGCAGAAGTATTGTGCTGGCATGTTACTTCGACCTGACCATTTACTTGTACTTTTAGGTTATTTTATAAAATAACTACCTGCTATTAGTGATTTTATTGATAGTCGTGGTTGACCAGTTGAGCTGGGATAACCACGAAGTAGAGCACAGTTACTTTGTCTGAAGTTGAAGTTTAAGATGTAAAAAGTACCTACATGATTTAAATACAAAACAATTTTATAAAAATCACACAGTGATGGATAATTAACATGTCAGAACCAAAATACATAATCAAAAAAACGTAATAGAAAGAAATGTTATCACAAGAGCAGGAGAAGAGATTCTTCGGCTAGGAGATTCCGGGTTTGGTTAAATCCCGTTCTTAAACAATGCTCTGCTCGCGGTTAACTGAAATGAATGTGGCTGTTCTGATGATGTACCGAATCTGTCCGGATTAGTAGCGCCAGATATTTCTCTTTGGGGACTGTGAGAACTTTATCTTTTCGAATCCGATTTTTTTGGCTGCTAACTGCTTCAATTTGAACAGAATTTGATTAGATAACAATTGGGTGGAACCTTTTAATTGTAAATGCTCAGTACAATATTCACTCCTTACACATTTACACTCGTTCTCTTTAAGCCTTCTATATGTTATTTATGTTATATCAATATGAGTTACGGAACAAACGTTTGAAAATTTCTTAACATAACCAGAGACTCATAGTCTTTTATTTGCACTAACCAAGTGTGGCAAACATTTTAGTTTATTTACCAGTTTCCTCTTTCAAGACAACAGTGAGGTCCAAATTATGAGTAAATTACCACGAAAAAAGGATACATATCAGCAGACCATGGTCTGAAACATGTTTTGAAACTTACACACTATGGTGTCTGTAAGTTTCAAAAGTAAAATAGTTTTTTTTTAATTTATTTATTTACCATTCTAAATAGTCACACAACACAATTAGAAATAATTGAGCGTTCGAAAAATCTAAAGTTTTGTGATAATGCTGCAATGTGATTTACAAAATCTTGTCAACGAGAGACAATGACGGTCCGCGAAGAACCGTGACAGCAATAAAGAAAAAAAAACACAATGACTGAGAAAGATACCCACTATAATAGTTATTAAGTATGTACTTATAAATATTTTCTTAATGGGTAAGAAGAACCCTGGTTCAAGACAGCTGTGTGATGTGCGTAAAATTGTTCATTTTTGGTTTGCAGAATAGGCTTCTTCAATATGTTCCTCGTTCAGCGACAGCATACCCTCTGTTACCCTGAAACTTTATCAACAACATGTTTAATAAGCCTCTCATTTGTACACGAGTCAGAAACAAAGCTTGACTTATACGCCTTATGACAGACGAGTCCTGGGGACACTCACTTAGATGAAATATTTATTTTGTAAAGCCTCGGAACATTTGCATTATAATAAGTAACGTTAGCTTAAGAAAAAGGCAATCAGGATTGTTGGATGCGGTACAGTAAGCAAACAAATTCACGAAAAGGTTTTATTAAAATGTTGCGAGAATTCGCTATCTACTTTAAGTGGCTGCCACGAAAGTAAATCTCAAGAACAGTGGGTCTACCACGAGTTGGCGTCACGTAAACGGCGATAGTTGAGTTTCGTCATTTTTATGACAGTTTTGGTTTCAATATAAAATAGTTGGGGGCGCTGTACCCAAATCCCATACAAAAAACGTCAACATGGTCAACGCGTACGCTAACGGCTGACATTGGTGAAAACTCATGGTAGACATTCAGTAGTTATGACTATTGTGACATTTTGAAAAATTTAACATCATATTTATTTTGAATCCTGAATAACTGAGCAGTTTTTGGCCTAGCTCAACATAAGCCACCACATAAATACTGGATTAGAAAAAACCTAAAGCAAGTACTTCTAAATCAAATCTAATAAACTAAAATAGTAAAAATAATACACCTAAAACAAGTTTAATAAAAACACAAAACGACTACTTCGTCCAATAATCATTTCTGTGCTATGTCGCTTTTAAGAAAAGTTCTTTTATATAAAGAGCCAGTGCTTAAAAATATCCATCAAACGAATCCCCATTCTCTTTATTCAATCATGAACGTAATCACCTCCAAATCTTTATGATTAATTCAAAGACTAAGATTTTGTATGCAGACGTTATAATTCTCTTGCACAAAAACATCAATCCTATCAAGAAAAAAGACATCACCAACAGAACTGAAAGAATTGCCTCGAAGCAAGACCGCAGACCATTATCGAAGGATAAATCAAGCAGAAGTAGCTCGGTTCATACAAAGTACTGAAGTTGTACTCCACCATGATTTATCGGAAACGGGTAGAGTAAAGTTCTCGGTGAAACACTGGCCGTTCTCAGGTGATTCTAAAATTGTCCGAGAAAAGATAAATGGAAGATGTGGAATTGTTGCGGTGTGGTGCCAGTGCGAGAGGCCGCGTAAAATAATTGCTGTTGTGTTCAGAAATTAAATGAATATAAATAATAGAATAGAATAGAAATCATCCATTCACTTCCGGACATCGTTACTTACAAAATAATACAAAAGCATACGATACAAAAGAAAATTAATTAAAAAATATCATCGAGCCTGATGTCCAGAAATGTTAAGGACCTGATGAGCCAGGGATTTGTAAGCTCAGGCACTGATTTTCAGTGGGCCCCTTTGAGTGTCACCCTCCAAATGTCCGTGCATTTGTAGGGGGACCACGTATGTGTCAGATAATATTAAAATTCGTAATAAATATGGTACATGGAAAGTATTTTTGAACCTTTTGTTAATAATAGGATTACGTTGCCGATCATACCGATCACAGCTGGTGAAAAAATATCATTGTTATTGTTGTTTGACGACACGATTGGCGTAGTGCGCTGTAGCACGGTTTCTCGCCTCGATTTCCTTAGTGCCCGGGTTCGATTCCCGGTCGGGTCAATTTAGGAAACGATCTTTTCTGAATTGACTCGGGTCTGGGTGTGCTGGGAGACGCCCCTGGCTGATTTCCTTGTGTGGTACCTTGTAACACAGGGATATTAATCCCTACTTCGAGACCATTACAAGAGGTGTGTTGTCTGGCGCATATTTATATTTATTTATTTATTGTTGATTTGGTTGTTAGATTTCACAGTTACACAGTACTTGCTTGATAAACTGAATTAATAGCAAAATTCAGCCCACAAAGCCTGCTGTCAGAAACTTACCATGAAATCCCCAACAGATCTTCCACATTATTCCTGGTGACTTCGACTTATACGTAAGCCCTGAATCGCGAGCACTAAGGCCCTGGCCTGAGCGACAAGGTATTCCGGCTTGGAATGCGGCCAGCGAGCGAATTTTGGTGGGAATTAAGTCATCTTATACATAAGCGATGAGTGTACGTGCGAGTTCTAATGCAAGCTCATTTAAATGACGAATGAGCTTGATTTAAACTTGTGGCTTTGTCTCGTGTGGTAATGCTGTTACGATACACCATGTACATGCTACCAGTATGTGTACCGTCACGTAAACGGCTATCGTTTCCAATATTTATATCATTTTTAGTTCCATTTATGATCAATAGGGGCGATGTACCGAAATCCAATACAAAAACGTCAACGTGGACTCCAGCGGCTGTCATTGGTGGCTCATGGTCGACATACCGTTCACCAGACTGCTGCAATGGTGGGTGTACCACGCTGCGGTCTCCGTTAGATGGCCTTTACCCCTAAACTCTTTTGCTCCAAGTTAGCAATCGATTTCTATGAAATATCACATATAATATGAATTGAAACTGCGAACTAGAAAACCGTAAAATAATATTCCGCATGGACTTCAGGGGGGCTAGCCAAGAGCAACGGAGGGCGTGTTGCTTTTGGCTAGCCCCCCAGCTATAAATACAGGAATTTCGTAGGTAAGAGCAGTTTGTAGGAAACTTTATTCTGGTGAAGGCAAAGCATTTTGTTAACACTTCTTGTGACGGCTTTTCATTTAAGGAGTTCGGAAAATTGTTTTAGTTTAGAATAACATTGGGCTAGCTAAAGGTTTAATCTTTTACAGTAAATTATGTAGATTAGAAGCTTCTAGAAGATTAACTTTCCTTGCGAAAAAAATATGCCATCACTTCGCGTTCAATCTCAAGGAAAACTAAAGAGGAAATCAATCTCTGGAAAATTATTACTATACCCAATTTTGGCCGTCGTAGTTTTTTTCTTTGGTTCTTTTAAGGCGAGATTAGCCGCCAACTAGCGCTACCAATTAATTTATTTTTATAACTTCCAATTTAGACACTGTTTTAAAAAACGGCAAACATATCTAGGATTAATAATTGACAGTAATTTTAATTGGAGCTTTCATATTGAGCGCGTTTGCAATAAATTGAGACAATTTCTAGCTTATATTACCATTCTCAACAGTCGTATACCGTTCAAGGTTAAATTGATATTATATTATGCACTAGCTGAAACATATGTTAAATACGGGCTCAGTAGCTATGGACGAACCTATAAAACATATCTTGACCAGATTAATAATTTACAGTTAAGAATACTTAAAACTATTGTTTCAAATAATATTAAAAACAAATTCCATAGTGATATCTGTAGTCTTTTCAAGCACTGTAAAACCTTACCGATACACATGCAAGTTCAGTATTCGATTCTGAAGGAGCAATTCTTCAACGAATCCCTAAAAACATATATCAGACACCCTGTATGCACTAGGGCCATTTCTAGGAACCGGCTTTTTCAACCGCGCGCAAACAATGCCTATGGCGAGCGGACAACTAGCTACCTTGTGCCTCGCCTTATCAATAACTTGCCGTCTGAATTAGTGGGCGGTATAACGGAAAAAAATATTAAGTGTAAAATGAAATGTTATTACTTTAATTTAAATTGGTGAGTTTGGTGACTGGCGATTCTGTATGATTGTTCATATATGTAATTTTTGTATTGCCTATAGCAAA
This sequence comes from Udea olivalis, assembly GCA_947369235.1. Classification (NCBI taxonomy): domain Eukaryota; kingdom Metazoa; phylum Arthropoda; class Insecta; order Lepidoptera; family Crambidae; genus Udea; species Udea olivalis. Next base: position 19,587,117 of record OX376350.1, on the reverse strand, counting down.
AGGTATACCTACCTATTTCTATTGCCTTTAACAGAATACCTATGTAAGTACCTAGTTTTATTAAATGGTAAATTCACGATGTTTCTCAAGTGTAAACCTTAGTGGTTTTTTAGAAACTATCACTATGCGAATGTATGCAACTATTTTTATTTGGTAAATAAAAGAAAAAAAAAATCAGGACTTGGGTTTTACAAAAGAAAGCTTACATAGTCATACACACATGACTATTCTTAAGTGAGGTAGTTTGAGGCAAGTGGCACTCATATAGAACACTCAGAAGCATAGAAGTCTATGTTTTCATTTGTCTACCACGAGCTTACATCAATGACAGTCGCTAGCATCCGCGTTGACCATTTGTATGGAACTGCGGTGAAGCGACCCTGGTGATTAGAAATGGAACCAAAAAGAAATACAGATTTCTGAAGTAGTTCACGTGAAAGAAATTCATGGTAGACAAACTTAAAGGATTAGAGCCTTTTTTCGCTTGGCTGAAACTTTTTGGTACTTTACTTACAAGTCATAAGTAAATCAACATTTATAGTCCAAGTCTTACTGTAGATATTAGTTAGTTTACTTAGTCCAGTGTAACACGGTTGAGCTTAAGTAATTTCTGAAAAAACAACTAGCGAAACTTGAACAAAGTTTGGAAAACATGAATTATTAACTTCTGAAAGAATATTCTGAACTTCAACCAACAAGTCATTTAAATTTTAAAAAGATCTCTTCTTTGGAGATCAGATACAGTGGTGTATTAGCAAACTTTACAACAGGATAGTTGCGGCTACGTAGACTAAGTTTGAGATTGCAAAACTATTTTGTTTTGTTAGTGTTTTGGTTACAAACCCAACGGAAAATTACTATATAATTAATTTCTGATAAATAAGAAATCTAACCAAGAGCTTTTTCATGACACCTTAATAAGGTTTGAAATCTGGCCCGAATACCCTGAACTCTCAGGACAGCAAAGAAACTCTTCATTCACGTAATCTCCGTTTCATTCAAGCCGTGAAAATTCAGACACTCGTAGCTTACATAAAAGTAAGTAGATGTTTATAGTCCCAATGCTAGTCATCATTGAAATCAATTTATCACTAAAACTTGATGGGGGTTGGCTTTTTCACCAAGGGGACACAAGTATTAGCTACAAGGGTTTTTTATTTGACCATATCATTTAATTCAGGCAGCTAAATTATATTTTCAGTTCTTACAAAACATAATTAAAAACGAACTACATATTCAATGAACAACAAATTATCTAACACGTATTCTTAATAGGCAACGTGTGACGCAGTATGGTGTATAGTAGCCGACCTCGAAACCGCCGATATAAGACACCTTTCGGCCAAAACTCCTCTTTCATGAAGGTCGATAGAAGATTAGTTGGAACCCTTACCACATATGAGTTAAAATTGACATAGCGGGACTCCACCCGCTCGACCCTCGAAGTGAAGTTGGACTTGATATCTACAAGTACTCTACCATTTCCTCTGCCTTCGTAGAGTAATGGAGGCGGGACACGTACAACAGGAACGTAACGTAAACGTCACGTAAAATACTTACGCAGGCTACATACCGCATCATAAGTACACACTAATCACTTCGTCTGGGTTGTTGGGAATATCAACAACTAAATATGAAAAGCTAATCCACGACTTGAGAATTGCAATTAGTGGTTTGCGTTAATTTTTTAGTCAAATAAGATGGGATTAACCTTTTAAAACTGCACTTGACATGAAAGGATCTATGAAATAAATTGTTGAATTGTAACTTGAAATGAATGGTTTTCAGTCCTTGTCAGATCTTTTCAATCTGAGAGTTCCAGCAAAAGTGAACAAGGTTTTTGCCCAATGATTGAGCAGAATAGATTTTGACTATTTAGAAATAGAAATAGAAAACATTTATTAAATTTTTGGACATCGTTACATTCGAGGAAAAAAACACGTAGGTGATAGGCATAAAATAACAGAACAAAATAACAACAAGACAAGATAAAAGGACCTCACTCAGCATTCAGCCTGGGCTTTGAAGGCCCAGGCGCTGATTTTCATTGGGCCCCAAATGAGTAGACTCACGGACACTTGCGGTGGATACACGTATGTGCCTTATGATTATGTATAATGAATACTTAATATAGGTAAGAGGATGGTGAGTAATTTAATGTATAGTGTAGTGTAAATAAGTGTAATACTACGCTTACATAGACATATTATTATAATGTATACATAGATAAGAGATACCGTGCCGGTTGTATAGTATTTAATGAATTAGCGAGTAATTTCGCCTATAAACTATTCCACTGGTGGACTAAAATTGAAAATTGAAAACTAATTGAAATCAAACCATCGCTACAAGCAATCGGTCCAACCACTACGCTTGCCAAATGTGTGTTGGATATCACAAACACAGGTTTGGAATGATTGAGGATGCTGACTGATGCTGCCCCATGATGATGAAACTAACATACTCTTAACGATGGTATGGAAGAAAGGAAATTTTAACAACCATCATGTATTTTGACGACCGACTTGGTGTAATGGTTAAGAAGTTGGCTACTACACCAGAGGTCGCGGGTTCGATCCCCGCACAGTACAAACAATTGTGTGCATGAACATGTCTGTTTGTACTGGTCTGGGTGTCTCCTATGTATAATAAGTATGTATTTACAAAAAAAAATGTATTTAAGTATGTTTATCCGTTGTCTAGTATCCCATAACACAAGCTTAATTAGCTTACTTTGGGGCTAGATGGCGCTGTGTGGAGTAATGTCCAGGGATATTTATTTATTTATTTATTTTTGTTTTATTAGATATGTTATTTAATTTTCACAAAAAAATCTTTATAAGTACATTATAGTAGGCTTTTTTGTCAAATGCGTTCGGCCGTAACAACAGACTTTTCAAATGAGTTTGTCCCTAAAGTAGGCACTAGGCAGCGAGATATTTTCTAGACAAGCATTTTTCTTATTCGGCCACATCGAACGAATTCCGTCATAATAATTAAACAAAAAGTCCCAGTTCTCTCAATAGTGTTTCGTGACGCGTTTCGTATTCCGTGGGTTGTAATGGGATGAACTCGATATCGTTTAGGACGCCGAAACCCTTTGTCTCTATAACGGGCATTGGTCCAAGTCTATGTATTTAGGCGGGTTATTATATTATACATTGTCAGAATTATTGTAATTATGTAACCGTTCTTGGATCATAGTGATGTCCCATTTAAGCCAGTTATATTGTTAAAAAAACCAACCAAGTGCGAGTCGGACTCGCGCACCGAGGGTTCCGTACAAACCTGTGGGTATATTTATTAAAAATATTTTTATTATAATATGTAACTGAAAATTTACGGTTTTCGCAATTTTTCCTTTATCTATGCTTTAAGACGTTGCTTCGTACCAAATTTGAAGATTCTTAGTTCACGTGCAGTACCTGTAGGTTTTGATTCCCTTGCGAGTGTCGAAAATTTGCGGCATAAACGTTGTATCTTTTAAATAGAAATAGAAATAGAAAAACATTTATTAACTTTAAGGACATCGTTATATTTATAAAGTAAACACAAAAGAAGTAGGCATTAACAACAAAACATATAGGTAACAGGAAAAAAAAGATCATACCATCAGACAGCCAAACCAAAGACAGACTTTTGATGGCGTTGGCTTAGAAGTTTAATTTTTTACAGCTCCAAGGGACAGTAGACCTGAGTATTGGATATAAATTCCAGCTTGATACCTCCTCGCGTTCCTGAGAAAAAGGGTCTTGACAGACAGACAGGCGGACGGACGGACAACAAAGTGATCCTAGGGTTCCGTTTTTTCCTTTCGACGTACGGAACCCTAAAAATAACTGAGTCTGTTCCTGAAAATGAAGTGTAGGATGCCCTCCAAGTAGATGAAACCATGATCTGTATGTCTAAAACGTCATCGCGGACGCTAGCGGCTGTCTTTGGTGTAAACTCATGGCAGACATACTGAGAAAGGTTGCAGACAAAACAGCCTTTGTTCGAAAAAAAATATGTCACAATTTGCCTGACCTGGATTTGAAACTTTGCATGACCAGTGTTTGCCTACCATGAGTTCAACTAGAGTAAACACAGTTAGCAACAGCAACTTGTGTGCCTTTTTTTGACTGGCCTGTTGGCGCAATGGCAGGGATCCTGCCTTTGACGCCGGAAGTCGTGGGTGAATCCCCACCCATGACAAACATTTATGTGACGAACATTTGTGTTTGTTGTGTGTCTGTGTGTTATAATCTATTTAAGTATGTATTTAGAAATATTTAAGTATGTTTATCAGTCTCTGACGCCCATTATTCAAGCTCTGCTTAGTTTGGGGTCAGATGATCTTGGTATGAATTGTCCCAGATATTTATTTATTTATTATTTATTTTTTAGTAACATTACTATTCAATAGAAGCGTGTACCGGAATTCCATACAAAAAGTTGACAATGGGCGTAAATCAACAGTACGTTTGTTAGAGATTCAGGATGAAGCACTTTACAGAGGCTGCACGAAAAAAGCAACACGCCACATGTCATGGTCTCGAAGTAGGAATAAATATCCCTGTGCTACGAGGTACAATACAAGGAATTAAATCAAGGGCGTCTCCCAGCATACTTAGACCCAAACCAACTTAGGAAAAATTGTTTCCTGAATTGACACGACCGTGAATCAAACCCGGGACACCACGCAAGGCAACCTACACTTCGCTAATCGTGTTGTCAAATCATCATTACTTTTTCGTGTTTTTTTTGGTTCTGCCACAAAGTACGTATGCGCCCCAGACAGATAGGCCGCTAAGAACAAACCGCCATTTTGATTACGCACACAGACACAGTAAGTTCACGCAACATCGGTGACGCGCACTATCGCAAGTGTTTTCGTTTTTGTCGAACTTGGTGCAATAGTGGGTTCTGTCACTTGCCAGTCACTTCACTACTACTTGTACCTACTTCATTTTAAAAATTCAGAGTGAATATAGCAGCAACCCTAGGCGGTCAGGCAAGTTTAGGTAATTATACTGGAAAAAGACGAGAGCGAGCTTTCTGTAAACACTTTTGTGCTTCTGCCCTACACTTGGGCCAGACAGCCAGCAGTGAGAACTAGTTAATGCCGTACTTAGTTTTAAGTTAGCCCGGAGTTGCGCTAATTAGCTGTTTGTCGCTTTTTGTGCTTCGGCACTGAGGGAACAAAACTTGGTGTAAATCACTTCTCTGTGTACATTTTAGACTGAGCATAAATTACTGAAAGTTGTTACCCTTTGCGAAATTTTGCTTGTGTAACGTGTTTAATTAATTTTTTTCGTGTACTTTGCTAGGCTGAACTGAAATTGAATTTGAATTATAGCGTATGTTCGGTAATAAATTAAAGAGTTAGGGCTGTTGTATACTGGTTGTATCGTTGGCAAAAAATCCTATTGTTGCGACCGGCCACGTACTCATATTTATTATAATAACGTTTCTTACTAGCACATACCATCACGACTATAAATCCTCAATAGGTAGTCTGTAACTGTTGCCATCATGGTAAATACACTCAGAAGCCCACTTTTCACCAATGGTATTAGAACCAAACGTGGTAGATTTTGAGCCTCCCACCGGGTTTGATTTGGTTTTTTATAGATATTTTCCATCTTCGAGTTGGAAATTCAACAAAGATGACACATGATTTGGACTTGGGACCACACTTTCCACGGTTTCGAGTTGGGGTGCTTAACCCCTAGGCCACGACGCTCTCAACATACGCCCAAAAACGTAGTCAATCGGAGCCTCTCCTAGTTTCTCGTAGCCACTAGTAGCAGCTCTTAGTGCTTGTTGTCTATATTAATGTTAATAAGTATGTATAAAATGTAATATGGGACACTGGAGCTATTTAATGTTATTCGCCTTGACCTAAATTATGGGCAAGGAGGACTGAGTTTACGCCGACGACCCTAGTGGATAGTAATGGTTTTAAAGATAACATACTAGTTGCTGTAGTTAACTATCGTAGTTTACGTAAGGCAAACTCATCGTAAAGGTACAGGCCATGTGTTGAGATGTACTAAAATATCAACTACAAGCTATTGCCAGCAAATTTGTCTGAGTCAACTGAGTTTTTAAAAAATCTACCTGTGAATGAATCCTAAGCATTCTTTATTCTGATCCAGCTTGTGAAGTATGAAAGCTCAGTATTTTATCAAAATCCATTTAGAAAATCTTGTGATGCTTTATCAAGAGAAACGTTTATTAGCATCAAATATTAAATAATCCATTTTATTATATACATCGCAGAAATTTGTAGCAGAATGGCTCTAAGAAGACAAGTGCTCCTACTTTTTTATTTGCGTTTTTAGAGCAATTTTCAAAGTGCTCTCCCACTTACATGTGGCCTAAATTTTGTCAGTCCAAGGTCGGAAGACAATAACAAATCATACCATGGGTCCCAGCGGGCAAGACTGGTGCCAAGAACACAAGGCTTTAGTCATCTTTTGACAAAACCCCAAATTTATCGTGGGCGAAGTTGTTACTTACATACTTGAATGCTGTTGGGAAGTTTGTACAGTAATTGCTGTAATATGCTCTGCTATTTGTTGAGAGTTATTATTAGTATTTATTCATTTGTTTGTTAGTTGTTTGATTGTTAGATAAGATACCATGAGCAACATAAAGCTAAGGAGACACTGCCAGCGGATCGGGCAAAGCCCCTTAAACTACAAGCGATTCCGATTGCACATAAGGAACCCTCTGACGATACCTACCACCTACCTGTAGGTCTACCACGAGTTGCCACTTTTAATTTACGTTATCGTTCTCGTAAAAGAATGTATTAAGATATGACATTATCCTGTCATGTCATGTCAAATCCCAATACATTTTTTTTACGATAACGTAAATTTAAAGTGGCAGCTTGTGGTAGACGTACTGTATTTGAAAATGGATTCAACGCTTTGTGCCAAGTGACGGTTGCTAACAAGTTTTGAAATGACAGATTAATGGCAAACGCTGCGTCGACTTTAATAATAAGAACTGTTGAATTTTTGTGGATTATTTGTAGCTTACTCACGATGTAAATGAAGGTGTCGGCCATTAGCAGCATATTTATGGCTTCAGGCTTCACGGGTGATACATAGTTTTGTACTTTCTGGTTTCTGATATTTTAGTGGATGGAGGCACAAATTACGCGGCCCAGACAGATAGTCCGCTTAGAACAAACCGACATTTTGGTCACGCACATAGATACAGTGAGTTTACAAAGGATACCGGTCAGAATCGGTGTCACGGCCAGTCGCACTGTCGCGAGTGTTTTTGATTTTGTCGAACTTGGTGCAATTCTTCACATGATACATTTTGTTTTTGGCGGGTTCTGTCAAGTAGGTATATAAAACCTACCTACTTAATTTTAAAAATTGAGAGCAAATATAGTAGTTACCCTAGGCGGTCAGACAAGTTTAGGTAATAATACTGGAAAAAGGTGATAGCGGTCTTTCTGTAAACTCTTTATTTTGTGATGGAGGCCTATCTTTAGCAGTGGTCACCCTGTAGCGGCTTGCTGTTAGTGATGATGATTGTCTAGCAATTATCGCTTCGCTTCCCATATGCCCTAAACTCAACCGTGCGGCGAACACCGCAAGTTGCAACAATATGAGGCACGGCAGTTGGCTGGGAGCCATTCGATTTGTTCCCGCGAGATTAGAATGTTAATGCCGCTAGTTTGTCTTGTTGTCTTGTCGCTGGCAACATTCTGAACGTGCGGCATTGTTGCTGACTTGAGGTATGCGCTCTGGTTGATGATAAGTGGGGATGAAGGTTGAAGTTTGTTCAAGAAGACTGGTATTTTAGCTATAGGGTTTGGTATGTTGTATGCACTTGGCTTGGAAAAATGGAGGTCATAATTTAAAGAAAATCAAAAATCCGTAATTTTTTATTTTGACAAGCAACATTGTCGGTACTTATACAATTTGAATTTTACGATAGTAATATGTTGTTTTATGCTACATAATGTGTTTTCTGGAATTAAATGAATAAATCATTGCATTAACAACAGGTGTAGGTACAAAGTTTCCTTTCAATATTTCACCATGAAAATCGGTAAAATCTGACATTGTACGCGCAGTCCTCCGCTATGCGCAGGTTCAGCCATACTCGTATATTACAACAGCAGGCCCAGTTTATGGCACATAAATATAATTTACACTCGGCAGGAACAAATGTACTTTACCGTACCGGAAAGGTCGATGGTGATTGGCCCTTTTCTTTCTATTAGAGCTAGCAGGACGTATTTTTTGTACAACCGAGGGCAGGCAAGCATAGGAATCGCCTAAATGAAAAATATGCCAGAGGCAGTGCTACGTGCTGCGTTACGGCGTCGTAGTCCAAATTACTACGAAAAACTAGTGAGTGGAGATTTTTTTGCCTTGCGTTAAATTAATTACGATGTATTCACAACTGGGAACTGTAGGGTAACTGTGTTCGTGACTGTACATGATCATCATCGTCATGGCCTCTAACAAAATCACCGCCCTTAAATGGGTCTTCCCACGGTCGCTAATAAATCAGAGTCCAAGGGTGCTTTTTCACATTGCATGGTTTTCATGACGGAGCGAAGTGAGTTCGTTCGGTGTTTTCGTAGACTCCTAAACTGTTGGATTCGCCATTAGTGCACGCACTGATATAAAAGAAATAAATAAATAACAAATATCTGGGACAATTTACACCATGATCATCTGACCCCAAACTAAGCAGTGCTTGTATGCACTATGGGCGTCGGCGACTGATAAATATACTTAAATATTTTTTAATACATACTTAAATAGATAATAACATCCAGACACACAACAAACACAAATCTCCTTAAATGTTTGCCATGGTGGGGATCGAACCCACGACCTCCGGCGCTAAAGGCAGGATCCCTCCCAACTTGCGCCAACAGGCCAGTCAAATAATTAAAAATGCGCCAGTCAACACACCCCTTTGTCATGGTCTCGAAGTAGTAATATCCCTGTGTTACGAGGTACCAGACATGGAATCAAGCCAGGGGCGTCTCCGAGTACACTCAGACCGGAGTTTATTCAGAAAAGATCGTTTCCTGAATTAACTCGACCGGGAATCGTACCCGGGACACGACGTAATTCAAGGCGAGAAACTGTGCCGCACTACGCAAATCGTGTCGTCGACTAATGGCAGGGTGCTGTAAAGCTTAACAGCGGTGTTTTTGCAATTTTCAACCAATGCGAATAAAGGCAGACCTGCCTTTTAGCAATCCTATTGGTTAAAAATTGACAAAACTCGGCTCCGCTTCGGTGGACAGGCAGCCTTCGTATAGCCTTTTTTCCCAAAGTGGGAGGGTAAAAATGTGGTTTCGATTGCTATTTTAGGCCACACTTTTTTCAGGATATTATGATATCAATTACATATTATTTTCTTTATATCGTTAAAGCCTTTTTTTTTTCAAGTATTTAAGCATTCACAGAGGAATTATTCAGAATCTCATGACAAATCGTTTCAATAACAACTTGGGACGAGTTCGCTCACAAACCCGTGATAGATTTGCCTCTCTATCCATTTATCATTTGGAATATGTCACGTACTGCAATTACGAGTACCGTAGGAACGTACGTATACTAAAAATGGTTAGGCTGAACACATTTTTATTCATCTGTTTAAGATTTAAAAAATAGGTGTCAAGAAAACTTTACATCGGAAATTATACTGTTTTGTAATCCTCCTTAGGGTTAAGATATCTAAAGGAACGACTTTCTTTTAGTAAATCGTCATAGTAGGTACTAGTTAACCCCTCGTTTTATAAATGTTTCTTGTTCAGTTAAATCAAAGCCGCAATTCTGAAAATTCCACTCTAACTTTGGACTCTAAATACCCATCTAGTTTAATTCTGTAATTTCGATTACTACGAGTAGGCCTTCATTCGAGATTTTTACATAACAACATAAGAACCATTTTTGTATCACCCTACAAATTTAAATATATTATACTACTTGTGAATTTCAGCTAGGCTTTTTAAAAAACGTCTGATGGCCTTGTGTAATGACGTCCCTAAGATAATGTAACACTTTTTGAGTTAAAAAAATGGTGGTGTTTTTATTTCAGATTTCATAAGAATCAGGGATGATTTTGAGATGGTTGGTAATAAGATTATTAATTTACTCTTTGTGGCCAAATTTCTACTTTAAACTCGACCAAACAATGTATCTTAAATCGCTCGTTAAAATCGACTATCACCGACTTTCACCGACTTTTTCTTGGGGGAGGCCTATGCCCAGCAGTGGGCGTCGTTCGGCTGAAATGATGATCACCGACTTTCCCGATACCTCCACACAACCAATAGACTTTACGTGGAGCATAAAAATAGGTACCTTAAAATCAGCTAGTGCCCGCTTGCTATCGTTTTATAGTGGCATAAATTTTATCGTGTGTGAAAATCACTATTTTACGATGCGGCGTGAATATTATAGGTTAGATCCTTACCGATTCCAGTCAAGTATGGGTGGTTATGAATTGGTTTGCGTAAGCATTACTGGGTTTATAGTTTGGCTATCGTTAAAGCAGTAGCTTGGGTAGAAGTGTTACCGCAAGATATTATATGTTATCGGTATCGCACAATGTTGATATGCTATAAATGCTTTGCAATTATATGGTAGATCATTATTTGCTACGCTATTTGTGCTTGGATCTTCTTGAAGTTCTTATGCACTTGACTACAAATGTATTTCTATATTTACGAGTGAAACGAATAACTCAATAGTGCAAAAATATTTACGAAATGTATCAAAATCGCAACTCACGAAATAACCTCCTTAATGTTAACTGCAATCTGTATAACTTTCTCTACTTAATTTAGAAAGAGCTAATTTGCCAACAGATATATTAGATCTGTTCAAGTATTTGTATGGAGTCAGGTGAACCTCTGGTGGTAAGATGGGCAGATGAGTTCTCTGAGCCTTACAGGATGGAGTGCGGGGTGAGGCAGGGGGGGCTTACCTCGCCCAGCCTCTTTAGCCAGTATGTAAATGAACTGATCGAGGAGCTAAGCATCACGCGTGTCGGATGTCACATTGGGGATGTATGCGTCAATAATATCAGTTACGCAGACGACATGGTGCTGCTGGCTCCATCGGAAACTCCTTAAAATCTGTGAGTCTTATGCAGGTTTACATGGTCTCCTGTACAATGGGATGAAGAGTGAGTACATGGTTTTTAGAGCTGGTAACAAGTGTCCAAAAGTCGTACCTCCATTGAAACTTGACGATAAACTTCTTAAAACAGTGAAACAATTTAAATTCCTTGGAACCTTTGTATCCGGAGACCTAAAAGATGATATCGATATGGAGAGGGAACTCAGGGCGCTTTCGGTAAGAGTAAACACGTTGGAACGCAGATTTGCGCATTGCTCGACTGCAGTAAAGGTAACGCTTTTGAAAGCATACTGCACGCACATCGCTCTGCTCGAGTAGTCTCTGGGCCAGCTTTACTAAGGGATCGTTTAGCGCCTTGCAAATACAATTCAAATTCCTTCAGAGCACTATTGAGGCTGCCACATTTTTGTAGCCCCTCAGCTATGTTTGCACATTTGGGGGTGGATAGCTTTGGCGCCATATTACGTAAAAAAGCGGCTTCACTACTGCGCCTAGTACGAGGAAGCGGTAACAGTGTTCTAAGGGTGATATCCGACAGCGGGGACTGTCCGTCTGTTGGCTATTCGATTGAGAAAATCTTGTCACTCGTAGAATATAAGTGCTAACACCACTGGATATGAGTTTACAAACAAATTATGGATCTTGTAGTTGTCCGAAAATAATCATTTTTATTTTTATGAACATTACACACGCACAGTGCTACGTTATTTTATTCAATTATATAATTACAGTATCATTCGAATCCATGACATTTAGCATACTGGAAATTCGTCAGGTTTTCCCCCGTTACTCAGTTTGTAAAAGTCGCGGGTTCCAGTTTCGCCTTATACTTAAAGCAAATAATACTAAATATTATAGCTACCGTTGCTAGAAAATGTTAAAAAATATGGTTTTTATATGGTAGGTATCTTTGGCAAAATATTTATAATTTTGTCTGTGGTAAATTTATTGTTTGTAAACTGTTTTTTTCATAACGAGCATGCTACCACAAAATAAAGAGTTAACAGAAAGATCGCTCTCGCTTTTTCCAATATAATTACCTAAACTTGCCTGACCGCCTTGGGTTACTACTATATTTGCTCTGAATTTACAAAATTAAATAAGTCGGTTATACCTACTTGACAGAACCGCCATTCATCATGTGAAAAATTGCACTAAGTTGGACAAAAACAAAAACACTCACGTCGGTGCGACTCGCCACGTGACATAACCTATTCTTACCAGTATCGCCTGTAAATTCACTTTAACTGTGTGCGTGATCAAAATGGCGGTTTGTTCTAAGCCGACTATTTGTCCGGGCCGCCGCGCCGCATCCGTTATTTCTGATGCTACTTTTTTTGACCTCTGACAATGGTGACAAGCGGGCAATGTGTCACATCTATCGGTAACCCATCGATCACCCGACGACGGGTGTGCCTAGCGTATGATTGTGAACATTAATCATATGTTATGTGAAGGTTTTAGATAAGTGTGGCAAAGATGGCGCGAAGAATTTCGATAGTGACGCTTATGAATGACATTCAACGTGAATATTACATTTTACCATTTTTTTGACGACACGATTGGCGTAGTGTGCTGTAGCACGGTTTCTCGCCTCGATTTCCGTAGTGTCCCGGGTTCGATTCCCGGTCGGGTCAATTCAGGAAACGATCTTTTCTGAATTGACTCGGGTCTGGGTGTGCTGGGAGACGGGGCGTCTCTAGCTTATTTCCTTGTGTGGTACCTCGTAACACAGGGATTTAATAATCCCTACTTCGAGACCATTACAAGAGGTGTGTTGTCTGGCGCATATTTATATTTATATTTATGTTACTTTTGCTTCAGGAAACGCAGTTATGCGTGCCATATTCTAGCTCAGGCTTTTCAAATAGTTAGGCCAATAAGACAATGAGCTTCGACACAATATAGACACTTAACTAATAAAACTAATGATCATCTTCAGAATCGGAATTAGCACCCTTATTAAAATGATATAAAACCAAAAGAGATTTATTCGCCTTTGTGAAACTCTTAAAACCACAATTAAATAGCATGACTACAGCGAATGTTTGAAAGCAGTGAAATCAAACGAATCTAAGGCTTTGATAATAAGAGCTAATAACTTCTCGAAAGTTCGGCTTGTATAAGTTTTAATGTAGTTTCTTTTGTGGCTCCCGCTTTGAATATTAATAAGCCGGTGCAGACGAATATCGGGAGCTAATAATGTTGTGCCGTTGCTGTGGTTTTGAAACACGATTCAGGTTATTTATTTTAGGGGTCACATTACGTCTACCACGAGTTGTCAATTTCAATTTACGTTAACGTTCGCGTAAAAAAATTGTGTTGGGATGGCACATGACATGACATGACAATGTCAAATCCCAATGCATTTTTTTACGCAAACGATAATGTTAATTTAAAGTGGCAACTCGTGATAGACGTACTGAACCATTTACAATCAGCAATACAAAAGTAACGATATTTTCATTATTTAATTTAGCTAAACAAGTAAAATATCTAATTTGATCATACAAAATACTGAATACGGAGTTTACAATTCGGTTTTATGAATGAAAAGCTCCATGAAGTAATGACTATGAACATGAAGTAATCTTAGGGTGTTATTAATTTATTTAATAATTTTCCACTAGGAAATTATTTTTCCAAAGGAAAGCTTTCAAATAATTACCATTATATGTGTATGTAATACTTACTATGGTAAGATAATATAGTTTCTGTGATATGACATGAATAAGAAACTTAACGAAAGACAGTTTTTCTAAAAAATATACAGTAGAGTTACTTCCCAAAGGCTTCAAAATCAAAGAGTAAGTGAAATTGTAACTTTGCCGGTTCATGTTTTGAATAACATATTTGTGCTAGCACTTGTGAAATCTTCAAATAACTTTATTTGATGCTTTCTGAAATCCGACTCGGCTAAAGCTAAATGGCCTTTAAGGTTGTAAAACATTTGATTCTGTATTTGTAACATACCTTATCAAATGGTTGCAAAATGATTTTCTTTGTCTTTTCAATTTCCAAGTACCAATACGCAAGGTGTGGTGCGTCAGGAGGATGTCAAAAGAGCAGGCATTCATCAGCTCGCACGACGCTAGGCCGAAGCCTGTGTGCTCCTGTCGGATGAAACCTTTCACGTGACGGTTACTGCACCCTTGTGATCGGAGGCGATGCAAGATAGAGGCAGCGGCGTATTTTTAATGAGAAAATATTGTTTGGTCAGGTTCCGCCACATTCTTATAATATACAGAGGAAACATAAGAAGTCGTGTTAAGAGGAGTTATTATTATTATTATTTCAACTGGGGACGCTGGCGGTGGGCCGGGTGATCGGTGCGTTTGTTGTGGGCCATTTCACCCATTTCCCCGGGCCCCCCTTGCAAGAGGAGTTAAGCAGTTGTATAAAGTTAAATACAATTATTTGTCCTAAATTATAACAATTATTTTTATTGAGTTAATTATAAAAAAAATGTAATAAAAATATAAATTCATTTTACATATTTTTTTTTATATTCCAAAATGATAAAAAGTATTTTTTGTGTTATCTCAGTAGTGCTAGCTGTACGACAAAAAAAAGCAGCAATGGTGTTAAAAGGATAAAAATCGGAACGATTGATCTTATTAATAAAAAAAACGAAATGTAACTTTTTTTTCAAAATAGCTTTTTCAGGGTTAGATAATAATATGAGGATTACGTACCGTCTGAGGCATATTTTATCAAATAAAAATCCACCTTATCGTAATAGGAGGAGCCTACACTTGGTATATTTTGTATATAAATAAATAAATATAAATATGCTCCAGACAACACACCTCTCGAAATGGTCTCGAAGTAGGGATTAATATCTCTGTGTCACGAGGTACCACACAAGGAAATAAGCCAGGGGCGTCTCCCAGGACTCCCAGACGCGAGTCAATTCAGAAAAGATCGTTTCCTGAATTGACCCGACCGGGAATCGAACCCGGGACACTACGGAAATCGAGCCGAGAAATCGTGCTACAGCGCACTACGCCAATAGTGTCGTCATATAATTTTTATTTTAATTCAAAACAATTGACTGTAGTGTAATGAAGTGATATATTTTTAAAATCGGCTCTTTCATAAGATACCACACATGATAGATTTTAATTTATTTATTTAAAAAGAGATGATGTCATTACTCCTCTTTTTTTTCTCTGCTACAGGTCAAATTGTTTCTAATGGCCTAAAGATCAATCGTTGAGCTTTGTACTGAATTTGGGGTGGCTCATCCATTTTTATAAGCCAGATATTTTAAAAAATGGTTCTATGTCACCACAATTTGACGACCGACTTGGTGTAATGGTTAAGAAGTTGGCTACTACACCAGAGGTCGCGGGTTCGATCCGCGCACAGTACAAACATTTGTGTGCATGAACATGTCTGTTTGTACTGGTCTGGGTGTCTCCTATGTATAATAAGTATGTATTTACAAAAGAAAATGTATTTAAGTATGTTTATCCGTTGTCTAGTATCCCATAACACAAGCTTTAATTAGCTTACTTTGGGGCTAGATGGCGCTGTGTGGAATAATGTCCAGGGATATTTATTTATTTATTTATTTTATAATTTTCCGACAGGTTTTTTGAAAGGAAACAACATTGGTGCCCAACGTGGGATGCGAAATTAGACAACGACAAAACCTAAAAATTTTTGTTTAGTAAGCCGACCTAGGGAATAAACTGTTTTTCCCTGTCACTCACACCCCAGGTGGTGCAAGAAAAGTGCGGGCGTGCCGCATGCAGTCCGCGAGACACACCACACCACCCTCAGCGGCCGGAGGGTCGGCAGAACAGGTGTGAAGCAGGCTTTTATATTATCTTCGGAAATAATAAATGTAACTAAGGATTAAAAAAATAAGTAATGTTCCTGATCATAGGACTTTTGAAAGAAAGTATGTTACGAAAGTGATAAACATGAGCATTAATTAAGCCAGGGCTCGACCGCGAAATGAGCAACATCCAATCATAAATTTTGATAGCCTTGGAAGTAAACAGTTTCAATGCTACACCGGTGCGTTTTAACAATCGATTGCCTGTCATATACCTGTACTGTGTTTTCACCTTAAGTCAAAGGTTCAAATGTGGTTAAATTGTTGTATCTATGTACAATTAAATAATAGTAAAATGTGTCAGTTAGTCACAGATATCAATTTCTATGAAATAAAATTATTGTTATTTAAAAATTAATACGTATATTCTAAATGTATAAAATTTAAAAAAAGAGTAACACCCTGAAACAGACGAAACGTATTTTTTGCAAACGCAAAAAAACGCTGAAATACTTTTAATTTTTATTTTATTGCTGTCGGTACAATTCAAGTTCATTACCCCTCGATGACGTCACCGTCACTCGGCAGAGTGGCTGCTGTTCTATGAAGCACTATGCATACTAAATGACGGCTCACATGAACACTGCCTTTGTTCTACTCAGAACAGATTGGAGAAGACAAAGATTAATATATAAATTATGTAGAAGTAACTTGAAGTTTCTAGGCTGTTGGATGTTTATGATCTTCGCCGTTGTTTGAAAAAAGTCGTGAAAGATATACTACGGTACCTAATAACAGTGTGTTGAAATACACACTGTTATTAGGTACCGTAGTATATCTTTCATTATACAGGTGGCCCTTTTAGATTGGTCAGTAGTCAGTGGGCAAGTCTGAAACTATATGACATCTGTTCTTAGGAACCATGTGATCGATTTAAGTGACAAGAAAAACATGAACGTCTGAATTTTATAGTCGGAAGTAATGAATGGGAGAGTATGCGCATAAAAAAAACCGCTAGGAGAATGTTAAGAGTTTATGTCATTATCCTAACACGTCCACTGCTGTAAATGCATCTTATTTAATTTATATATTTTATTCTTTATTACGCATTTACAAAAAATGGTACGATTGGCGGACTTAATGTCTGGAGGCGATTTTCGCAAACTGCTCCGCCCGCGTCTGCCCGTGTTGACTTCCTACTACAGTGTAGACTAAAGAGGTACTCGCTGATGATTTCGCTTTTTATTCTTGGCAAAAAAAAATTGAAATCGGTCCCGTACTTTTTTAATTTACCCATTTAAAACACCCAAAAAATCAAATCTTTCCTCTTTATAATAAAAGTTTTGATTGTAAAACCTTCTAAAAGTAATACTGATGTTTATCAAATAACAGGCATATTAGGACATCTAGGAAATTCGCGCTTCTCGTAACCAGAATCGCTCTCAATAATAAATTCACCGCTCCAACTGATTCCCTCACTTCGCTCGCTTCGCTTAATTCACTCAGTGAATGCTTTGACAACCCTGACGAGCTCATTGTTCGTTCGTAATTCAGTTTCAACAGAACCTTAGTAACTGAAACCGAACAAACCTGTACATTTCTGTGTGATGTAACGTTCTTGTAAATGTTCAAAAGGTAAGTTTAAGTGATTCTTGCGTTTAATGTGTGTGAAAGTTTTTAACCATTTGCCAAATGAATTTAAATTCAAGTCAATTTAAGACAGGGTTACATAAAAGGTTACTGTCGAAGACCTTCTACCATTTAAAAGAATTTCTAGAAGGGAAATACTAAGTAGTTTCTATTCTTTGGTGTGTCTTTATAAAATTATGATTAGATTTCGTAATGTTTATGTCAAAAATGTTAAGTGTTATTGTTTAGTTATAGTGAAAGTTCAATTGTATTGTGTTAATGTTGAGTTTCACATATGTTTGAAAATATATTTGCATGTCTCTTTTATATTGACTAAGCATGAATGTTCTGTAAACTTTATTTAAAACCATAGAATGTTTTATGCGAATAAAGAATTCTTATCTTATCTTATCTTATCTAATTAGTTTCAATAATAGCTTGTATCTACTAACAGCTGTACATAACATTGGCCACTTACCTTTAAAATGATTTCAGTAATTTATTTTTCAAAATTAAATGTATCAATAAATGAATAAAAAATAGTACCGCGCCCATGTCTAACGCAACAAGTCCAATAAAGACATTTTTAAAATTAATTACATTATTTTTTACTCATTTGGATATTAGGTTAAGCATAAATGCAAAAATCCACGTCGTTTGTAATGTTCTAATAAATTTTACGAGTACCATTGTCAAAAATGTGATCCAGGCGGACGAAGTCTCAAAAATGTGATCCAGGCTAGATCCATTCTAGTTTCAATAATAATTTGTCTTAAGTACAGTATAAAATCATAAAAAAAATACTTAATCAACATTAACAGGAAGACTGAAAAGATGTCTGGTGGCAAAATGTCAAGTAGCAAAGCATTAAAAGAAACGTAAAAAGATGCAGGAAGAGTAGGATAAGAAGAGACGCTAAGATATAATTTTATTTGAAATTGATTTTCAATTCTAGGAAAACAAATTTCATAATAAAAATGTTCCTAATAAACTCAAACGTTAAACTAGCAGCATCAAAACAGACTTGAGCTCCCAGGTCAGCTTCAATCATCTATTCCCCGAGCGATATATCACAAACTGCGCCAAACGCTTAACATTCCCGGCACGAAGGAATTTGAATGTGACAGTCACATCTCAACTGGTAAAAAGAGGAGCGGAAGCTGCCCTCTCTGAGGAACTTTTAACGAATTCCTGGCAAATTTGAATTGCACTCGACTCGAGGTTACGAAAAGACATCGGTATTTGGAACTGTTTTCGCAAGAGTTGAATGCGAATTGCTTGTCGATGAAATATTGAATAGGAATTTGTGGATTCTGTGAAGTATGCAAAGGGAATTTAAGGATTTTTTGGAGGTACGGAAAAGTTTGCTTATTTGGAATTCTCAAGGGGTTCAAGGTTATCTATGGTCATTTAGGCATTCCCAAGGCCCTGGGTTCGGGACACCTGGGATATGTGGGACTTACGGCACAAAATACCTCACTTTGTATAATAATACCAGATTTCTTTTTTAATAATGCTGGCCAACAAAAAAAAAATTGTACGTTTAGTTAGACCTAGTCATTTGGAGTAATAATTATTACTGGATAAAAGTTGTAGGGTTGCCCCAAGTTAAGTTATGCAAGTTCAAAGACTCGTCATTTTTATACATAGAAGTATAAATTAATGTGAATATGGTTCAGATCATCACTTTTAGCAATATCTATTATTATTATCTATTATTTTATGATTACCAGCACTTTCAAAAATCAATTATGTATGAAAATGACGAGTTTTTGAACTCCTTTATATTGGCTTGTGGCAACCCTACGACTTTTGTGCCATAATAACAGCCATAAACATTATGTGTTGAGTCGCAATGGAACTAACAAACGGTACCATAACGTAACAAAAGCATCTTGTGGTACTGTTTTTTTAGCTCCATTTCGACTCAACTGAGGCATACAAGGCGAAATCCCATAAAAATACTTCATGCAAACGATAACGTAAATTTAAAGTAGCAACTCATGGTAGACGTACAAAATTTAGCAACGTTACTATCACAAATATCAAAACAGTTAGAAACTGATCTTTCTTCTTCGACGACGAACAAAGAGTTTTACCTTAAACCCTAAAAGCAAACGAAACTTTCCCAAACTAACTTTTAGCTAACGACACGTTTTCCAGCTAGTTGCCTAATTAAGTCCTCCCGTTCATCAATAACTAACGCTAAGAGGCACTAATAAGCACCCCAACAAGCTCCTACCTTCTATGAATAAATAATTGTATTGGGTATTATCAATGATTTTCCATAGACTGGATGCTCCTCCTCGCGTCGTATTAATTATTACTGAGGGTCGTGATGTGATGATTTTGTCAGCTTGTGCTTGACGATGTTCCGCCATCTGTGCCTATCCTTGGAATTGTAGCATGCATTGCTTAGTCTCGTGTAGACTGGTTATGAGACATCCAAAATAAATGGCAGCATAAGTCTGTACAATTGTATACACTTTAACAGTCTATACAATTGTATGGCGTTTAGCTGCCTTTGATTAAGTCCCGATGATTATAATGTATAGTTTAGTACGTCATATAATTTGAAAAACGCGTAACAGTGACATGACTCTTCTGTATCTTTCTGACATAAATGAGTAAAAGGAGTAGGAAAACATTGTGATGTTCCAAAGAAAATAGTGTGCTTAAAATGACGTCCAGCACACTTTTATTGTCCCGTTGACAGCGCGCTGATGCTAGGTCCTGGTAATGCAAATGTCACTGGGTAATATGTACACAGCTGAAGCCCCGATATCCGGGTTATCCTGGGTCACGGTCATTGCATGAAACACTTGAGAAAATGGCGACTAACAGTAGCTCTTATTTAGAGTGCTTTATAAACTGTAAGGATAATGATTTGACGTTAAAACAACATGTATATAATCTGTGGGTAATGTTGGAAAAAATCTTCAGGTATTATTTTCATACTAGTTGGTTGTTGCCAGTGATGCTAAGCTATGTAACGGAGCGAGTAAGATGTGCTATAAAATGCGCCGCTGCTGTGTGAGAAAGAGCCGCAGTTCGAGCTATGCGTTTTATCGACAGTAGGAAAGGCACACACAGCACGCATCCATAGCACGCCATGTCATTTCATGAGTAACATCAAAAACATAGCTTAGTAGGACCCGTTTCTTCCAGTGCTATGCTATGTTGCCCAACAGATGTGATTGGTGGATATCAAACGCATCCAAAGCAACGTAGCATAGCACACCTCTGGTGGAGTAGCAGCCTTTGGCTAAAGTATTTCACCCTTCAGAAAATCTCAGACACTTGCTAGTCAGCTAGACAATTAATCCGTCTGCAGTCACTAAGCAAAAGCTTCCCTGAATAAATGATTGAATCCGGAGCTCCGTAGATACAGTAATAAACGGAACCAAATCGCCCTGTTAGGGGGAGTGTATTTAGTAATAAGTGCCCCGCCGCGCGTGATAACAGGATGCGGGGCTCTATTCGACGCAGGGTTCCGTTGACACACGGCAATTGCATCGATCTCATCATCGTGTTACAGCTGCTTCAAAATTAATAATGAATAAGTATATCCAAAAACATTAAATCAATCAGGAAATGTATAAAGGACAAACGTAACCTTTCTACTTATCCATTAACTCAATGATTCAGTAGCTAGCTCTGGCTCCGATATAGTTGATCTCTTTGCGAGGCACTTCGAGTTATAATTTGCGTCCAATCCATCTTAGACTTTGGGAGCACAAGACATTCCCTCGACCACGTCAAACTACGTACCTAGTTTACATTTTACCGAAGAAGAGATAAAACAACTGGACCCCGGGAAGGGAGCTGGTCCCGATAATGTACCTCCGATATTCATCAAGCGCTGTATTTCCGCAATTGCTTTTCCCTAATGTTAATTATAAATCGTTCCCTAAGTGATGGCGTATTTCCGGATGAGTGGAGAAAGGCAAGAATAGTTCCAGTATTTAAAAAGGGTCAACCTGATAAAGTAATAATAATAATAATAATAATAAAATCATTTATTTTCAGATATAATTATCCATAGATTGGTTGGTTAATAGTTGTTAGTAACAATTGAATACTTATACTATATTAGTAGTGTTAGTGTGTACAATAGTGATTACTACTTGATTTGCCCAGTCACAAGTCCTATCCAGTGCGTTTGAATAGGACTGTCAGGGCGCGCAGCAATCACTTTCAGAATCCTGTTGCCGCTGCCACTCAGGCACTGCATTAAAGAGGCGGCTTTTTTGCGGATGATAGCATGAAAGCCATCAACATGCACTTCCGCAAACATTCCCGAAGCACTACAGTACCTAAACTACCATCCCATTTCGATACTATCTACATTTTCTAAATTGTTTGAGTCTTTGATTAATCCAATACTGAGTCGCCATGTGGAAAACGTATTGACTGATTACCAGCATGGCTTTTGTAAAGGCTATTCCACAGAGACGAACTTAGTTTCCTTCGTTTCAAAAGTGGCTCAAAATGTTGATTGCGGAACACAGGTTGATGCCATATATACCAATTTTAGTAGCGCATTTGACAGGGTGAACCATTTGCTGCTTTTACGTAAGTTGGAATCTATTGGAGTGACGGGAAGTCTTCTCCACTGGTTCCAGTCGTATCCTAATAAACGACCCCAGGCAGTTGTTGTGACTGTGAAAGGTTTGAATTAAGGCAGTACATTGCGGTGTCAGGAGTGCCCCAGGGCTCACATCTGGGTCCATTGCTTTTTTTAATATTTATTAATGATATAACTTCACGTATTAAGTAGTGTAGAATATCTTTTTTTGCGGATAATCTCAAAATATATAAGCCAGTTAAAACTCTCCAAGATATGGACCAAATTCAAGATGACTTAAATAGTATTTACCACTGGTGTGAAGAGAATCCCATGTCCTTAAATATGAGTAAATGCTAAATATTAAATTTACCAAAAAGAAAAAAACCGCTGCTTACAAGTTATAATTTAAATAGCAAACTGTTAAGCACAACACATGAGGTTCGTGACTTGGGTGTTATTATAGACCAGCAACTAAAAGTTTCATCACACGTTGATACCGTCATCAAGAAAGCAGCACAAATGTTAGGTTTCATCCTCTGTATTTATTTATTTATTTATTTATTTATTAATCAAGAAAACATAACACTGTCTTAATTAGATACATCCCGCCAAACTGCAGGAGCAGTTTGTTGGCAAGTTAACACTCATTTTTTTTTTTTTTTATCACAAAAGACAAGTATTAGATACTTCCCTATGCAAATTTTACATTAAGTTTGTCTAAAAGTATAGCTTTAAATTTTTTTTTTAAAGTTAATTTACATTTTTTTTTAGTTTCTCTCAAAAAATCTATCTTATTGAAAATATTTGGCAGTACATATTTATTTGTTCTTTTTCCATAATAATTCTTAACAGTAGGACATACATATTTATTTTCTCTTACTCTCCTTGTATTATATTTATTAGTGCTAGCTCAGACGTGATTTCCTCTGGTGTGATAGGTGAAGCTTGAGGAAGGCTTTGGATCCTTGGAGTCTCGTGGGATGAAGTTCCCCCCGAAATTGTGCAACACAAGTGGAGTACATTCTGTAGTCAGCTGCCCTCTCTTACTGAGTTGCGCATTCCTCGTCGTCTCACTGCAGATAATGCGTACTCGTACGAGCTTCACGGGTTTTGTGACAGTTCAGAAGTAGCTTACGGAGCGGTCATCTATTTGCGCGGCTTGTGTGATGATGGATCTATTCAAATCCGGCTGTTATGTGCCAAGGCTCGCGTCGCTCCGCTCAAGAAACTGTCGTTGCCTCGGTTAGAGCTCTGCGGCGCGGTAATGCTTGCAGACCTAACTAAACTTGTTCGTGAAACGTATCAGCCTAAAACCCCGATTTCTAAAATATATCTTTGGTCTGATTCTACGGTAGTATTATCCTGGCTTCGTTCGCCCTCGTCTCGTTGGACCACTTTTGTGGCTAATCGTGTCAGTCACATACGAGAAATCGTTCCTGCTGAATCGTGGCGCCATGTTGTATCAGGCGACAACCCAGCAGATGTGTGTTCTCGTGGTCAGCTTCCACTAGAACTTATTCATAACTCGCTATGGTGGGCGGGGCCCTCCTGGCTATCACAGCCATCAAATCGCTGGCCAACTTCGTCTAAGTTTCCTACTGCCAGTGACGATGAAGAACAAGTTGTGCGAACAGAAGAACGAACGTCAGTCGTACTGATCGCTCCCACAAGTGATCAGAATGATTCATTTATTGATAAACTGTTAAATCGATTTTCCTCCTTGGAAAAAATTACCCGTATCGTATCCTACATCCGCCGTTTCATAACTAATATACGTACGAAGGACAAAAATGGTCGTGTTACTGGTTCGGTTTTGAATGAGTTCGAAAATCACCAGGCTTTGTTAGCAATCGTAAGATCGGTACAAAATTCGTCTTTTAGTAATAAAATTCAACAGCTTCACTCGAAAGAACCCTTACCAAAACCATTTCGTAAACTTAATGCTTTCATTGATGAGGCTAATGTTCTCAGGGTGGGTGGTAGAATTTCTCGGTCTGGCTTAGAGTTTGAACAAAAACATCCTGCGCTTTTGCCTTGTGATCATCCGTTTACATCCAAACTTATCGAGTCTATTCACCGTCAAAATTGTCACACTGGACAAAACACTACTCAATATTTATTACTACAACGATTTTGGATTTTATCAGCCAAACGGGCTATTCGACGGTGCCTATCAAAATGTGTTCGATGTTTTCGAACTCGTCCAAAACCTCTAGAGCCGTACATGAGCGACCTTCCGTCGTATCGTGTCAATCAAGTCAAGCCATTTTCAGTGGTTGGCGTTGATTTCGGTGGCCCTTTTCGTATTAAAGTCGGTCCTCACCGTGGAGCTAAGATAGATAAAGCTTATCTTTGTTTATTTGTCTGCCTAGCTACTAAAGCGGTTCACCTAGAAGTAGTGTCAACGCTCTCTACGGATGGTTTCTTGGCTGCGGTGCGACGATTTGTGGGCCGTCGTGGTCGCTGTAACGTAATTCATGCGGATTGTGGCACGAATTTTGTCGGTGCCAGCAATTACCTACTTTTACTCGAACGAGCGTCGCAAGCCGAACGAATAAAATTTGAATTTAACCCTCCATCAGCTCCTCACTTTGGAGGTGTTTGGGAGATCCAAATCAAGGCCGCGAAATCGCATCTTTATCGAATTGTTGGCAATCAAGTTCTTACGTTTGAAGAACTTACCACTCTATTCGTACAAATAGAGTCGGTTTTAAATTCAAGACCGCTGTGTGCCTTAAGCACTGACCCTAACGACCTAAATGTACTGACTCCAGGTCATTTTTTGACTTTGGAACCGCTTACAAGTGTCCCAGATGAGGATTACTCAAACGTTAAATTGTATCGCTTAAACCGTTGGCAACTGATCCAATCGTTTCTTCAGAACTTTTGGGTTCGTTGGAAACACGAGTATCTTAACTCTTTAATTCAACGTGCAAAATGGACGAAAGCGTCTAAACCTTTGTCGTTAAATTCTATCGTAGTCATCAAAGATGACAACCGTACTCCATTACAATGGTCTTTGGGAAGAGTAGTCGATTTGCACCCTGGCCTTGACGGAATTGTCCGCGTGGCAACCATCAAAACTAGAGACAGCCTTATGAAAAGGCCTCTCGTGAAATTGTGCCCTCTTCCTGTGGACCCTTAACTAATTTAGCTTTATTCGTTTCACTCATAACAATTATCATAGTTACATTAGTTAGTATTCGTGTTTTAGGATAACATGTAGTTTTAATTCGTTTGCATTCGATGGGTAGGTATTTTTACTTCTTTTTTTTTGTATTCGGAAAATACCGGCTGTATTTTGGTGGGCGGTATGTTCACTATTCGTTCTTTATTTGAGATTCCCGCCAACATTGAATTCGAGTGCGTTTTTGTCTTGTAATGACGCCGAGCTCGTTACATATATGGGCAATACAGTGGCTGGTCGATTCTGATTGGCTGCCACAGTGTGTGAATCGAACCGAGATCAACGCGCGGGGCTCCGTCTTCAAAACGCAAGAAAAAAAGGCGTTTTACGAAATAAACTGTGTATAAGGGGTGAAAATCACCATCCCCAGGACGTTTTGTGCTAGTGATATAAAAGAACTTGTGGTGGGCTGGAGGGTGTTGCGGCAAAGTGTTTTCTAGTTCACGCACCACGTGCACCAGGTGGACTACTCATATCAGCTAACGTGCATGACCGGAGGAACATCTCAGAGCATCTATTCCACACTCGATGTGGAAGGCCTACCGCCCCCTGTATCTACGGAGGAGTTCAGGTCAGAACCACAATTCGTTTTCTTGTTGGCGGGACAACACGTCCCGACCCAGAGTGGACGTTACGGGCCCTTCATCGGCAGGGTCTTTTCGCCACATCTTTTTGGTGCCGAAACCAGGGATTGTATTGCTCGCTAGCCAGATTTTGTGGGAAAAATCTTCAGTTTCACAGCATACTTGCTGGTACGTGCCACTCGGCGAGCAGTAAAGTACGGTAGATACAGCGGTTTTTTGGCATTCGATATCCCAAAGAGCGAAAACGGAAAATAACCGTGTTAGATTGAAAACAAACCAGTGGGGGGTTAGCTGGTTGATTTTCCCGAAGCGCACTGGTTCGGAAGCAGCGGCGGGCGAGGGTGTCCACACGCACCGCAACCTGGTAACAGGACTGCGGTGAATTTGTGGCTCAACGTGCCGTAATTTGGACATTACTCTGCTGGTGACTGGCGATAATTGGTTCTTTGCAGTCTCGTTAGCTCAGTGATATAGTGGATAAAAATAAATAAATATCAACACATGGCGGTTTACTGATGCGCACAAAACAGAGCTTGTGCATAGCACATGACATAGATCAAGTCTGAGATTCTTTTGTGTATGGACCCAATAAACTTTTCATTTCATATATTTTTTTCTGAATTTAATTTTACACACAGTTTGTACAGGTGCATGTGTGATATTGTAATCACATGAGCAGGTAAAATACTCAACAACAGTGATCAGTACGCTTTTTGGCTGTACTGATTACTGTCGGAAAAATCTTAGCAGAAAAACCAACCTAACCGAAGATTTTATTCAAAACTAAAACCTGACAATTTCAATGTCCATAAAATATAGGAGATTGGGTAATATTTACTAGTAAGTAGACTTTTTACTTATCTACCTATTTTTTGACTACCTCACAAACGCTCAAGGTATACAGACCAAGGAGGAAAGTCTAGAAAAAACTGAGGTCAAGTTCAAGAGCCCAAGAGAGCTAACCTAAGCCTCCTGAGAAGAAAATATTAAAATAATAAACTATACGCCAGACAAGCCACCACTTGTCATGGTCTCGAATAACCAGACCTAGAATTAAGCCAAGGGTGACACACAAGTGATTTGTTTTTGTCGCATTTACCTAAAACTTCAATAAGAGCAAAAGTCAATTAATTCTCATAGTTTTTGGTATTACTTGATGAAACATCATCCATAACAGGCAAATCGTAACTAGTAGTTTAGCAGCCGATTAAATGTAAATAATAAAGGCTTTAGGTACTACAGCTGCCACCTTCATTTTCTATCGCTTTATTAATATCGTCTTTATCTAACTATTAGTTTTTGTAGATAGGTCACACTAAAGGTTTCCGGAATTGGCCATTTACATAAACAATATTTAAGAAGTTTTTACTATATTTGAAAATATAACTCTTTAGCCATGGAATACAATTTGTTTCAAATGATTGTCAATTGTTTTCTCATTGTGGCGTCATTTTAAAAATTGCATGATTACAATAAAATGGATTTAACTCGGGAAAATTTGAAGTGTAATTTGACAGCTCAGCAGAGCCTCGTTCGGCTTCAATCTCCTTTTTTGCCTTCGCCTGTTACAGAATTCAAACGCGGTCGTGTCAATCTCCATGATGAAATTCGTGAAGGTCGTCCGTGCACCGCTGTGAATAATAATAATAAATATCTGGGACAAATTCACACAAAGATCATCTGACCCCAAACTAAGCAAGCTTGTATTAAGGGTGTCAGAGACTGATAAACATACTTAAATATTTCTAAATACATACTTAAATAGATAATAACACCCAGACACACAACAAACACAAATGTTCATAACAATAACAAGAACATCGATGCTGTGCGCCGTATGATTGAAACAGACAGGCATGTGACCTACCATGAGATCCGGACATCTTTGGACATAGGCATGAGTCAAATACAGTCAATCCTACACAAACATTTTGATGTGAGAAAGCGGTGTTCTCGATGTGACCACACAATTTGACCGATACTCAAAAAACAGACCGCATCACTTGGTGCCATGCTATGCTTGCCAGATACAACGAAGGGGGTTCAAATTTGGTGTGGGACATAGTAACAGGTGACGAAACATAGATTAACAGCTATGATCCCAAAACGAAGCAGCAATCGAGCGTATGGGTCTATAGAGATGTGCCGAATCCAACCAAAGTGGCGCGCGTGAAAAGTGCCTCGAAGCGGATGATTGCTTTTTTTTAATAAAACTAGACACATGGCTACTGTTGCTTTAGAAAATCGTCGTACCGTGAATAGTGACTGGTACACGACCATTTGTTTACCGGAAATTATTGGAAAACTCCGTGAAAATAACGGTAAACGCCGTATCATCTTGCACCACGGCAATGCAAGTTCCCACACGGCCAGACAAACAAATTAGTTTTTGAAGGCGAAAAACGTACAACTTATGAGTCATCCAGCATACAGTACTGACCTTGCACCGTGTCAATTTTTTTTGTTCCCATAAATCAAGAACCAACTACGCGATCAACGGCCATCATCACCAGAAGAGGCTGTCGAAGAGTATGAAAAACACGTATCTGACGTCACCACGGAGGAGTGGCACAAATGTTTTAAAAATCACAACAATCGGCTTCTCTGGAAATCTTCACAGGAAACTTGTTCAACAGTAGATGTCTGCTGGCTATTAATGATGATGGTGATAGCAGTTGATAAAGGTGACATTGAGAGTTCTCTAAAGTACGACAGTGAATTAGTTTTAATGGTATAGACAAAAGACCAGTAATTTTTCGTTAATCGGCAAACAAAGAGCAGTTACGGACCGTTGGGAGGACACGTATTTTTTATTTATTTTTATGCTAATGGTTTCTTTGTGCTCTCTAATAGCTTGTACACAAAGCGACGTATCGCAAAGTGTCCTTTAAACAGATACACACCGTCACGGCTATATCTTAAACAAGGAAGTGAGAGACACATGGCTGTAGCACGGTGAACTAAACACTCAGGAGCCCCCTTTTCACCACGCGTATGTGAAAGTGGTAGGTGGTGAGCCTTCTGCCATTATCCGGGTTGATTTAGTTTTTTATCGGTGTTTTCCATAACTGGAGAGTTGGCTGCAGATTTACCAAGGAACACCAAAATGGCTCTGTCCAGATTTGAACTCGTGACCACTCTGAGCTTGAGTGCTTAACCACTAGGCCACGCCGCTCTCTTTATTACTATTAGTTTTTTTATATTGTTACAAAGAGGAAAATTTTGTTTTTCTGTTTGTTTGTTTGTTTTTTTTGAAAAGGCTCCGAAACTACTGGACGGATTTTCAAAACTCTTTCACCAATATAGAGCTACATTATCAGGAAGTGATTAAGGCTATATTTTTTTATTTAGTATATATTTTGACGTAGGACAGTCTACGCGGGCGCTGCCACTGACGGACAGCTATTTACATATTCATAATAATTTAAGTGAGCCGCTGATTCAGTCAACCATTTCATTGAGTTCAGATTCAGGCATCTACGTTTAAGTCTCTTAAATGGCAATTTAATTTAATTTCTTATTATATACTATTATTTAATATTATATTAGTATATTTATTTTAAATGTATTTAAATAGGTATGTTTGTTGGCATAATAAGTATATAATAATTTATATGTATTTATGTAGTATATTATGATCTATATATGATTTATTTAAGTTTACAAATTGTATTAGGTATTTGTTAGTTTGAGTATTAGTAGGTTTTAAAGTTTTAGTTAAGTAACAAATTTGTTGTTTGTATTTTCTTGCACCAAATTCCATACGTTACACAGCCCAAAATTCGTATGTTCTCTGTTAAACCTTGCGGTTGACTGGTAGAGAATGCCTCCAGGCATTAAGTCCGCCAATTGTTTATAAAAGTGCAATAAAGAATAAATAAATGATTGATTCTTAGTAGTGAAATACAAACAATACATTTATCTGGTTATTTTTTTTGCTTACTTGGCTTCAAGAACTTAACTTTGATATTTGTTAACTTAACGGAGAACTCAATGTTGAAGGCCTGTTAGCTTAATCAGTGTGACAGCATAGGCTAACTGATTTCTTCGTACTGATATTGCTGTCCCTGGTTTTACCTCGCCTGAAGGTCGCTATTTGTCGTTCGATGTAAACCACAGGTTAAACCACAAATGAGCTAGCTTAGTCCCCTATTCAGGGATATATTTAAGCAGCGTTCGCACTCGTTAGATATGTAACATGTTTTTAGCAGATATTTACTTCGGAATGCAAAAGACAGTTTCCGTTGTACTTTTAAGACTTTACTTAAGCACTTTTAAATTCTAGTTTTTGCATAAAAGCTGTTATTGGACTGAATAAAAAATAATGGTTAGATACTTTGTGTTTTTAGTACATAGTTCTCTTGAATTTTATTTTTGAATATAAATACTTGGTTTGTTGGCTAGGTCGGTAGTGAACCCACTTGCCGAGGTGGTTGGTTGTGGGTTTGTAGGTTCTGAGGACTTTCATGTGGCTTATTAAAGTATTTACTGACTAGCCCTCTGACGCCAACTAGAGATCCTACATAAAGCGCCCGAGGTCGTGGGTTTAATCCCGACCCAGGACACATTTGTGTGATGCATTTTTGTGTTTGTTCTTTTTTTAAGATTCAAACAGGATAGAAAATGCAGGTTAATTATTCAGGACAAAACCTTATTTGAAATAATAACAACGGTGTTTTTAGTTTTTTAATATTTTGGTAATTGAGACAAGATTATCGTATTCTTACTTTGTTTATTTTAGCATTTCACAATGCTTGTTTTCATATCGAAAGATAGAAAACTAGAAAAAAAACTAATTTTGGACCTTATATCACAGAATAAAATAAAAACAGAAGACGGGCTTTCAACACATTTGCAATACAATATCAACCTTTGGCGGGCGCTAATACGGTCCAAAACAACTCTGCACCTGTACTCGTACGTAACTCTTTCAACGGGCCGGGACAATCGAAAGCAAATCTTATACATAAGGCGCTACGAGCGCTCGCCGCTGCTTTCACGAAATCCTGCTTGGCGACCGTGACGTAACACGGCTGCGTGTAGCTCATAGGGTTGTGCATGCAAATACTGGAATATGAAGCGCTTGCGTGTGCTACGTAGGGACCTATAAATACTGTAAACAAAAATGTTTCTTAATCACTACATAGTATAAATCAAAGTTGCTTTCAGTCTGTCTGTCCCTATGTATGCTTAGGTTTTCAAAATTACGCAACTAATTTTGATGCGGGCTATTTTAATAGATAGAGTGATTCAGGAAGGAGGTTTATAATTTCAGAGGTTTCTAATGTGATGTCGTAAATAAACACAGTTTTTGCGCTTACATTGCAAACACTGGCTGAACCCTACGAGATAGATCAAAAACTTATATCGCGGCGTACGTACGCCAATACTTCCTGCGCTACAATATATCGCCTAGCGTAGTGGGAAAAGGCTCTAAGTGAGCCGCATGTCTTGTTCCTATTTTCGCAAACGCGTTGTGCCCCGTCCCTGCCGATGTACCCCTACTTTATAAGGTCGCTCCTACTTTTGGCGACGACACGATTGGCGTAGTGCGCTGTAGCACGGTTCATCGCTTGGCTTTCGTGGTGTCCCGGGTTCAATTCCCAGTCAGGACAATCTAGGAAACGATCTTTACTAAATTGACTCTGGTCTGGGTGTGCTGCGAGACGCCCCTGGCTTCAATCCCTGTCTGGTACCGCGTAACACAAGGATATTTATTCTTACTTCAAGACCATGACGATCACCAACGGGTGATAATTGTAAAAAATATTTCGGCAGACAGCCAAATTAAGAGCTTAATACTTTTTAATGTCCACTTCTCAAGTTTAACCCCAGTTAATACCTATATATTCAGTGGATATCTCTTTTAACCCCTCCATTAGCATTTTTCTTTCGCCACTTTCAATTACCAGGTAAATATAATCTGCCACATCGCAACACCCGGAGAGAGGCTGCGTGTCTTCCAGTCCGCAACTCGGAGCTGTCGTTTCAAATGGCACCTTAATGGAAAAACTTTCCACTGCCCCACCCCCACCCTTGGCGCGTTGGCAAACTCGGAATTCATTATGAACGTCCATGCGATCCGGAGGTGGGCTGAGTTTTAGCCAAAACCTGACAGCTCAACGTCTGATCGGTTACTAATTCTATCCAAACTTCAGATTCTTTAATCATTCGTTTGTTTAATCAACTGTTTTAAATAAGTATTAACTAGCTAGAAATACAGTTTAATTAATATCACAACAATAGCAGAAACAGGCTATATGCTAAAGGCAGCGATACTGCCTTTAGCGCCGGAGGTCGTGGGTTAGATCCCCACCCATGACAAATATTTGTGTGACGAACATTTGTATTTGTTGTGTGTCTGGGTGTTAGTATCTATTTATGTATGTATTTAAAAATATTTAAGTATGTGTATCAGTCTCTGACGCCCATATTACAAGCTCTGCTTAGTTTGGGGTCAGATGATCTTGGTGTGAATTGTCCCAGATTTTTATTATTTATTATTATTTATATAAGCTCTATCTGACTTAAGGCTAGCATTGCAGATTTCAGATTCGGTCAAACAAACTCTTAGATTATAAGAATATCCGTACTGTAACGAAAGATATAACTTTGTTCGTACCTGTACAAAATGGTGCACATTAGTCCTTATTTTCAGTTTGCTTAACCCATATTGTCCCACTGTAGGGCAAGAGCCTCTCTCATTTTCTCTACAGTAACTTTAATAGGGACATTTCCTGCAATAAAAAGTCTCCTGAACTTTTCGTTACTAAATATTAGATACTAAGCTGGAGTCTCAGCATATGAGTAGTTTAATAAAGTGACATTATAACTCTGTCGTATAAAACACGTGAGCCGAATAACACGTACGTTACACTTAAAAATTCTCAATATACGTTCAGCGGAAGCTATCCCGAGAGAATGTCATCTAGAGCTTTATGTCTTTGTCTTAAAAGCGTTTTTTGGGAAGAACCCATTCGTCGAAGGTCGATTCCGGCTCTTGCTTTGAGCCGCGCCTTTACGAGTGTACTTCCGGCGTCATAAACCGGATCCGTGTCAAGACATAAAACCGGTTTAATATGCACTCCATGGTAATGATCGTGTCTCGAAGAATTGGAAAAATAACTTAGTGTTGACAATTTGAAATGAAATGTTAACACACTCACAGATACTAAAAATGATTTTAAAAATTGAATTACATTATGGCGATCTCGTGGTGCAGTCGATAGACAGCATCGAGGGTCGTAAGTTCGATCCCCAAGACATTTTTTTTATTTGCTGGTCTCTGTGTGTTATTATCTTCGTAATAAGCTGCATACAGTACTGACACAAATTACTCATGTGGCGCGGCGCCTCGGACAGACAGTCCACTTAGAACAAACCGCCATTTTGATCACGCACACAGACACATGATTTTACAGGCGACACCGGTCAGTATCGGAGTCACGACCAGTCGCACTGTCGCGTGTGTTTTGTTTTTGTCTAACTTGATGCAATTTTTCACATAATTTCTTTTGTTTCTGGCTGGTTATGTTCTGTCGAATCGGACTTATTATACCTACCTGCTTCATTTTGAAAATTCAGAGCGAATATAGTAGCAACCTTAAGCGACCAGGGAAGTTTAGGTAATTATACTGGAAAAAGGCGAGAGCATTCTTTCTGTAAACTCCTTCTTTTGTGGAATTGACATAAGAAGTGTGACGACTAATAAAGGTTACTGCAGTAGTTTATTTAACTAAAAGCTAGACTGTAGAGTTGCAGCACTCAGATCTCTTGGCAATATTGAAAACTACACTATGCTTAATTAAAAACCAAAACTAAAATTTTATTTAGATCGCGCTGGTTAAGCGCTCATTTTGACACTGTAAACTGAAATCTATTTTTAGTCAATTGGTTTTTATTGATTATCTGCTCATTAGTGCTCAGTTTACACCGCCAAGACTGTTTACTCTTTTTAGTTACTCTACCCAAAGGTTGCTTTGAAGAGATCACTTCTAGCGATAAGGCTTCCTGAATTGTACTCATATGTTATAATATAAATAATATCCCTGGACATTATTCCACACAGCGCCATCTAGCCCCAAAGTAAGCTAATTAAAGCTTGTGTTATGGGATACTAGACAACGGATAAACATACTTAAATACATTTTCTTTTGTAAATACATACTTATTATACATAGGAGACACCCAGACCAGTACAAACAGACATGTTCATGCACACAAATGTTTGTACTGTGCGGGGATCGAACCCGCGACCTCTGGTGTAGTAGCCAACTTCTTAACCATTACACCAAGTCGGTCGTCTATTATGTGAACTTTATTTTTGTAATTGTTATATTTGTGCAATAAAGACATCTTATGTTAGCTTTTAAATACTAGAAAGGAAATACACAACTAAATGTAACGAGAGAATCACCAATTCAGTAAGTGCAGAGTTTAAATATAGTTTGACCAACAAATATAATATATATACATGTCATCCATGTACAACAAATGAGAGATGAACTCACCCGGGTGTCCCTGGAAGTAAGGATAAAATCGAAATAGCGCATAGCGGGGGTCATTTCTGACCTTTTTAACCCTGTCAATATTGGTCCGTTTTCTAACCATAAAAAGTTACGATCAATTTTAGTCTTTTTCATAAAATCGCCTATGTACATACAAAAATAATAATTGTAAAAAATTTATCAAAGGTACCAACTTATTTGTTTCACCAAAAGATTAGCAGGAAATATGTTATGTCTTACTTGAATAGTTATTTTGTTAAGCTAGCATACCCAATTTAAAAAGCTAAAATATTGCAAAAAAAACCTTAATCAAAAAAATTACTAAGCAGATGGTAGAGAAAAAAAAAACTGCTGAAAGTTGTCGAAGTATTTAAAAAAGGTGCTCATTTATAACAAATTCTTTTAGAATATAAATTGCAGAGTTATTCGAATAATTTCTAAAGTTGTAAATTATTTGAACAAGAAAGTGTTTTTTTAATAGTTATTTTTGTATGGACTTAAGCAATTTTCTGAAAAAAACTAAAATTGATCATAACCTTTTGACGGTTAGAAATCGGACTAATATTGATAGGATTAAAAGGGTCAGAAATGACCTCAGCTATGCGCTATTTTGATTTGATCCTCACTCCCAGGGACACCCTGTATATAGTTTGATGCATGAACGAGGCAGAATTTTAGAATTGGACTTTTAGTTTCGATCATTTGATTGGATGCAGATTCGATTTCCAAGGCGAAAAAAAACATTGAATGTTCAACATTTTTGTGAACATTTTGGTGCTCGAAACATAATATTGAATTGTTGGTACAATACAGGACAATTACTTGAATTACCTACACCTGTTTAATACTTACTAATAGTTCCCACTTAGTCGTAAGTTTTCATGCATTTCAAGCACGGCCATTAGCTTTTTATTACCTTATCATTTTCCTTACCAACTCGAAATCTCTATCAACTCATAGTAACTTTCTTTTGCCACGTTAATCACACAAAAATACACGAACCAATTTGTCTTCACGAAAACCTATTGTTTCTAATCCACTGCTCTCTCTATACATGAGTCGCTGAGATGAAAGTGTGTCTCTTTTGTTTGGGAGAGTGAAGGGCTCTTGTCAAACAAAGACTGCTTCGAAGAGCTGGCTGGGGCCTAGACGAGGGGCCTTCTGCAATCGTTAAGATAATAGAATACACAAAATGTATGACGATGTATGTGACCCGTGAATAATTGTAGGGTCAAGATAATACATTCATGAATCCCGAAAAACCAGTAATGGAAAGTGACTTTGATTCAACGACGATAGCAGATTTGCAAATTGTCACCAATGGTAGGCTATATACGACGAACATGAACATATACTAATGACAGTCGGCCATAGACAAAATAAGAACTTTTATTTTATTGGCCTGGGCTAGTTCTACATAGTCCATATTATGTTTTTATCGGGCTGCATTGTGTTAATTTTTATTTTTTCATCATATTTTGTTTATTAATGTGAATTTAATAATTTCTGATGTAATGTAATGTTTAGACATAATAATAATATTTGCATGTTACCTAGATAGCTGAAGAGCCTAATATCTTCTACGTAACCCTTCTTCATGTGCGAATAAATTAATTATCTTATCTTATCTTATCTTATCAGTCAGTCTTGCGTCTGTGATAACTTTTTTGTATGGGATTTTGGAACAGCAGCTCTATTGAATAGTAATGGAACTAAAGATAAATAAGTCGCTCTAGTTAATTACGGTAGTTTACGTGAGTAAATTTTACAGGAGAGGTACAGGCATATCTGTGATGGAAAAGCACGCTAAGGTATTGGTCACGGCAGACATCGCAAGATGAATAAATAAATATGCGCCAGACATGACATCGTAATGGTCATAGCACACTATCCAGGCAATGCCGAGTTGGAGCAATGCCATTGCCGCGCCGAGAAAATGTGCTGTGACCTGAAGGCTGTCAGCAATCATATTCATTCGTCCACAATGAATAGCACTGGTGGAAACGGGTTCCACTAAGCTATGTATAGGTAATTCTAATTAAAACGAGTTTTACAACGAAACAAAATTAGGGTAAATTGTTTTACCTATTCTTCTTGTCGTTTCGGCGACAATTGCATATCACCGTGGTCACGAGCGGACTGCTGGTGCGCGGCGGTCGTCTAGCTAGGCGCGGCGAACGATCTTCATCCACCCGCACATTTTCAATTATTCCGTCCATAGTACAGTCAGGACGACAACACTCTCTCCCAGTTTCCGGGTTTTTTCGAGAGGGTCCAACTCGCGTTTTACACTTTGTAATCACTGGGTTCCACGCAGATGATAGCTTAAATCCATCTTCCCTATTGAAATGCTTGTATTTCTTAATTTCAATTTGTTTCGTTGCATAAACCCGTTTTTATTAGAATTAGTTAAAACGTAACAAGAAAATGTTATGTATAGGTATTTTTAAATGAAAGTATGAGTGCTGTAAATGTATGTCGATACATCGCGTTGCTCAAGTTGCGCATTTTCCTCGCATAGCTACCTTGTTCCGCCGTATTTTCCTCGCTCCGTTACAAAGCATAGCATCAGTGGAAATAGTCTGATAGTTTCGTAGCTTAGCTTGCACATCCACGCAACATAGCATATCTCTGCTGGAAAAGTAGCCTTAATTACAACTCTCCAACAATACGCACTAAGACTGCATTTTAGAGCATAGTTCGAAACGTCTGATAGTTAAAGAGTACTATCACCTATTCTGAGGTTAGGGCGGTAATTTGAAAGATTTTAAATTTAATTTCTGTCAAAATCTCACAAACGCTGCGAGGCGACATACCCCTCTGAAGAATTGCCGCCATTCATTTCATGATATTTTCTCCTTAGTCGTCACCTCATTGCAGTTACAAGTATTTTTTAATGTTTGGTCTCAAATAATCTAGACAACAATATTATAGATGGCGCACGTATTATGCCAAAAATCTTTGATTTCTGTTGACACCTGTTGAATCTTTATTATTTGAATTTATTGAAACAGGACAGATCCAGACAATGACATTAGATTTACAAGGACTCCGAAAGAAATAAAAAAAGAATAAATATAATTATTAATCATTTAAGGTTTTAGAGAGCACTTATGACATGTCAACAACGTAAAAGTACATAAATAATTTGCTTTTGCCGTGCAGAGGGATGTTTAATACAATATTAAAAGGTCGAATAATATGTTTAATAAGTTAATCCAGTAACGTAAGCTCGGTCATTCAGGTCGCTCAAAATGAGTTTCATTTGCAAATTTATTGTACAACATTCAACCCATTTTGGAGGTTTTTGTTCACGTTATACACCCCGAATGGAGTCGACATAATATGCGAGAGTTTTTGTCGCAAAAACCCAACCTTTTTTGCTGATCTTTTTTGGGGAACAAGTGTTTGACGTTTTAGGAAAAGGGACGATTTATTTGCGTAATTTGATTGAGATGAAGACGTAAGGGTAACGTGTGCCCGTAAATATAAATGGATCGGCCTTTTGAGGATACCTGCCTCACGTTTCATTTAAACTTGAAAATACGAATAGTACATAATAGTCAGGGTACTTTTTAATTTTCGATATGGAGGGACTTGACTAGGTTTTTAGTGCGAAGGGCGAGGGTTAGAACGCCACCATTATTTATTAAATGTTATTATTTCAGCAAATCTAAGTAAATGTAATAATCAGTTTCTGATACACAGTTTACAAGTTACGCTTAGTTTGACGTAATATGATTTTTTTGTTCTTTTATTTCTTTTCAATTGCGCAAAATATAAATTAAGAGTTTATAACTTTGACTGAATAAACTGAATACAAATCCATAATGTTTATTTTTTCTAGAAACATTTATTTATTCTTTATTGCACAAAGAAAAGTACAATTGGCGGACTTAAAGCCTTATGGCATTCTCCACCCGTCAACCACTAGTCGAAGCAGAAATCGTGTTGGTGGCTTTTCGTAAAACATCGATTGGTAAACGTAAAAAATAGGCTCAACCCGAAATAATTGTAATGTTAAAACAAAATATATATATACAAAGATAATTATGATATATAAATATATACTTAAACTAAATATCGTACCCAAATCTTAAAACAGTGACATCTCAACAGCTTGTTGTCATGGTTTCTGTAAGAAGTTGTGGATTGCCCTTTTGAAGGAAAACTTACTAGTGGATAATTTAATTTTATTCGGCAGCGAGTTCTATAGCCTAATGGCAGCAATTGGGGATGAATCTGACACATGAGAAGACGTAGGAATAGGAGTGTGAAGTTGTAATGAGTTATGCGAGCGATGGTTGCGCGTGATGCACTTGCCCCTATATTTGAAATTGCATTTGAGGTATCTGGGGGAATTCGAATTATTAAGGATATTAAATAGTAAGAAGAGCGTTCGAGAATTCCTACGGTCACGAATTTTAAGCCATTTTAATTGAGAACGAAACGGAGAAACGTGGTCATATTTTCATATACCATAGATAAACCTTATGCAGCTGTTAACCAGACGTTCAAGTTTATCGAGAAGACCTTGGGACAGATTGGAAGTGCAAACGTCTGCATAATCAATGAGGGGCATAAGGAGTGCTTGTACTACAAGAATTTTGTTGCCGAGAGGGAGAGAGTTTTTGAAGTTGACATTTGTTGGCCCGAACTAAAAGGTTCGGTGACTCGTTTCTTTGTCGTACCATCCAGACGTAGAACGCTCTTCCAGCACATGTGTTTCCTTCCTCTTATAGTCCCAGGTTCTTCAAGCGGGGCGTGAAAAGGCATTTCTGCATGCCTTCAAGGTGAGGATGGCCAGCCCACTGATTCGTTTGAAGGACTGGGCTTGTCAACCTCATATCTGGACCTCACGACCGCTTTCCATCAGGTGGAGTGAGGTCATCTTGACGGGCAATATAAAAAAAAAGTTATCTAAAGAGCGTAAGGAAGCAATGACTTTTCTGCTCGTTTCGGTTTTGTGTTTATCCCAACTCAGATAATTGTCCATAAACAGGCCAAGGTTCTTGACGTGAGCACTGTAAGGTATAGCTGTGCCGTGGTATGTTTAATTATTAAGTTTGACTGGTTTCGGAACAAAAGCAACTAAAGTAAGTTTTTCACTGAAAAGCTGCCTAATTTCCACGCCATAATCAATCTCGTTTCCAAATAACTTCAACTCTCCCAGACTCTACCCACATCAGATAGTTATAAATACTTCATGCTTATCTACTGTGCACAAATCGGGAGTCGAACCCACGTCCCGGCTGCGACTAATTCCCGGGTTCCGTTACATAAACATGAAAAACCTTTCAGGCATGTTACAGCGCAATCAATACAGGGATGGGTCGGGTTTCTGTATCGGATGACGCGACGCGTACTTTGTATTAGATAGATACGGGGTTTAGAAGTTATTTTGAAGATATTATTATAACGACATGGCCATTTATATACCCATTTAGCATTACACAACAGAATATTATATGAATATATTATCTAAAAAGTAAAAGCAAATAGGGAACAGAAAAAAGAAAAAATATATTTCTGACGCAAAATTCATCTTTGGGAAAGTTGGTTAACTTGAACTTACAACAGTGGTTTTTTTTTCAAACTTTTGTGTAATCTAGGAAAGTACTCGTTAATACTTGCATGTCTTATATCACCTAATAATGGCGTGTGAACATGAGTAGGATTTCAATCCGATACTTAACTATTTAGAAACCAAGTTACTTGCAATGTAAGTTATCCCGTTGTTTATGATTTGTTACTATTCATGAATTAATTAAATTATTAATTTATTAGTGGCAGTAGTTAGCTTTAAATTTGTTTCACGAGACAGCTAGCACAAACTCTATCAATCGTTTTTGGTAGCAGAGTCTGATTAATCCCATGAGTATTATTTAGAACTAATATTATATAGTTTGTCACATCCTGTCAAACCTACATCCCTATTGCCTATATTAGTCCACATATCAGATGACCGATTACAGATCCTTTACCGGTATCTCTGGAAACCGATTGTTGAGTCAGGATCAATTAGTGATTAGGTTTCCAAAAACAAGATTGTTTTTGTGCGCGAGGTAAAAAGTTCCTGGTCGGTAAAAAATATGTTTCTTTTTCTGGGAGGTATATTTAAGCAAACAAATAAAATATAAGAAAAATAGGCAAAGCCCTTCCTTTTAACTGGCCGTCATGGCCACCTGATTAATTCAAAATGGCGATGGGTGACTCCCCTTTAGCGCATGGACCGCTTAAGTTAAATCAGGCCCCCG
Organism: Udea olivalis; assembly: GCA_947369235.1. Lineage (NCBI taxonomy): Eukaryota > Metazoa > Arthropoda > Insecta > Lepidoptera > Crambidae > Udea > Udea olivalis. The sequence continues at coordinate 19,546,474 of OX376350.1, read as the reverse complement.
TCGCCTAATTTCACTCAGCCGCAATATACGATTGACAAGACTTCACTCTGACGCACGCCTGTCGCTTACGCTGTGGTCAAAACAAATAGGTTTGTCTCTGTCCTTCAACATCGCACAACGGTAAATAGAATCACAGCGGTGTGAGTGTGTGTGCATGTAGTTGTGTTTCAGTTGTCAATTTTAAAGACGTGCCGTATCTTCCGCTATTTGATTTAATCTAAGGTCGGATGTCTACGGTGTGAACTCATCTTAGACATTTGTCTACCAAGAGGTCACACCAATGACAGCTGCTAGCTTTCGCTTTGACGCTTTGGTATGGGATTTCGTTACAACGCCCCTGGTTTGGAAATGGAACCAAAAATGGTATACAAATTTCTGAAGTCCTAGTTTACGTCAGGGAAACTCATGGTGGACATACTGCTTGCTGCCTGGCTGCGGTAAACCGCAGTTTCTCATGCCGTTGCCGCCAGCAGTTAGTTGCAGAATCATGTCATGGAGCACTAGACGCACATGGCTTTCCACCCTCACGTTTTGCGAACAGCAAAGGAGTGTAACTCGCTGCCCGCGTTTGTTTTTCCGGAAAAATAAAACCTGGATCTCTTTGAGACAAGAGTGGATAGGCATTTAACCCGTCTCGTGTTTCTATTGTTCCGGTTTTTGCATTGTGAGTCATTGTTTGCCTTTTTTTTTAGGGTTTTCTTACGAACACCCATGTGTTCGGCTGACACTCAAGGGGTTAATGGGTTAATGTACCACATAGACCATATCATCACTTACCTGTTTTTTACATTTCAGTCTGTTGGAGTTAGTAAAATTGTAAACAGTAATGCGAACAAGTATAATCTTTATGAATTTGTATTGTTTTTTCATCTTTCAGAACTTTATCACTATGCTTTTATAATGATAATTGTTTTTTGAAATGAACAAAGGCTGTTGAAACTGAATCTGTTGATGCCCATTTGAAGCACTTCACTTAAAACTCCTGAACAAAAATGTCTACCTAAGCGCCACATCAGCATTTTCACGTGGCAAAACGCTCTCACGCACACGGCTGGTTTCGCATTGTGACTCTGACAGTGATAGTAAACCATACCATAGATATTTCTCTTTTTTATTTTTATTTATCCTTTTATTTCTCATTAACTTAGACGTAGGCACACTCTACATTTACTTACACTCACCTCCACATTCATGCACACTTTCTCAGTCTCCACACATGGGCATTGTTATTTTCTGTTTTTATTTGTTTTTCTTGTCTTGTAATTATACTGTTTTTTGTTCTTGCACGTAATTAAGACGAACACACAGGCCCTGCCAGAATACCAGCGTATCTGCAGTCCTGTACCGCAGCGGCATGTGCTGAGGCAGGGAGGGACATGATTGACCCGCTTTTGTATTTTTTTGTCTTTTAATTGTTTGTTATTTTTTTTTCTCGTACTGTTATTGTTTTTTGTCCCTTGTGCTGTTGGGTTAATAAAATATTTTCTATTCTATTCTATTCTAACCACCAGGTGCGATTGTGGTCAAGTGACTGACTAGTCAATAATGAAACCGAAATGTTTTGATTAAAGTATGTGATATGTTGTTTCAATAATTATTCACCAAACTCTACTTGAGCCTCCACAATTTATACCTAACTAAACCTCAACCATTTCAAATATGATAATGCATTTAAATCCGGTGGCTTCGGTTTGTCTACGAACCATTCAAAACTCATCTCCAGTCCGATTGGATCCGACAGCGAACTAGACTCCTCCGGATAGTTGTCGAATACGAAATTTGTTTGTAAACTAGCTTACGGATGATTTGAAACAAGATACAGAAACTAGCGATATTGGTTGTAAAGTACTATACAAGATAAACAAAGATATTGGTTGAATTTTAAATGAAAACTTTTTTTACATCTCATCGGCGGCAATTTGATGTCTCGATTTGCATTGTGCGCTGTAGCACGGTTTCTCGCCTTGACTTCCGTGATGTCCCGGGTATGATTTCCGGTCGGTTTCAGGCAATGATCTTTTCCGAATTGACTCGGGTCTCATACCCTGGGAGACGCCCCTGGCTTTATTGCTTGTCTGGTACCTGGTGACGTAGGATATTTATCCTTACTTCGAGACCATGGCAAGTGAAGTGTTGTCTGGCGTATTTATTTATTTAATAAGCATGCGGATCACCAAAAGTTACGTAACGGCAAACTATAACTCGTTGCCGGCCCTGCAAGGCTATGAGGCCCTAAGCTACAACTACATATTCACAAGCTTATCAGCTCAAGCTGAAATTTTATATTTGAATTTCTTCCGAACAATGCTAAAGGGTTAAGGTTGGGCTAGCATACCTACCTTGTTCCCTGCGGTTAGGGGACGAGAATACTACCGAGGTATCCCTGCCTGTCGTACGAGGCGACTAAAAGGGCCCTTGGGGTCGCGAAGCGCACGCGGGGGGGCCTGCGTGTGTTTCGGTTTGCGATCCCGAGGATAAGGGTAACGCGTGTCTTCGGACACAGTGGTCTGTGTTATCGTGCACTGGAGTTGAGCTTGCTCCTCCCGAGGCTGGCTGCTAGGCGGCCTTGCGCGCCGAAGGGTCCTGCGAGGAGTCTCTCCCTCGTTGGGGATCCCGGGTCCCTTCCATCCTGCGCCGAAGGTGACCACCGTCAGGTTTAGTGGGTAGGGGTCTCGGTTTTCCCAGGAGTTCCGAGCCCCACATATCCCAGGTGTCCCGAACCCAGGGCCTTGGGAATGCCTAAATGCATTTCCTGACGCAAGAAAAAAAGAAAAAGAAAAGCATGCCTACCCTAGAAGCATTAGTACGAGTAGGACTGACTCCTTAACATCAAGATCCTTTGTACATCACTCTGAAAAGGAAAGCAATAATAATAATTGAATAAACTGAATGTCATTAGAGCGGTTTCAAACAAGCGTTCTTTTTTGCACATAAACGTTCGCTTTGGCATTCGCGAAATACATTTCGCGCTTCAAAAAACCAAACTTATTGCGGCGTGTTCGCTCGAACCGGTTGTGGTGAGTCAGTATCTACTGGATTAGGTATTCGTGCTCATAAGCACGTCAATGCTAGTACCAGTTACGCGTATGGCATACGCGCCTACATGCGCTTCCAAAAACGAGCTAAAATAAGCGCGTGTAAAACGTACATTTCAAAAACATTATATTTCCAGTTTTAAATGTATAAACCTGGAGAAGAGTTATTGTTCTTAATAAGGCACTCAATTTCAGTTAAAAGAGGTAACATTTGATGTTCGGTTTTCCTTTATTTGTAATGAATACGCATTCTCCACTACAGTGCTGCATCATCAGCGATTTGTATTAAACCGGGTTGATAAAGTGACGGCGAAGTTGTGGGTGAAAAGCGGTCTTACTCGTAATATCTAAGCCACTTGCTTATTATGGCATAAACAAACTGATGTTACTACTTAGTTACACCCTCTTGAAGCCTATCACTCACACCGCCTGAGGTGACTGTCGGCCACTCCCGTATTAATTAAACCTCGTGCATTTGCTCTACTGATCCTGCTAAATAATTAACCAACACACGAGAAGGGAACTCAGATGAGTTCGAGTTCGTTAGGCGTAGTTAGCCAAGGCTACATTTAGGAGCCCTTCGATTGGTAATATTAGTGCTGGGGAAACGAATCTTGAAGCATTTGAATTAGATTCACAGTACCTACGTACAGTTTCAAATACATACCAGATATAAGTAGTTGTGGTTTTTCTCGAGCCCCATATTCAGAAATTGATAGTAAGAGATGTGCATTATAGTCCCTATTGAGACCGATATTTACACGCATTAATATATCTTTGTATGTGCCGCGTATGTCGTGTCGCGGATATCTCTTTGAGGAACTTTATTCTTATAAAAACAGACATTTAACTTAAAATGAGATACATTTATTAATTTCATGTGTGACAATTGAGAAAACTGTGTTTCGAAATACATTCCAACGTGGATACGAGTAATACATTCCAATAACGATCCACAAATGGTTGTCAACTTAGTGTTTGCCCTGAGGATCGATCCGTACTTTCAGCACCCATTCCACCGATGACTCATATCCGGGTTATGCCATACTTCAATCCTTTGCATATTGTATCCGGTTTTCGAACCGGGACATTAATAACGTTCTTGTCCCACTGTGAACACGAGTCTGGAATGTCGCCAAGCGACGTCGCGATACTGTCGCAACATTATTGACACATTTTTTAAATTAAATATCTTTCAACCGTCTTTATATTTGACTTTCTGAACGCAAGCCACAAAATAAATAGTTTTGCAGAAAAACCGCTTTCGCCTTTTTCCAGTATAATTACCTGACCGCCTAGGGTTGCTTAGTAGTACTCTCTCTGAATTTTGATAGGTTTGTAGAGGGCTACTTAACAAAACGCGCCAAAAACAGATTTCATCGTGAAAAATTGCACCAAGTTTGACAAAAACAAAAACACTCGCGACAGTCGACTTGCCGCGTGACCGATTCTCACCGGAATCGCCTGTAAACTCACCTTGTCTGTGTGCGTGATCAAAATGGCGGTTTGTTCTAAGCGGACTATCTAGCTATCCGGGCCGCTGCCGCATGCGTAATTTGTGCCCAAGCTAATTAGAGCTTCTCCAACGTTGCCAAAGACTGATGATGACCAAAATCCTAATTACATCCTTCCCAATTTATAACTAGATAAGGAGACATTGACTGACATCAGGGTCGTCTTTCAGACAATCGAGGCCCTGTGCAAATCATGGATGATTTGTTAAATATTTGTAACTTGATGTCGGGAGGGGCCCCTGCGTTTGCGGAGCCCTGGACAAATGCAAATGGTCCAGTTTAACCCCACTAAGACACAAGTTTGCGCGTTTACCGCTAAGAAAACTCCATTCTCTGTAGCTCCTTAGTTCCAGAACACTACCCTTACCTTAACAAATAGTATTGGGATCCTTGGTGTTGACATATTGACGTACAGTTACGGAGTCATTTGAAACAAAAGGCGAAGTTGGCATTCAAAAAGCTCGGTGTGCTAAACAGGGCGAAGCAGTACTTCACTTCTAGGCAAAGACTGCTGTTGTATAAATAGCAAGTCAGGCCACACGTGTCACCTTTGGGCAGGAGTGCCTGGATATCAACTCAGTCCTTTTGACTCAGTCCAGAGGCGTGCGACCCGGATTGTCGACGACCCCAAACTGACGAGCGGTTTAAAGCCGTTAAGTCTGAGGAGAGACTTCGCCTCCCTATGCGTGTTCTACCGCTTGTACAACAGGATTTGTTTTGAAGAACTGTTCGATATGATGCACACGGCTATTTTTTACCACCGCACCGCTCGTCACCGATGGGGCATTAATCCTCACACCCTGAATCCGCAATGGTCTCGTACAGTTCGGTTTCAGAGATGTTTCCTTGCAAGGACACGTAAATTGTGGAATGAACTCCCTGCCAAGGTTTTCCCGATGAGTTATAGTATGAAGTTCTTCAAGAGGGGTTTGAAAAGGTTTTAGCTGGGTCGACAACGCGCGAGTGATACCCCTGGTGTTGCACGTGTCCATATGCTGCGGTAACCACTTACCAGCAGGTAGTCCGCATGCTTGATTGTCACCGAAGTGGTATAAAAGAAAATGCCCACGTACCTTATGGGAAAGAGGGCCCCCCCAACTGACACACAGTCCAAGCTACTGCGAAGTTTGGTATCAATAAGGGAAGGAAGTTTTATGATGTGAGCAACGACTGGAAAGTGGTTACTGTTGAATGACAAATTGAAATCACTGAATCGTTTAGGTGCTTCATATGTGTCAATTGTAATTGGTTCAATTGACATTGGGTACTGTAACTTTTTTTTAGTAATTCGATTGGAAATGTTAAAGAATATTTTATATATACCGGGTTTTATTCAAAAGACTTACAATAACGATTGACTTTAAGTTTAAGGTCACCGAGCAAAATTAGTCGAACCGTCAGTATTGTTTTTATAAAAACCCTAAAATTTTGTAAGATTGACAAAAAATAAATGATACTTACATAGTTACTACATCACCTACTGAGTATACCAGGTCGTTTTTGTAAGTCTTTTGATAATCAGCCGGTAAAATAACTAAAATTTGTTATAATCTGCCTGGGAAAACTGCTAGCCAAGTTCTTTGTAAAGCCTTTCTTCTCTGAGGCTGATAAGTAGCGTCCTCACTGAAGTCCAGGGATTAGAACAGATGATATTTATTGGAACATCGGGATTAAGTCGTTAAGGAACATTACTCTTGTGTTGACTCGCCTTTTGCCACGCCCCCGAATAAGTTGGTGGAGACAAAATGTCTGGACTGGTCAGCGAATGCGTTGTAATGTTTTCTTCAGAGACACGAGCGGACGTAGAAGTATGAAGTTAAAAAAGTACTTTACTTTTTTCATTTGAGTCATGTTTTCAAGTAAGACAAATAATCCACCAACCTTTTGGCAAAAAATAATAATTTAGTATCTTTGATATTTCTTAAAAATAATGCTTTTAGTTTGGTCTTATGCGATTTTATGAGAAAAACTAAAATTGATCCTTAATTTTTAACGGTTTGACATAGGACCACTATTATAAGTATGACACCCTGACAATAAACTAGCCTCTGCCCTGATGTTAAAAAAAACCTGTTTCATTAAGAGGGACCTAAAACGACCTCTCGCGTCTCAACTGGAGCTCTTAACCACTGCGCTACGAGAGTTTTTAAAAATAACACACAAAGTACAAATATTTGTTCTAATAAATTACATAAAGGGAAATTTCCTTACAATGTACATTGTAACATAACCTCATAAACTTAACACATCGCAAAAAGAACATTGTCACCAAAAAATTCACCCGCACGCACAACGCATACTAAAGTGGTATAAACCGGGAAGCGAATGTATATAACCAAATAATGATATGTTGTCTTGTGTTATATAATCCCTTACAAGTGGGGCGTGAAAAGGCATTTCTGCAGGCCTTCAAGATGTAGATGGCCAGCTCAGTGATTCCTTTGCATTACTGTGCTTGTCATCTGGACCTGACGACCGCTTTCCATCAAGTGGAGTGAGGTCATCTTGACGGGCAATATAAAAAAAAAACCTGTAAAGGTCTTTTTGTATTGTTCAGTTATTATCGTTTTTTTTAGTAACTATCCCATTGCTGGAAAAACATATCTCTTCTTGTCTCTGTTTTCGCAAAATCTGATAAAAATTCTTATCATCTGTGACTTGGTCTACCAGCTATACTTGGGCTGGGGTCCTTTTGGGTAATAAAGTAAATTGGTTTTTTACCTAATAAAAAAAACGAGCTGGAAGGTCACCTGACCAAAAGTGCTCACCTCCGCCCATGGACAACTGCAACACTTCAGGTCACCGAGTAAAGTAATCAGCCTGTGTACCGTCCCACTGCTCAGCAAAGACCACCATCATTAAAATCAAGTCATCGTTACAACGGATTGGTATTGGCCTAATCACCACGCTTGCCAAATGCAGGTTGGTGATCACAAACCCTGTGTTGTGTTTGGCTGTGTTCAGGAGAATCCAAAAACCACACTTTGGCCGACCTGGGACTTGATTGAACAAGTCCTAGGCCTTGATTCGTATAAGATTCGTGTTTTTAGTATAAAAGCTTCAAGAGGAAACTTTATCTGAAATCTAAAATTTTACCGCAGTAAAATTACACGTCACCTACCATATGTCTTTCCCTACAGTAAAAATAATCAGCCGTTATCTTCTTTCAAGATTGACTAGAGCAAGTACAGAAAGCTCTCATTCGACGCGTCTAAGTGGACTAAGCTTCAATCGTAATAAACTTCATGAGAGGATTCATTTTCCATTTTCACAATATTGGATTTTAAAGGTTTCTTTTCAACGACCTCCTTAGCATGCCCGACGCGTAGGAGCTCAAGGGGGGAACTCTTATTTTGTAATTTGATATACAGCGACAGGAGAATATTTTATATTTTATGTTGTAAAGAATCGAGTTCGTACAGAAATATGCTTGTTAGGATCTGGTGACAAAGTAACTCGCACACACATACAGAAGCTAGAAAACTAGAAACAACTTTCAGCCCTAGTGTCAAGCGGGATTCGAACCTGCACCTTTAGCTACCGAAATCATTAATAGGCCTAGCGAATTTATTTAGCGTGTTTTGGTTTGAAAGCCATCGTTCCAGGCAAATACCTTTTAACGTAAGTAAGAAATCTTTAACAAAAATTATAACATTCAGTAAAGATAAAAAAATGCGATTTGATTATTACTCCAGCAGGTTAACTTATGCATTGTCAGTCAAGTTCAAGATAAAGTCATTCGAATTAATACTAATTCCGGCCTAGATGTGTAGATTGAATTGGCTTCATGAATGCAGGTTGGTGATCACAAACTTGGTTCCGAAAAATCCAATAACACATTTCGCCCAGGATTTATTTCCATTATGTTCTTTTGCAAAATATCTGTTTCCTGTCACTTTCGATCACTGTGATAAGTGAACGAAATTCTCTTATACGATGTGAAATGCCAAGTGCATCACGTAGGATTTGTTGCAACAGTTTTGTGTCAGGCGCTTAGCTTATTTGCTCGAGTTTTGTATTTTCCTTTGTATGCTTACTAGTCTAATCTTATCGGTCAAAATCACTTTTGACTTTAAATATCAATCAAAGGTAGTTTTGACTGAGGACTTCAGTAAACATTTAGGGTAAGTTTTGAATGCGCCAATTGTCTTGGTCTCGAAATAAGGATAGCCGTCTCATGAAGTACCATTCAAAGATTTGAGCCAGCGGCGTCTCCCAGCACACCCAAACCCAAGTAAAATTTGAAGAAAAGAAACCTTGCTGCAACGCACTATGCGTTGATCGTTATATTTAATTAACATTATTACTTAATATCGTTTTTTAACGTTACGTTTCTTTCCTTGTCCGGTTCCAATAGCAGATTTCTTTAGCAGAAGTTATTAATGTGATAGTAGTATTTGTCATTTTGTTCTTATGAACAAAGCAGCTTTGTAAGAATGGTTGAATTCAAACTTTTTGATGATATTTCTGGTAATTTTTACTATCGTTCGTACAAATTCTTGACTGTTACATAATATGCAATTGCTAATACTTAGAATTGCGATCCCTAAACTGCTTTGTATTTTAAATTCATTCAGAAAATAACAGTTGGCCGTGTGTTTAGTAGTGCAGTGACGTAGGTAATTATTCTGCCATAGGACCCGTGAGTCATGGATTAAATTCCCATCCACCATGACGTCTACCACGACTTTCTGTCACGTCAACTACGATAATTGGCTGCTGCAATTTTTATGCCATTTCTGATTAACGGAGATTGCCTAATTTTGTATGGAAGATGGACCAAGGTTGCCTAGAATACTCACATAGTGCATTTTGTTCCTCAGACTATCACTAACCTGTAATTCAAAGCGCATAAAAATCTATCCCAGGAGTCCAAAGAAAAACAGTCTCTCGTTTTGAATGTTTTTATTGGAAAAAATATTGTGCGTTGAATTATATTTTTTTCCTGACCTATGTCATCAACTTTTTGTCGGCGGGTTAGTGACGGCGTCACTCATTGCAAGTCGGAAAATTTTGTCGGCGGCTTTAGATGAGGAACTAGCACGTCACTACAGCTCGAGTGTCGCCGGGCAACTGAGCTGAGCGCAGGAGTACGCAAGCCGCCAACGTTGATTCTTTTCATATAGGTAGGCCGCTAGGTTGTGTCGGCGGGCTGTGTCGGCGGCCCGGCGGGCTCAGTGTGTATTGCGCTTAATAAATACCACCCTGTATGTTTAGGTATATACAGGGTGACTGGGAATTAATTGGCATGTTTTTAAAATAAGAACCTACTCATGATATACAGTACTATACCCAAGTATGAGGGTATTTAAAAGGTACAATTCTGATTCTGATTCTGATTCTGATACAAAATTGCATATTTTAAACCTAATATACATCATGTTACATCAACATGGTCTAGGGATATTGCAATTAAACCTAAATAACTAAAATTCTATTTACTTTTTGTTAAGAGACCTACACATTAAAATAAACCTTGTTTAATAGCCTATCTAATCTGATACATAAACTTTTAGATACAGTTAAATGTAAGAAAATCTTAGAAGAAGAGGAAAAACTCAGACAAATTTTCAATCTTAACTTTATTTTTGAAACATCAAAACCTAAACAAAACAACAATTTCTTTATAAAAATTGTTGAAAACTTAAAATTAATAATCCGTGAATCCACCTAAGACTCTCCTGAAACATCTGCAGCGGTTCTGCATACTCAAAACAAGGGTGTAAATATCCTGTTGTGGAATACTGTCCCAAGTCCTGCTAAGATGCAAGAAAAGCTGGTTTTCATGCACAATATCTTCAGGGAAATTCCTAAGAGCTCTTCTCTGAAGCATATCCCAGGCATGCTCAATAGGATTTAAGTCAGGGGATTGTGCATTCCAGTCTAAAGCTTGGATATCATGCTGTTGTAACCAACTTGTAACGATACGCGCCGTATGTGGACGGGCATTATGGAATGGGTATTAGCTGGAAATTGTGTCCCATTTGCTGGCTGTGAGGCAAGATTACAGGTTCTAGCACCTCATCTCGGTATTTTAGAGCAGTCATATTGCCTTGTATTCAAACGAGGTCCGTTCTACCGCTGAGACGAATTCCGGCCCAAACCAAAATCGTGCCACCTTGATATGCTTGAACTTGTTGTGGGTGCTGCAGTCGATTCCAACGTCCAGGTTCTCTCCAAACGCGTACTCTTCGCGAATCAGGATGAAATCCAAACCTGGATTTATCAGTGAAAAGCACAAGTGACCATTGAGAATGGTTCCAGTTTTCGTGTGCAATAGCCTATTGTAATCTTCTTCCTCGATTGCCTCTCCTTAGCGCTGGTACCCGAAGTGGCCAACGAGCACGTAGGTTGCCTTCATGCAGTCGTCTTCTCAAAGTTTGACCGCTTACCAACAAACCATACTCTCTCTGTAGCCTTTGAACCAATTGCATCGCCGTTACATTTGGTTGACTTCGTGTGTGTACTTCGTGCAGCATTTACTATAAATAGGTCCTGTGCATGTGTTGTAATGCGTTGAGGTCCTCGGTGCCGTTCCACCACTTCCCCCGTGAGACGATAACGTGACCAAAGCCTGGATATAACGCTCTGACTGGTCCTCATGGCTTCAGAAACCGCAATTTGGGTAGCGCCAGCTTGAATCATGCCCACTGCTCTTAAAATTTCGTTCCTGGTCAAGTGTCTACGTGGCATGATCGTGGGATATTATCGATGATATTAAAAATAAAGCGCTACTTCACAAAAAATTTAAGAAAAGTAAGCTTGACACAGATTACTATGAATTTGCTAAGTGTAGAACCCGTATTAAAAAAGCCATAGAAAGTGCACACAAAGAATATAAAAATACAATTCAAATTCAGTTTTCAAAAGACCCTAAATCATTTTGGCAGTATTTTAAATCTAAAAAAAGTAGGTTGGATCGACAAAGGATCATAAAAGACGGTGAGTATCTAAGGGATGATGAGGTGGCAGAGGAATTTGCAGATTTTTTCCAGTCTGTGTACAGTAGGAACTCTCCAAAGCTGGACGCGGACGCGGCGGAAGCGGAAGCGGATACGGCCAATGCGCGTGTACACATGGATGCTCTGAGTCTTCGGGAGATAAGAGACGCGCTAGTTCGCCTTAAACCAAAACGGTCATCAGGTCCGGATGGTATGCCAGCCTTTCTTTTTAGAGACTGTAGCTGGATATTGGCAGAACCGCTCCATTATATTTATAACATGTGCCTAAAGCAAGCTACATTTCCGGCGAGATGGAAGGTTACAAGAGTGATTCCGGTACCGAAAGGCAAGGCAGGCCCTGACGTGAGTGGCTATAGACCTGTGGCTGTGCTATCGACAGCGGCGAAAGTGTTCGAGTCAGCCATCCAGAGGCGGATGCAGGCGCAAGTCGGCGCTCATATCTCCGACGCACAGCACGGCTTTAGACCGGGCCGTAGTACTACTACCAACCTGCTCAATTTTATGGCCCATGTGGTGCCGGCGGTGGATGCGGGAGGACAAATGGACGCAGCGTACTTTGATTTTAAGAAGGCATTCGACACAGTAGATAATGATGTCCTATTAAAGAAGCTAGCTCAAGTTGGATTTACTCCGCAAATGCTCCTGTTCTTTGTCAGCTATATGGAGGACCGGCAACAGTATGTAGAATTTAATGGGTATGAATCTGGGCTCTACTTTACAAGGTCGGGGTGAGCCAGGGCAGTAATTTGGGGCCTCTCGAATTCATAATTTTAATAAATAACTTACCGCAGGTTGTAAGAGACAGTACGTGCTTATTGTTTGCAGATGACCTTAAGTTGCTGCTTCAGGTTAGCGATACATCGGACTGTGAGCGTTTGCAGGAGGACATTAATAGAGTGGTAAAGTGGAGCCACGACAATAAACTCTACTTTAACGTGTCCAAATGCTCAGTGTTGTCATTCACCCGTGCACGTAAGCCGGTGCTTTTTGACTACACGGTGGACGAGGTCCCGATGACGCGTGTGTCGCAGGTGCGAGATCTCGGTGTCCATTTCACGGCTGATGTGACCTTTCGCGAGCATGTTGTAAAAATTTGTAAGAAGGCATATAGGAATCTGGGTTTCTTTCTTAGACAGTCACGAGGTTTTACCAACATTACCACACTGAAAGTGTTGTATGACGCATTGGTCAGGAGTCACTTGGAGTATGGAGCTGGTGTATGGGCACCGCACGAGGAAAAATATAGCCTAATGATAGAACGTGTCCAGAATAAATTTACTCGGCATTTATATTTTAAGCTGTATGGGGTATATCCGTTTTACCCCTTGATGTACCCCACCTTGTTCGTACTCGGAATGGTTGGTTTTAACCAGCTCAGAGTGAGAAGGCAGTTCGCACTGGCCACGTACGTGCTGAAGCTCCAGCGAGGCGCCGCGTGCAACCCGGGAGTCCTGCGCCACCTGCAGCTGAGCGTGCCGGACCGTTACGTGTGGAGGCGGCGTCGCCCGCCACTGCTGGCGGTGCCCGTGGCCAGGACCAATTTATACAGTAAAACACCGCTTGTGCAAACGATCCGCTTGGTGAACAAAGTTCACGAGCGGATTGATGTATTTTCGGGCAATCTGAGTGAACTCGCAAGGATAGTGTTATATATAGCATGTTATGTTATTTAGGAATTTAGTCAATAAGGTACCATGTAAATAGCCACACTATCGCATTAGGTTTTGCCTGTAATGATAGATGTTAAGGATTTTGAATAAATAAATAAATAAATAAAATAAATAAATGATTAAATGAACACCGGAGATGAGTTTGACTAAGATTTATAGAAATTTATGGAGTCTCAATCAAGTTAAAAGTTCGTGAAGATTTACTTCTTTGAAAGAAATTCAATGAATGCGAATTTCATCTTAAAACAAAACCTTTTATATACAAATTTGAATTTAAAAAAGGAACTTAATAATGTTTTTATAATTTGTCATTAATAGTTTTTTTGTAAGGCCAGTACTTTTTTAGTTATTTAAAAAAGTTTTAGATATCCCTAGACCATGTGATGTTGTTGTGTGTACTTAGCAATTGTTTATACGGCTTAAAAATATGAAATTGTGTACCTATGAAATAACCTCATGTAATAGATACAAAACTGCATGTTTTTAAACATAAACATCATGTTTAATACTCGGCAATTGTTTTTAAGGTTTTAAAATATGCAATTGTGTACCTATGAAATAGCCTCATACTTGGGGAAAGTACTGTTTACCATGAGTAGGTTCTTATTTCAATGGGATGCCAATGAATCCCCAGTCACCCTGCATAAAAAACAATCATACCCACTACCCTACCATACTAATATGTGAGTTTTTACACAAGAGGAGAATTTTCTTTAGAAAGTGCAACGCTAACTACTGAAGCTTTTTTCAGTTTCTTCAGAATATTACACAGAATATTACCTAGAAAATATTACACGGTGCTGAAACGTGCGGCCAGTCTTCATTAGTTAATTAAGAATTCTGTTCCTAGATTAAGTTTAATGAAATTCTTCAGGCCACGTTTTCATTAGACGACTAGGTTACGGTGCTGAGGCTACTGAGTGGTTTATTAATATGCAGAGTAGCTACACTAACATAATACAAATTAAAGGGGGTGATATCAAATAATTATGATTGTTTTGGCTGGAGATGGAACCAACGATCTTTGGCGCTTTGAGCTTGACTAATTGCTCCATCGGAAAATTTTATGGAATTACCAGGAGCTAATGCTTCGGTTTTTGATGACCATCAGAAAAACCAATTTCATCAAATTTTTTATTTTTTATATTTCCCGTCAAGATGACCTCACTCCACCTAATGGAAAGCGGTCGTGAGGTCCAGATATGAGGTTGACAAGCCCTGTCTTTCAAACGAATCACTGGGCTGGGCATCCACACCTTGAAGGCCTGCAGAAATGCCTTTTCACGCCCCGTTTGAAGAACCCAGGACTTTAAGAGGAAGGAAACACATGTGCTGGAAGAGCGTTCCACGTCTGGATGGTACGACAAACAAACGAGTCACCGAACCTTTTAGTTCGGGCCAACAAATGTTGAATTGTGTGTGGATGATGCCTTAGTCCAGCACGCGTGGTAAGGGAGTGGATAGGTGAGTGTGGAATAAGCTGGAATAACTCGTCAGAATGGTCAATGGGGAATGCCCCATTGTAGAAGCTATGGAGAAAACTTAGCCTGGCAATGTCTCTACGCAATTGGAGAGGCTCAAGGGTCAAAGTTGCCTCTGGGTTTGCAATAATACGGATAGCACGCCGCTGCAACCTGTCAAAAGCTTTGAGTAGGACTTGGCGAAATCGTCCCAGAGATGAGAGCAGTATTTCACACACGAGCGAACTTGTGTCTTAAATAAAAGACAGAGCTGCCCAGGCGTGAAGAATCGTCTCAATCTGTTCAAGATTCCGAGTTTACGGGATGCAGTTCTAATCACGCTCTCAATATAGTCCCGCTGTTTTAGGTTGCTACGCACATCCATGCCAAGGATATTTAGGCTATCCTTAGTCGGTAGCTGGGTGCTCTGAAGAGTGGGATGGGAAAGGAACGGCGACGCCTTTGCTGTGAATGCACACACCTGCGTTTTCTTGGCATTGAACTCGACAAGATTGCATGCACCCCATTCTGAAATGCGGTCCAACATTCCGTCAAGCTCAACAACAAGACTTCGCCTCTTCTCCTCGATGTCAGTCTGCTTTGACCCAGGGCGCTCGAAATAACGCGCGTGGACCGTGCTATCATCCGCATAGCAATGAATATTACCAAGAGATAACATGTCATTGATATGCAGAAGAAACAATGTCGGCGACAAGACGGAGCCCTGCGGCACTCCGGCATTAATCTGGAGAAAGCGTGATTTTCGACCATCGCAAAGGACACGAATTCTACGTCCCTCCAGAAATGCGGCGACCCAGTCGCATAGGCGAGGTGGCAGACCATATGCCGGAAGCTTGGAAAGAAGCGAGCGATGCCATACACGGTCGAAAGCTTTGGCAATGTCAAGGCTGACGGCCAAAGATTCCCCATGCTTGTCCATAGCCTCCCCCCAGATGTGTGTTACGTACGCTAGAAGATCACCCGTAGACCGTTTTGGACGGAAGCCGTACTGACGGTCGTGAATGAGAGAGTGATCCTCTAGGTAGCGGATGAGCTGCGTGCTTAGGATCTGCTCAAACACTAGCTAAAACTGAGGTTACGGTTATTGGACGGTAATTAGCAGAGTCAGACCAGATTTTATTCTCATACGTAAAATTGCGAAGTCTGTCTGATAGTTACATACATAGCTACTCCGGTACATATTTATGAAATTTCGTGAAATTTTGGGTGGGGCAAAAAGGACACAAAATTTTAGTATGTTGTGAATAAGTTTCCTGCATTTTCTACAGTAAAATAGGTTTATTATAATACCAAAATCAACATCAATTGCAAACTATAATCATGTTTTTAAACGACTGAAAATTCACGGTACTTCGTGTTCGGCAAACGTGAGTAGGCCCCCTGATAACGCTGTGGTTTTATTAGATAACAAGAGTGAAATAAAATCCTGCTTGTTTATATGACATACGTGATAGTTCATAGAGCAATTCGAAGAAATACATAATAAAAAGGGTTAAAAAACCGTGAAACTCGACTATTTTTATATTCCAAGTTCATTTTCCTACTTCATACACTCATGAATAAGCCCAATGCCCATGAGACCTTTCCACACCCTTTCGACACACCACTTTAAACTCTATCACTAGGGGGTAAAGGTGAATAATTTGGACAAGACAAAGTTTTGACGCACGTGATTATTTACATCCCGACATGTAAAATGGAATATTAAATGAAGGGGTTCCCTAAAATTGTGTTACTTCCCTTATTAATTTAGGGTGGGATATTTCACGCCGTTTGACGGTGCAGACGTGAAACATTGCCTACGTAAGATTGTTAATTAATTATCAGATCCAATCTTCTTCTTCGTTTCCATGATCCTAATGACGAAGGAAATTTAGCTGACCAGTATTTTTTTAAGTCATCTCCGAGAATAACGCCTCCGTGACCGAACAATATTTGTCCTTCGATTTAGATGAAGAGCTACTATAGGGTATATGAATTTTCATTTTTAGCGCTTGAAACAATACTCAATATTATTCAAATCGAATTTTTCTGGTTTCTATCCATGGAAAATAGAACATTATCATAATGCTAAAAATAGAAAATAGTGTTCGAAAAATATATCCCGGTGCCTGCAACACAGACTTTGCCTAGTGTGGGTGCCACAGTTTAATCAAGTTGAGAACCCCAAAATAAACATTGTGTAACCTATCCTTATGCTCCTTAAATGTAACTCCTATTTTTTTGTTGAAAAAAATATTTTTTGTATTTTTCGCATTTTGTATTTGTATTTGTATTTCGATTAAGATGAAGCTAGAGCTATAGGATAAATGATTTTTTATTTTTAGCATTATAACAATACTCTATTTTTTTAATTGGCGTTTTTCTCGTACCCATTGAAAATAGAGCATTAACATAATAAAAAAAACGAAAATCCACTTAGAGCAAAGTATGTTTTTTGAGTTTTTAGAACATAGCCCGTACATTTACATTTGGCCGCCAAGAAGGCGGTTAGCCAGCAGTGGGGCATTTTATTTTATTGTGTGGAATACTTTCTTATAAAAGACTAGCTGTCCGTCAGCGGCTTCGCCCGCGTACATAGACTGTCTTTTCCGTTAAAATATAGCCGAAACTAGCTTTTCGCCCGTGGCTTCGACCGCTCTTCGTTATATTATTATATTATGGCCAAATTACATAAAATCTACCTAAAGTACACTTTATGTAATTTGGCTACAGCCCATGTGTTATTCTGTTATAAGCTCTATTACTGTAAAGTTTCATCCAAAACCGTCCAGTAGTTTTTGCGTGAAAGAGTAACAAACATCCTCACAAACTTTCGCATTTATTATACTCGTATTAGTAAGAATTAGTAAGTTTACAAAAAAATATATATAAGAATTTTCAAATTCGGTCCACCTGTTTTGGAGCCTATTCAATACAAACAAACAAACAAATAAATATTTTCGTATAGAATAGCATTTAACTGCGATATCACCTGATATGGTACGCGAAGATCGCTTAATGATAAACGAACCTGGCATTGAAAAATACAAAAATATGCTTATACACTTGCTTATACACTTTCCCACTTATAAGTACGCACGTTGAAGTGGAAACTAAACGGTTTGTGCGTATACGAACATGCATTAAGTAAGTACCGTATTCAAAAATATATCTGGTAAATGTTCTTCCTCTCACAGACTTATCGTTCATCTTTAATATTAAGCACACAAAAGCTAATATCATAAATCTAAAGAAAACAGCACTGAATTTGCTCTGAAAATAACGTTCCTACACGGCATAATTTCCTAAGTTTGGTTAATTTAGCTCTTGATTATTTTCCTTTATTACGTGTGAGGAAACGGTGGTACAGTCATGCACAGACACTGCCGGCTATTATTTCAATGCGCTATGCTACGTGGATCAATGAATGTGATTGGTGGATCCATATCAAACGTATCTACTGCAACGTACCAAATTAGGTTAGTGATCACACATCCAGGTTGATCACATACCTAGCTGACCGTCAGCGGCTTCGCCCGCGTCGGCTGTCTTTCCTGCCAAAATATAGCCTAATTAAAAAAAAGCCTTTTTCACTCCCTGGTAATGTAGCTTTGAATTAGTGTTTTTTTTAAATCTTCCCAGTAGTTTCGGAGTCTATTCAATACAAACAAACAAATCTTTACTCTTTATAATATTACTAGCTGCCTCGACAGACTTCGTTCTGTCTAAAGTAATTGCACGTCACGGCGTCGGTAAAGCAGCACATCTCGCCCGCGTTTCTCCGACTTGGTTTACATATATACATACTGTTATTTTTTCCTGAATGTTTTGTTCAATCATAATAAAATTTGGCCGGTCACTCCCTGAAAATGTAGCTTCATATTGGTGAAAGAATTTTGAAAATTGGTTCTATTCAATACAAACAATCAAATCTTTCCTCTTTAAAATATTAGTATAAATATAGATAGTACAGAAAACACACTTAGGCCGACCTGGAATTTAAACTCGGGATTTCGAGCCTTGCGCTGTTATTACCAATCGTCCACGGAGGCGTTACACAATAGTTTCACATTATAAAACATTAAGTATGAAGTTGTGAAAACAATGACCAACAAAAATACTGAGTATACAAACCTTAACCTAGAGTGCTGCCGGTAGTGAAGTAGGCGGGGCCTAAATAACCGATGGCTAGGGCTGCAGGGTGAAGAACTTCCTAAATATACTGCTGTGTCAGGAAATGAATTTAAGCATTCCCAAGGCCCTGGGTTCGGGACTCCTGGGATATGTGGGACTTGGAACTCCTGGGAAAACAGAGACCTCTACCCACTAAAACCTGATGGTGGTCATCTTCGGCGCAGAATGGAAGGGACCCGGGATCCCAACAAGAGAGAAACTCTTCGCAGGAACCAACTTACCCTTGAAACAACCGTTTAGCTCGTTCGCAAAAATCACCTATGGAACAATTTCATATTGCTATATACCTGGTGATAATTTATATACTGTCTGAAAAATTATATGAAATATTCAGCAGGTGATGTAGACACCATGACAGATTCACTATTTATTTGAAAATTCTTATTTTATCGTAGTACTTATAGCGGGCACTCTCAATCTTAGCCTGCGACGCCAGCGCCGCCTCCCGGCTCGCTTACAAGATTGTGTAGTGGACGCTGTAGATATTTAATCATGGCAATATTGAGTAGAGACTTCCGCCCCGGCCACTGAGAGTAGAGGAACTTGTTTTTGACAAGTTCCGTTTCCCATTGTTGTTGTCTGAGAGTTTATGTATCTGACCGAGTAGCGAAATGTTGTTAAAAACTTGCAAAGTAATGAGTAAGGTGAATAAACGGTGTTCAAGATAAGTACGTAAACTTGTTTATAATTCTCGAGCACGACACACTATAGTAGGAAGTTTCTATAATATCTACTGAGTATATTATATAATTTTCATGACAGTATGAATAATCGCCCGGAGATGAGCTCGAGTGAACATGGGGTACGTTTCTTGTTACTAAATAAATTATTATGCAAGGTGATGAACCAGTTTAGATGAGGGTACTCCCAACGGGCCCTGCGCTGCTCTGTGTATGTGAGTGAAAGTACGATCGGTACGTCTTGTAAAAAATGTAATCAGATTTGACATTGTCATGCCAGGTCACGTCAACTCCCAATACAATTTATTTACGCGAACGATAACGTAAATTTAAAGTGAAAACTCGTGGTAGACGTACCGATTACTAAACGAAACAGCCAGCCACGTTTGGCAACTCGTAGTTGGCGTACTGGACGCTCAATTCACAGACAAATGCGAGCAAGCTGGTACCTCCTCCATGATGAAGCAAGGCACCTACTGGCCACTTTCGCGATTTATTGGGTAGGTCTTAGTACAATCAGGGGCTTATTACCATCCCTTATAACTTGTCAAGTTCAAACCCTAAACTGAGCATAGTCAGCAATTTCTTGATGAGATCTTTCATTTCCAGTTAATCAGCGGTTACCTGACACTAACGCATCTCCTAAGTTAGATATATGCTGACGAAATTGCTCGTTTATGGAATTAACTTGACTTCATTTAATCGATTGTAATAAGGCCTTAGGTGATCAAAGGCGATAGCACTAAAATAAGACCGGTATCAATACTACCTAATACCGAAAAAAGAGACAAAGAATTCATACTTTATTTTTACTTGTTACTATACTTTACCACCTTCAAAACCTTCAATAACCTCGCCGTGACGCAGCAGCCGGTGCCCGGATATCGTAAAACTGGATAAAGGCGGGCGTAACCGGCTATATCGGGTGCGAACCGGTGCTTATGCGACCCGCCCGGATTTGAGGATTAGCAAATGGCCCTAACTACAACAGTGTAATGAGGAAGTTTTGCAAAGTTACAATTAATTTGTTTGACTACGAAATTTTATTGCTGGCAGTAATTAAGACATTATACGGGTCTTTTTAAACGATAGTGACTGCATTTTTTGCCAGATCACAGAATTATGTACTTATAATTCGTTAGAACTGGCATTCGGTGAAAGAAACTATCGGTGAATAAAAACTGGTAGGACCGACAGCGGCGTGATTTTCATTAGGGGTTATTTCAGTATTCAATTCGAAACCCTTAAACATTTACAGACTAATATTTAAAAGTGGCCAGTAGGTGCCTTGCTTCATCATGGAGGAGGTACCAGATGCTCGCTACGCTTCAGATTTGAGTTGGCGAGGTTGCATGGCCTTTTCTTTTTATTCGGATATCAGCTGCAGGGACAAGGTGATGTCAAGTCCTGGCGATTCAAAAAGATTGTTTAAGTACAGTTTGAAATATGGTTACTTCCTAGGACGCTATAATTGTTGTATGAAATAGTTCTTCAAGGGCCTTATTTTGACCTCTTAAAGCTTGCTCGCTTATCTGTGAATTGAGCGTCCAGTAGGTACGTCAATTACTTGTTGCCAAACTTGGCTGGCTGTTTCGTTCAGTCATCAGTACGTCTACCACGAGTTACGCCATGTCAAATCCCAACACATTTTTTTTACGCGAACGATATTGTAAGTTGATAGTGGAAACTCGTGGTAGACGTACTGGGCCCCAGGTATTATAATCTCCTATATCCAGTCACGTGACCATTAAGTCTTGCAAACTCAATTTCTGCGCGGCGTATTTTACGTTTCATACTATTGTATAACTGATAAAGAAGAGAAGTTCCAAGTTCCAAGAAAGTTCCAGAAAGTAACTTTAAAAAAGTGTCATCGTAATACCAATACAAAGTGAACATTTTAAAACCGTAAACGGTCACGTTGCGATATTGGCAAGAGATTGTGATGCGGCCCTAGGACTGGTTCCTAAGTATGTAAATATTTTTAATGTCGAGTAATCGCTAGTGATGGTCTTGGACCTTGGTGTTGCACGCGTCTATAGACTGCAGAAGTTATACCATCACGCATTCAACATGCTTGTTTGCTATCGACGTCATACACAAGAAAATCAAGGCCCCTGCTCACCATAGATCCAGCTTAATATAAAATAAATCTCTGTTTACCCGCCAGATAAATGAATGCGTCTTATTGAATTAGACCGGATATTGGCTGCAATTTATTATTGTCAACAGGACTTCTTTCAGACAAATGTATGGTAATGTTTGGATTCGGGGTTGTTTGAGGCGGGGTGATAACGATGTGTGGAATGGGGGTGATGGATTGTAAAGCTGTTTGGAAACTTTGGGAAGTGTGATAGATGGTAAGGGTGGACTCAATACTTGTGGGATTAGTAGATTATTTTAGTGGGGCTTCAGTTTGACCTCTGTAACTTGTAATCTTTTGTAAGTCAGTTCAGATGCCGTATTACAATATTTTGCCAATATCGCAGCGTGACCGTTCAAGGTTTTAAAAATACTCACTTTATTTAGGTATTACGATGTTACTTTTTTGAGCTTTTCTGCAAAGCTGTCTATGGTTTACCAAGACCTTAGATAGAACCCCTATAGATGACCAAAACCTAAACTTACTTAATTAAAATAATAAAAGTATTTTTCATAACAAATCTGATCAAGACAGCCTTATATTCAGACTAGCTTACTGCCCGCGGCTACGCCCACGTGAACTCCATTTTATGACATACAGGAATTTTTCCGACCAAAATATGCGCAAAATCCTGTCTTAGTTAGCGCCTACGCCCTGAAAAGAAACCTCCTGCAAAAATTAAAACTCCTAGCATTTGTAGTATCTAAGATTTCGTGATGAGTGACCTTGCGCTTTTATATAAAGATTATACGCAATCGTCAATATAACATAGTACTATTGGTAATTGACACGTAAATAACCATTGTTATCACTCTGGCATTGCCGAGCCTGAAAAGAGACAATATCTATCTCATTTATTCAGTAAGACGTTCAATAGCAGCCCTCAAATCACTTAGCTGACCACTAATCAGCTTCCCGTTGAGCCACAATCCTCACCAGCAGGGACACACACTATTTCGACTGTGGTTTTTCAATGAAGTTCTTGTATTTGTATTAATTAGGGCAGCTCAATTACGGATAGTCTGCTTGTCCTTCCTCTTTTACCAGTTTATCATCAAAGGACGTTCCTTTTATTTTCACTAGAAAATCAGAATTTATAATACGCACGAAAGCTTCATCCTAATCTGAACTCATTGTCACCAATTTCAAAGAAACAGCCTTGTTAATAAATTTTGTCCAGCAATAGTACTTTTAGAGGCTCGATATACAGCCTTAATCGTTTTTATTGGCACGGGTCAAGGTCAATTGATTGATTTTTGCCTCTAGGAGGTTTTTTAGGGCGAAGGTAATTGTTCTACCTTTATTTTTGTCCTTGCACATTAAGTTCAAGCTTTATCCGTCCGGGTATCCGGGTATTGCCAAGATATTCTGGTGTGCTTCAAACAACATAAAAAACCCCTTATAAAGTAATAACAGCCATACCAATAACTTTAATAAATTTTATTCTATGTATTCTCAGGAGAGAAAAAGAGAAAAATAAGCGGTATTTTATTTTTGATTAGGTCGGGACCATTTTGTAGCTTTTTTTGAATTTCTATATTGCCCGTCAAGATGACCACACTTCACCGGATGAAAGCGGTCGTGAGGTCCAGATATGAGGCTGGCAAGCCCATTCATTCAAACGAATCACTGGCCATACTCACCTTGAAGGCCTGCAGAAATGCCTTTTCACGCCCTGCTTGAAGAACCCGGGACTATAAGAGGAAGGAAACACATGTGCTGGAAGGGCGTTCCACGTCTAGATGGTACGACAAAGAAACGAGTCACCGAACCTTTTAGTTCTGGCCAACAAATGCTGAATTGTGTGTGGATGACGCCGTAGTCCACCACGCGTGGTACGGGAGTGGAAAGGTGAGAGTGGAATAAGCTGGAATAACTCGTCAGAGCATTCCCCATTTTAGAAGCGATAGAGAACACTTAGCCTGGCAATGTCTCTACGCAATTGGAGAGGAATGAGTTTTGCTTAAAGAAATGTTCTAAATGATGATGATGCATCAAGATGCAAGCATATATTTAAAGTTTTACAGTCAGTATTGGCGTGAATGTTAATTTGTTTTTTATAAAACTAAATGCAAAAGTAAACAAATGGCGTTGATATCTAAATAAAACACCAAATATTACAGATTTTCATTTATTTCAGTGATTACTGATTACATAATTATAATAACATACGATACCTTAACCTAGTTTGATTCTAAAAAAATCATTTCCAATATCACCCTTAGCTAGTTATTAAATTTCAGATTAATCCATTAAAAACTGTTTATGTTTATTCTTAACTTATCGTAGAACATGAGGGTGGAGTAAAACATGGCGACTTGAACGCTGGGTGTTGGAACGTTAAAACATTGTTTTAGTCGACCCCCATCGGATAATTACTTCGAGACAATACACGTTCGACGACAAAAAATCTTTGGTTTCATAAACTTAGCATAAAAACGGAATAACTTTAACAAACAAACAACCTAATAAATTAAAAGATGTAAAGAACTGCCCAGAAAATTGCCAGCAAGATGAAAATTAAAAAGTTTTTCAGTTAAAGAAGAGCTTTGCCATCTACGGACCCCATGTAGTCAGGGGTCCCCTAATTTATCCTCTATTTCATTTTAAACAAACAATTACTCCTCATTTTATTATCATCTAAGGTTAATTCTCTGAATTGCAATTTTATCATATAGATTAACAAACAACTTTGATTCTTGTTTCTTATTTATAAGTAACTCTACGAATTAATTGCTAAATTTCTAATTTATGTCTATTTATCGCTAAGAAAGGATAGTTTTAATATGGAACTTAATTGTGAAGTAGAGAGAGATGAGCAAAATGATAATATAGTAGAGTTATTAGATACAGATGGAGTGAGCTGTAAAGATGTAAAGTATAAAAGTACGTATAAGGAATTGACATAAGTTCCCTATGTTTAGAGTGGTGCAAATGATTCTATGGCGCAAGCTTCAGATCCCGTCTATGGAAAGTGTGGTCTGCATGAGAAAAGGTCGATTAGCATGTCATCCAAATGAATAGTGATCCCTTTGCCGACGCTAACGCTCTTAAGAAGCATCTAAACAAATTGGAAGTAATCACAGCCAGAATGATTTCTCCATACTTCAAGTCTAGATATGGTAAGGGTAAGGTATTTTTTTTAAGGAATTAGAATTTTTTAAGTTTAAAGTTAGATTTTTATTTTAATCTATAATTATCTACAGTGCGTAAGTTTATTTTTTACTATTTTATTTAAAATTAGGATTAAAAGCAATCCTTTTAAATGGAATGTTAGATTAATAGCGCTACTCAGGTCTGGAGTTCTAAAACTTTTCCAAGTTCAGTTGAAACATTTGAAATTTTAATTCAAAGAATTCAATTCAACTGAGACAAGTCTTGGGATTCCAATCCAAGAATTCTTAGACATAATTTAGAAGAAGTTTATTTGGAAACTACAATAGTTTGCTTTAATAAGTAAACTTTGAATGACTTAGGTAAATTTTTCAATTTAATTTTGAATTATACTAAGCTAATCAAGTGCTAGATTTAATCTTGATAGTTGATTTTAATTAATTACTTATAATGGTTAATGCCGGGTAAGGATACTAAACTTAAAGAAGATGTGTTTTAAAAGCTGTAATGCAGAAATTAACGAAAGAGAAGGGTTAAGAGGCGTAGGAATATAAATACGATAAAACTGGAGTATACAAGATCGCTAAGAGATATTTTATAGAAGCATTACTAGATAATGGCACTGCGGAATGTACCTGTGTTCATAAAAAAGTATCCTAAACCATCTTAACAATTACTTTGGTTTCGAACAAGACTAAGTTATTTCACAATTTTATCGTTCAAGTTACCTTAAATTTAAGTTCTCTGAACTACTTTAACATCATCACTCTTTACTCCTTACCTACACTCCTTTTATTGCCAATATATTTAACTTCAACAATCTCCCCGCCTTATATGATTTAGCAAATAGATGTTAAGTTGTGATTGCGATTTAACCCTATAGTTTAATTAACACTTGTTTTAAACATGCAGATTCCCGAGCTCAAAGAATCTTCATATTTAATTAAGACTTTTAGATCTCTAAATGATGGCAAAGCTGATCTAAGATTCAATTTATCGGAAGAACTTAGACATAATTAAATTATTTAATGCGCTAGACCAATAGAATTAGCATTTTTCAATTGGTCCAGGATAGAATCCACATCAACTCCATACAAAAATGGAAGGGGAAGTTGCTTTGATTTGTATGGAACTGTTTGGGTTCTTCTGTTACATTTTGTAACTTTTATATGGAAAGATTAAAAAAACACAAATAAAAATCTTGCAGCAATTCTCGTGGCAATCGTTAGACAACATATTCATGTAAATAAATTAAAATTATGCATCAATGGTTAACATACGTTAAAATAATATAATTTACATTGTTTCATTACATTTATCGCTCGCTATTTACTTTCCCAGTTACCTCTACCGATAGATTCGTGTCCGAACATTCTATTACTAGAAATACAAAATTTAACGTATTTACAATCATTTTTAACCTTTTAACAAAACATTCATAAGTACACCCTTGCGTTTCGCACAGTCAAAATGTACATTCTTTACAACGTTACAGAATTATAAGGACTAGATTTGGGAACAAAAAAACTAAATAACGTAAATAACTAAAAGCGAATCGAAGTTTTGGCCTCACTACGTCGCGTTGATGAACTGTGTTGATCTACGTTGCTATGTTCTTCATATTGTCTGGCAGTTTCATTTCCTTTTAATAGCTTGTCCAAAACTTCTCATATTATCCCAGCGTCTTCATTTTTACTTCCATTCTGTTCGTCTTGAGCAATACCAATAGTATCATGAATGACATCAAAGACAAGACAAACCTTTTTTTTATCACCCTTAAACAGAAATGTTTTAGAATTTGGTGATATTATTTTTATACATATTTTATACGATTACATGATGATGCATTTTCCTTTTTCAGCCCAAGGGTTATTTTTCTTGTCTGGAGCGTGTATGAGAGGATCGTTTTTTTCGTTTTCCTCCACGTACTCCCTCATCCTGCAACAACAAAGGAGAATAACGTTAAAATTATATCACTGAAAATTTATCCGTGCACGTGTACTCGTATATTTCACAAGACTTTGTGGCACAGAGTCGTGTCGTGTGCAGTGCTTTTTGGCAGTAATTTCTTTCAATTTAATCGAACTAAATAAATAAAGTAATATGCGCCAGACAACACATCAATTCGCTTAAAAATATTTCGTACACGTGATCTTGTGTGACCTTGTAACAGAGAGTGTCGGGTGAGGTGCTTTTTTCCGAGTGTTTTTTTTAAAATTTAGTTGTATTGATTATTCATATACCTGAGAAAAAAATATAAAAAAAATATCATGAATTGCAACCAAATACTATGTGAATTCAGACGAAAATCGAATATTTTCTTTGATGGTTTTATACTTTTATTAAAATTTCCAAGCTTTCACGTTGCCGATGTAATCAATTAATAAGAAAAGTTCATTTAAATTACAAGCTACGACTGGAACTTCTCTGGCACCTGCTAATATATTGTTCTGTTCAATATCGGAAGTCGGGCTGCTGAAACGAATTGCTCTTTATACGAGTTTGCGTATAAAACGTATTTTATTACAGTTAAGTAAAGAAATTCTACTTTCAGGTTGGAGCTAAATGTATAAATTTATGTCTTAATACTCATAAAGGTATTAATATCAAACACGTCAGCAGTTTCTGAAATATTACTTCTCCAAAACTTTTCGGAAATTTTGCGAGGAATCTAACTGTACGTTATTTGTACTCGTATTCTTCAATCTGATCAATATATTTGTATTGTCTGGTAACTTTTGCCAAAAATATTGCAAATCCGGAAAAAAAAATTAGATTAATAATGACAGATTTTGCAAGCATATCAAAGTTTAACATAATTTTCAATTACAATCACTTTTCTTTTTGCATATCCCTTTTAACGTCGTCATCCTGTTTATATCCGCCATGAAACCTCATATAATAAAAAGCAAGAAGACACCTTTACTGCCACTTTGTGCTTGATGATACAGTATTATGCTTTTACAACAGAAAGCTGTTATGGCTGCATATATGAAAAATAATAAAAAATATATATCTCTGGATATTTTTATATTTAAACATCTGACTCCAAATGAAGCGGAACTTATTGACTATGAGTAGTGAGTACCGAAGATTCATACTGTCCCTTATTGCCAGAAAATAGATGTAATGATTTCCTTCTGATATAATTTAGAACCAATTTTTATTTTTTTACCCCTGTTGTATCGGTAATAATATAATTCCGTTCAAAATTATGTTATCTCCGTTAAGATATTACCTTTGACAATTATATTACCTACTTTAATCTTTTTTTATTATAACCCACCCAAAGAAGAAGTTATACGGTTAATTATGTAATAAGATTTTAATTTATTTTTAAACTTTAATTCAACTACACTTTACAACGGGGTTGCTACTCAGACCCATTTCGTATTTTGAGCGCATGATCCAACTTTTCAAGCGCATAACTTACCTAGACCTTTGGATGAACATTTTGAACACAAAACATAGTCCTACCTTTCCTATTGACACATCATGAAATACATTAGTAAATAAAATCTTTTTTATATTGTAAAATGATCAATCTCGCCACTTCGATTTTCGAAAAAGCCTTATCGTGTCAAATTCGTGGCTAAATCTCTGATTAAAGTTACTATAGTTGCAGAAAAAAACGACCAAAACGTCAGATATATAGTTTTGTTGAGACATAGCCCCGTCACACGCACGGTACATGCCGCGAACGCACCCACAGCGCGCGCGCTTCGCCTCTTAGAGGACATGCTCGCTCAGCACGACTCCATCGAACAGTTTGCTGATGGGCTGGGGCGCTTGATGGCCGCCGCATACCAGTACCTTGACCAGCATTTTTGACAATTTTCATATGATATGACATTTTTATTTGTTAATTAATTGAATTCTGAGTATTATTTTATTATTGTTGTTAATTTCTATTTAATTTTATTTGGACATTTCTATATTTTTCACATTGTATTTTTGTTATAATTCATAGTTGTAGTAAAATTGGATATTTATTGTTATGTTTCACCTGCTGACGTGTTGGAATATATCTGTTAGCCGGCACGGAGTTTTTTGTACAAATAAATAAATAAATAATGAACCAGAATATGCATAATCACAATAACTGTAAAAAAGTTTGAAACTCAATTTTTTTAGAATAATACCACAAATTACTCATGTGGCGCGGCGCCTCTGACAGATAGCACGCTTAGAACAACACGCCATTTTTGACGCACGCACACAGAGACGTTAGTTTACAGGCGAAGTCAGTGAGTTTCAGTGAGTCGAAAAGTCGCATTGTCACGAGTGTTTTTGTTTTTGTCGAACTTGGTGCAATTATTCACATGATGAATTTTATTTTTGGCCGGTTCTGTCAAGTAGGTATAACCTATACTTACTCCATTTTAAAAATTCAGAGCGAATATAGTAGTAACCCTGGGCGGTTCACGCAAGTTTAGAAAAAAGGTGCGAGCGGTCCTTCTGTAAACTCTTGTGTAAGTTTTGTGATAACACCCCAAGTTTACGACAGATTTTAGGTATGAGTAAAAGCATGATTACAGTTTAAAATTAATTACAGCACACCTTTAATCTTTATTTAATCGAAATCTAACGTTTAATTTACAATCTAATCAGTAAATTAGACCTGAAAACGTAATACGAATACCCCAAAATTTACAATAAATCACGATGTACACACGCGCGCTATGGCCGCGCGTAATTTTGGTGACGGCCCCTTAAAATAATAGTTACGAGTATGTTCTGTCGAAGAATGCATATTGAAAGATGCAATATACGTTCGAGTATAATAATTGCAATTTGTTTACACAAAGAAACATGTTCAAGCAATTAATTAATTTTTTTAAGCAATTAATTATCAGCAATACACAAATTTTATCTTTGAAAAACAATAATTTCCAAAGCGATATTATACAAATCTGGCACTTGTATAATATTTTTTGGGCCAAGGTGTCTCCACTGCTGGACGGGTTCTCGTTGAATTATTTATCAGAACACGGGATATATCAGTGTTTTTCTCAATAAAAACAGGAGACATAATATGATTGGTTATGGCAGGGGATGATATTGGTAGTTTAATATTTATGCCCTGCTCTTCTAGGAAAATCTTCGGTATTGGAATATTAAATTATATATTACAAAACTAATATACAAAGCAAAACTATGTGACACCGACTTCAATACCAATAGGTTCACCCGACAAGTCGCAAAGCGGTCCGCGTATCAAAATCAAGCGAGTCCCTTTGTGAAGTTTATTACATACATACATACCATCACGCCTCTTTCCCAACGGGGTAGGCAGAGACCACTTCTTTCCAGTTGCTACGATCCTGACATACATCTTGCGCTTCTTCTACTCTCATGAGTCCTTTCATACATGCTAGTTTATTACAATGTCACAAAATCATTGCAGCGTTACGAATTAACAGTTTTTCAAGTTCAGGGCCCTTACTACAATCCCTTATAACTTGTCAAATTCATTATCTAAATTGGGCGTAGCGAGCAATTTCTTAATGTGAGCTTACATTTCGAGTCAGTCAGCGGTTACCTGGAACTGACGCTGGATATTTACTGAGGAAGTTATTCGCTACCCAAGAGGGTACGGTCTCTTATATCCATTAAGAGACCGTAATAAGGCCCCTGATTGAGGCTGACAAGCATCAGTGATGCAAAGCCACCACGGTGCTGGTCAACCTCATCTTGAAGGCCTGCAAACGTATACGCAGAGAACATTCTCAGAATTTATGTCTGACTGGTGGTTTGTTCCAGCAGCATTTGACAACAACTACTGGATAAAATATGATTTAAGATAAAGGTATTTACATTTTAGATCAGGTACTTTAGATTAATGTACAGGATAAAAAAAAGCTAAATCCATGCGGTCGGAATTGCTGGCACCAGCTTGTTCATTATTATTCAATTTGTATGACGATCGATATACGATACAATTTGAAAGGGTTACGGATGTAGAGTAATTTTAATTTATTTTAATTTTCATGCTTAAGTCAAGGAAGTTCCGTTAATATATAAATATTGAATAAGAATACTATTTGCATATGAATACAAGTACAGTTATCTGTGTAACATACTTTAAAAAGTCGAACATGAATCATAAACATAATATTAAACATATTTAGCACGCAATATATAATACCTACTGACATACAGAAGATCCAAAGTAAAAGTAAATAGTTACATTCAGAAGAAAATAGTAAAGAATTAGCTACTCCCACCTTGGGGTAATAAGGTGTAATCTAGTTCAGAAACCGTTCCCTATGTAGGGGGAAATATCATAATCGAAATATTCGAACGTGAGACAGGCCCGGCTTGAGGTACCTTTTTAAAATGGAAGTGTTGGCTTGGCCTACTGCAAACTAATTATTCAAAGCAAGTAAGTTCCTTCGAGGATAATAATGAAAAAGTTACTTTCTTAACTTTGACTTTGACCCTTTTGCAAACTTTACATCTTAGGAGATAAGATGACTTAACAATTCAATATGAATAATTTATGTGCAACTACGTGATACCTAAGAGTTTGCCCAGGAAATTATAATATTATGCACTTTGCAACATTTAACAGAACAGTTTTGACCTCTTCGATTCAAAAACCGCTGGATTTTTTTACGAACGGTGTTACTTCTTTATTTAAAAAAAAAAATTAGTTGGCAAACCAGCATGCATGATGTGACTAGTACCGCTGCCTTTGAACACGATAAACATAAGAGGGATCACGTTGCTGACCCTGTTGGGCTAAGGGAACTTTTAGTTATACATGCTTTAAAATAGCATGCTTAAAAAGAGAATGGCCACTTTTTACTGAAATGAGCATGCTCATTATTAGCAAAGCTTCGACACACATGCTAATAAGTACCAATTGCTTATTAGCATGCTTTTGAGCTAGTAATAGGTATGTGTAACTGTAGCTTTTTCTATAGTCAGCATAAAGACTATAGTCCTTTAGCTGACCTAACTCCAGCTCCCCAATGAGCTCTGGCTGAGTATCTTACTCATCAGCTGGAACAGAATACCGCCAGAATCAATAGAATGTGGATTTCTGTAAAGTAAATGTATGGCGACAAAGTGGATGTACTACTAACTACCCTCGAAATCCCCAAGCGCCTTCTCCCGAGCCTTCAACCGAAATAAAATGCCAGAACAAAGAACTTCTCAAACATCCGCACACTTTTCAAGTCTCGCCGATAGTTTGAAATACGGCCCATTTAGTTTTTTAATTCTCCCATTTCTTGGACTGAGCGAAGCAATGGCTGAAATTGCGCCTTTCGACCGATAGTCCGATATTGATTTTAGTGGTCATAAAATTTGAGTAATAGTAGATTCAAAGACATTATGGCTTAAAATAAATCACGGACACGTTTTAAAAAATGTACGAGTATAGCTTGGAAACTAATTAATATGATTAACGTAATACATTAATGAATAACAAAGATTACTTTGAAGTAACGATCAAAATCTGTTGAGGATATTTTTTGAAAATTTGCGTTTATTGTGTGTACGTAAAATAAGTATAAATATTAATTTGTTCTGTTATTGTTGATAATTACGCACCAGAAACATTTTAAAGAAAATCTTTAGCAAATTAATCTACACACTAACTACAATACAATAAAAAATCTAAAACAATGTACGCGTAAACATTAGAATTAGTTCATTTCAGAGGTTTGAAATAATAAACATAGTGTACAAGACCTTGAATATATGAAAATAAATTGTGCGTTAGCAACTGATTTCGGACAAGCGGGTTAAAATTACAGTACACCAAATTTTACGAAAACTCTAAGACAGTATCCTCTGCGCCGTTAGTTGATTTTATTTTTGGCAATCTTCGAAAAGTCGCTGAAGATTTTGTTATTTGTGTGTGGTGTTTCTCATTCTACAAATTAAGTTCCAAATCCTCCTTCTCAACAATAGGCGCGTATTTGCGTTTCCCAGCCTCATATTTGCCTAAGCCCCGCCTTTGCGGGATCACCTGCAGATTAGATTGGCATCATTGCCTTTAGAATTGTTTCTCCATTCCAGTTTATAGTCGGACTGAGTTTAATTAGAAGTACGTATTATGAGTTTAATATTTTGCGACGTCAGGAATTCTCCATTGATGAAGACCAATGGTTGTTCTTGCAAGGGCAATATTGTGACTTCATGATAACGTTTTAGGGAGAGAAATCTGCCATTACCCAATTGATTTTAATTTAGTTCATAGAAGGATAAATTCTTAGTGTTAATCTGAAGCGCCATGGCCTAGGGGTTAAACACCCCAATTCGGGTCGTGGATCGTGTGGTCCCGAGTTCAAATCTGGCTAGAACCATCTTTGTGTTCATTGTTAAATTTCCGACTAGCTCTCCGGTGATGGAAAACATCGATGAAGAACCAAATCAACCCGGATAACGGCTCACCACATATCAAGTTGGGTTCTAATACCATTGATGAAAACTGGGCTTCTGGGCACCAAGACAGCAACAGTCACTTGGCTCTGACTACCCCGCTTGGGATAAAGTTGTGATGGTATGTTATGTTACGGTTGAGCGTGCACATGAAGCAGCGTCAAACGAGTGGCACTTGTTTTCGCGTCATCTATTACCATTTATTTCAGAAATATACATGGTTTGAAATTCACAGTGATGTGGTTGGCTGTACTAAGTCGAAATAAACCTCAAAATACTAACGCGGTCGCCTCTTTTGTCATGTACATTTTGTGCGTAGTCTTTTGGAAAAAACCATTGAACAGAGAACGAAACCACTGGGTTTTCACTGAAACTTTTAACACTTGTTTTAAGAAAAACATGTGTTAGAAGCTTTAACGCTTAGTTAAACTTCCATTTAGTGAAAACTGACTGCCTGCCATTGATCAGCGCATAGTCCAAATATTGGATCTTAGACCGTTTTATTAACTATTTTTATTCTGAGTTCAACTCTTCAGGTTAGAATGAAACTAGTGTTTACGGAAACAGATCACGCAAAATCTTGTTAACAATATTCTATTTTTTTTTATAGAGCCAGTCAAGATGACCTCACTCCACCTGATGGAAAGCAGTCGTGAGGTACAGATATGAGGATGACAAGCACAAGAATGCAATTACTGAGCTGGCCGTACTCATTTTGAAAGCCTGCTCTGGCAGCGGTTAGTGTAGTGCTGATCCCGGATCGCGACCTGACCAAGATAGGTCAGAGTCACTTGACGGGTTTTACGCAACTGTATGGTGGTAAAATCAACCGGCCGACATAATATGTCTCCTACCTGAAGAAGGAGATGGGGCGGTGGAAAGTATTCTTCTAAAGTGGAAGCACCAGCCGCCACCAGCACGGCATTGGAGACCCTACCGACAGGGTGCTTTATCACCAGCGATGTGTTATACTACGTTGCTGTGGATGCGTTTGGTGTCCTCTAATCATATTCATTGATCACCATAACATAGCATTGGTGGAAACGGGTTCTACTAAGCTATGTTTCTTATGAATGGATGCGTGCTGTGAAAACATGCTATAGATACATGCTATGCTCTTACATCTGTATACTTCCTAGTATATCATCGCTCCGTTACATAGCATAGCATTAGTGAAAACAATCTAATTTCATAGCTTAGCTGGCACATCCTTGCAGCATATCTGCATGCCACATCTTTGGTGGTAAAGCAGCCTAAAAGTTGCGAAAAAGCCAAATGAATTGGCAATTGCAATTACTTCATGCCAAAAATACTGCCGACATATTTTCTCTCAAGTATTACACAAGAAATAGTCACGTACATACTTAAGTTAGCCTTCTGTGCCGTCAGCCAAGACACTATGACGTCATTTATGACGTAGTTTGCCTCATTCAAACAATAACCCGGTAGATTGTAGCATTATGCCTCTTACTTCCTCAAACTGCCTGGTTGCCCAGTGTTGTGTGGTCTGTATTCGCAAGTTAAAAGTCAGGGAAGAAAGTTCAAGGTAGTCTGGTTCATAGGACTTCGTTTTTCCGCCAATGGAATGAGATAGTTGTAGCTTTGCTATGGTTTGTACAGACGATAATTTTCTTTACGCTTGACTTTTCATGAAAGAAAAACAACTTTTCTTGTATTTGGTGGTAGCACATTATTTTTGGATACTAGCTTTTGCCCGCGATCTTGCCCCTTAGACTATCTTTTCGACACAGATAAGGGTTGTATTTTGGCAATGAAAGCTATTCTCTTTCTCAGGGTCCAAATCATCGTACATTTTATTACTGGTTTACAACTGGTTCTAGTAGTTATGGCGGGAGAATTTATTTAACAGAACGAGTTGCTTCGGCATTTAAATGAATTTGATATAGATTTTTTTTTTCAATAGTCAAGCTATAGGATTGCATTAAAATATCAGTACTTATGTCTACCATGAGTTTACAGCAACAACAGCCGCTAGCGTCCGCGATGACAGCGTTGACGTTTTCGTAAAACATTTTGGCACAGCAGCAGCACACATTATTGATTTTACAATTATACATAAATGGACCCAAAACTGGAATACCGAAGTCAACTATCGTAGTACGTGTACGTGACAGAAGCTCATGGTAGACTTAACGATATTTTTTTGCAATACTAAAGCTATACATTCGTCGTTTTCAAATTCACACGAACCACGATGCGAACATGTCGCTCGATATTTTGTTGCAACTTGATTTAAAAACCAAGCAAAAACGTGACATTACATGGAAATGTTTTTAGTAATCTGTGCATTTGCATTTAGACCATCGGGCAATTGCTCATTCTATCCCTACTCTATCATATTATCTTTGTGTAAACGGAGACAAGGCAGTATACCGTTGCTATATATCTATTCTTTTGGTGTTCTAACGTAAAAGTACGAGAAATCAAGAACGAGCATTCTAGCTCGTGCTCTAGGGTCTCCGCGAACATAGATAGAACAACCAAAGAATGCTCTGTCTCTGTATGCACAAAGATAATTTGATAGAATGGGGATAGAATAAGCATTCGCTCGTTTGGTTGAGCTACATTTGACCGCACCGCATCGCACTTTCCTATGCTTCTATCCTTTTCTATCACTCAGATCTGTCGTTTACTAGAGAGAGAAGAAGAACAAGCGCCGAGCGCCTCGTTGGTTCCGCCGCGTGCGGTCGCATTCTGTTCTCTTTCTCGCTCTAGTAAATGACAGTTCTGAGTGGTAGAAGGTGGGTATAAACTAGAGAATTACGGTTTAACTACATTTGGCCGCACCGCATCGCACTTTTCTATTCTTCTATCCTTTTCTTTTACTCAGAACTGTCATTTACTAGAGCGAAAAAGAAAACAGAATGCGACCGCACGCGGCGGAGTCAAGAGGCTTTCAATTATTTATTTTTATTTAGAGCAATACATATCGCGTTGAACATTACAATATCTAATGATTATAAGTTGCATACATTGAATAAATAAGTTACTTAATTTTAATAACATTGATCAGATTGAATAGAAGTACATGGTCACATAAAATTATAACAATAGATTCATGATTACAAAATAATTATAACAATGTCAAGATAATCCAAGATATTTTACAAAACTGGCGCTTGTCCGCTAGGTATTCCTCCACAGAATAATAGAAAGCGTTTTAGTTTCCTTATAAAGGTAGTAAATTTGCTTATTGTCTTAAATTCTGTCGGGAGCCTATTATACAGACGGACTGCCTGGTAGCAAGCACTGTGCCTAAAAATGTTCAAACTTGGCCAGGCTGTACCGCCACTAAAGGGAATATCTTTCCTCCTTGTAGACAGTCTTATTTCTCTCTCCAGGGGTGTCTCTACTTTGTGCTGGTGTTTGATCAAGTCGCTCAATAAGACGAATATATAAAGACATGGCACTGTTAGAATCTCCAACCTGATGAAATAACTTTTGCATGACACTAGTTGAGATAACCGGTAAATAACCCTAATTGCCCTCTTTTGCGCTACAAAGGCTTTCATAATATTATATTGATAGCTAGCATCCCAGAGTTTAATACTGTAGCGTAGTCTTGAGTCTAGTAAGGCATTATAGGTCATTTTTAACTGATCAATTATGGCCTCATCTCTAAGACTTCTTAGTACGTAACAAGCCGAGCTAATGTTGTTTGTAACACTCTCCAGCTCCGTCTTCCAATTTAGTAACGAGTCAATGTAAGTCCCTAGAAACCTTACACTTTTCACTACAGCTATCTCATGGTTATTTAATGTGCCAACCACCACATCCTTGTTCCTAGATGTTGATTGGAATAACATTATGTTCGTTTTACTAATGTTAATGGTTAAATCATTCGTACTGAACCAGGTCGAGAACGCCAACAGTACCCTGTTCACTTTAAAGTTCAGTTCCTGTAGATTATCTGCTGTAATAAAGTAGGAAAGTGCGATGCGGTGCGGCCAAATGTAGCTCAACCCTAATCCTCTAGTTTATACCCTTCTTTAGGTGTTATATTTTATATTCGGTTCACTGTACCTTGTCTGTCTGTTAATTAAATATTGCCAATGGTCGTTACCGAATAAAACTGAGACCAATATAATCTCAGGTTTAGCCACAAAGGTAGCTTGGCAAATATTTCGCAACAGCTGACGAGGGTAAGATTATCAACCCGTATTGTTGAGTTTAACTTTGATTAGCATTGTAAAGGCTTTCGGCTAATTTGAGGATAGGTTGGAATACGGCCATATTGTGGAATGAACTGTCTCCAGTAAGATACTTCGCTTTTATACTCGAAGTATAGAAATGCGAAAAAACTAGGATTCATCCTCAAAAACACAACTTAAGGGCAATTTTATTTTTTATTAGACACACAGTACATGACTATTCGACAGGACTGTTGGTGCAATGGCAGCGAATGGCAGCTGAATGTATCGTGTACATTATTTCATAACCACTTTTATCAATCTAATTTTTCTTTAGTACAATCTAACAAATGCGATGTTAATGATAAAGCGGTATCACTCCAATGTGCAATAAATTTCGCAAGCTATCTTATCGTCAGCCGAATTGGACGCGAAACGATCGCGATATCTTTAAATATCCATGATCGATATGAACGGCCTGTATAATAAGGAAATACAGAGAGTCCATTAACACATGATATTCCAGTGAACTGCCTACGATTTACAGCTTTGCTAGTAGACTAAGGGAAATAATACACTGTATGTGTGTGTGACTGGCCTGTTGGCGCAATGGCAGCGATCCTGCCTTTAGCGCCGGAGGTCGTGGGTTCGATCCCCACCCATGACAAATATTTGTGTGACGAACATTTGTATTTGTTGTGTGTCTGGGTGTTATTATCTATTTAAGTATGTATTTAGAAATATTTAAGTATGTTTATCAGTCTCTGACGCCCATATTACAAGCTCTGCTTAGTTTGGGGTCAGATGATCTTGGTGTGAATGGTCCCAGATATTTATTTTATTTATTTATTTATCTTTGTAATTTTGCAACTGATAATATGCATGTAAAATTTTCCCAAATACCAACAAATGAATAAATACTGGTCATTAACTGGTGCTTCCAAAGTATCATTCCTTAGATTAGGTTTGAAACAGGAAAATTAAGAAATTGGGATAATAGTCACTAGCGCTTTCCTTCTTTTTTTAACTGAAGATGTGTTTATGTTTGCAAACACATAAAAGAACAAACGAAAGAACTGGTCCATAGGTACAATAATTAAAGGCCAAATTATCGCTGCATAGTTTTGTTATTGTAAGCCCGATCGTTCGATTGAAAAATGATAATTGTAATGTTTTTTACTTTGACCTGTTGTTGCCCCATCTGTAAGTACTTGGTTTATGGACTGTCTGTTTGTGTGTTTTAGAAGATTTATATCACTTCTACAATCTATTAACACTATCGGCGAAGTAACTCTTGTGTTCATAAGTGAGTTCAAAATAGGAGCTTCTGTAACTACAAGTATATATGCCAAGAACTTTTGAACGGTATTTAGGAAATAGAAATTGGAGTACATAAGGTGATGTCTAAATTTCATTGCATTTTATTATTATGAGGGGAGTCTGTCACGCAAAGGGGGAAGGGTGAGTAATGTCATAGCTATAATGGGGTAATGAAACGCATTCATAATACAAAAACTTCAACCCCTGCTATACAAATAATTAATCAGTAGCTGATGTAAAACATTTTCGAACTTATGTTTGTATGAATCATGTGTAAACTGCTTAAAGCGGATGTTATATTTTTATATAAGATTTTGTATGGAAAAATTGATTGCCCTGAATTGTTGTCAAAGTTAAATTTCAAAATTACCTACAGATATCCTAGAACCCGCATCAATAACCTTCTTTACCCCCCATTCCGTAAAACCGTCCTTGGTTCAAATTCCCCAATATCAAGGCTCTGTAAACTTCACAACAGCATTGGAAATGAAATTGATATCCTTCACACCTCTGCTAATAAGTTAAAGCTTCAGTAAAAGGAATTGTGAGATTGAAAACTGATTTAGACATAAGTATGAGTAGTTTTAGAAAATTGCCTAAATTACCTTAAACACTGTGCATGTAGTGTTTACCTACTTTTATTTTACACTTAGACCTAAATTACTTGTAAGCCTGTATATTTAATGTTAAAGTGTAACAATTACTGGTGAACCAAATGAATAAAATAAATTAAAGGATTCTAATGAAACCTCATACACCTAGCTCATACTATGGCGGCTGAATGGAAAAGAGGTACTTTAATTCATTTAGATACAGGGCAAAAGTTGTGAAAGCTGAAGTTTGCAGTAACACAAAACGCAGCTCTTTAGATTTCAAACTTGTAAGTAAGTATATCAAACATGTCTAATAAATAATGAAGCGTGTATTGATCTCAGAAACATCAGGAAAATCTCTTTTGGCCTTTTCAGGTGTTCGGACCAAAGCAAAGCATACCATGTTTATGTTGATGACTGATGTCGGTAATCAATTAGAAGAATCGAGAATGTTTATAAACCTAATTAAGGCATTGTTATTTGAATAACTGTTCATCATTCTGTATGCAAAGCAATATTATAAATTACAATATCATTTTCTCTGTTTCATCGTGGCACCTTGTTACTGTAATTAGCCCATTCACTTTGTCATTCAGTTGATGCACATTATTACTACTTTAAACGACTGATTGACATTAACGAGATCAAACGTATATACACTAGGGGTCCGTTCCGAATTGCTTTTCGTGGAGTGATTTTCACCCTCGGTGGATGGAAAGAGACAAGACGAACAACACCTTCGTCTGGCAGCTGTCAGGTGAATTTCATCGGGCTCCAGGCACCGGTAGAATTTGCACTTGTCAGAGTGATAAACGTGACCCGAACCCGTTCCGAAACAACCAGGGAACTGTCAGGTGACAGCTCGATCAGCCTCGATTTCACTCGGGGTCAATTCGGAACGAGTTCGAGGGGATTGCAATGATCGCAGTGAAATTTCACTCGTTTCGGAAATTGTATGACATAGCCTAGAATGTTAGATACTTTTACAGGAGTTTTACGTGAAAAATCTTTCAATGATCCTCATTAACATCAACAGCCATAAAATTGACTTTAATGAGGCTACAACCTTCCTTCCTTTCAACCTTCCTTTTTAATAAAATAAGTATGCTAGGTGTTTGCGACCCCTGTTAAAGAGTGGTTTTGCTTTTGATACTTCCTATCAAATTCTCATAGCTATAATTTTCATTCAGGTAATATTTGAAAAGGGATGTGTGAGTTGAGAACCAATAGAATCTCAAAGCTAAATGTAATGAGTTAAATGAAGCGATTCTATTGGTTCTTTACAAACTTATTCCTTGCAACGCATCCTCGTACATCTCTAGTGGAAACGCAGCCTTAGCATGTACATATTTGCCCTTCAGTGTCAATTCCCTAATATATTTTTGTTATAATTCGTTTTCGTCTTCACGTTGGCATAGTAACCGTAGCCTCATTATTTGCTGCTATAGGCCCGACTATTGTCAACAATATCATATTAATTAGTAGATAATTAATACGTTATAATTATCCTGTTTTTGTTATTCAATCAGGAAATAATTAAGTTTCCAAAGTATCCTTATTGGTTATAACATAGCATCTATTTTCCATATTCTGTAAATGAATTGAATCCTACTAATATTGTGAATGCGAAAGTTTGTGAGGATGTATGTATTTAAGTTCGTTACTCTTTCACGCGAAAACTACCGAACGGATTTGGATGAAACTTCACAGTAATACAGCTTATACATCAGAATAACACATGGGCTACAATTTATACAGATTTTATGTTATTTGGCCATAAAAAGATTTCGCCCGGGCGCAGCCGCGGGCGCAAAGCTCGTTCAAAATATTATGTAAGTGTTTTGACATTTAGTTTAATTTCCTTTTTTTGCAAACTGTTTGTAGGCATAAACCATACATACCGTACGGGAAAAACGAGTGCATAAATATGTTACAATAATTCTCAAGTTTCTTACTCTAAGGCCGAAACTAACGAATTAGGCAGTTCACTTATCACTCAGGAGACTTCGTAGCATCATTGCAATAATAAATTACTTTGTTAAAATTGAATCGGAAGACCACTCGACTATTCAAATCATATAAGCAGATCTACAGAAGCACCCTATTGCCTTCAACAATCTCTCCGACGAGATATCGATTCTCGACACTCAAGGCGCTTCTTAAACGCCCATAATCTCAATCACGAGTCCGGTGCCAAAAATTGGAAAGCATATTTCTTCCAGCAAACGTACTGGTAAAAATACAATATTCACGGATGCCCAAAGTTTTTGAATACCCAACTTTTTTGTTTGGCATCGCTGTAAGCACCCAGAGCCTTTATTTCACAAAAATCAGGGTTATATGATACAGGGAAGCAGTCGAAGCCGGGATTATTTTCCCACTAAAATACCAAAACCAGACCATATAACCCCAGGGCATTGGATTGGATTAATTGGACCTTTGTTGTTGTATCCTGTAACTTGGTCTGCAGGAAGAAATCTCTTTTCAGAGATGAGCTAATCTGTACTTTTGCTTTCTCAAATGTGGTCCCTTGTGATGTATTTTTTGTGTCATCATCATCATTCATCATTCACAGCCACCAGACGTCCACTGCTGAACATAGGCCTCCCCCACTGATTTCGAAAGCGACCGATTGCAGGCGGTCTGCATCCACCGGAATCCCGCCACTTTTATCAGGCCGTCCGTCCACCTTACAGGCGGGCGTCCCACGCTGCGCCTGCCCTGAAACGGTCTCCAGTCTAGAATTTTCTTGCCCCAACGGCGATTAGTTTTACGCGCTATGTGCCCCTTCAGCTTATTTTTTGTGTACGAACTAATAAATGAATAAGTAAATGATCACCGCCAGGATGCTAAGCCCCTTCAGCAGTGATCACCACTTTATTTTAGGTGAATGCCTTCTCTATTTACCTGCTAAACTCTTGAGATAACCACACACATAATACATCCTCCGCAATCCCGCTATTAACAGTTTTATATATTTTTTTGCACTTTGAAGCTAACCTTTCGTCAAACTATTAATCATCATCATCATCATCCGTGCGGTCTATCCCGGTTGTGAACTCCCACTGGTGTGTGGGGTCCCAGGGTCCGCCTTTCTTATTTTCTTGGCCCACTTCGCGCGGTCTTGTGCATCCTCAGTGGTGAGTTTGTTCTTTTTCAAACTTCTCTTTTGTCAAACTATTAATGACGTAACGAAAATGGACAGTTTAAGCTCAATTAAGTAACTCATTTGAACTTGAATGCAACTAAAAACAAAACACTATAAACTTTTAAAACGCATCCAAACTACTTTCACTGATTGTCTCTCTAACCGAAAGTTTCGAATCTACAAGTATCGTCAGTCGCTGATCGGCTATCAACCCTCTCTCAGGCACTCGAGAAATTGCCACTGCGCTCGGAGACTCGTTTTTACGATTTGCAAGGAGATAAATATTTTGTTTTAGATCGCTCATTGATATTTATCTTTTTGGCAAAGTTCTTGTCTTCACGAGTATTTGCACGAGTAAAAGCTTGTTCCTCATTCTTTTTGAACATATTTTAACATTTTGTTTAAAACATGGGACTTGTTTTCCATTTTCTATCGGGAAATAAATTAATGAGCATTGGTTAAATATCTTACTTCTTACTTACTTAATACTCGTATTATAAATGCGAAAGTTTGTAAGAATGTTTGTTGCTCTTTCACGCAAAAACTACTGAACGGATTTGGATGAAACTTTACAGTAATACAGATTATACATCAGAATAACACATGGGCTACAATTTATGAAGATTTTAAGTAATTTGGCCATAATATATAACGAACCGCGTGCGAAGCCGCGGGCGGGAAGCTAGTGTAAACATAAATAATTGGATTCAATATTTATAATCGTTCAATTTCATTCTACTCATTGTTTTCCATACTGTTTTTTGTGCAATAAAGAGTATGTTATATTATGTTATCTTATAATCCAACCACTTCTTGCACTGTATAGCCTGTACTAGCTTTTATTTATTTCCCAACCCCTACTACTGGTTTGAGTTAAAGCCTCTGAATTTCGCCACCTTTTCAGACAAAGAAATTTCGCATAGAGAAATAACGGGTGCTGCACCTTAACAGGTTATTTCGAAGTTTTTTGTTATAAATGTTGGTATTTTTTCTTCATACAGGTATAGTTATTAAGTTTCGCATACATTTGTGCCTGGACTAGGTTTTAAATCGGTATCTTAAGGCTACTTCTGATAACAAAACGTAGAAAGTTCTCCGTCACCAATTGTAGCTGAAATGCAATCATCAAGTTTCTCGATTTAGGTGTACTACAGATATAAAACAGCTCTGGTTTGAGTACCGTCAGTCAGTCGCTGATTGCCACTCAACACTCAATCCTTCAGGAGGTACTCGAGACATTTCCGCCGCGCCAGAGACTCGTTTTACACGACTACGGGACTGGTGAAGGTATTAGAATTGGGTTTGAAGCTTTTGAGGGGTTACGGTTAGGTATTCGTCGATAAAAAATTGAGTTACTCTTTTAAGAGAATTTCAAGCGATTGCAATAATGAGATAGCAAAACCTAATCTAGAAACAAAGTTATTGGCAATGTTTATTTTTCAATATATAGGCCATATTTTGAACCAGAAACCTGCGGCTTCATAAACAGGGACCGTAACTCAGTATCATCATCATAATTAAACAAATATTTTATGTTATTCTACAAATCAAGAGGTCTATCTGTCTGTCAAGACCCTGATGATGAAAATATGGCTGTTTAAGGAGCACAGGTAATAAATCCAAATATCTCGCGTTAGTTCTGACATTACAAAATAATCAAGCTTGCACTGCCTCTGTTCGCGAGTCGGACTCGCACTTAGCCGCTTTTTCCTTTTAAAAACGCCTTTGCCCTGAGTTACTTTAACGCATTTGGACCCCATAATCAATGCCGCAATAATTTACAAGCGTTTAATTAAAACTCATCAATTACACAAAACGGCTTCCAGTCTTCGCAGAGAACCCTCTACAACCTCTGAT
Source organism: Udea olivalis (assembly GCA_947369235.1). Classification (NCBI taxonomy): domain Eukaryota; kingdom Metazoa; phylum Arthropoda; class Insecta; order Lepidoptera; family Crambidae; genus Udea; species Udea olivalis. The sequence goes on along the minus strand of OX376350.1, from coordinate 19,502,239 downwards.
GTCGGAGACCACCACAATGTAGAAACTTACTCCATCTCCAGTAATTTAGAGACTGCCTACTTGCAATTTGTTAGTTAATTCTTTAGGCTTTGTGCTCTGCCAAACGAATTTCTGTTTGGTTAAACGCTGACAACTTTTACTCTTAGAAAGATTGAAAACGCTAATTATCACGAAACAGTTTGGTAAAACAGTGAATTGAAATACTGATCAAGTTTAATAATTACTGAAAATCCTTAAATTTGCAATCTATTTAGGTATATAAAAGAAAGTCGTGTTAGTAACACCACTTATACTCAAGAACGGGTGGACCGATTTTTCGGATTTTTGTGTTTTTGGATTTGTCTACATCGGGAATAGGATAATAAGTAATAAAAACATTGGGAAATTAACGAAAAAAAAAGCAAAAACATTTTTCCATACTAAATGTTCACAGCTGTCAAGCATTTGCCAATAACTTTTGACAGAGCGAAGTTTGTCGGGGCCGCTATACTATTTTCACTGTTAGATGATATGCCTGACAGCTCTTATTGTTCCGTGTCACGCATACTATTTCAAACTAAATAAAAAGGAATAGGCTTAAAAAACTATTGTACTTTCGAATCTTGTCAAGTAAATGATTGTTATTATTATGAACTGTCAATAAACGAAGTAAATGAAATGAAATTAATATATCTTTACAGCGCCTGATGCGTGAAAAGGAACGCCATTCAATAGTGTATTGACACTACCTACTGAATCGACAAAAATCGATGAATAGGAGCGACCATTTTGTAATCACCTCATTCGCATCAGTACAAACTGTAATTCCTGAAGTAATTAAAATAATAGTATTTAATAAGGGAATTTGAAATGGGTTAAATGGTATAATTCTTATAGGGGGAATTGTTTGAGCCACTGAACGCAAGCCCCTTAATAGAGCTTCGAGTGCGTCTGCCTTGTGTGCTATTTTTTAAATATTATTTTCGAGATACCGCGTTTTAATCTATAACTTATTAGCCGTAACCCGTTTACTATGAATTTATTTAAAATTAAAAATCGGTAAATCCGATTCCATTTCCTATACCAACTCGATTAAATTACATCAGTTCCATCACTTTAATTGTCAATTTTGAACTGTCAGGGATATCATCATACGACGAAAGTAGTATAGTTATGAATTATTGAATAACACCATTTAGAATTTTGTTCATTTATGTAGCCAATAAAGAAAACCCATTGCTGTATCTACCCATACATGAAACAGATTGTACTTTTTTGTGCCAATGTAACAAAAACAAATTAAAGGCCCTTAGCACAGTTTTCGCCAGAGCATCAGAGGCTTAACTCGTGTGTAGAATATTAAATAGATTTCCCTCCCTAATTCGTTTTGCCGTACTTGCCACCAGTTTGGCTTGCCAATTTGTGTAGTTTTGCTGCACTAACCCTAATGACTTTTTGAAAGTACAAATGGCGGTTTAATTGGACGTATTTTAAATAAATGGGAAAAATTTTGAACTAGGGCAGTGACCTACATAAGATAGAAAATCAAGTAACTGACGTATTTTCATATTCACACTAGCTGGCTTTAACGTGTATTCATTTCCATGAGTGAATCGCCTTTTGTATTAGGGCATCAACGTATTAAACATTGTTTGTGTGTATTTTGTATAAGGACATCTTGCCGGTTCAGACATGTTGTTTAGTTCTTGTGTTTGCCTACCAATGTTTGTAACATAATGTGTGGTTTATAAATTTAATGACCCACGTAGCCTAAAAGGATTGATACAAGATTTCCAGATTAAGATACCAGATTTGATGTAAATGAGCAAAACTCATTTCAGGATGCCCGCATCAACTGAAATCATGGTACTGCGAAATTATCGTCTTATGCCTGCAAATGATGGTGATGACAATGACATTAAAAACTCTTTTTTGGTTGCAATATCATTAAAGTATTTTTCAGTTTCAAATGCCATTTTGCTTCATGCCAGTATTGTATCGTACAATTATTAAAGCATTGAAGCGTCATACAACCACAAGTCTAATAATAGAAATCAGTCACTTAATACAAATTGCATTTCTCGGCACACGATACGACATTTGAAAAATTATACAGTCACCCTACCATGAGTTTACGCCTATAATAGTTAACTAAGGTACTATTCACATCGAACGGCACGCATCGGAGCGCATTTACAAAGCCGCAGAGGAAATTATTATTTAATTATCAGTTCTTAAGGTCCTATTCGCATCCAACTAATACATTTTGGAACCCAAACGGATATGCGAGCATGCTGCGGATGCCGTCGGCTCCACTCGGCTGCCGTCGCATGCGCTGGGGCACAACACAAAGTATGTGAGAAGTAATATAAAGTAGGTATAGCACATCTGAAGTTTGTATTTTGTTTACTGATGTAAGGATTCAGATGATTTACCAAGTGTTCATAGTTCTCATAATCAATTCTGTAGTAGTCATGGAATGTTGTATATTTGTTACATATCAAATAATCATGAAGAGTATGGAATTCGCCGAGCTTACAACTTTTCTGCCATAAGTCATCCACCCAAATTATTCTCTTATTTTTTATTTTATTTGTATTATCACCTTCTCCAATGCGGTTGCTTATAAAACAACGTCAATCAACGTCCATTTAATAAGGGTGGAATGCCACCCTTTTTAAATAAAATTATGACACGTCAACACAGTAGGAGCACAAATTAGACATGCGCGGCGCTCTGACAGATAGCCCGCTTAAAACAACACGCCATTTTTTACGCACGCACACAGAGACATGAGTTCACAAGCGAAGTCAGTGAGCTTCGGTGAGTCGGAAAGTCGCACTGTCGCGAGTGTTTTTGTTTTTGTCGAACTTGGTGTAATTTTTCGCATGATAAATTTTGTTTTTGGCCGGTTCTGTCAAGTAGGTATAACTTACTTACTTGATTTTAAAAATTCAGTGCGAATATAGTAGTAACCCTAGGCGGTTCACGCAAGTTTTGGAAAAAGGTGCGAGCGGGCCTTCTGTAAACTCTTTATTTTGTGGTCGGAGTTATTAACAAAACTCACTGCGTTGTGAGAGTATACTATGCTGAAGCCGACGGCTACGCGCGCATGCGCGCGTTTTCCACTATACTTTTTGGCCGAACGGACGTGGTCGGCCGCAGTTGCATATTACGCCTGCATCCGTCGCGATGCGCGCCGCTGCGCATCGTTAGATGTGAATCTTACGCTTGAGTTAGTGAAACTATCAAAGTTAACTTTTAGTAGTAGTAAACATGAGACGCTAAGATAGTAACCGTAAAAAGTAAAATTTTATTTAAAAATTTTTTTTACGATTTTTTTACTTAAACTGTATATCGTATGTATATCGAAGCCTGAAACATTTTTAACTACAAAGTAACTGTCTTTGTTTAAGACTTTACTATTTTTTTTCCAAATAGAAGATTCATACTCTGAATGACAAACCACACGTGTGAGACGAATCACGGCTCTCAGAGACAAGCGAACCCAAGAGTCGTGATAAGTCAACACATTAATTATTAAGAAGAAGATTTTGAATGTATTAAGTCTACGTCTGGTAATTATGTGTGTGTGTAATTCCAAGGAGCTGCAAAATTATTATGGTTCAGGGTTCGTTAAAATTGGACTTAGTTGAAGTTTGTTTGCTAAGATGTTACAATAACGCAACTTTACTCAGCCTTTTGAAAATTTGAGTAGAGTGCTAAGTTGGATTCTGATGATGTTGGACTTTACTTAACTTTTAAAGGGTTTAATTTTTTTGATGGTAATTTGTACATCACAGAAAAAAAACAACTATAGCAAGCTACAACAACCGGAAGCAACATCAGCTGCATTTTAACCCTAAATCGCAACCGTGCGAAACCAGGGAAGGTTGATAGTGTCACCTACTACGTTTGATTTAAATACACTTGCCTCTGACCATCTCATTTGAGGCAAAACTCAAATGTAGGTTTATGTTCTTTCACTTATCATAAAGCACACCAATTGAATATAATAAAACATGAAAATAATGCATCATTAGCTTATACTGCAGATTTTAAAATTCAAGATCAAGATCCATCGAGCACGTCCTCTCAAAACTAATATTTTATTATACTATCAAGATACCCGCTATAACAATAAAATAGTTAACTGAAATAGATTCTGACTAACGGTTTAGTTCAAAAATAGCCTAAAGAATTTATTGTTCTGAAAGGAATGGGCTGAAGTTAGCTAATAATAATGGTTTCAGTGCACGAAATGGGCTGAAACTGTTATAGTTTCAGCTAAAGATATTGACTGGTTTGCTCAGTAGGTAGTAACTGCCTAAACAGCGGGTTATGGTTACGATTCTGACATCCACATAGCAGGCATTCTTCGTTTTTTGTTTGGCTCTGAATATCAATCAAGGGTGTATTCTAACACTGTGAGTTTTTTAAAATACTTTGACCCTCGTAGCACTCTTTTAATTTCGGAGCTAGACTAAGGATAGTAAAGGTAAAATGTACTAGCATATGTGGGGTCTACTGGGTAGGCAAAAACATGTAAATCAAGTCATCGCATTTTTCGATGTATGTATATAATGGCCTAGCTAGAGTCTAATTTTGCCAGAGACTTTGAAATGCCCAAATATGTCATGCATTAGGCCGCTGTGAAAAAAAATACATACATACATACCATCACGCCTTTTTACCAACGGTGTAGGCAGAGACCAAATCTTACCACTTGCTACGGTCCTGACACACCTCTTGCGTTTCTTCCACTCTCATCCTTTCATACATGCTCGTCGATTATGGATACTCCTGACCTGACCTTTTCTGAGCACGTCTTGGACTTGTCCCAAGTACGTCCGTCTAGGCCTTCCCCTTCCAACAGCTCCATCCACCCTTGTAAATTAGTTTCGTTAATCGCCTTTTATTCATCCTTTCCATATGCCCAAACTATCTTAGCATTCCCATCTCATCTTATTTAAAAAAAAAACATACACTCACGATGTTATCCCAAATTGGTTGCAAAGGCCAGCATTGTTGTGCTGTGTTCACATTAACTCATAAACACAATAAATCTTTAAGCACTGTTTTTAGCTCATCATTCATCCTCACTAACGCATTCATATACATACATATGCGCCAAACAACATACTACTTGTCATGGTCTCGAAGTAAGGATACATATTCCTATGCTACAAAGTATCAGACAAGGAATTAAGCCAGAGCCTCTTCTAGCACACCCAGACGCATTTAAGCATTCCCAGGGTCCTGGGTTCAGGACTCCTGGGATATGTGGGACTCGCAACTCCTGAGAAAACGCCTGCTCACTGAAACCTGACGATCGTCTTCGGCGCAGAATAGAAGGGAAGGGTTCCCCAAAAAGAGACTCTTTTTGGGGGTTGCCCATCGGATGGTCTAAAATTATTGCTCCTCATTTTATTTGGCCAAGCCTTATTGGCCTAAACTTGTTACGCAGAATTATTGATTCGTCTAATGAGTCTAATCGATGTTTTCGCACTATTATAGATTGGCCTAAATATTAAAAGCCCTTATTTCATAACTTCTAATATTCAATGTCCTAAAATCTATCTGCATACGATACTTTTGGCATAACAAATGACTAACTTTCTTCCCTACTTTTATTAGGATTAGTATCAGTATAAGTCATTTCATTTGATTATCTACGCATAAATCTATTTTATTTTATTTATTTACAAATTTTATCAGGTACCTTAAATGTCGGCTATGTATAAAAATAGTATGCTAAACCGAACTGGCCGTGGTCCTTTGCCGTGATACTAGTCTGCCCTACACTAGAGTGTAATTGAAGAGCCGGAAGCGCGGAGCGAGCGAGCTGCGCAAGCGAGCGTATATGACTGCGATTTACTACGCAAGGGCGAAAGGGCTGCACTTCCCGCAGCGCCGGAGAAGAGGCAAATGAAATGCATGCTTGCATGTGTGCCTGCTTGTTTGTATGTAAATATGCCTGCTTGTGTGCATGCATGCTGTCACGCACGCATGATTGCTTGCTTGCTTGCTTGCATGCATGCATGCTTGCCTGCTTTCATGCATGCTCATTTGTATGCTTGCCTGAACAACTGTTTGAATTATAATTTAACGCTTGTCGTTCAGCCTGATGACGAATTTGAGAAGTGATAATACGGCGATAAGACGAGGCGAAATGAAACAGGCCAAACTTGTTTAATACCTGACGTGACGACTGTGCGAAAAAAATGTAGTCCAATAGTTTGTGTGCCAATGACAATTAGGGATACAAAAAAATTGGCGTTTCAATATCGACCACCTCTCGGGGCCCTTCAGCGCGCAAGGCCGCCTAGCAGTTAGTTTCGGGAAGTGCAAGCTCAACTCCAGCGCACGATAACAGACCACTGTGTCCGAAGACACGCGTTACCGTCATCCTCGGGATAGTGAACCGAAACACGCGCAGGCCCCCACCGACCCTAAGGGCGCTTCTAGTCGCCTCTTACGACAGGCAGGGATACCTCGGTAATATACTACTCCCGCCGGGAACAACTGACATGTGCTTGGCCAACTCTTGCTTATTATAGCGACGCAGCTGTCACAGTGCGGTTGTTGAATGAAGATTGGATCTCAGTTTGGTCTATCTACTCATGAGATTGTCGCTTCTAAATCCGGGGCCACTGCAGGAACAGCCACATACAACTCCGATACAACTAGTTTCAAGATTTTGCTAGGTGTATTTCATGTTTATTAATTTTTTAAGATAAATATTACGTCATCTTTATTATCTGTTGGGCCCTTCTGCTAACCATAGTGAGTTTAAATAGATATTTACACTATGAAGTGGGCGCTGATGAGTTAAACAGACCATCTGCCTTTATAGCTTTAAATAGAAAACCACCGTACAGTCGACCACAGCGTAAAACTGTGAGTATAAACGTACTCTTAAGACAAATTAAAATAAAACTTCATTAAAACAACTATCTTTCATGACAAAGCTTATGCCACAGGACAGTTCCCATTTGCGGGGTCCACCACAATTGTGGCGCCAGAGGACACACCACTTGTCATGGTCTCTAAATAAGGATAAATATCCATGTGTTACGAGGCACCAGACTAGACAAGGAATTAAGCCAGGGGAGTCTCACAGCATACCCAGACCCGAGTCAATTTAAAAAAAGGCGTTTCCTGAATTGATCCGGCTAGGAATCGAGCCCAGGACACCACGCAAATCAAGGCAAGAAACCGTGCTACAGCACACTACGCCAAAAGTGTCGTCAAATTGATTTTAGTGATAGGCCTTTGACCAGAAGTGAGGTAGTATCTAGATTCTAACTGGAAACTTTTCTGGTGATAATTGTTATAATTAGGTATACTGGGAATCATCATTGTTTAATCATAATAACACTAATTGTTATAATAACGCAATAAATGAGGCAATAAACGGTGATAATCAAATGGTCGTCCATTGAAAAGTTTTGTCAATGTCACGTAAGTACAGTCAGCAAGAAGAATAGCTATTCCTTATACTCCATTCATTATAGCATTAGACAGAAGTAAAAGAGGTTCTTTTTAGGGTACAGTTTGTGGTAAAATTCCAAGAAACATTATTACTTTTAGGATTTATGCCGAATTTATTAAAGTCTACATAAATAGGCAGCTGTCAAACTTAATTGTTCTTCTTACTTTGATTATTTTATCATTTTACAATGCTTGTTTTTCATATCTAAAGATAGAAAAACTAGAAAAATTCGATTTCGGACATTGGTGATCTCGAGTGGGAATCGAAGCCGCGTCTTACACAGTCCGGGTGACTGCACTAAACCACTGAGCTACCGAAACCTCAGAGGGGCGAACGAATCTTTCCAGTATATGCTTACGTTGCAAGCCAACGTTATTCCATCAATGTTTCAAGGGAAGTAGGTACCTATAAACATAATATTTTATTAATTATTCTTATTTGAAGTAAAGTAACTTCAGAATTTATGAGGCTTTACTTAAATAAATTATATTGTCTTGCATCAAACTATACTGTCGATGTAAAAACCTAAAAGAAGCAGGGGTTTTTATCCGAACACATTTTTACTGTCACCATAACTCTACCAAATCTAAAATGTTACATAATCACTTTATACGTTGTGACGGAAGGGGTTTTCTATTTTGCCAGGTTGTCATCGTCATGGCAACATCGATTGCAAATTTTCATTCATTTTAGCACCCCTTCTTCTTATTTCTAACTAGGGGCCCCGACAAACTTCGTTCTGTCAAAAGTTATTGGCAAATGCTTGACAGCTGTGAACATTTCCTATGGAAAAATGGTTTTGCTTTTTTTTTGTCAATTTCCCAATGTTTTTAATACTCACTAGTATTAACCTATTCCTGATGTAGACAAATCTAAAAACAAAAAAATCATAAAAATCGGTCCACCCGTTCTTGAGTTATAAGTGGTGTGACTAACAAGACTTTCTTTTTATTAGATGTTAATAATGAATGAAGAATAGTTACACAATAGCTTTTTAAAGTTGCTTAAAGAGTTTCCTGTCAGTCTGGCATGTTTTTGACCGTACGTAACCGTTTTATTTTTACGGTAACCTAAAAATTACAGTTACCTTAATATTTATGTACGAACCACGAACGTCCAACGTTTAATCGTAAGTTCAAACGAAGGTCCAAACGTCTTTTTTATTTATTCAAAACTGTATTCATTTGATGACCAAAACCGGTAACATAAGTTAAAAGTCCACCCTGAAGAGGGCAATGGCCAGTAATTATGTATTTCTTTAGAACAGTTTATGAAGAAATTATCATAAATGATTCAACGAGAAATATAATAATTCTAGTGGTACAAAAATCAACAGGAAAGACACACACTATAATCCAAATAAAAACTGTATCAAGTACCTATTGAGCTGTAAATGTTGCATTTAAACATTGAGGAATACCTAAACATAATTTACCTTCTGCAGTTAGGGTCAGTTATATTGAATTTACCTTACAGAGCAACATGTTTATCAAAAAAACATTGAATTTTCAAAATGTATTTTACGACTGAAATAACACTGCTAACCCTAAATTCACGGAGTATTTACAATAAACAAAATATGTATTTTATTCGAAGTTAACCCTATGAAAGGTTATGGCTAAGGTAACAAAACTGCGTATAGCGAAATAATGGTCGGTTCTCATCGATTTATGCACGTTTTTTGTCGGTAAAAAAGCTTAAGTGGGAGTGTCGTGCGAAGAAACGTTTGTGTAGGTGTGTCAATGTAAGGTTATGGATCAAATAAACCTTAAAAGATCTAGGTATTGGGTCTTTGGAAGTAGACAGCATTTTAAAACAATTGAATTTATAATAAGGGGAAAACCCATGACGAGGTTTTCCCGTGCGTCAACTGTATAACTAGTGACAATGAAAAATAATTACACAATAAATAAATGCAATCTATTTAAGCCTATTATTGATAAGATTATAACCGTCTTATCGTAACTGATGATAGTATATTGACTTAATTATCGACTTCCATGATAAAATGGTAAAAAAATCTGCTATTCCAGTAACAAAAGTCATTAGGTAGGTACATGCCATTCAGAGAAGAAGAATAAATGAAAATATTTACAAAAAAATAATGTTTTCTATCAAGAGAAAAACATGTTTTGAACATTCTAATAACAAAATGACTCAAAAAATACCAAAAATAAAAGAAATGCGCTTTTATACGACGCGTATTGAAACGCTGAAAACTTCCAATTATCCGATACGCCCGTGTCACCGATATCGCCACGCAATTATATACCTCACTCATCAATAAAAAGCACTATAATCGCTTGCGACACTCTCCACTACCACTCCCGGTCAGCTCACTTCACGATGACGTCACTACACGTTTTCTTTTTAATATGTAATGGTACTCACGCGGCAATGCTTTTAGATAGTGGCCAGCGTTCCATGGACGCTTGGTACTTCATGTTTTCAATCTGCTTTTTCAGTGCCTCTTTATCCATGGCTGCGAGAATACTGGGGTCCATCGCGCAGAATCTGTGGTATAAAACACGCACACATAGTTAGATTGTGTGTACAGAGGGAGTACGCTTGTAGGGGACGGTACGTTGAGTATAGGCGGGCGGAAAAGTGTCTGACGCGTCTGGGGAAAGACGGGATGTGAAAATGTTAAAGTCAGTAACTAATGATGTTTATGTTATTCTGTGTTCATGATAAGAATTGGTGTTTGTTTTAATTTACACAAGCTTTTTTTAAGCATTTTTTATGAATTATTATTTTAAGTTCAACAAAAAAAATGCTGAGTTAGAAGTTAAATGTATTTTACAGCATTTGTTGTCAGTAGAAATACTTAATTATCGTTTTTTTTCAGCACACCAAACATTTATAAGAGTACTTTTTGGTGATGCACCTTTTCAGTGCCACTTAGAGAAAGTTTTGAACAACATAATGATTAATCATCAGCTGTCGTTAAAATTATATTCTCGTTGAGTTTGATTAGTTAATCTGCAATCAAACTCAATGAGAATATAATTATCATTGTCATTATCATAGTAACTAGTTAATGACTTTAGTAAAAGGATAGGAACGCATTCTAACTCCAATACTCAATAGAAATCCTCAACAAATATTGTTACAATACACGAATTACAAGAAAACTAATCTCATTTTTTATTTGAATATTTTGTTTTTCTCAAACAACACAAAATAAATACGAATAAAACTGCTGATCCTACAACAAATAAATAAATCCTAATTAATCCACTCTCGTTACCGACTGTACGCTATATCGCTCTCGTTCTTTCACTAATACCTCTCGCTCACACGCGCTCGCCGTATGCATATGTGTGCGTGATGCGCGCGCAGCACTTTACTGTTTCTATGACAACCCCTTTACGAACACACAAGTTAGCTTGCGCAAAGTTGGTTAAAAAGCTGTTAGACGAATTAAAGCTTTAAGCAGCTTGATTATAAGATAGGAATTGGCTTCAGAAGCAATGCATAAAATAAATGAATTAAGGCGTAATGACCGGTAGTTCTCCACGCTTTGCGTTACATTATTCTTTGTTTCTTCACTTGACGTATAGAGGGCGCTAAAACAATACTTTGAGGTTTTCTATTTTTATGGCCCTGACATATTATATTATTGACGGCCTCTCTTGGGTTCAAATCTCCCTTGCGTATTTCCTGGACATAAAAATGGTACTGGTAACACGTGTAGCTTACATTAGCTCTTGAATATATTTAAAACACTAAGTTAATAATGAGACGGTCCCGGTGAGTGTATTGTTTGTGTTTTCACGGGTTACGGTTATGTTTCCTAGGGAACATTTTTTTTTTATATTGCCTGTCACGATGACCTCACTCCACCTGATGTAAAGCGGTCGTGAGGTCCAGATATGAGGCTGACAAGCCCAGTCATTCAAACGAATCACTGGGTTGGCCATCCTCACCTTGAAGGCCTGCAGAAATGTCTTTTCACGCCCCGCTTGAAGAACCCGGGACTATAAGAGGAAGGAAACACATGTGCTGGAAGAGCGTTCCACGTCTGGATGGACAAAGAAACGAGTCACTGAACCTTTTAGTTCGGGCCAACAAATGCTGAATTGTGTGTGGGTGACGCCGTAGTCCAGCACGCATGGTACGGGAGTGGAAAGGTGAGGGTGGGATAAGCTGGAATAACTCGTCAGAGAATTCCCCATTGTAGAAGCGATAGAGAACAGTTAGCCTGGCAATGTCTCTACGCAATTGGAGAGATTTTTATGAGCCTAAACAAAAAAGCCTCTTAAAGTCATCGTAGTAATTGAAAAATATAGCGGTCTATAAAATATTTATTA